>JAODAL010000008.1:0-672023 GCA_025379985.1 Phyllomedusa bahiana | reverse complement strand
AATAAGACACAAACGTCAAGCAGAAGTGACCTCTTTACAAGCTGAGACGCCACATAGGAACTGTCAGGTTATATCAGGTATGCTTTGGGATTTCACTATTGTAACCAGCAATGCTATGTATATTCCTGCATGTAACTCAGTTCGGTTTTATCATATGATGGATGGGCTCTATGGCATCAGGTTATAAAAGCCACAGTCTCTTTATATATGGAGAGTCAACACACTATGTCTATGCCACACCATATCAACCATACATTGTGTCCCTAAAATTTTCCGTATTCAAATAGGTTTATTGAACAAAAAGTAACAACAGAATGGTGCAAAAACAATTGCAGGTACAACGGTAATCAACAGAATAGCAATCATAAAGGGGTTGCACAGTAAGGCTATGTTCACATGGCTTATTTTGGGACGTATTTCAGTCCTTAATTTGCGCTGTACTGCGCGAATTACAGGCTGAAATACGTCCCGGTCATTACGGTAATCCACAGGTCTCAGAGAGAACTATGGATTACGTCTCCTCTCCCTGCTCGCACAATACGCCGCGGGGGGAGCTAAGTGACATGCTACTTATTCACGGCATATACGCTCCGTGAATAATGAATGTCTATGGGGCCGAAGAGCTGCCGGCCCCCCTGCCCCGCCCCCGCTGCACGGCAGCCGCCGAAATTGCGGGCGAAATACGTCCCCACAATTACGCCGGCAATAAACCGTGTGAACATGGCCTAAGGAGCAGAAATATACATCAACAAGTACCTTAGTCTGTAATGACCAGGAGTCCCTAAAATTTTGTATGGTTAACATTTTGTAGCTGCAAAACTAAAATACCTGATTCCTGTACTTTTCTATATGTTATGTTAAATATCATGAGAGTCCTGTAATTCCTAATTACCTGTATTATTATGGTCAGGTTCACATGTTAGGAAGACATCTGTGGAGTTAATTTCCTCTTAGAATTAAGGCAAAATGAGTGGCTTAGAATCCAAGCAATGTAATTGATGCTAGGCATTGGATTAATTGGTGCATGCAATCTTTTGGACATGAATGTTTTGTGACATTCAAAAAGTGCTTCCCAATTGTCTCCTAAACATTAGTGGATCGTGTAATTTCAAAAATATTCTTATGTTATGGCTCTAGAATAGTGAAAGCTGTAACTTGAATAGTTATTTCCATTTTTGAACACAAATTCTATTTCACAGCCAAGTCACATTATTATGACCACCTGCTAATATCCATAGTAATCACTGCAGCAGAGACAGCAGTCAGACGGGCTGGGAGTGACTTAAGGTCCTGATAAGTTGTAACAGGTATCTGGAGCCATGCTGACTGCAGTGCATCACACAGCTGCTGGAGGGTGGGTAAGGGAGAATCCATCGACCGAATATGACGATTGAGGTGGTCCCATAGATGCTCAGTTGGGTTCAAGTCTGGGGGAATTAGGAAACAAGGGTAGTACTTGGAGGTGTTGGTCATGCTCTTCCAGCCAATGTCTGAAATTTCTAGTTGGGTGACATTTTTTGTTTTTCTGGAAGATCCCATCTACCCCAGGAAAGACAATCCACATGTTTAGGTATATGTGATCTGTAAAGATGGATTTATACCCAAATCGGTTAAGAGTGCCTTCCACATGGAAGAGTTTTCCCAGATAATTCCACAAAGAATTTCCCCAGACCATAATGCTGCCACCACCAGCTTGTGTTCGTCAAGCAATGGTCGTGAGGGTGTTTGTTCTCTGATGTTTCCCACCTGACATGCCAACCTCCATCTATTCTACAAAGCAGATAATGTGACCCGTTAGAAAAGGCAACTCTACACTGTAATGAGTCAGTCCTCTGTCGCACAACTTTGTAACCAACATTTACCTTTCACATTAATGGCACATGGTGCTCCGCAGTTTCCATGTCCCTTATTTGCAATGGTGTCACTAGTCTACTATTGATACACTTTCATCACAGTAGCAGGGAAGAGTTCACAAACTGCATCATTTCAGAAATGCTGCATGGAAGCCAGTAATCATTCCTTTTTGCTACCCTGTTAAAACGCCCCTTTTACCAATTCCGCAATGAGGGATATGTGTGGAAACAGCCTATCACACACAATTATATACCCACCAAGCAAACTTACGACACATGATTTTCTTAATGAAATAATCATTGCTGATGTTGAAAGTAGGAAGTGATCATAAATAATGTGATTCAACTATGTATTTTAAGACTCATAGCTGTGTAAGTCATCTGTATTATGGATGTGGTATCCAGACCATTGCAGTTCTTTTGATCCAAAGTTACAAAATTAATCTGTGTTGATCGAAGTTTAGTAAAGTAAAAAGACATAATCATGGCCTTCTGAACCAGTCTAACTTTGTTAATATCATTAATTGTATGAGTTATAGCTTGTGTTATTAAACAAACCTTTTTAGGAGCACATATGCAGGGCTGTCTTAACAGCATTATGAGCCCCTGGGCAGAGCTGGGCACTGGGCCCCCAAAAAGCTCAACCATTCACAGGAATAAATATATACTTCATCGATAAAAAACGTATAACCTACAACACTGCCATATAGAGACTGCAGAGTGATCAGACACCAGCTCAGGTATAACCTACAACACCACCATATAGAGACTGCATAGTGATCAGACACCAGCCCAGGTATAACCTACAACACTGCCATATAGAGACTGCAGAGTGATCAGACACCAGCTCAGGTATAACCTACAACACTGCCATATAGAGACCACATAGAGGACAGACACCAGCCCAGGTATAACCTACAACACTGCCATATAGAGACCTCATAGAGGACAGACACCAGCTCAGGTATAACCTATAACACCACCATATAGAGACCACATATTGGTCAGACACCAGCTCAGGTCACATCACAGGACAATGAATACAGCATTGATCCAACAGCAAAGCAAAATAACCCCTGATATCCAGGGACTCATAGGAGACTTCTTATCTGATGAGTGGTTCTCGGAGTTTCCCTTTTCTTCTCCATCCGACCCAGACTGCCATGACGTCTTCTCCTTTTCCATAACTCGTCCCTACAGAATTTAATGCACAAACATCTTACACCTCTCACTTTATCAGCACTTCCCTACCAATTCCTACCTCTGTTATGGGCACCCCCATTAAGTACGAAATTAGTAATGTTGCCCACCAATAAGTAGGTAAGTATACAGGCCCACTGTAGGTAGGTAAAGTAGTCGTCCCCTGTAGGAAGATAGATATATGTGCACCTTGTAGGTAGATATACAACCCCTTGTAGGCAGGTATACAGTCATCTGTAGATAGGTACACAGCCCCACTAGGTATATAGCCCCTGTAGGTAGGTACACAGCCCCCTGTAGGTATATAACCTCCTGCGGGGAGGTACACAGCCCCTATTAGGTACACAGCTCTCTCTAGGTATAAAGCCCCCGCTAGGTACACAGCCCCCCCAGGTATATAGCCTCCCGTAGGTACACAGCCCTCCGCCCCTCCTAGGTATATAACCTCCCTCTAGGTACACAGCACAATGTAGGTAGATATAGCTGCTTTTAGAAAACAAAACACTACTCACCTCTCCGCACTCCCCTGCCATGGAGCTCTGGAAGCTAGTTTCCAGCGTAAGTGGCATTATGTCATCACACTGCTTACGCTGCGACATTGCTCCCAGTTTCTCCTGGGCCGGAAGCCTGCGGGTTTCTGGCTTAGGACATACAGTGGCACAGCAGGCATGATCTCGCCTCCTGTGCCACATAAAAACCCACTGTAGGGACCGACCAACCGCTGAGCAGGATAGGCGGCTGCTCAGGAGAGCCCCCTGTGCTCATGGGGCCCCCGGGGAACCGCCTACCCTGCCAAATGGAAGAGACAGTCCTGAACATATGGGTCAATAAAAGGAATGAGAAAACACTATTAAATCTAGCAATCACACGAATGCCAAGTGTTACCCATCATGGCAGAGCTGCTTGGTTTTAGCAGACTCAGACCAGTGACTAATGTCACTATACTGGCATATTTTCTCCCCCTATACCTGACTCTTGTATCACTCGTGTAGATGTCCTAGTTACAGTGAAAAATTGCAAAAACAAACCATAAAGCGTTAATGTCTACTAAAGGTCTCTTATGAGAAGGCGGGTTCTCAGGACCACCGCAAGCAGTGGTATATGCCATGTCAGAGAGTGGAGCCTAAAGTAGCCCTGGTATTCACCAGAGCAGCTGCAAGGCAGGTTGGACTTGCTGCAACGGGAGACCACCAGGTCACTTCCCCTGATGTAACTTGTGGTGGCAGCCAGGGTGCAGTGTGGTATAGAATCAGAAGGCTGAGGCGTAGTTGGATAGGCAAGAAAGTCAGGCAGGCGGAAGGCAACGTGGTCAGGAAATAATAGCAGGGAGGTCCGATACACAGTGACACTCTCTCTTTCTCTCTCTGGAACATGCAATGCCACCAACACTCTGGCAGAGAGTGAAAGAGGAGGCAGGTAGATATAGGGTGTGTGACCAGCAATTAGCCAGTTACCGGCACGCTGGTCCTTTTAAATCTTATTGAACTCTACGCACGTGCCCTACGGCGTGGGAACATGCGTGGCAGCATTCGGAAGGAGAAGACCGAGATGCAAGAGCTGGGACAGGTGAGTCCTGAGCTCTGGGGAACAGGTCAGAGCGAGTGCGATCGCGGCCCGGTGTGGGGGCCGCGCCACGCTCTGTGACAGTAGATTTTATATTATGATAGAAAATGTATGCAAAAAGTAAATAAAAATGTAAAATAAAATACAAATAAAGAAAAAAAAAACACACTGCTCATGCCAACCCCACTATTTCCTCTTTTACCCAGAATTATACATATTAAATATCACACTGAATGAAAATGAATGGGTAACTCATTCTATCATTGTGTTTTAGTGTGAAATTTTAAGAATAAAGATCTATAAATTATAATTTTTTTAGTGTTTAAAAACTATTTTCACAACCATAAAAAGGACCTGTCTTAAATAAAAAATTTTTTAATAAATACAAAACAACCTACGCTATGTGTATAAAATTATAGAAATGGTGCAAAAATTGTGGTAGCCCAATAAAAGATTAGGGCAGTTAAACCACCACCTGCTCAAAATCACTAAACAGTGTAAGGCCTCGTTCACACGGCTTATTGCCGGCGTAATGACTGGGGACGGATTTGGCAATACGCCGGTAGCCGTGCAGCGGGGCGGGGTGGGGGTCGGCACCTCGCCGGCCCCATAGACTGTCATTATTCTCGGCGCGTACACACCATAAATAATTGACATGTCACTTTCTTCCCCCGCGCCGGATTCACCGAGCGGGGAGAAGAGACGGAATCCACAGTTCTCACACCACGGATTCTAATTATTATTGCCTTTACTTAAATCTATCATATTACCTATCAAAAATGTCCTCTAGTCCCTGAACACGGACCTAAACTTAATTGCTACCCACCCTGTTAATGTAATTCTGACCATAAATTAAACATATATGAAATTGCCAAGTGGTTACTACAGGATTTATATTAGGACACAGTTTTACCATGAGAGAAAATTCCAGACGAGGTGAGAAGAAGCTGTTAAAATGTATCTGTCCGGAATAGGATGCCAGTTGATTTAGTAGGTTTTGGGGTTCCACCAAATCACATTAAGATCTATTATCTCCAAGAAGAGAAGACATAAAAATGTATTGGATCTTCCCAGATATGGATAACTGACAAAATTGCGCTAGGGTTACAACTGTAGCCCATCCAGAAGATCACAGAACATCTTGGAAGCACATATGCAAAACAGCAGACCTATTAGTCTAAGCTAAGGTAATCTATTCTTCACAACATTGTGAACAAGAAATACATGGCACAAGTGGGATTCATGGCAGAGTAGCAATGATGAAATCAATGTTTGTCTCACAGTTGAAAAAATAAAGAGAAAAACACCTGGATAATCTCAAAGCCATTTGGGATAATCTTCTGTGGACAGATAGGTCAAAAGTGGAACTCACAACACGGAGTCCTATTGTTTAAATGTAAAACAAATACAGAAGACCACAGTAACAATATTATACCTTTAATCATGGGTGGGGATGGTGTGGGATGCTTTGCTGCTTCAGGTTCTGGACAACTTAAAAAATGCTTTAAAAAGCTGTTGTCTCGCTACAAAGAATAGCTTTCAAAATGTAGGGAACACTAAATTAAGCTGTTTTCCAAATATATTGCTTTGTTCATCTTTTTTTTGTTAAGGAGATATAAGTGATTTTATCATCTTCTGAGCTCTGTCTGGTTCCCCAAGTGACCGACCTGTGTACATCTCTTCCCCCTGCTGTTTGTTCTATCTGATAGCAGGGAATGAGGTCATCACACAGAACTCTGGACAGTGAGAGATTGGTTTTATCTGATCTTTCAGACCAAAGACTAATACTCTACTTTTTACTTTAGCTGAAAGCTCTCTGACCTCAGAAAGGGTAATTTGCTAATCACATAATAAACAAGAAGTCTAAATACAGGGAGCTCACATGCTTATTACAGACACTTGACCAGGAAGTGACAGGGGAAAGGGACATTATTTCATTTATGCACCTAGAAAATTTGAGATGAGACAAAACCCTTTAAAAGTAAATTCCCATTTCATATGTTTATGGCATATTGACAGACTATATCATTATTGTTCAAGTTGCCACCTCTCTGTTTTATGCATCCATGGTCCAGTTAATACTGGGGGGAGGGGATTTAGAAATCAAAATTTTTGGGACTGATTGTTACATATTAACAGGATATCCATAAAAATTTTTAATTGGGGTTCAATGTCTCAAATGGGAATATCTATTTATGTAGAAAGTTTGTAAAAATTATGGAGGGCTTGTTTTTGCACCATGAGCTGTATTTTTCACTGGCACTATTTTGGTACATACAATTAATCAATTAACTTTTTGGGAAAAAAAACATGAATTTGGACATAATTTTTTATTTGTTTTCTGTTCATTATGCAGCATAAATGTTTGATATTTTTTATTTAACATACACTATATAAAAAGACACATCTGCATTTTTTCTCACATTGACAAGAAATCAAAAAACCTTACCCCAGAAAATGAAGAGAAATTTTTTTAAGGAATTTTTTTACTTTCTCAAAGTAAAAGTTTATATACACAATTTCTATACCTTTAAACAAATTTTGGGGCAACCTATGAGGTGTCATGTCTTTGGAAGCTTCGTTTTTATTGGAACAACGAGATAGTTAGAACACAAGTGGATGTGTTTTTTTAGCCAGAAATCACACTGTTTCTGTGTGTAACAGGGGAAAAAGGGACTAAAAATCACCAAAAAATTTAATCGGGAAAAAATTGTGGATTTGGGGGGCCAGGGGGGTTCGGGATCATCCTTGGATGCAATTTTCCCAAAAATTTTTGAAAAACCGCGGGTGCCTTGTTTACCCTGAACAAATAATTATAAAACAAGTAGAAAAAAAGAGGGGAAAGGGTCCAGCCATCATCCCCGCTCAGAAAGGAGACGGTTCTGTTTTTTTTGGGGAAAACCATATTTTGGGGTCTGACATGTGCAAAATAAACCAAAAACAAAATAAAAAGCCCTTTGGGGTGGGGTGCTTGGGGAAAAAAAAAAAAAAAAAAAAAAAAAAAAAATTTGGTTTAAAAAAAAATTGTGTCAAAATCCAATGGGGGGAAACCGGAAATTTACTTGAAATCAATATGACGGGAAGGGCCCTCTCTGCCGGGAAAAGGAAGCCATTACCCAAAAGAAACACAAAAAAGCCAAAATTTTTTTGGGTTTAAAAATTTCACACAGAAAAAAAGCCCTAAAATTTTTGGAGACATGCCCGGGGCTAGGGAAACAAAAGTTTAACTTTTTTGGGCCCATAAGGGACAATTTTTACTTTTGGAAAGGAAAAAGGGAGAACTTGGAACCCTTTAAGGGAATGGCATCCCAACTGTGAAACACGGGGGGGGGGTGGGGGGGGCAGCATCTTTATTGTGGGGTTATTTTGCTCGGGAAAGGGACTGGTGCACTTCACAAAAAAAGATGGGAAACAGGGGGAAAAAGAATTATGGGGGTCAATTTAATTTGAAAAAACATCTCAAGCCCTTTCAGCCAGGAAACTAAAGCTTGGGCAAAAAAGGGTTTTTTCCCAAATGGAAAAAGTCCTAAAGGGCATACGCCAAACTGGTTAAAAAGGGGCTTAAGATAACCAAGTCAATTTTTTGAAGGGTGGCCATCACAAAGCCCTGCTCTCAATCCTTTTGGGAAATTTTAGGGGCAAGGTTTAAAAGCCCAAGGTGAGAGAAAGGGCGCCCTACAAACATGGCCCCAGTTACACCATTTCTTCAGGAGGAATGGGCCAAAATTTCTACCAACTATTGTGAAAAGGGGTTTGTGAAAGGAAAATCCCAAAACTTTTCCTAAAAGTCATACGGGCTTAAAAGGAAATTTGCTACCAAAAACTAATGAAATGTATAAAAAAATTTTTAAATTTGGGGCAAAAAGGGAAAAAAAAATACCTTGGGGAGGGTGACCAAAAAACATGCAAAATATCTTTTTTTTATAAAAGGGAAATGAAATTTTCCCTTTTACCAAAGGGGGGGGTGTGTATATGTGTTTGTTTTGTGTAATTATGTATAATATATAACCCCACACCACCCCAAAACCACTTTTTCCCTGTTTCTCTCGTAATCTATCGGGCGGGTTAAAAAGCTGCGTTCCGAGTCTTTCTCTACCCCAGGGGGCTTTTTTCCCCTAAGTAATTGACAAGTGTTAACCCTAGCCATAATTTTATCTGGGCCTTGTCAGAAACAGATTGTAAACCCCTTCACCCATTTCACTGAAAAGGGTATGTTTTTGGAAACCAAACACTTTTCAGGGGGCCCATTACCGAGGTAGGTGTGTGTCTCAGAGGTGGGACCCGCAAGTAAACCCTTTGGGAGGGGCATATCCATAGAAAAACCCTCAAAGTCTATTTTGTTTAAATCTTTTTAAAGTACTTTCCCTTGGGCTTTTGTCACGGGGGCATCGGGCTCAGATTTGGAAAGGATTTTGTCACAGATTTTTTTGCTGTTTTGGGCTGGGGAAATTTTCTTTTAAAATAGTTTTTAAAAACGGAGAAGGCAAAATCTACAGATAAACCTTGCTTGTGGATTTTGCTTTTTCCTATTGAAGCCAATGAAGAAATATCTGCACCAAAATCCATATGTGAACGTACCCATTAATCTGTTCAGTTCCTGAAGCGGCAAGTAATCCTGCTCCTTTGAACTACGACCAGTTATGACTTTTTGGGATAACATTCTTGTGTGACGAGTCCATTATTTTTGCCAGGGTTTGTAAGTCCCTTTAAAACCTTAACATTTTTTTTTCTAGGGGAGTGTTTTTTTCCTATCTTTTTTTAATTTTTAACCTAACCTTTTTTTTTTTCCTGAGTAAATTTTTTACTTGAAAAATTTTCCCTAAGTTTTTGGGGAAGTGATGATCTTTTCTTGACATGTCACTATAATTACATATAATTACGCTTTTTCATTTTGTTATTATTGCTCTGATGAACAGGATATCCCATTTTCAATTTAAGTAAGTAATGCTAAAAATAATGATTACACCTCCTGTCTTTCAGAATCCGCTTAGAGACATAACATTGATTCTGCCTCAACCCATGTGCACCTTTATTATTTTTACTTTAAATTTTTAAACGGGAAACCCAAATTTGGGTTTATTTTAGGGCCTGAAACCCAAAGGGACAACCAAAAGGAAATTTACTTTTGGGGCCCCCCTTCTTGTTTTTCTTGCACAATTAAGGTATCTATTCATGTGCTGCAGACTTGTTGCCGAATATCAGATTAACCCCCTAAGGACTGACTACTTAAATTTTTTCATTTTTCTTTTTTTTATTTTCGCCTTCTAAGAGCTATAACATTTTTGTTGTTCTATCGACACCCATTTTTGAACTTTTTTTTTTTGAATGATTGACTTGAACAATCCCATTTAAAATGCGCCAAATAATGTAACAGGGAAACCAAAAGTTCTTTGTGGGAATGAGACAAAAAAAAACTATGCAATGCTTTTGCAGAGTTCACAATTATAGAATTGATCATTCATTATAAACAACATAATGAATTTATTTTTGGCGTTTCCCGGGGATACAAAAAATTTATACACCGTTTTTTTCGGAACGTTAAGCCGCAGACCAAAAGGGATCACCCTCCCCTTTTTTTTCCCGGACTTTAAGTTTTTACCACCATTTTTTCCCCCCCAAAATTTGGGGGAAAAAAAGGGGCGTCTTTAAAGTCCGAAAACTACAGGGGTTTTTAAATTAATTTTTTACTTTTTTTTTAAATTTTTGTAAACTTTTAAATTTGTTTGCATAAAAAAACCCTTCGGGAGATCTAAACTTTTTTTTTCAAAAATTGAGGTTTTGCATGAAAAAAAATTGTGGGGGGGGTTTAGGTTTTTTTTGGCTACCATTTTTTGGATGTGTGAGACTATTTGATTGCTTTTTATGACATTTTTTTCTGGCAGGTGTGATAACCAAAAAACTATAATTCTAGTTTTGTATATACAGTGATAAAATTTTTCCAGTATGTCATATTTTTTTATCTGCACAAGAATGCTGGGGAGTGGAGGGTGTCTGTACTAATCTAATAGTATAGGTGTCACTAATAGGTTGTAAGCCAGCATGGTGTACCACACGTATCTGTATTTATGGCATCCTTCTGTATTGCCTTATTTATATGCAATTGTAGTACCAGCAACCACTCCCCTCATGCATTGAGGGTATGTGAGTGGTTGTTTTATTGGAATTTTTGCATTTGTGCAATCTCCCCATGTATTATACTGTGGCTTTTCTGCAGTGCAGTTTTTTATCACCTAATTGTCCCCCTAGCAGTGGGGTGTTTGAGCTGCTGCTCAGCAATTAGCTGCACCTGTTTATTTTTCCCAAGTAGCATATAGACCAGAGCTGCCTGCTACTGGGTTCAGTCTAGTCCAGCCATTCAGCTGTGAATATGGCCTGTGGAGTGTTTTTTATATACAGTGATCCCTCAATCTTTCATGTTATCAGAACACAATATTTTCAACATACAGTGTCGTGATTGAACAGACTACAGCTTCTAATTGAATAAATAGCCAGGATTAGCGCTGCCTTCAATCACGGCTGCTGATAGCACATAACATTGTTTTGGCAGGAAGCACTTGAATTTCTACAGGTCCCATTCAGGTCAAGGGGAAAGTCGCAGACATTTTTGCAACAAACATGTTGCCTGTGAATATGTAAGGGTATGCAAATGTATATTTATATGTATAAATAGATGTACAGGTAAAACGGAATGTATATTTAACATTATTGATGAGTTTGCTGGCCCAACGAGGCGGGAAAGGTTATTCCTTGCATCTGGGAAAGACATGCGCTGGGTTTTGCACCAATCGGGAGGAAGGGGGGGTGCTGGAAATTACACAGCAAATGGGGAACCCCTGTCAACTCTGCACTTCTTTCATTTTTGAGTTTGGGGTACAATTTTGAAAGTTAGATAAGCAGAAAAAAGGGGTACCCGTTATCACCCCGGTGATAGCGGGCAGTCTGAAGCGACTGGGGGCCTCACTAAACAGCAATTACCACAGGCTTTAAAAGGGGGAAACAGCAAAAAACACCGGGAAAGAAAAGGGCACTGAATAGAAGGGAAAAAACAACAGCAACACAAAGAGAGAAGAAAGCTGAGTGGACCAAACAGAAATACAGGTGGGCAGTTTGGGGGACTGATGAAGGAGCAAAGGACCTTTGGGGTTCAGCGCCAGGTGCCAGCACCTTTATACACCTGGACTGAGTTGGGATCAAGAGAGGTTGTCGAGTCATTAAGAAGTGGTGTTCTGGACTCGGTGAGATATGAGGGTGGAATCCCAGGAAGTTGCTGATTGTAACATCCACAAGTGAAAGAGCCGTGAGTAAAAGCCTGACGTTTGCCTAAATTGTTCCCTACTTTTTGTTGATCGGGGTGCAACAAGCCCAAAACACCATCACTGCTCTCCTCCCATTACCAAAAGGGCCCCAGAAATCTGCACCTTTACAAATCTACCCTTAGGCAGATTTATTATTTTATTTACATCATTTTTCTGTTGTAAATACTGTGAGACTCTGTGCACCTGCCATTAAAACACTTTCAAACTAAAAAAGTGCTGGGCTTTTTTTACCATTTTTTCCACTTTGCTATGGTTCAGGGCTGCATTGTGCAGCTGTACCACTGACAAAATAGGGTGTGTTCACACGACACTTTGCCGTCTGGTGGTTGTATCATTAGGGATACCAAGAAATAAAGGTACCCTGATAAATACTGCAATATAGCCATGGCGGGCCCATATAGGAGAAAATAAAGAGGAAATATAGTCTGAATGGACATTTATGCTTTTCCCTAGTGGAATACACTTTATGTGCTGGACACAAAAGCATGGTAGATAATGCTTTTGTACCACCATACGTGTTTGGGTGGGTGCCTAGGGGCAACTGGGGGGTTGAACTGGGGCCCCCCCCAGTTGGGGTTGGTTCTGGGAGCCCACCTAACAGCTACTATACATGACTCTTATCCTCTGCCTCTTGCTTTTTACCTCTTTTTGCTAGCTTTCTGCCTCTTCCAAGGATGCATCTACAGTTGAAAAGCAACTTCAGTTCAGCCCTGCTCAGGGCCCACTGGAGGGTCCTCCTGTTCCCTTGTGGGCCAGTCTGAACCAGCACACAGATTTCATATGCCACCTGGAAATAGGGCAAACGTAGTCCAATTTAGACCATGTTTGCTCAGTTCTGCCCTATGGACCTGCCACAGATTCGTTGTGGTATTCATTAGAGTACATTATGGTATCTGGATGGATACCACTGTTGGATGGCACAACAACATGTGAGCGGCTCCTTATCAAATTGTAATTTTGATGCAGCAAGGAATCAGTAAATAAAAAAATACTTGTCACACAACAACCTGCCTTTGTTTTTTTGCATTTTACTCTAATAAATGAACCCTTAAGACCACATGTATGAAAACTGTCTAGGTCTAAAATTTATTTTGTTTTCCCAAACAACCAACCCCCTTCCCCTTTTTTTTTATTTTGCGTGGGAAAAATGAAAGGGGCGTTCGATTTTTTTTTATGGGGCCACAAAGTGAATTTTTGACCTAGAAAAGTTTTCAAATTTTTTGGTTTTTAAAAAGGGGGGTTTCACCAAAATTTCTTTTTATGTTAAAGATCTTGCAAAAACAAGTCCCCTTTCAAAAGTATCTTTTAAAAGTGTCCACCTTTCCTAGAATCCCCCCTTGTATGGGGGTGCACAGCTCCTAGGTCACCTAGTTTCCGACCTTGTCCGATCCAACCCTCATTGGCTGAGGGCTGGTTTTCTGTGTTTCAGACCTGGGGGTCCTCAGCAAAACATCATGAAGGCCAGTAAAAAACCGAATTTTAAAAAAAAAACCGAGAAAACAGGGATGAAATAAGAGAATCAAAGTGGAACAACCCTGTAATGTCTTTTTGCCCCCCCCTTAAAATGGAGGGGAATTTATATTTACTCATGTTGCATGTAAAATAAAGTTTACTAGTAATAAGGCAGGAACAACTTATCCAAGCCAGAATCATAATTATAAATTGTCTTTTTTTGGGCCCAAAACTTTTATAACCTACCCTGGGTGGTGGGGGTTGTTTCCATTTCTCCCATTAGAAGTCTGGTCAGGGATCAGGTCTGGTTTTTAAAGAGGTGTTAATTCTAGCACCTGGGAATTTTCAGTTCCAGCACAATGTGTTGAGCCAAACCCTGTGCAACTGAGTGATTAAACAGTACTGGAGAAGAGAGCTTTCTCAACTCATGATATGGAGTTCTATATACTCATGTACTGTATGAAGTAGACAAGTAAAACACAATGGGGTTAGGAAAGGGGTTATGGTATGGTAAAAGGGGTTTTTAAATTAAATTTTGGGAAAAATTTTTTTTAAGGCTGGATTCAAAAACCGGGCATTTTAAAAAATTTTTTTCGCCCTAAAATTTTCGGAGTTTTTTGGCTTTTTATGTGGAGCCTATGGAAAAACGGCAGAAAACATCCGTATTTCACCAAAAACTTTAAAGTAGAACTTAGTGACAAAAAATTCAAAAAAAAAAGGGCAAGAAAAAAATTTTAAATTAAAAATTTTTAAACTCCCCAAAAAAAACCCCTTAAAAACCAATTTGTCATGAAAAGCTGGAAATGAATGGCCTGTTTTTACGAGCGTTTAGGAACATTGGAAACTTGTGTAATCAAAAAATTACTTATTGTTTAACTCATGTTTTTATGTTAACCAAAAATTCTTAAATTTTTTTTTTTTTTTTAATTTTCCATTGTACTTTCACTTTAAATATTTTTTAAAAAATGAGGTCCTGCAGTTTTGTACTTTGGCCACTAGGCCTAATAATACTCTGCCACTTTTTTTTTCTCTATTTGAGTTTTTTTCAGTAGTTCTCTTGATCGTTACAAGCAAGGTTTACTACGGGAAAGGTGACACCAAAGGGCGTGTAGGACTGGGGGGGGCCCTGGGGGCCCCACACGGGGGTGGATTTTGGGGGGCCCCAAACCCTACAGTACTGTATTTGGAAAAAATTTTTAACGCCTTTTTGGGAATTAAATGGTTTTTTTTTCCCCAAAAAATTTGAGTGTCCCAAAAACCCAAAACTGTTTGTGTAATACCGGTATTAATACCAAAGGGGTTTTCCCCAACCCATATCTGTCTATCTCAATATTGTTTGTCTCCCACTTTTGTACCAGTAAAATTTTCATGGGACACATGGCAAAATTCCCCTTTTTTTTCCTTTCCCCCTTCCCCTCCCCCACCACCAGCCCACATTATAATATACCCCTTCCCCCTTTTCCCCTTGGTTCTTTGCTTCTCTCCACTTAGTAAAATAAGCCCCAAATTTAAAAAAACCGCAAAAAAAGAAAAAGAGGTAACCCCTTTAATCACAGGATCAGGTTTTCCATTCATTTTTTACAATCGGGGCTAGTGTACGCACCCACGTTTTACTAGGGGCCGATATAATCTACAACTTTCGCCATAGGGGAGACCACTAGGGTCCCGACCAAGCTGGGGTAAAATCAAATTCCCCAGTAAATTTTACAGCATTGATCCAGTTTAGAAGAAAACATAACCCCTGAAATCGGGGCCCTTTGGGAAAACGTCTTATCTGAGGGTCGTTTCTTTTTCCCTCTCAGGGGATTTTCTTTTTTTCCCTTTTTTCCTCTCCATCCTTTCTGGGACCGCCATGATGACTTTTCCCGGCCACCACTCATCCCGGGCGGGAAATTTACACACAAATTTCTTAGTTTCCTCATTTTTTCCCAGCCCCTCTTTCCCTTATTCCCACCTCTTTACAAATTTTTCCCCAGGGTAGGAGAGCAGATACTTAGAAGCACAGTCCCCGGGGGGGTTGGAGGGTGGGGAGAGGCAAACCCCTCTGGGTTTTCATGCTACACCCCAATGGGTTCCCTTCTTCAAAATTTTATTTTCCCCAGGTAGGTGGAAAAGGACCCTAGGTAGGTGGGGGCAAAGGGGAAAGGGGCCCCGGTAGCTAGTTTTGCCCTATTTAGGTGGGTTTTAGACCCCCCGCTGGGAAATTGGGGTTTGGTGGCCCAGGGAGGTTGGGTGGGAAAGGGCCAAGTAAAGGTGGGCCCATGGGTGGGTAGTTTAGGTAGGCCCAAGATAGGGGGGGGGCCCCCAAAGTTAGGTGGGGGCTGTAGGGGGTTTGTTGGTGGGTCCCATTTTAAATTAGGCGGGCAGGTGGTAAGGGCCCCCTTTTAGATGGGGTGAGGTGGTGGGGGCCCCCTTTAAAGATGGGGCTGGGGGTTTGGTTTCGGGGCCCCCCCCTTTTAAACGAAAGGTATGCAGAAAGGGTCAGTGGGGGCCCCCCCTTTCTCTTTTTAAAAAAAAAAGAAAGAAAAAAAAAATTTTCCCTTTTTCCTACCCCTTGGGGGCGATAGCACCCGGGGGCCAGACGGCTTTTTAGTGAAGGCCCCGGCGTAGGGCGGGGCCGGATGATGGGGGCTTTCATTGCCCCGGGCCTAGGTCACCACTTGAGGCCGGGCCCCTGGAAAGTTAAAGGCTATAAGACAGGTTTGGGGGGGCGGGGGCCCCCGGGGGTAGCGGGCAGGGTCGGGGCCCAGGGGTTTAATTTCCCTAAATTTCCCTGGCAGGCCAGTCCGAGCCTACACCAATGTGTATAGATAACACAGGATCCACCAGTCACAATAGGAGATGGTCACTACTCCCCTGTCCCCCTCAATGCACACTGACTTCTTCCAAGGTCACAGAGCATGCCTAGGAAACTCTTCTATAGAAGTCAGTGGGTCGACTCCTGTTCATAGGCTCCTATTTCCATGCAGCTGCTGTAAAGCATTTCTCTAAATGCTGCTAAAAGTAGTGCAGGCAAGAAGGCTTTTCCCACAATCACATACAGACTTGAATTGAGAAATCTACAAACAGAAAATAATTTGGCTAAGAAGAAAACAATATGTATTAGTATCTTGTTTTAATTAGTAAAAAAGTGCCATCAAATCAAAGGAAATTGTTGATTATTGCTTGCAAGAACTCCCATAGCTTGTAATGCTCAGTGTTATCTAATTAAGACCTACATTTTAGCGATTTATGTTATATTTACTAAGAAGGAAAGATCTCCCTATGCATTCTTGGCCACATGTTACGTATCCAGATGGGATGTGCTAAGTTGTACTGTCATTAACCTATTGTTCCCAGAATGTTTTGTTACTTATTATGTTGCTACCAGCTTCTCAGAATGCTTTGGTACACTTCAGCACATTTCCCCATATAAGGTATATTTCACCAACTAACCCTGTTCTCTTATATACTGACCTTGTTCTTATATAAACCTGGTTTCGCTGGGGGAAGGCAACCATTTAGCGTCAGTAACCATAGGTTACATGACATATGTAGCTAGTATGGCTGCTATGCGGCTAGTGATGGGTTGCCTTTCCCGAGACGGTCACAGTTTTGGGTGGCAGGCCGGTCCCACGTTCCAGGACAGGCTTTTGGCAGGTCGCTGAAGGCCTATAAAAAGCCTGGTACTGCATGTGTCCAGGGGGCGTGGTTGCTACCTGGATGTTTGGAGCAACGGAGTTGAGGAGAGAGCTCTGGCCCCCAGAGGCTTGAGGGAAGCCTGTACAGTGTACTAGACTTAGAGTACATGTTTTGGTGGTGCTGTATGCTAGATCCAGACCACAGTAGAGAGGGCCTCTTTAGAGGTATAGTTAGTGGCCAGACGGCCGAGGATTTGGTTTGTTTTTGTTTCTGTACATTTTTCCTGTGTCTGAATAAAACTGGTTGAGGCCAGTTAAACAAAAGCCTGCAGTCGGAGGGCCTTATGTTGGTGTGCCAACTGTTTAACCAGAGCGGCAATTCCAGAGCTAAGCAATCCGGGATGGTTTTATATATATATTTCAGATTTCATATTTCCCTAACACAATTCTCTGTAGAAATTCCCTCAATGGCATCGATTGCATAATTGCTGCATGATAGACAAATTAGTCTAAGGACTTGTCCCCACGGCAAAGGTTTACAGTCGGTTTTACAGATGGTTTTCAGTTTTGAAAGCTGTCTGTAAACCGACTGTCAACCTTTTACATTGCGTTAGATAAAAAATCTGTACAGCAGTCCCCACTGCACAGATTTTCCGCTGGATGGTTTTTAACACCGCCGGCAGTCTGAAAAACTTAGAACATTTTCATTCTTCCGCCCGGTTTTTAGGTGGAACATGAACATATGGGAGTGAAGGGGGCGGCTTGAATCCCCACACTACAGACAAAAGCCACCCCCCTTCGTGCCAAAACAAGACTAAATACCGATTGGGATTTCCCGACCGGTATTTGGTCTTTGCCGTGTAAACGCACCCTTAGGCTTAAATAAGAACTCAAATATTCCTCCCTTGTTGGCTGGGAATCTAAAGAGGTGACCACTAATACTGATCAGAAACCACAGATCTGAGCAATGGAAACCTCTGTAATTATCCAACATGATCACAGCCATTCTTGTAGATTTTACATAGTCATGGTCAACAGTTTTATATCTACTACAGTTGTAAGAAGTTCTGCTTTTGGCACATTTTTGGCATATACTTCAGATATACTTTGGGGTTTTCAGAGTGTGAAACCTGTAAAAATAATATTTTTGAAGATTAAACATTCATGTTGACTCACTGTTGCATGTCCTCTCCGTTAAAATCTTTGGTAGTAAAAGAACGAGCCAACCAAGCAGCTGCTGGTGCTAAGGAGCCAGCGTGGTGAAACACACCTTCACTACAAATATATTAGGCTGGGCTCTGACCTCACTGTTAATAGACATGCCAGAAATATTTCAAAGTGAACACTTGGCTGTTTTTAACAGTCCAGTTACTTTCTAGAGAGTTAAGCTGTGCAAGCATGGTCAACTCCACTATATGATATCTCCAGATCAGTGCATCAGTCTCTGTGTTCCAGCATCCTGAATCAGAGAGAAGTATAATTATGCCACGCTCCATGGGATGACCTATTACATATGCCTCTTTTGAGCTGCATTAACTGACCACGGATAACTTTGACAACCGTACAACAGCGCTATACAATCTGCTTGTTCTACATTCTAAGAATGAGAACTTGGTGGAACCTTTTTTAATTTGTACCAGAAACTACAGCAAAATGAGAACCGAGTCTCCTTGTACACCTTGTTTGGTTCCTTATCACATTAATTTACCATTGGTAATGAGTAATTAAAAATGGATCATCAACCAATAATTTCTACTTAAAAATGACTGGATATGCGGTCATAGGTGGCTTATGGAAAATATTTATAATGCTTCAAAGGTCCATCTGCAATGGTTTATAATTTTGTTATATGTGTGTTCACTGTAATTAAACATTACACATTCATTTGTTTCTTTTTCATATCTATTTTTTGTGCTACTGATTGTGACTAGTATTACTTTAGTTTTTATTTTCAGCTTTGTAACTTTATCTTTGTCAATTACAGGGAAAAGAAAGAAACAAAATAAGAGTGGGGAAGGTGGTGATTGGCGTGAGCGGAGGAACGCAATTAGACTTGGTGATGGGCACACTGTGGAGACCCTGGTGGTGGCTGATGCTGATATGGTGCAATATCATGGACCTGAGGCTGCGCAGAGATTTATTCTTACAGTCATGAACATGGTTTGTATGCCTCAGAAGGAGACAGATTTGATTTACATATAGTAATTATTGGTTGGTGTTTGTCTAGCAGTAGTATTACACTGGAATTAAAGGGGTTTTGCCACGATGTAATGTTGACGTGGGATCCTCCAAAATGGGTATTTAATCACTTTTCTAAATATATGTGATTACAAAAAGTGAAGCCTCTGAGAGCTACAGCATTGCTCAGTCCCCCTTCGTTTCCTGACAGTTTACATTAGACACGACCAGGACACTGACAGGAGCTGATCTGGCCGCGCTTGCGGGTTTGCACTTCTTATCTGATGACAGGGAACATGAACGAGCTTGCAAGGGGCTGGGGAGAAAGTGCAGTGTATAAGGCTGTCTGTTGTATAGAGAATCCACTAGTTGTAATGTAATTATTTGAGTAAACCTTGCAGACGCTCCCTGCTCAGCCCCCTCTCTCTCTCCCGTGACTCAGCATGCTTTGTTTATCTTCTCTCCTGAGCAGATAAGAGGTGAGGAACTCACTTCACGGAAAAACCCCTTTAAACTGAAGAGATGCCTTTACATTACTGTTGGTGTCTTCCTGATGTCCATTTAACACTGCAGAGGGATAAAAAATAAATGTCTATATCTTATATACTTATATCCTGACTATTCTCATCTTCTCCTGAATCTTATTACCCATTTAGCAGACCTGAAGAAAATTATGTGACATACCTCCCCACTACCCTGACTGCTTAAAGCATTTCTGTCGTATTAGGTGATTTTCAGAATAATTTTTTTGTGTGTGTACGTGAGTAATAGCAGTACTTCCGATCATTATATCAGTTGTATATGGCAATTTCACACGTTTTCTCCTTGGTAGACTTAGTTTCTAATTGTCAGTTGTCACTAAGCTCATCTATGACTACATTTTCTCCTACTCCCCACTGCATAGATATCTATGTGCAGCATTGGAGGCATAACCTAAAGCTCATCGACCCAACTGCAAAATCTCGTCTACCATGTGCCATTTATACTACAGGTGTCTTCTTGTGGCGGAACCATTGTGACTGTAATCAATGCCCTGCGGAACCGGATGATGAATGCCACACAACTCCAGGCACGTTTAATGGATTTGTGAGGCACCCCTATGTCACGTCAGATCATTCATAACCATTTACATCAGTGTGGTCTGCGTTTTAGATGACCTGTCCACACCAGACATCATCGTCTTACATGGGCCAGAGAGCATCTACTCTGAATGCAGGACCAATGGTCCTCAGTGCTGTTCAATGATGAAAGTCTATTCAATCTGAGCAGAAATGATGGCCGCCAACAATGCTGGAGATGTCAAGGAGAGCGCTATACATCAGTAGGGTCAGGTACCCTTGCCGGTCGTCTACCACACAGACCACACTTATGCAAACAGTTACTAATGGTCTGATGTGACACTTGGCTGCCCCTCACCTCCTAAAAACGTGCCTGGAGTTGTTTGCCATTGATCATCCAGTTCTGCAAGGTATTGTTTACAAGTGTGTTGCAGAGTCTCTTATATATGCTTGTACTATTGAATTATACAATGGTTGCAATGGTGCTTTTTTAAAACATGGAAGAGTTCTGATCCTAGGGAACCTCCTTAGCGAAACATACAGTATAAATATTAGCTTAAAGGGGTTGTCTCACTACAAGGATTACTTTTTAAGTTAAAGATCTTGCAAAAACAAGTCACTTTGCAATATACGTTCATTAACAGTGTCCTACCTATTCTGAGATATCCTCTCTTGTATGGGCTGCATCAGCTCTTCAGGTCGCTATAGCTACAGACCTGTTCAATCTCTCATGATAGGCTGCCAGCACTAGTTGCTATAGCTACAGACCTGGCTTCTACTGCAGCCTAGTAGAAGCCAGTAAACACGCCCCTGAATTCAAAATGAAACCAAGAAAACAGGACTGAGGAAAGATGAAACAATGTAGTGAGAAAACCCCTTTATAGGTTTGAGAACAATTGTACACAGAAGTGTTGGTAGCATACCCAAAATTAAAGGGGACCCATCCTTTGAAGGATTCTCAAAGACTGAATGTTCCAAGCTGCAGATGCACTTGAGCTTTGTGACTGCATTCATATTATTTTATATGTCCTATATCAGAACGGTCTTTTGCTATAAATCACTAAATTCACACATTAGGTTATGGCAGATGTGAAATCTGAAAACTTGCCATTTCATTAAATTGTTAGATAGATTTAGCCATTTACTTAGCACACTGAAATGAAAAAGTATATTAGAATTTTTTTGCTGAATTTGGCACATTTATAGTACACGTGCCATTGTCAAACACAGATTTATTTTAAGCTGATTTTGAAGCAGAACATGGATTGAATTACCAACATGGCAAGCAAACGTTCAGAAGATATAGTTATGACTCACTGATTTTAGCATAGTTGGGCAAACGAGAGAATCATATCTGAGATGTTTACAGTCTATAGGAAAATGATATATCCCATTTGGTTTGTCAGATGTGCCATCTAATAAACTGTGCCAGTGATAAAAGATAAAGTAACATATCCTTAGTCCACATGTAGCTCGCAGGAGCCTAGCAATGTGGAAGGGATTTGAGCCAAACCAGTAAAGTTCAACTACAGACAGCTGTTTTGGGGTATTTGCTCCTCATCAGTGCAGTGTAGAACTTACTGGTTGGCTGGGTGACAGGCAAGAGTGGCTTCGAAAGGGGAAAAATCCCTCCTTGAGGAGAGGAACCAATAAATTGGTCGGTGTGAGGGTTTACTTGCCATTCAGACCTCACTGACTGTTTTGCATAAAGCAAAGGGTTATGGGAAAAGAGCTGAGGAGCTCCACAGCGCACTCTATTGGATGTAGTTATCCTCAGTTCACATGTAGCTCGCAGGAGCCTAGCAATGTGAAAGGGATTTGAGCCACACCAGTTAAGTCCAACTACAGACAGCTGTTTCGGGGTATTTGCCCCTCATTCTTCTCCTTAAGGAGAGATTTTTCCAAAGCTACTCTTGCCTCTCACCCAGCCAACCAGTAGTTCTACACTGCACCGACGAGGGGCAAATACCCCGAAAAAGCTGTCTGTATTTGAACTTAACTGGTTTGGCCATATAGAATGGAGAGGTAACTGCGCTTGTGCAGTATTCTTCATTCTTCTTTATGGGAATTCCAGGTACAGCTGGACATGTGTGCTCGACTGAACTTGGATCTTTCATTCAAATGAACAGCGTGCTGCACATTTGCAGCAACCTCTCCATTCCACACAGAGAAGTTCCGAAGCCTGTTCTCAAGACAGGTGCGGGTCCCACCTCAAGGACCTGCACCTGCCAGTCATTTATGGCAAATCCTATTGATAAGAACACCTCTTTAAAGGGATTTTGCCAAGAAGTAAGTTCCTCACCTAACAGGCTGATACTCCTCTCTTGAGGCTTGAGAAAAGGGGTGTTGTGTTTAAAAAAACAAGTACCTCCTCTGTGATGTCATTGCACTACCTCCCATGCGCGCTCCTGATATTCAGCCTTTGTAGTTCAGTAAACATTGTTTGGCTAATCCACAGGGATAACTGTATTGTGCAGAAGCTATATGCGTTTTGTTTCTCCCTCTTATCTGCTCAGGAGAGAAGATAAGCTCCTAAGGCAATGTTCACACGGCTTATTGCTGGCGTAATTGCGGGGACGGATTTCGCCCCGCAATTACGCCAGCTGCCATGCAGCGGGGGCGGGGTGGGAGGCCGGCAGCTCGCTGGCCCCATAGACACTCATTATTCACGGCGTGTATACGCCGTAAATAATGTGCATGTCACTTTCTCCCCCCTTGGCGTATTCGCCGAGCGGGGAGAAGAGACGGAATCCACAGTTCTCTATTACCGTAATCACTGGGACTGATTCCAGCCGTACTGCAGCGCAAATCCGGCGCACAGTACGGGTGGAATCAGTCACAGAATAAGCCATGTGAACGGCCCCTTACAGGCAGCGTTCTTTCATTTTTTCACAAACTGATGCAGGGGGAGGAGGGCTGAGCAGGGAGCGTCTGCATGTTTACTCAGATAATTACATTACTACCAGTGGATTCTCTATACAAAAGACACATGTCCTTTTTTACCCAATCCTTTCAAAGCTCTTCATGTTCCCTGCCATCAGATAAGAAGTGCAAACAACGCAAGCGTGGCCAGATCAGCTCCTGTCAGCTCCTGGTCGTGTCTAATGTAAACTGTCAGGAAACTAAGGGCATCTTAGTCAGGCTGTACATCTCACAGGCTTCACCTTTTTTAATGACATATATTTAGAAAAGTGATTAAATGCCCATTTTGGAGGATCCCACATCAACATTAGATCGTGGCAAAACCCCTTTAAGTTATAAAACTTCATCTTTCTCATGCCACCAGAACTAATAGGATTACATGCAGTGCATTGCTGTATTGTCATGCAGTGTGCGTGCTGTTCTTTTACACTAGTTCATATCTATAACATAAGTTGAATGTTCTATTTCAATTTCATAGCAGCTGTTTAGAAATGACCACATGGTAGTCTCTCGCTGGAATGCCTTTTAAGTTGGTGGCTTTTTCATAGGTCAGTGTGATGTCATCCAGATCACATAAATACACATGTAGTCTGTAAACTCTAAGGCCTGTTTTGCATGACCATAAATGATAAGGTCCAAAGATATTTTAGTGCTACCGAAGGATTCAGAACTGTCATTTGATTCATGTCATCTTTTGCTGCATGGTGTAAGATTTCTTTCAGCCATGAAGCATACAACATATTTAGAATTCGCAGTTTTATTCTATACATGTAATGGAAACAAATTTGATTTAGAAAACGAGGGTCAAATGAAAGGATTAGATTGTAAGCCTCATTTATTAATTGACAAGAAGTACAGTATATTTGTTGTTTTCAGCAGCCAAAGTAAGCTTTTTTTTTTTTATGTTTTAAGTTTTTATAAACCGTTTATTTTTGAGGGGGTTTGGCAATGCTTGCCAAATGCCACCGTAGTACACTAGAATAAAAAAATAACTGGTACATACCTGTCCTGTCACCACCATTCCAATGCCACTGGAGGTCAATTGTCCCATTTCAGTCCCTCACTCATAACCATGCTTTCATGGTTTATGTGACCAATCACTGATCTCAATAGTCACGTGTTTGCCTCTGCAGTCACATTTTGTACATGCAGTTACTGTTAAGGCCAGTTTTTGCCTCACAGTCACATGAGTCAAGAAAGAGATATCATCGGTGATGGACACTGAAGCTCCGGCAGTTCTGGAGCAGTTCTGGTGAGAGTGGCAAGTACTGGTTGATTTTATTTTAAGGGTTGTTAGTGGTGGTTTGGGGATGTTATTTCCAGTCTATGCTGCATCCAGTAGCAATCAATCCCAATCACTATTCTATATTGCTGGATGCTGAAGTTATAGTGTTCTCCAGGGATGGTACACAAGTTAGGTAATCATTGTTTTCTGTTTTAAAATGTTACTTCAAGAAAATGACTTCTAAGCTTGGCTACTAAAAACAATAGCCATAAGGGCATGTTCACACGGCGGATTGGGGCGCAGTTTTGGCCGCGGGTTCCGACGCGGTTTCCGTGGCCAAAACCGTGTCCAGTTTATTAACATGGTTTCCTGTGGGAAACTGCGTTAATATTCACACGCCATGGGCTTCGGGGCCCGCGGCCAAACCGCGCGTGTGTGGAGAACTCTCCTGTCAATTCTTGACAGGGAGTACTCTGCGCGGTGGCCGCGTGGTGCGGCGTGGCTGGGCGGTGGCCGCGCGCTGCTGCGCGGCTGGGCCGCGGCTCGCGGCTCGGTTTGCCCCCTGCCACGCCCCAAACCACGCCCCACCTGCGGCGAGATCATGTCCAGCGCCCGCGCCGCAAACCCACTTCGGGAGACGCGAGTTTGCGGCGAGGTTCGACGAGGTTTTGGCCGCGGCAAAACCCACGGCCAAAACCGCCATGTGAACATGTCCTAACGGGGCAATTACACGTTCCATTAGATGGCATAACCTACTAGATGTATACAAACACAGGTTTAACGCCATACTCACAGCTCCATGGCTGGACAGAAAAACTATTCCCAGTAGGAGTCAGTATAAGCCCCAGTGCTACATGGGAGATATTTATCAGGTGCAGCTAATGGATGAACAACTGCTCACACAGCTAAACATGAGGGGGGAAACTGCCTAGTAAAAATTGCACATTGGATAAGAACCAGTTCACACCAGTATGCAGAAAAGCCACAACACTACATATATACAGTATATTCCCTGAACAGACATATATCCTGTTTGTTCCTTTTTCTGTTCATACTTTATTTTGACCCCACCTAATTGGGGAAGAGTAACAACTCTTCAACGCTCCCTGAATTCTTGCGACTAGTCTTCCTTTAAATCTTTAAAATTGTAATAACAAAGAACATCCTGGTTGTAAGTTGTGTTAGCATTGATCCCCTTATCTGTTCTCTGAATGTTTTACTTGTATTTCAGAAGACAAATCAACCCTATGATGGATCTTCTTGACTTCTGGGTCTCTTTACTTGAGGCTTTGCAAGTGAAGCAGACATGGACTTGGGGCTGCAGAAGCCCTATAGAAGATATTAAAGTTAAAAAAAATAACATGCTAGTTAGTTCTGATTTCTCTTACTCTATGTAGCTATATTTTTATTATATGCATTGCAATCTGCTTTTAGCATTGTCATAGCATACACTGAAAAGTTGTATCTGTGCTTAGAAGTATGATCAGTATGTTTCCACAAGTTTTGGGGATTAAACCTCATTTTATGTTTATCATACAGGTCTACAATATGTTTCAGCATCAAAGCCTCGGAATTAAAGTTAACATCCGTGTTACCAAGCTGGTTTTGCTCCATAGCCGCCCGGTAAGCTTTAAATGCCAATTACATCTTACAATGTTTTTGTAATGTCAATAATTAATTTTCATTTTACATAGAAGATGGAGGGCGACATGTCCCAACTCACCAATGCCAGTTTTTTGGTCTAAAACCACTTTTGACGCCATATTCTTGTTGTAAGTGAACTGTCATACACCAAAACTAGGCGCCTTATACGCCAGGCACGACTAATACGCCTAAATATGGTGCACTGTGCACCCCTGTCGTGCTATGTGCCTATTGAGGTGCATTACATAGGTTATGCTCCTCCGTCGGGTAATGTGCCGCGATAGGCGCATTACATATACCACCAATGATATGCTATGCGCAACGAGCTGCAGAATGCGCCTTTTTTTGATGTGATGCGCCTTTTTGGCGCAATGCGCCATTTTAGGCCCATTAAGGTATACCTGACGCCAGTTTTTAGAAAGTGTTGGACTTTCAGGTGCACTTTACACTGATCTAATGCGCCTCAAACTGGCATGGATACGCCACTTTTCGGACATGTCGACCGGAGTCTACCTTCACAGTAACTAATATATCCATGGTTGGGATACAGAAAGGCAGTGAAACTGTATATTCATGAGCTGTCATCATTGTCGGATGAAAGACCATCTAATGGCTTTTTTTTTTCTATATTGTAGACCAAGCTGTCTATAGGGCATCATTGAAAGGTCTTTGTAGAGTTTTTGCCACTGGCAAAATGAAGAGTATGGAGGACCAAAGTACTTGGGAAACAATTATGTACCAGGAGCCAAGGATGAAGTACCTGTTGATGTAGCTGTGTTTATGACCAGGTATGAACATAATCTCACCTTTATCACTTCTGTTCTTTGGTGAGTTTTGTTTTTTTGTCTATAGTTCAAAACAGATTTGATAGAGAAATTTAAATCCAGTAATGCGTGCTTGAAATAATTCTTCCGTGCATTGTTATTCCTATATTTATTATATTTCATGTTTTTCTCTTTTCAGAACTGATTTTTGTGTCCATAAGGATGAACCCTGTGATACTGTAGGTAAGTGCAAAATTAAAGGGGTTTTCCACTTCCTAAGAGAAACTAACAGACGTTTTCTTACAGCATTAGATGACCGGATGATATATAGTCTGATTATGATTCTCAGCACAGTTTAATGATTAATTTTGTGATATTGATCTTGATTAGCAACTTTCTCAGTTAATGGATGTACCATTTATATAGTATAATAATACCCTTACCTAGCAAATGTTCTACATAAGCCATATACTATAAGCCTTATATGTTAATGCAAACTTTTTACAAATTCTATTCTGTGCAATGCTTTGTAAACAATTGCGCTCTGTTTTATACAGTGGGTGAAATAAGTATTGAACACGTCACCAATTTTCATTTGTAAATATGTTTCTAAAGGTGCTATTCACATGAAATTGAAAAAAATCGAGCCGTAACTGTCCATAAATTAAGTTATACATAATGAAGAGAATGACACAGGGAAAAAGTATTGAACATGTGAAGAAAGAGAACTGAAATATATCAATAATTAGAAAGCAATCCTGCCACTTATTGGAAGATGAGATCAGCTAGTTCAACTGATGGCCTATAAAAAGGTGTGTCATTACCATGGTTTCCAGCTTTCCATTCAACAAAGTATTTAAAATTTCATTGACGCTTTTTTTTTCCCATTAGATTAAAAACGATCCTACATCTGTACCATGCAATACAACAAGTAGATGGGCAGTAAAAAACTTCACGCTGACACGTTTCAGATTGTTGTCCTTAGTCATAGCACCTTGAATTTGAAAAACTTCATTGGATGGAAAGCTGGAACTCTTTGTTCGTTTGTGTTTATCCAGAGATCGTCTTCCATGCCTCCTCCAGCTGAAGATACTCAAAAAATGGGTCACTTGATTATTCACATAATTACCAAGGTGCCACACAAGAAACATCTCATAATGGGTAAAACCAGTGAGTGTCTTAAGACTTTTGCAATCTTATTGTTGCAAAACATACTGATGGCATTGGTCACATAAAAACTTCTAAACTACTGAACGTTCCAGTGAGCCCTGTTGGGACCATAATCCTATAAGTGTTGGGACCATAAGTGGAAAAAACATAGTTTCACAATAAACCGGCAACAACCAGGTGCTTCCAGCAAGATTTCATAGATGAGAGGAGTGAAAATAATTATCAGAAGAGTTGTCCAAAAGTGAAGGACCACCTGTGGAAAGCTACAGAAAGACCTAGAATCAGCAGCTTCAAAGAAAACAATAAGTAGTGCACTAAACCTCCATGGTCTGTATGCTTGTCTCCATTCAGGACTCCATTGCTGAACAAAAAGCACATTCAAGCATGTTTAACGTTTGCTCAGAAATATTTAAACAAGCCTGTGAAATACTTGGTGAATATAGTCTGGTCAGATGAGACTAAAATTTGAACCCTTTGGATGCCATTATACACACTATGGGTGCAGATAGGCCAGTTCTAAATAGCTTAGAATGCGTGTAGAATGCGGCAGAATGTATGGACCTGTTCTTCTGCAGGTCATACATACAGGCGCAGTCTAGTGCTAATACAACAAGTCTGGCTCAGGCATCACCTTTAACCTGGTCTGGCTGTTCTAACTGTTCTGCCCCTGGATTTGGTGTCAAAGAATCATAAATGTGTCTACTTCTATGAATAAGGTGTGACACCCCCAGAATGCCCCAAATCTTTGAAGCATTAAAACGTTTCATGCAGGAACTTATCACGGCAAAGTTTGGAATACGACTATTCATACATCTATAGAACAGGTCTACTACAGCTTTTTGATGCCAGATAACTGGTGCAGCTCTGTTCATACATGTCACCCTATGTTTGGAGACCAAAAGGCAATGCATATCACCCCAAAAACACCATACTAACAGTGAAGTTTGGAGGTGGGAATATCATGGTGTGGGGCAGTTTTTCAGCATATGTAACTGGCAAACTTAATATAATTGAAAGAAGGACGAATGTACAATGTATTGAGACATTCTTGATAAAATTCTGCCACCATCTACCAGGATGATGAAGATGAGAGTGGACATTTCAGCAAGACAATGATCCCAAACACACGGCCAAGCCAACCCTCAATTGGTTTCAGAGAAAGTAAATAAAGCTGCTGAAATAGCCCAGTCAATCACCTGAATCCAATAGAAAATCTATGGAAGGAACTAAAGCTCAGAGTTCATAGGAGTCCACGGAACCCTCAGGATTTGAAGAGTGTTTATGTGGAAGAACAGAACAAAATCCCACCTAAGCAATGCATGTGACTAGTTTCTCCATACAGGAGACGTCTTGTCATCACCAACAAAGGCTTTTGTGCCAAGTATTAAATACATTTCTGTGGGTGTGTTCAATACTTTTATCCTGTATCATTTCTCAGTATTACACATAACCTATGGTTTGATTTCTTTGCCTGTGTGCATTGGCTGGGTTGTTACCAATATTTGGTGAGAACTTCATGTCAATAGCACATTTTAGAATATATTTACTTAGAAAATTGGTGACGTGTTCAATACTTATTTCACCCGCTGTGTGTGTATGTATGTGTGTATTTGTCAGATCCACTAGAGCTGGTGTTTTTCACTTGTACAACTAATCTTGACTAGATGGTACATTTAAGAACAGTTTTGCTTAGAACTGCAACTAAGCATATTGAACCATATCTTATCTTAGAAAAGTATCACAATGCACGAGCAATACAGTTAAATCACATCTTTGGCTCTTCTTAAAGGGTTTTTCCACATTTATGATATATCAGTTTGACCCAGTATCAGTGGGTTGACTTGCCTGTTTTTATATTTCACATAGTAATTATTGGAGAATTGCCACATACGCTTGGCAAGCTCTCCAACGCAAATAAAGGACCAGGCACCTCAGCTCCTGAGATCAGTGTATCCCCAGCAGCTATTTCTCCATGCATTAGATATTTATGACATTTTAAATTGTTAAGAATTAGTTGTGGAAAAACCCTTTTTATCTCTTAGTAAATGTAATTTATAGCTTTTTAAGGGAAATCTGCTGTAGTTCTACTTATATTTTGAAAATGAATTTAAATTTGTCACTTTCCTTTTTACTGACATCTTTTTAAATTTAAAACCGTTTTCATATACAAAATCAACCTCTTCTTACAAGTGTCCCGAAATCATAGGATTGACGTTGGTCAAGCTACTCTAATTCTCAATGATTAGCTGATATGGGAATCTCTGTGCAGTCATTCATTTAAAATGACTGGGTGACCACATGGTCACAGTGAGTCCACCATTCTTCCAGTTGCTCTCTGCTGCTACTTATAGCATGCATCCTAAATGGTAATCCTCCTCCATGAAGTCCATGTTCTGTAGATAAGATAACAACTTAAATATTTGTGTTTTAAAAGTAGTTTAATAAAATATATCTCAAGATCATCTGTTAACATCTTTAATTGCTGCATGGAGTTTAGGGATCAATCTGAACAGATTATTTGAGTATATAATGGAATAATATTTGGGTATTTTGTCAAAATCCTCCCTTCATCACCCAAACTGTATTTCAGTTGTGATAACATGTTATGAACCTGATACCTTCCCACATTTTGATTAGATAGTGGTTCTTTTCATGTATCCTAACATCCTAGACCCCAAATTTCAGAAAAAAACATGCCATGTGGTATCTTCCATTCTAAGTCTAGGTTATGGTCTGACTTTCTAGGTTTCAGGTATGACTGTTGTTTCTACTGCTTGCCATATTTGCCCCACATCCTAATCTGTGAAAGGGAGTTGTTTGGTTAGCTTTTTACACTAAAGTTATGCCATAGCTATACCAAAGCTCCCCTGAGGCATGGACTGGCACCAGCATTGATCTTTTACAGCTGCACATGGAACCTGTAGGACTCATTAATATGGAGCCATACATCTACTGCTTAACTGCTCTGGCTGATTATGTGTATGGCAAAATTGCTCCCAAGAAGCAATGTTCTATGTCTGAATGGAGTCTGATGGAGCATGCCATGAAGAGTTTGGAGATGTACTGAGATACCCTGTTTCCCCGAAAATAAGACATCCCTCAAAAATAAGACCTTGTGCAATTTTTTTCAAGCTTAGAAATATGTCCTCCCCTGAAAATAAGACCTAGTGGCAGTCATTGCTACAGCTTCCCCCATGCCATACATTAGATAGGTCTTACCTTGTGTGGGAAGCTACCTGGACAAGAAGTGCTCATTTACGGAAAGTGCTATTGCTTGACATGAGAGATTGGGGCCAATGATTTTAAAAGAAATGGAGTCACAAGAATACACCATGAAACTCAGGGTTTGGATAGTTATGATGATGTTCCAGAAGATGATATGACGGTCTTTAAATAAATATTGATTTTTGTTCATAAATACCTGGATCGGTAAATGGAACATACATTGTTGTACATGGAAAAAGCAGTGCATATAAATATTGAACTTTTGAGAAGTTCTACTCTACCATAATAGCAGTCATCATGGGGACCAAACAGGCTGGCAATAGAAAATATGCTTGGCAATCTGATAGAAATTGGCAGTTACCACTAATGGCTTCCCCATTATGCTGATGTTTTTGGTGACATGACTACAGTATGGAACAAATGTGAATTCCTGTTCATGGAAAAATAAGACATCCCCTGAAAATAAGACCTAGTGCGTCTTTAGGAGCAAAAATTAATATAAGACACTGTCTTATTTTCGGGGAAACCGGGTACAGATGCATCTTTATGACAGCCACATTACTGCTCTATACAAATCCACGCTGTACTATGGCTGTGTGCATGAGCCAATATGCAGTGAAAAAAAAAAAAACTGGTAAGAAGTGATCGGGACAATACAACTCCCCATATCTTATCATTCTAAAACCTTTTGTGGGAATTGAAGGAATGGGGCAAATTACAGTCTCTCCAGAGTTTAGGTTTTGAGTGCAGTTAAGAATTAAAGTTTTTGCCTCATTTGGGATATAAACAGTTTCATAAAATGTAAAAGAATGCTCTTGGAGAATGATAATTGATGCTTTTTCTACAAGGTTCCAAACCTAAGCTAGTTATAGAGAGATTATTTAATAACCATGAGTATTTTTATATGCTCATTGTCAAAGGACATTTTGTTCTATCCTGATATAAGTCTATGACTAACATTCAGATAAATGCTCAAATTTATGTTATAATAGATCATGGCTGAAAATATAATTTTTCTGCGCTGTGTTCCTTATTTTATAATCCTTTTTATTGCTTTTTTCACATAATATTGTGGTAATAATACAATTTATTTTTACTGCACACAAGTGGTATTTGTTAGCTGCTAGAATGAAGTTACAATTAGTGAGAAAGTCCAAACTTTTAGTGGCACAGTGGTTAGCAGTTCTGCCCGTATGTCCACATATGGCAGACTTCTGCAGAAATTCTGAAGCTGTTCCATATCTTCTAAGTGGCATAGTACTTTGACCATGGATTAAAATAAGTAACAAAGTTTATACATGGGTGGAGGATGCATGTTCTCCAAGCTGGGCAAAACCTATAAAAGTGACTTCAGTCTGTATGGCTTGGTATCCAAAAATCTAAAATATACAAAAAAAATTATAGCCTCCTTCACCATTGCTGGCCTAAACTCTTCCCTGTCTAGCCACTTCTAGATTGCCATTACAAAACCTAAATGGTGGTTCTGCTTCTTCTGTATAGGGTCTCTACCATTTACAAGGTAAGCTGGATATCAAAAAGGTCTCAGAAGACTAAGAAGGATTTTTTTATGCCATGAAATCGATTTTCTATCAAACTAAGTGTAACGGGGTGGTGGATTCTCTGGACCACCGCAAGCGATGATAGTTAAGCCACGCCAGGGAGCTGAGTCTAAGTAGCCCCCGTTATTCACCAGAGCCCGCCGCAAAGCGGGATGGACTTGCTGCGGCGTGAAGCTACCAGGTCGCTACCCCTGACGTGACTTGCTTGCGATGGCGGCCGGAGTAATGCGTGGTAAAGAATCGGAATCCAGAGACGTAGTTGGGGACAGGCAGACGATCAGGGCAGGCGGCAAACAGGCAAGGTCAGGAAACGTAGCGGAACAGACTGGTACACGGGTGATCAATAGACTCCAACACTCTAAAGACACTGAACGCACACCAACAATCTGGTAGAGAGTGCAGTAGTAACAAAAATAAAAGTATGCAATGTTTTTCCAAGAATTACAACATTGCTGATTGATTTTTTTTTTGTTTTTTTTATAGAATCTTACTGCAACACAGATCCAAACCAGTGTGTTTTGCAGGCATTAGAATTGTTTTCAAGAGTAGAAAAACATTGAACTTTCTTCCAGAAACAGCACCACGCTTGTTCGGAGGTTTTGTCTGGTATTGCAACTGAAGCTGCATTCACTTCAACTAGGTTGAGATGCAATACTGGACACAACCCATAAAAAAGTGTAGCGCTGTGTTTGAAAGAGAACAGCCATGGTTTTTAAATCTTAGACAAGATTCTATTTTGCAATGAACAGATGTATCCAGAATTTGTTATTTAAAGGGGTTGTCTCACTACATTGATTCACTTTACCTTAGTCATGTTTTCTTGGTTTCATTTTGAATTCAGGGGCGTGTTTACTGACTTCCACTAAAATGCAAAAGGAACCCGGTCTGTAGCTAAAGAAACCCCTTTTTCTGGCACCTATCGGGAAAAGATTGAAAGTCTGGGATTTTCTAGAATGGGTTAGGAGACTTTTAAAATGGACATCCCTTTTTCCCCCGGAAAATAAGACAGCTTCTTCTAAAAATTTTTTTGCTCCTAAAGAAGCACTATTTTTTATTTTCGGGGGAGTTTTTATTTTTCCACAAAAAAAATTATGGGCCACCCTATACAAGTGTTTTTTTTTTATATATCTTAAAGTTAGGTAAAAACCCAAATAAAAATATATGAAATGAAAAAGGACATTTTTTTGGCAGTGCATTGATTTAAACTCAAAAAGGGCAAATGTGACATGCGGGGAACCTGTGGAACTAGAAGTTTAAAGCGTGCCCCATCAGCCATCCGTGAGATGTGTGTGTGTGGTGTGTTTTGGTGTTTGTTGGTTTCCCCACTTTTTCCCCCCCCCCCCCCCATCCCTCACTTACTTGTAACTTTGGGGGCGACAGGTATGGGGGGGGCCCTTTAACCGCCAGTTTTCTGGCGTACACCTCCCGCCCCCCCCGCCCAAATTTCCCCCGCGCCCGGAGCAGGGGTTCGGGCACTTTCGGCTGCGGCCCGCATAAAGGGGGGGTGGGGGCAGTGGGGGGCAGGGGGCCGCGGTTTTGGGTTTTTTCCCCGGGGCGGGACGCGGCGCGCTCGTATAGCCCCAGGCATTTTAACCATGGGGCTCGCCAAATCGCGGCGTTTCCGGCACCCCCAACAAGCAGACCGGGTTTTTTTTTGGTCTAAATCCTCCCCCCGAGGCAAGTGAAGCGGGAAACAAAAAATGCGAGGAAGCGGATCGAAGACGCGAAGAAATCCGGCGCCCCCCGTTTCCGTGCACGGGAAAGTGTGAACCCCGAAAAAAAGATGGGGGAAAAACATTTGCCCAGAAAAGACTGAATGTACAAAATAAACAAATAAAAAAAAAAAAAAAACCTTTTCCCCAAACTCTAAAAACGCACAAAAACAAAAAAATATGATTTTGGGAAAAAATTCCCGGGGAAAATACAGAAATTTAAAAATTCTAAAAACCTTTTCCCTAAATTGGTCGGCAAAAACCCAAAGCAGAATCAGAAAAGGAGCGACAAAGCCCCTTCTATCCTATGGAGGAGTTTGGACCAATCAGAATCCCGGGGGGGGGCGGGAAATTTCAAAATACAGTAAAAAGAAAAGAAAAACTGTTTTGGCTGACTTTTCGGAGTTTGGCTATCCCAGCCAATCAGCCAGCCCCCCGGGGGGTTTTACAACCCCCACCCCCTTAAAAAAAATTTTTTTTTCTTTTGGAAAAAAAAAAAAGATTGGGCTTTAACGGGGAAAAATTCCCGGGGGGGGCCAAAAAATTTTTCACCAGGGAAAGAAAAAAGGGCCCCCCTTCAAAAAAAATTTCTTTTTCCCAAAAAAAATAGGAACCCTCTAAAATGAAAAAAAGGTTTTTTTCTCGCGCTCGGGTTTTGGTTTCCCCTAAGGCCGGGGAGACGGCCCCCAAAACTTTCCGGGCCCCCTTTCAAAAACCAATTTTTCCAAAGGGTTTTTTTCTTTTTTAAAAAGCCTTTAAAAAAAAAAACTTTTTAAATTTTTTTTTTTGAATTTTGGTTCCCCCGGCCTTTGAATATGTTTTTGGCCATTTTTTTTCCTTCTTCCCCATGGGCCTTTAGGAAATTGGGGCTTTTGTTCCCGGCCCAAACCCCTAAAAAAAACTGGATTGGTTCAAATTTCCCTCCTCCATTTTAGTTTTTTAAGGGAATTTGTTGGAAAAAAATTTGGAGGGGCTTTCCCTATTTCTTGAATTTGGGCGGGGTTTATCCCGCCCAAATGAGAAAGCTTAAACAATTTAAATTTAAACTGTTTTTCCCGGGAAATTTCCCTCTCTAGGAAATTTCCCCAAATGTAGCCCTTTTACCGGCGCCCAAACCTTTTTTTTGGGTTTTTAACTGCTTTAAATTTTTATACAATTGTTCTGCTCTTTACCCCTATCATGAATTACATTTAAATAAAAATATTTTTTTTTTTTTAAATACTTCATCCGCCCCGGTGCGGGGGCCCGAAAATTTAAATTGGGCCCCCACCCCCCAAAAGACAAAAATGGGAAAAAGTAGCTCCGCCATTGGCTGGGATAGCCAAGCTCCCGCTACTAAAGCCAATCAGCTTTTTTTCCTGTCTTTTTTTACTGTATTTTAAATTTAAACCCCGCCGTGGATTCTGTTTGGGGCCCCCAAACTCCTCCATGGGCTAAAAGGGGGCCCTTTGTCGCTCCTTTTCCCTGATTGGCCCCAAACTCCTCCATAGCTAGAATGGGGCTTTTTTCCGCTCCTATTCTGATTGGTCCAAACTCCTCCATGGGCTAGAATGGGGCTTTGTCGCTCCTATTCTAAATTGGGCCGGTTTTTAGCCCGCCCCAATGAGAATAGGTTTCAGGATTTGAATTATTTTGTTTTTCCCCCGGAAAATTTCCCCAATATCTTATTTCTTGATTTTGTCCCCGTTCCCCCGGAGTTTGGGAAAGTGATTTTATTTTTTAAGAATTTGTTTTTTAACTTTCACTCCCTTTCGAAAACTTTTTTTTCCCCCTTTTTATAAAGGCTTTTTTTTTCGGGAATCACACTCCTCCCTGAAACGGACCGGGGGCGCCGAGATTTCTGTCGGGATTTTTCCACCGCTTCCTCGCATGTTCCAACCTGCTTCATTTTCGCCTGGGGACGGAGGTTTTAGACCCAAAAAGGGTAAAAACGCCTTTAAAAAGGGCAAATTTTTGTTTTCATATTTCCTGCACCGCCAACCTGGAATGATTTCCCCGCCGCTCCAGCCTGCCCTCGAAATCGGAACAGAATTTCCCTCGGCCAGTCTCGCCCCCTGAAACCCCCACCCCCTTTCGGGGCCCGCGGGGACTTTTACCCCCTTTGAAATAAAGTGCCCTTCCTGGGTACCCCCGGCAAAGAAATAGGCACAGCGCCCAGCCCCCCGCACTTCGCCTCAAACCCCGCTGGCGGGGCGGGGGCGGATTTATACATAAAAAGAAATGACGCACCCGCCCGAAAATAAATCAGGCGCAATTCCGCCGGAAAACTGGCGGAAAACGGCCCTCGCCCCGGCGGGATTCATACTAAGGGGCCCTTTGCCCTCTTGTCCGGGGAATATTGGGGAAACCTTTGGGGTGACATCACAGTACATGACCTCCCTCCCACAGGCCCCTTAAAAACACTTTTTTCCCAACAAATGTCCCGGGGCTTTTTTTCCCAGGGGGGAGCGGGTTTGGGGAACACCCCCCCACCCCCTCCCCCCAACCTTTTTCTCTCTCCCCAACCTTAGGGACACCCCTTTTTTGGTGAAGGGGAAAAGCTGCAGCAATAAATTTCGGTATGCTTATTTTCAGGGGGTGCTTTTATTAGGGAATTCAAAAAAATTTCCTGCTATGTGTTTATTTGGGGGGTGTTTTAAATTTTGGGGTGAAACAGGGAAAATTTTGCAAAGTGACTTTTTTTTTGAAAGATTTTTTAACATAAAAAGCAATCCTGTAGTGAAAAACCCCCTTTTAATTTTTTTCGGGGAAAAGCTTTGAGTAGCATTAAATTAATATTCACCAACTAACCTCACCCTAGATAAATTTTTTTTTCGGGGTGAAAATTTAAATATCGGGAAAAACCAATTATATTTTTGAAATGGGGGGCAAAAGTTTTGTAGAGTTTTCCCTTAAAAAGTATTACCCTATAAAAACCGTAGTTTTTGCTTTGAATAAAGATATTTCCAAAACTTTCAGGGAAGCCTAAGAAATGCCAAATTTTTTTACTTTAAATTCACGGGACCAATTTTTTCCAAACCCAAAATTTTTTTTCGCTCCAAACAAACCCAAAATAAGGAGCTGCTTTTTCTTCCAAAGAGGAGGCCCCCTGTCCCGGACCTTTTAAACCACTTAATGTAACCTGACATATTGTTGGAGGATAGCATTTTTTTTTAAATTGTTTGTGGAGCAAAAATGTTAAAAAGGAGAAAGAAACGGATATAATAGACACACAGATGGACCAGTTGGGAAAAAATTTTAAAAATTAGCCTTAAACTTAGATTCTCATTAAATATAGGCTACTCAGGGGGTAACAGAGAAGCCGGGCCCCAAAGAAAACCCTTTTGGAGGGGGCCCCCCTCCCCACCCTCCCCCCTTTTCCCGCCTCCCTGACCACGACCATGTACCAGGACATGTTGTTGGGGTAAAGAAAGATAATACAAGGGGCAAATACCTCACCCTACATCTCACCATCAAAACTGCAAACCAAAAAATTTTCCACTATCCAAAAAACCAATTTTCCCAAAATAACCCTACTACAAAGGACTTGATTATACCCCCCAGAACATGCCCAAAAAAATTTTCCCCCAAACCACATAGTGACGAATAATGCCCCTACACTTTATTAATCAGAAACACAAAGCCCAAATCGGGGGCCGCCATAAATTGGACCAAATAGTGTTAAAATTACCAGTGTAAAAACAGGCTCGGGCAACTGTATAAACCCCCATACAGTAAACCAAAAAGGGTTTAGAAAAACCAGTTTTACCCCAGGGCCTCCCAGACTGTAAAATTACCTCCAAACATTTACCATAAAGTGGTAGACACCAGTGAACACAGGCTCTGCAGACTGTATATAACCACCAAAAACAGGACCAAATATGGTAGACCCCCCAAAGGGTTACAGTGCAGTTACATCTTGTACTCACCGGTTTACTTTTTTCTTAAAGATTCCCCCGACTTTCCCTTTTGTTCCATTTCCGGGGGCCAGTCCGCCATCAGGGTGCGTCTCCCCCACCCTTGTCCCTCAGATTTAGACACAAATATCTTAGAATCCTAAATTTTTTCCCGCACCTTCCCCCCCTGGCTATAGGGGCCATTTGCCAAAGGGAGGGGGGAGGGGCTTAGGAACCATACAGGTAGACAGGGGTTTGGTGGGCTAAAGGGGGCCCTATAGGAGGGTTTTTTATTAGGGAAAGGGCCCCAAAAAGGGAGACAGGCAGGCTTTGGGGGCTAAAATAGGTAGGGAAGCTTTTTTGGGGGCTATAGGGGGGTTAAAAAAGGCAGACCGGCCCTTTAAAAGGAAACTAAAGGGGGAAAATTTAGGCAGGCAGCCTTTAGGGGGTATTTAGGAAAGGGGGCCTTTAGGGGGCTAACCCAGGCATCTGGGGGGGCTATCAGGCAGGCTGGGGGGGAAAAAAAGGGAGGCTGGGGGGCTATCAGGCAGGCTGGGGGGCTAAAAAAGCAAGCTGGGGGGATACAGGCAGGCTTAGGGGGTATACGGCAGGCTTTGGGGGTTTAGGGGAGGGGTAGGGGGGTTTTATAGGCAGGCTAGGGGGTGGGATAGGGAGGGTTAGGGGGTATAAAAAAGGGCCCGGCCTTTTTGGGGGGATAAAAAGGGAGGGTTAGGGGGCCCAAAAAGCAGGCTTTTGGGGGCGTAAACAGCTTAGGGGGGTATAAGGCCCGGCAAAAGGGGGGGGTATAGGCAGGCATGGGGGCCTTTTAGGCAGGCTGGGGCGTAAAAGGCAGGCCCTAGGGGGGGGTTTTTTTTTTGGGGGGGATAGGGAGGCTTAGGGGGTGTTGGAATTTGGGGGATGCCTTTAGGGGGCGTAAAAGGCAAAGGGTTGGGGGGCATATTAAAGGGAGGGTTTGGGGGGGGTTTTAAGGGAGGGTTTTAAGGGGGGGTATCGGCAAGGCTAAGGGGGTTTTTGGCAAAAGGCTTTGGGGTGGGATAGGCAGGCTGGGGGGCGTATAGGCAGGCTAGGGTGTATAAGGGAGTCCCGGGGGGCTTTTAGGGGAGGCTGGGGGGCCGTAAAGGAAGCTTAGGAGGCTTTTAAAAGCAGACTAAGGGGGGTAAAAGGCAGGCTTAGGGGCCGTATGGCAGGGTTTAAAGGGGGGGGGATAGGCAAAGGGTTAGGGGGGGTAAAAGGCAGCTTAGTGGCGGTTTAAAAAAATAAATAAATTTTAAATCACCCTCGGTCACCCCTCCCCCGAAAGCCCGCTCGCTCCAGTCTGCTGCCCCTTTCCCCGCAGCCTCTGCCTCAGCGTGGGAGGCCGTTTTGTGACCTCACCGCACGCGCCCACGGATCACAAAACCGTGCCCGGGAAAGGGGGAAATACAGAGCCATCGCGCTCCCCTCTCTACCTCCCTGTACGCTGCCCTGAACGCTTCCCGGGGGGAGGGCCCGGGCGTTTAAGGGGGGATTGGGGGGGGGCCCCGCAGCTCCCCGCCCCGCCCCAGTGAAACTTTTAAGTTAAATTCCCCGGGCCCAGGGGCGGCTTTAACCCCGGGTTAAACGGAAAGCCGTAGCAGTTTCCCCGGGGGCGGGCCCCCCCCAAGCGCACGGGGGCCCCCGGGGCAAAATGCAAACCCCTGCTACCCCGGTTAAATTACCCCCTGGGTTTTCATGCAAAAAGAGGATTTAAACAATTTTAAAAAAGCCCTTTTATCATTTTAGGATCTCACTTAAAGAAGATATCTGCAGTGGACAACCTCTTGTTATTTGAAGAGACCCATGATAGTGAGCTTATCACGTATGCTTCACAGCTAGCACCCTCATGATCGGTTTAAAAAACCCGTGGGGGGCCTAACAAAAAGTCCCTTTTCGGGTTTTTCCCGCAGTACAGCCAGGGGAGGAACAAAGGGCTTTTCTCCCCCCTTGCTGTTTCACCCAAATTCCCTGGCAGCTTTAGAACACACTGGCCCCGGGCAGGCTGGCGTGGTTTTTTTAGCAGTAATGAAACAAAATTTTTTTTTTTCCTTTTTAAAAAAGCTGACGTTACGCCGGATTTTTAAAAATCCCGCACTTTTTTTAACTGTAAACAAAGCTACAAAGCTCTAGGAGTGAAAAAAAGGGGGTTTTTTCCAAAAGGGAAAAAAAACTAATCTTTGGTTTAGAGATAAAAATCTGCCATCCCACCTTGGTAATGTCTGACCAATCCCGGGAAAAGGGGGAAAATGGACAGTAAAACTGGGGGAAAAATTTGTATCCTCACAAGGGAAAAGGCAAACCCCAAATAAAAGACCCTTCAATTACCTTTCCCCACAAATTTTAAAGCTAAACATTTAAGTGAGAAAACCCCTTTTTTGTTACATTTTGTAAAAGTACCCAGGTTCTCTAGGAGAAGAGAGTTTCAATAAATTGTTAGGACCTTCATCCTATAAAGTCAGGATTTCTTAAAAATGGTGTTTTTCACTGGGGGGCTTGGGAAAAACAACAAAACCCTTTAAAGGGGCTAGGATGTTACACTGCGGTGTAAAGCGTCAAGGTTTTCCCCCATAGCACATTAAGGCCCTGTTCACAAACCAACTGCGGGGAAAGTAATTACGCCCCGCAATTAAAGCCTGGGGGGCGGGGCAGGAGCGGGGATGAGCGGGGGGCCGGCACTTTCGCTGGCCCATGACTTGTAATTACCAGCGGCGCGTATACGCCGCTGGTAATTCACCATGTCCCTTTATCTCCCCCTGCGGGGGAAATTCACAGAGCAGGGAGAGGAGACATAATCCATAGTTCTCTATGAGAACTGTGGATTACCGTAATGACTGGGATGTATTCCAGCCATAATTTGCGCACTACGGCGCGTAATTACGGACCGAAATACAGCCCATTTTAAGCCGTGTGAACATGGCCTTAACATTGTGGAAAAGTCTACAAATATGCAACTGGTAGCAGGAATCTCTAATTTCACATGGTACTGAACTAACATCAGCCCAAAATGCACTGGAAGATCCATTAAGTGTCAGTAAAATATGGGCATTGGTGTAAAATGTCAGCAATTTCCAAATATATTTCTACAGTAATGATAAAAAGAAAGTACACCCTCTTTAAATTCTCTGGTTTTATGTGTTCGGAAACAATAAAACAAAATCTGATTTCTTGAAGATCTTAAAATTAGGTAATAGAATCCTGAGTCTCTTATTTGTTGTTTAACAAAACCAAGGCCAAAATGCAGAAGCAGTATGTATAAAATGGAGTACACCCTTACTGCTTCTATTGGTTTTAGGAACATATGTAGCAGCCAAGTGCTGCTAAACAAATGCCCTTGCTTATCAGCAAGTGTAACCAGCTCTATAAAAGCAGATGTTTTAGCAGTTTGCTGGTCTAGAGCATTCATGCATGTTAGCACAATGCCATGGAGGAAAGACATCAGCACTGGTTTTAGAGAGCAATTGTTGCTGCCCATCCATTTGGGAAGAGTTACAATGTCATTTTCAAACAATTTGAAGTTCATTATTTTACAGTGAGATTATTTAGAAGTGAAAAAGATAGTTTAGAAGGACGGAGCGTGCAATACACAAAAAAAAAACAACCCAAGAGCTATATCTAAAACTTTCCACCATGCCTCAAGCAGATTAAATGTTCAGTCTTTTTCTAATTGTACGGTCATGAACTTGAACTTGCTATGGCTTAAATTAGCAAAAGTTAGGTCTGAAGAAATCACAAGCATTCTGGATCAATTTCCTTTGGACAGACGATCGCAATTGTACTGGCATGAACTTGGACTTGCTATGGCTTAAATTAGCAAAAGTTGGGTCTAAAGAAAACACAAGCCTTCTGGATCAATTTCCTTTGGACAGACGATCGCAAAGTGAAGATGTTTGGCCATAATGTAGAGTGCCACATTTGGCAGAAACAAATGTAGCACATCGGCATAGACCCCTCATAAATATTGTAAAGCATGGTGGTGGAGAGCTGATGACTTGTGCTTGTTTTGTAACCACAGGACATGGGCAACTTTTATTCATCTAAGAGATCATAAACTTTCCTGTATATCAAAATATTCTTGAGTCAGATGTGAAGCAACAAATCGATGTTGTAAAGAACAGTGAGCCAAAATAAGTAAACATTAAAGTAATACAGAAAATAATTACTTCAAGTTATTGCTGCTGGTTCAGCAAGCTATTGATTTGTGGGTTGTGTGATGATGTTCATCTGAGGTTGCATTTACCTAATTCTAAGACCTTCTAAGGACCTAGATGTTTTTTTTTTTCCTATGTGCTCATGAGTAACACCATAGAATTCAAGGATGGTGTACTCTCTTTTCCTCGTGACTGTATGAGGTTATAGGGTAGTAACAGACAGTTATGGGTAATCTTTGTAGTATATATAAGTTTTGGACAGCACTGTAGTCCTTATTAAACTTCACATCATACACCTTTCAGTGCAGCAGACCGCCTTGTGAAAGCAGCCCAACTTTCACCTGTAGAGCTCCACAAATCAATCCAGTAGGCGTCAGCATAGATGTTCTTTAATTCAAATAGAATCCCAGTACATAGAACAGCAACATTTTGACTCACCACACTGAGTCTTTATCAAGCCTATTGGATTGATTTGTGGAGTTATGGATAATCATCCATGGCTTCTCTTTCATTGCGCTTAGCCGAAAATTTTTTGACGTTTACAACCACCCTGGAAATAGTGTGATTCGCTGGAAAATGTGCAGATGTGTTGCATGCAGATTCTGCTGTGGGTTAACCCTTTGCATTACAATAAAAAGGTGGAATCTACCTCAGAGGGAATCACATCAGATTTTACAGTCCTCCGATATGCTGTTTTACCATTCGTGAAAATATTTTCTGAACTGTATATTACGCAAAACATTTGGCATCCAATGGGAATCTAGATAAGTAAATAGCTGTAATATACGCACTCATTCGTGTTACTCAGGATGTTTTGCCTCATCAGTCACTAGGAATTTTTGTTTTACCTACCATAGGTGTAGATGCTCTTAAAATGATATTTATCAGTGTCAAGTTTGTGCAGGAGGATGTTCTGCACCATTGGTTCTGGTCTAAACAGACACTTTGAGTAATAGCCAGCATGAATCCTGTGTAGTTGATATTACTGTTATTTGCAACAAACAGAAAAACATGTGGCTGTCTATCAATAGAAACACTTGTCTATAGCAAATATACACAAATAAGATTTTCCTGATGTTTTATTATAGCAACTCATCCTATTACAATGTCCTTGGCAGAGGTCATTAAAGGGGCCCATTCATTGATTACATCCGCACAGAACTGTGGTGGCTTTAGTATCAGGCACAGCCACCTGTGTGAATGAACCTCTGTAGCTGCGTAAACAATGTGGGGAACAGTCATTTTTCTTGATCATGGTGGTCCTGTTGTTTAGGCCACCAGCCAACAAACATTGATGACCTATCTTTCAGAAAGGCCATTAATTTTTTTTTTAAAAGGCTAGTTCATGAAGACATCTCCTGCTCACATACCCTCTTAGTACCTCCAGATGTTGTAGAGGGTTATTCAACACTTGGGACTCCCATCTGTAAGCCAGAAAGTAGAACTGCTCTGTAAGGCTATGTTCACACGGCTTATTTGCTGGGTGTAATTACGCCCCGCAATTACGCTGTGTGGCCGGGGGCGGGGCAGGAACGGGAGCGGGTGCGGGGGGCCGGCACCTCTCCGGTCCATAGACTTGTATGACTAGCGGCGCGTATACGCCGCTGGTGATTCACATGTCACTTATCTCCCACCGCGGCAGATTCGCCGAGCGGGGAGAGGAGACGTAATCCATAGTTCTCTATGAGAACTGTGGATTACCATAATGACTGGGACGTTTTCAGCCCATAATTTGCGCACTCCGACGCGTAATTACGGACTGAAATACGTTCAGTTTTAAGCCATGTGAACATGGCCTAAGAGGTACCGCCGTGCTGGACTAGAGACATGCAAATTATATAGATGCCCATTGTTCTGAATGACTGCCATATGGTATTACTACATTACAGAGAAAATATCTGACCAGTTATGGCTTACCCTGAAAAAAACTAAACTGATGCGGATGCCAGGAGTCTTATATGAAGTGGGTTGTCTAATCAGAGATAACCCCTTAATGTCTTAGAAAACCACTTTTAAAATTTCTCATCAGACTATATACAAAGGCTGTTACTTACTTTGAATGCACCTGCCTATAAATATAAAAAAAAAAAAACTATGGAATTTTAACTTTTTTTTTTTTATTTATGCAGTTTATTATTATAAAGTGGTCCAAAAAGTTAAAATGGCTTCAGGAAACAATATTTTAATCATACAAAGGTCTTTCTTTGGGATATTGTATCTTGAGACCACACTCACCATACATTGTCAGAGACACTATCCAACTAATTATCTTGAACATTTTGCTTGTAAAACGTCTGTATTAGTGTAGTGCATACAGTGATTGGCGGTCTAGTAGCTCCTCTCTACAGTATAGTGCGGTACTACATGTCCTGTACTGCTCTTACATGTATTAGTGAAGTACATGCAGTGATTACCGAGCTAGTAGCGCCTCTCTACAGTACAGTGCAATACTACATGTCCTGTACTGCTCTTACATGTATTAGTGAGGTGCATGCAGTGATTGACGGTCTAGTAGCTCCTATATACAGTACAGTACTACATGTCCTGTACTGCTCTTACATATATTAGTAAAGTGCATGCAGTGATTGGCAGTCTAGTAGCGCCTCTCTACAGTACAGTGCAGTGCTACATGTCTTGTACTGCTCTTACATGTATTAGTGAAGTGCATGCAGTGATTGGCAGTCTAATAGCTCCTATATACAGTACAGTGCAGTACTACATGTCCTGTACTGCTCTTACATGTAGTAGTGAGCTGCATGCAGTGATTTGTGGTCTAGTATCACCTCTCTACAGTACAGTGCGGTACTCCATGTCCTGTACTGCTCTTACGTATATTAGTGCGGTGCATGCCGTGATTGGTGGTCTAGTAGCACCACAGTAGAGTGCGGTACTACATGTCCTCTCCTGCTCTTACATGTATTAGTGAAGTGCATGCAGTGATTGGCCATCTAGTAGCACCTCTCTACAGTACAGTGCAGTACTACATGTCCTGTACGGCTCTTTACATGTGCCAGGATGAGTGGCTCCTTTGGGCACCAGTTGAGGGTGGCCCCATTTGTTTTTTTCTGGTAAATTGTGTATAAAGTACATGACCTAAAACAACTCCATTACTAAGAATAGAAATTGATTTCCAGCTTCCAGCAGCTCTTTCTGGCTGTTATATGGAATGACTTGTTTTATCTGGATTAAATATCTCTTGACTTTTCTTTAATCTTTTCGTTATGTTGATGACATTTTGGGGCTTCATAACCAATTAATAGTTTTCCTTAGAATTATGGTTTCCGTGCACAATGGTCATCCCAGAACCAATTAATATTGTATGTTGAGGGACTGCTGTTTTAGAAAAAGTGTCTTAATGGTTGAGCTTGACTTTATATCGGAAATTATTTTGGAATTGTCCCTCCACATATGGAGAGCACACAAGCATTAAGAGGTCATATGACATGCTTTGTAGCTGAAGATAACTCATTTGACATTCACAACCTGTGTTCCATTCCTCAGCAAAGACATCCTGCATTGTTATGTACATTGATATTCCATATTTGTTTCAGGTGGAGTAGGTTTTATCTAGGCTTTTAGGTAGTTAAAACTTTAATAAATGCCTGTTTAACCATATAATGGCAACTTTTTCAAATTGTTGGGGCGATCTAAATGTTTTAGGACAACAAGGTCTTCAGGCTTTGAAAATTGCTGACCTTGTTATTTTAGAGGTTAAACCTGGATCAAATAAGTGTTAAACAGAAAAATCACACAGCTTTGGCCGTTTATAGTGTGATTATGATCATTGAGTTTCAACTTATTCAGCATATTTCATGTGACTACCAAAAAGCTGTTTACATTGTCATTAATCCACTGGATTTGAGGGTAAATGCTCTGCATTCCGCTACTGTCCTTTTGCGGAGTGACCTGGCCAGACCTTCCGAGAGACCAGAATGTCTGTAATCGGTTATTTATCACAGATGGGGATCAGGATTATAGTTTAGTCCTGTCTGGGTAAATAAAAAAAAAATAAAAAATTGTCAGCATTCTTCCATCCTTTAGGTATGACTAATATACTAATGTATGTTACATTTTGTGAAAGACTTTGTACAAATGGCAAAACATTTAAAATCCTAAAATTTGAGTTGTTTGACAGGAGTGTTTGCCTCTGGAGAGAGAACTGTGGTCTCATTTTCCCTCTATAGTAGCTTTATATAGCATTAATACAGTGGTCCTTCAACTTAAATGTCCTTAGGATACATTATGTTAACCATACAGTGGTCTGTTCTGGAAGATTGCATCTTTACAACCACACTTGCCATACAATGTCGCAGAAACTGCTGATCTTCAGCTCATGTGATTAATGTAAGATCCAACCAATTATTATGAACATATTGCCTGTAAAACATCTGTATTAGTGAAGTGCAATGATTGGCACTACATGTCCTGTATTGCTCTTTACATATGCCAGTATGAACGGCTCCTGTGTGCACCAGGTGAGGGCTCCATTTTCTTTTTCTTCTGGTACATTGCATACCAAGTTCATGACCCAAAGAAGCTTCTATCTTCAGAATAGAAGTGATTTCCAATTTCCAGCGCTCTTTATGGCTGTTGTACTGTATGTAAGGACTTGCTTTGTCAGGATTAGTTATCTGCTTCAATTTTTTAAATGTTGATTTTGCACTATGTTAGGTGACATGTGGTTTCAGAACCAATTACTGTACTAGTTTTCCATAGAGTTATGGTTTCACCATACATTGGTCATCCTGTAACCAATTAATATTCTGTGTTGAAGGAGCACTTTATTTGGTGGGTCTAGACATGCTACACCCAGGGTAATATACCGTGGAGGGGAGGCCCCATAGCAAACCTGAAAACTGACCCCATACTCTTAGTGGTATACAAACGTAACATTGCATAAAGACCCCTCCACACCTGGGGATTGGCAGATTAAAGGGGTTGTCTCGCTACAATGATTGGGTTTTAATTAAAAGATCTTTAAAAAACAAGCAGCTTTGCAATATATGTTCATTACAAATATCCTACTGATTTTGAGTTATCCCTGTTAGTAGTAGTGCATCAGCTCCTGAAATCACTATAGCCACCAACTTGTTGATCTTTATCTCACTGGCTGTCAGGCCTGATGACTCATCACCTTCTGAATACAGGTCTGAGCACAGAGCCCCTCCTACACAGTATGCTTCTGTAGTGGAGGGAGGGGGAGGGCTCTGGCTTCTGTGTCTGTGTGGATTAACCATCTGTGTGCCTGCTCCCTCCTGCTCTCTACACAGATTGAGGAAAGCAGAGGTGAGGCTGATCTGTAGTCAGTAAATGTGACAGCAATGAAGTGTGTTACTATAATCATGATGTGTCTGTGGAGCTCTGACTATACTAATAGATCAGATCAGGGGGGCATGTGAACGGTTCATGCCCTGCTGTACTAGTGACACATCATGATTATAGTAACTCACTTCACAGCTGCCCTGTGTCTGTTCTGACAGGATTTGTTTGTTGTTGCTGGAGATGTGGAGATTTGTATGCTAAGCAGGGGGTATAGGAACACTTACATCCCCCCTGCTCTGCTCTTAGCATACACAGCTTCACAGACCTCTCCACACTCATAGATCAGCCCTCTCCGCTCTCCTGACTGTGGAGAGGATCAGCAAGAGCCTGCAGCAGACCAAGGCAGGCACACACAGGGTTAACTCTGGCAGCAAACCCCCTCGTTCTCCCCCCCCTGCTGTATAGAAGTTATGGAGGAGAGCTGTCTGTGTGCTAAAGGGAGGGGGGAAGAGGGAGGAGAAGAGGCAGACAAGAAGCACGCCCCTCAATTCAAAAATCCTTTGCTGCCAGAAGCATTGAAGTGGGCTGAAAGCCTGTAATGAGACAACTCCTTTAATGTTTCCTATACCTTAAGCAACCATTCCTCTACCATTTGAGATCATCAGCACTTGGAAAGAGGGTAGGGATAAGGAACTCTCAAGCAAGAAAGCACCCCTTAGTCAGGAACAATAATTAGGGTCTATATTTGGCACTTGAAGGAAGTTCAGTTCATAAGTGACACTTTCTTCTGTGGTATACATACCACTAAACAAGGCTAGAAGATCAAAAGTCAGTATATTTTAGCCTGTATTCTATATCCATCAATATGTATATATGAGGGGCTGCTGATAAGTCTTTGGCAGAAAGAAACGGAATAGGAAGATGAAACTTTACTTTTATTCCACATACTCTCCACTGATGTCCACACACTTCTTTCATCGGTATTCCAAGTTCTGCAAACTTTGCAAAAAGGATTTCGGTTGTGCCTCAAACTAGTCATCCGCAGCAGCCATGGCATCAGAAATGGTGTAAAATTTGGTACCCTTGAGGTGTTTTTTCAGGTTTTGAAACAGATGATAGTCGGAGGGAGCTAGATCTGGTGAATAAGGTGCATGGTCAACCAGCTGGAAGCCTAGCTCCACCAGTTTTGCTGTGGTCGCTTGTGTAGTGTGAGTGGAGGTGTTGTCTTGCAGGAACAAGATTCCTTTGGACAGCTTGCCGCGCCCTTTGGCCTTCAGACCTGCTTCAATTGGTCCAAAAGTTCAATGTAATACCTTGCATTGATGGTGGAACCATTTTGAAGGTAGTCCTCCTTATCCCAAAACACAGACGCCATCACCTTAGTGGCTGATTTTTGCACCCTGAACTTCTTTGGACGAGGAGAACCACTGTGCCTCCACTCTTTTCACTGCTCCTTGGTTTCAGGGTCATACAAATAAATCCAGGTCTCATTCATAGTGACCAGTCAATCCAGGAAGTTCTTATCAGTCCAGAAACGCTGACAAATAGTCCGGGAAGTTTTCACTCGCCTTCTTTTCTGATCTGTTGTCAAACATTTTGGGAACCACTTTGCAGATAGCTTCTTCATGTTCGTATGTTCATGGATAATGACACAAACAAGTTCACGAGAAATCCCCATGATGTCTGCTATTCCTTTAGCTGAAATTCGCCGATTCTCCAGTATGAGGTTGTGCACAGCATCGACGACCTCTGGAACAACAACCACTCTCGGTCGTCCAGGACGTTCACATCATTGGTGCTGAAGTGGCCAGTTTTAAATTTGGCAATCCAGTTCTTAACTTTAGAATATGAAGGGCATTGAACCCCCAATGTCTGTGACATATCACCATGAATATCATTTGCGGACTTTCCTTGCAGAAACAAGAATTTTATCACTCCTCTGCTCTCATTTGCTGTGAATATCGCCTTACACTCCGCCATTTTGTTTTCCCGCGTACTTACACTCACCGGCCACTTTATTAGGTACACCTGTGCAACTGCTCGTTAACACTTAATTTCTAATCAGCCAATCACATGGCAGCAACTCAGTGCATTTAGGCATGTAGACATGGTCAAGACAATCTCCTGCAGTTCAAACCGAGCATCAGTATGGGGAAGAAAGGTGATTTGAGTGCCTTTGAACGTGGCATGGTTGTTGGTGCCAGAAGGGCTGGTCTGAGTATTTCAGAAACTGCTGATCTCCTGGGATTTTCACGCACAACCATCTCTAGGGTTTACAGAGAATGGTCCGAAAAAGAAAAAACATCCAGTGAGCGGCAGTCCTGTGGGCAGAAAAACCTTGTTGATGCCAGAGGTCAAAGGAGAATGGGCAGACTGGTTTGAGCTGATAGAAAGGCAACAGTGACTCAAATAGCCACCCGTTACAACCAAGGTAGGCAGAAGAGCATCTCTGAACGCACAGTACGGCGAACTTTGAGGCAGATGGGGTACAGCAGCAGAAGACCACACCGGGTGCCACTCCTTTCAGCTAAGAACAGGAAACTGAGGCTCCAATTTGCCCAAGCTCATCGAAATTGGACAGTAGAAGATTGGAAAAACGTTGCCTGGTCTGATGAGTCTCGATTTCTGCTGCGACATTCGGATGGTAGGGTCAGAATTTGGCGTCAACAAAAATGAAAGCATGGATCCATCCTGCCTTGTATCAACGGTTCATGGTGTCATGGTGTGGGGAATATTTTCTTGGCACTCTTTGGGCCCCTTGGTACCAATTGAGCATCGTTGCAACACCTTGTGGAATCTATGCCACGAAGAATTGAGGCAGTTCTGAAGGCAAAAGGGGGTCCAACCCGTTACTAGCATGGTGTACCTAATAAAGTGGCCGGTGAGTGTAGATTACTGTTGCCATAAGCTACAAACACAAAATTTTGAAAATATATTAGACACATAAGGCTTTCATGTGATGTAACATTCTTTACCATAGAAACAAAAAAAGAACACAAAGATAAGAATTATCAGCAGCCCCTCGTATACCCTTAACTACTGTGTTGTACTAATCTATAGGACTTAAAGAAAATGGAAATGTCTGGAATGACTTTTAATTAGAGCTTAAAATTTCCCTGGTTATATTTTTTTTTCGTTTCTCCTATTTGAAAGAGGTTTACATGACTGGCCCACAAGGTGGAAGAGAGAAGGATTTATTCAAACATCCATGTTTATGGTGGAGTTAGGTGACATAGCTAACAGCTATTACATGTGTTGGGACAGTTTTAGGCTTGGGCTCACGCACATGATTGTGCTATAGCTCAGTACAAGTTGTGATTTGGCTTTGGCTTCTGCACAGTGTCCTAGGTTTATGAGGATTAATCCTCCAGTTTAGTCACAAACTTTGTAACCACAATTGTAAATTCTGAGTCCCTGCTGGAAGCAATTCACTGTTACAGCATCATAGCATCATATAGATCTCAGATTTATTCATGTTCAGTAAGGTGTGGTTTCCAATCATGTATGGACTTAAAGGACCTCTCTGCCCAACTAATAAAACTTCCATGTGCTTGTCTGCTCTGTTCTTTAATGAGAACGTTTCGTTCACGAAACATCAACAGGAATAATTAGATCACTGACCTTTTATATACATTCAAAAGTGCTGGAAAGTCTGGAATAAAGTGGTCCAAGTATGTGTGTGTCCTTGTATGTTTATGAGCTGAATACTAATTAAATGACTCTATGCTGTGGAGTTAGCAGCGTTTTAAAAGTTTAAGGAACTCATGTGTGGGCTAAAAATTGTAACCTTATACGCACACAAATATATGTGTGCTTGAGATAGATAGATATATATCTATGTGTGTGTATATATATATGTATGTATGTGTGTATATACAGTTGAAACCAGAAGTTTACATACACTATATAAAAAGACACATATGCATGTTTTTCTCACTATCTGACATCAAATCAGAATAAACCTTTCCTGTTTTAGATCAATTAGGATTCCCAAAATTATTTATATTTGTCAAATGCCAGAAAAATGAGAGAGAGAATTATTTTTTAAGGCATTTTTATTACTTTCTGCAAAGTCAAAAGTTTCCATACATTTCATTAGTATTTGGTAGCATTGCCCTTAAACTGTATGACTTGGGTCAAATGTTTTCTGTATCCTTCCACAAGCTTCTCACAATAGTTGGTAGGAATTTTGGCCCATTCCTCCTGACAGAACTGGTGTAATTGAGCTATGTTTGTAGGTCACCTTGCTCGCACCTGCCTTTTCAGCTTTGCCCATAAATTTTCAATAGGTTTGAGGTCAGGGCTTTGTGATGGCCACTCCAAAACATTGACTTGGTTATCCTTTCACCACTTTGTAACCAGTTTGGCAGTATGCTTCGAGTCATTGTCCATTTGGAAGACCCATTTCCGCCCAAGCTTTATTTTCCTAGCTGATGTCTTGAGATGTTGCTGCAGTATTGCTACATAATCTTCTTTCCTCGTGATGCCATCTATTTTGTGAAGTGCACCAGTCCCTCCTGCAGCAAAACAACCCCACAATATGATGCTGCTGCCCCTGTGTCTCACAGTTGAGATAGTTCTTAGGCTTCCAGGCTTCTCCTTTATTCCTCCAAATGTAACGATGGTCATTATGGCCAAACCGTTAAATTTTAATTACGTCACACCACAGGATATGTCTCCAAAAATGTAGGTATTTGTTCCTGTGCATTTGAAAACATGAATCTGGCTCTTATATGTTTCTTTTGGAGTAATGACTTCTTTCTGGCAGAATGGCCTTTGAGCCCAGTACTCGTTTCACTGTGAATAACGACACAATCTTTCCAGCTTCCGCCAGCATCTTCACAAGGTCTTTTGCTTTTGTTCTTGGGTTGATATGCACATGTCAGACCAAAGCACGTTCATCTCTGAGACATAGAACCCGTCTCTTCCTGAGCGGTATGATGGCTGGACGTTCCCATCTTGTTTGTTAATGGGGATAATTGTTTGTACAGATGAATGAGGCACCTTCAGGTATCTGGAAATTGCACTCAAGGATGATCCAGACTTGTGCAAGTCCACAATTCTCTTCCTGATATCTTGGCTGATTTCTTTAGACTTTTCCATTATGTTACAAACAAGTAGTGTGTTTCTGGTGTGCATAAAAAAAAAAAACATCCACAGCTGTTTCTTTAAGTAACTCAATTGTTGCCAATAAACCTATCTGAAACTTCCAAAGACATGACCTCATCAAGGCATAGTAATCCTAGTGTATGTAAACTTTTGACTTTGTAGAAAGTAATAAAAATGCCTTAAAAGTTCTCTTTTATGATTCTGGCCAAAAAAGGGTAAGGTTTATTCTGATTTCATGTCAGATAGTGAGAAAAATATGCCTCTTTATATTGTGTATGTAAACTTGTGGTTTCAACTGTGTGTGTGTATATATAATATATATATATATATATATATATATATATATATATATAGAAAATATATATATATATAATATATATATATATATAATATATTATATATATATATAATAATGTGTGTTATATGTGTGTGTACATATATATATATATATATATAATATATATATATATTATATATATACACACACACACACATCATACTGTCAACAATGACTGCTGACATTTCATAGGTTAATAGATTGCAATGGAGTATGTAGCAGTGTTAATTGCACATATTACAGGTTCTGATGTCTGACTTTACAATTAAAACAGATACACAGCAGCTGCATTGTGACCTCAGTCAAAGGCATCATCTTTACAGCAGTCAGTTCACAGGATGTGGGAAAGTGTTTTGACAGAGCTGTCAAAGAGGGGGTCAGACACGAATACAGAGAGGGGGGAACTCGGGTCATTATTCAGAAAGCCAGTCATAAGCAAGAGCTCCCTGGGAGGGTGTCTAGAGATGGAGTCAGCTGGCAGCAACTACCTTTGAAACATTAATCTCTTCTGTCCTATTTACCAAGTGTCAGGCCACACCAGCAGGAAGAAGTAATAAAGCCTGATAGCAGGCACAGTCCCAGCTGTGCTTCAGTATTTGGATGGATAAAACATTACTTAGAATTGATTAATTAAATTGTACTGGAGACATTTGAAAGGTTGGTTGTTGGACCTCATTGGTGTAAAGGAAGGCTTGGTCCATTCCATGCAGGGTAATTCGTGACCTCATCATAATTATCACCCTGTCAATTAATGCTGTACACTGCTGCACAAAATTGCTGTAATTACCGCGATTTTACTGCGAATTGACCGCGATTTTTGTGCAGCAATGTACAACATTAACTGCTGTGCCTTCCTGCACAGAAAATGCACCAAAAACGCACCGTGTGAAAGCACCCTTACAAGTAAGTAATGAATTACTGTGTGAAGTCTTGTGGATACAAACACAAGAATTGATTACTCACTTTCCAAATAGTTTAGATAGTGAAAGAAGCTTGCTGGTAATAAAGAAAGTTTAATTGGAGCGCAGTTTAAACTGCACCAAAACTGCGTTGTGTGAAAACCCCCTTAGGGTTTGACTGGAATTGACTTTGGACCAGAAGCGCCACAGAATTGTAAATTCACTGTGAAAACGCATAAAAGATCCTAAACCCAAGTTAGAGTTCTGAAAAATACGTGGGTTTGGGTTGTTGGAAACTTAAACTTTTTAAGCCGATCCTAAGTTTCCCTGAACTAGTTTAGAACCTAACCAGGATCTATTCAACCAACACCATTAAAATGTGACAAGCGCCATTATACTATGTGCATCTGCCCCTAATTAACTTGGCCTCGAATACCTACTATAAATATATCCTTGAAATTCTGCCTAACTAAATCACTGATGGCTTCCTGCCTTGTTGGTTCACCAGTGTCAATAATTGTGTAGGTTTTATAAATAGGCTCATTAAATTAATCGATGGAGGATACACCCAGACTTGAATAACAAGTGGCAATAGGGTAGTGCTGTTATTCTTTCTTTCTATTTAGTGAAGATGAATTTTCTTTCCCTGTGGGTGTCGTTTATTTCAACAATTAGTTCATTAGCACATTATTTAGAAATATGAGTCAATGCTCGTCATTCTTGGCAGGTGTATGTCTTTATGTAATATCTTTGCTATCTTCTAGAGACAGCAAAACAGAGTGATGACATTCCAATTACCTATCTAACACACTTGAGTCATGCTAATTTATCATCTACACAGAAGCTGTCGTCTTCATTGGGAGGACTAATCCTATTACATATTTTGTTCCAAGTCTCTGTCTTTGGCACTTAAGTATCTAATGGTAAATCTATAATATTAGAGCATATAGGAAAATACTCCTCTAGCCCATATATCCGCCTGAATGTAATATAATACAATATGATGGTATACATAAGGGGATGCTGGAGTCAGAGTTTGATGGTAGGTGCTGTGAGGTTCTCTTCTACGACTGTTCATGTGGAGAGATGTGCATAAAACAGAATGTCTTTTCCATATACCTTGCATTACCTCATAGCTCAACCAGTGGAAAGACAGGGTACCCAGTCTGGCTCTGGTGGGGCTGCTGCATGAGTATCCAGTTAACTCCTGCAATTCTGATGGTTGAATGGTAAAAACAATATTTTACATTACCTCAGCCTGTCTGGCGCTGATTAAATAAAAGCTCATTTATAGACAGTGGCCCAGGAATCGCTTGCAGAACACATTGCTGGGTGACCTATCATACATCTAAAAGTTTATAGTCACTGTATCAACATAATGATATCTGCAATGTGCCAATGTTTTTAGCAATACTTATGAAAAATCCAAAATGAAGCAATGCTCACCCAATTCAAAGCCGTAGAGTTCTTTCTAGATTAGGTTCCTTCTCATGTGATATGTATTTGTGGTCAAATACTCTCTAGTTTGCACAATGATAAGTACCAAATAAGCATAAATTTCCTTCTAAGAGTTATAGTACAGCTTCTCTCAACTACTCTTCATGCAGAAAGTAAATTTGTGATCTGAACTTGTAAAAATACCTGTAGTGAATGGTGGTTGTGGCTAACAGAGGTGTAACACATTAGGGTACATTTACTATAGCTGCCTAAAAGTTAGACATTGTAAACTTAGCCAGACAGTCTAAAGATGCACTCGATTCATCACAATTTTCATCACAATTCACCACATGTATGAACCTGTTTAGGTTTAAAACTCACTCTTTTGCCCATGGGTTACTATGGGCAAAAAAAGTGAGTTTTAGACCTAAACAGGTTCATACATGTGGCCCATAGTGTTTGATAATTTTGGTGCATTTATAGACGTATTTATAAACTCCCTGGTTAGTCTGCTTACCTTGCACCAAAATTCTGCAATAGTTTTGATTCAACTTCGGCACATATTGCAGCACTTTCTTGCATTTAGACCATACCATCGTTCTGGCTGATAAGGATCAAAAAGTACCTAAAACAAATAATAAAAATTGTCTGAGCCAAAATGGGGCGCGTTTTGACGCATTTGTTACATTGCTGCCGCAACTTCTATGGTTAATGTACCCATTGCTTACACCATTGTAAAGTGCTAATCAGAATGTTCAATCTTCATTAACACAAACCATTTTCTTCTTGGATCAGAGCGGATGGAGTAGATGATATGAGGTATGCAGCATAGCAGGGCTTTTCTGGGAAGGCCAGTACTTTCACCAGTAAGCAATGGGAAAAATATGTAGTCTAAGAGCTAAATTACAAGGATTATGAGTTTGCTAACAAAAAAGAATATTATGGGCGCATGTATGTATGTATGATCTAGGCGCAAAGAGGACAGTTAGAAATAGCTTTATGGCGCATTTTACACCGCTTTAATGTATGAACCTGTTCTGCTGCAGGTCATAGATTATGCGCTTTCTAGCTCCAAAACGACAACTCAGGCTCAGACCACTTTTAACTTGGTCTGGCTGTTCCAGTAGTAATGGGCCCAGTTTTGTCGTCCTCCAGTCATAAATGTATAGAATCATACAGTTGTGGTGCAACACGTCCCAGAATGCCCCCACATATTGGTCGCATTACAAAGTGCCGCGGGCAGCACTTTTTGGACTGAAAGGACACCAGAATACTGGTGCAGCCCCATACATACATGTCACCCTTAGTCTCTGAGGCCTGGTTCCAGCCCTGCGTTTCTCCTGTTTTCTGTTTACAGTCTGCTACTTCCGAATGGGCACATCAATCAGCGGCTTCAGTGGTCACATGCCTAAACTTACATCACCATTCAGAGCTGTTCACTCCTGAATGGTGATGTTAATGAGAGACACGTGACTGTTGCAGCCAATCAGTGCCTGTAGCAGTGACGTGCCCATTCGGAAGTAGCAGACCGTGTAGCTTTTTTCTTCTCATTTGGCCCCAGAAGCATCAAAATATTTTTTGTTAGGACAAGGACAACCCCTTTAACATTTGTTACCAAGGCAATTAATCAAATTGGTTGCTAAGATCACTGACTAGAACTTTGAAAGATGCTGATATCTATTCATCTATGTTTCACTGATGACTTTATAACTATTCAGATCTACCTCAACCTACAGTGACACTCGTTGAAAATGTAAAAAAAAATTGGATGACTTGCATGATAAGTAAGAGGTGTAATATATACCAATACCATTGTGCTGTACAGAGATCGTTCATCATCCCAATTGGGGGTGTCTCATACTCCACAGTAACCAGTGTGTTTGTGTATGTATTAAAAGAGAGAGACACCATGGTACATGGTTAGCATCCTCCTTGCTTACTTTTTTATTTTATAATACATTTAGTTTCAAATAAATTTGTTGAAAGCATTGCAAAACATTGCAATCCAGATGTACGCCCAGGCTGGAGGCAGATAATCAAAATAGTAGGGTTAACGTATTTCAGTGACACAAAGCATTGAGGAAAATCGGGAGGTAGAAATGGGTTATTTGCATCTAATCTAAATGTGCAGCTTTATTAGCACAAAACCACAAAAACCGTATCGCCCCCACTTTACTGAGGTCTAATGCTGTCAGTAAGCAGTAAGCCAGGAGGACAAGTGCGGTTGCCAAAACTTGTGTTAGAGATCTATGATACGCTGTTGGTGTTCAGCTTTTCATATGCTATAACCTTATTAATTTGGATAAGGAACCTTTGGATAAGGTCTGCAATCTGAGACCAGGGGACAGAAGTTTTTGACTAGTTCTTGATTACTGAGTATGGTAGGTATTGCCAAGAGTTCTTTGTCCCCTAAAAAAGTCCAGTAGGTCTGTGAGAAAACTTTTATGGATTATAGTTGGAATTTGACAGTTTCCACAGTTAATAATTTCACTGCTGTCTTGCCATTTTTGTACAGAATTTGACAAACGATGTCATCTTCCTACTTCTCACATATGGGAATTTATGATTCATATAGGCTTATAGATGGGGAAGAAGGCCATCATGTCAGAAGTTTTTATAACCCAACGCTCATGGAAGATGACGTTTTCTTCTTTGGGTAGAGGGATTGAAAGAAAAAGAAAATTTGTCTGTTAAATCTCCTGACTGTTAAGGGCTTTAATTATTACAAAAGTTATTCACGTCAGTCATCTTACTGTATAAAAGACAAACAAGACAGGTCAATTTATTTATTATCCACCAACCAAAATTGTGTAAGCTTGGCGGAAAGCCAGAATAAGTACAAACTGGAGTGACTGGAAAGGTGTTGGATTATGCGCATGAGGGATGGATGACAAATAAATAATATGAATGGTCAATGGCTCCATGCTTTCCCCACAAGTCGACTGCCTTACTATATTCTTTGACTCTACCCAGTTTTTCCAAATGCACATCCAAGCTCTTACCACCTCCTGCCACCCCCACCTGAAAAATATTTCCCGAATCCACTCCTTTTTTCTTATTTTGGACTCTGTAAAAATGCTTGTGCATGTCCTCCTCATTTCCTGCTTAGATTACCATAACATCTTTTTCGTGGCCTCTTATCTAACACTCTTGCTCCCCTTAAATTCATACTCCAACTCACTGCATGGCTGATCCATCTTTCTACTTGCTACTTTGTAGCTCCTCGCTTCTGTCAATCCCTTCACTAGCTACCCAATGCCATGCAAATTCAGTTCAAGTTACTAACCATAATATACGAGGTTCTCCAATAACCTCTATGCATCTCTGCCTTAATCTCCTTATACCTTCCCTCATGTAGTCTCTGATCCTCAGAGGACGTCACTCTCTACTCTCCTCTTATTGGCTCCTCACATAGTCACCTCCAAGATTTCTCTCGTGCATCACTCATACTCTAGAACTCACTATCCCAACACAGCAGACTCTTCGTCACAGTACTAGTTTCCAAAGTGACCTGTAAATGCATATTTTCAGGATAGTTTACAGTTAACAATAACCCTGCTGGCACTATACCATAATACAAACATCTCTGTTCCTCACCTTGTGTCTCCTTCTTCCTCCATTGTAGACTGTAAGCCCTTGTGGGCAGCGTCCTCTCTTCTTCTGTATCAGTTTGTTATTTAGTGCTTATGTTATACCTTTCCTGGTGTCACATTATGTATTTAAACCCCTTTGTTTGTACAGCACCCTAGAATTAATCGCACGCAAAAATAAATAAGACTATGTTCACACAGCGTAATTGCGGGGCATACAATACGCCCCGCAATTACGCCGGGTGTTTGGGAGTCGCGCTGATTAGCGCGTACTCCCACGCTGCGGGGCCGGAACCCCGCCGGTCCCATTGACATTCATTACTCGTGGTGCGTATTCGTCGTAAGTAATTGACATGTCACTTATCTCCCTGCGCGTACAATACGATCGTATTGTATGAGCGGGGAAAGAAGGCGTAATCTATAGTTCTCTATGAGAACTATGGATTACCGTAATTTCGGTGCGCATCTCGCTTGTATTAGAGCGCAAATACCCCACGAAATGCGCGCCGAAATGTGCCCGTGTGAACATAGCCTAATAATCCGCAGGTTTAAACACTCTATTCTAGTGTGCAGAAAGGAAGGAGGAGGGGTGGGACTATCCGATTTTCAGCTGTATCATATATCGTCTTTAGCCAATTGTGTTATTGATTTTTTCCATGGTGGGAAAGTAGAAGGTTCTCGGGGTTCTAAAATCACCCCCCTTCTGCGCTTAGAATAGGATTGGCAGATACATCTTCTTTTTTTTTTTTGTAAACATAATTTTTATTAAATCTTATAATAACAAAAACATATATTGACAGCTGTCCAACAGATGAGATACCATTTGATACACAAGGACACAATATAAAGCACCAGTAGTACAAATAAGAAAAATACTAAGCAGAAACAATACATAGTATTGCTAATTAAATATTTTGTTATCATAATAATGAGGAAGTAACAAAACTACTTCATCTTCACTCAAAAAAGAAAGCAAAAAATAATAAATAATAATAAAAAAAAACCACAAACATAGTGTAGTGCAAAACATATTCATATTTATTATGTCCCCCCAAAGCCATTTTTCTCTAAATAACCCTAATCTTGCTAATCTTTCTGGGTATTGCACTACCCAGTCCTTTTATTTTTGTTGCCCGCCATTGAATCTGTTCAAACTCTACAATGTCTTTCCTGTGAACTGGTGCCCAAAACTGTACATAATATTCCATGTGTGGTCTAACCAGTTACATAGTTACATAGTTTGTAAGGCCGAAAAAAGCCAAGACGCTTTTGTCTGCGGTTTGTGGATTGAAGCCTTCCCCCTTCACACCCACATGTTCATGTTCCGCCCAAAAGAAGAATGAACATGTTCTAAGTTTTTCGGACCGCTGTTGTAAAAAGCCGTCCGGCGGAAAATCCGTGCAGTGAGGACTGCTGCACGGATTTACTATTAAAGTCAGTGTAAAAGGTTGACAGTTGGTTTACAGATGGCTTTCAAATCCGGAAACTGTCAGTAAAACCGATGGAAAACCTGCTGTGGGGACAAGCCCTTACTCTGTCAGGTCTATTAGTAAATATTAAAGGGGTTGTCTCATCTCATAATTTCATAGGATGCATGACTTAAATAATGCTGCTTTGCCCGGTCACTTCCTGGTCAAGCTGTCTGTAATTGGCATATGAGCTCTGTGTATTCAGACTTCTCTATTTATTATGTTTATTAGTCTAGCTTAGTTAAATGACCTTCTACCAGGTCAGGAGAAGCTGCTGAGCTAAAGTAAACAGTAGTAATTACGGTCTTTTGTCTGAAAGATCAGATAACACACAAGCCCTCACACTGCCATGACCTGTGTGATGACATCACTCCCTGCTATCAGATAGAACAAACAGTGTCAAAAGGGACAGCCTTGTTGTACGCCGTTATTCTTTTAGGTGCAGATCTTTTACAGATATGTCATACATGGTGCACAAAATAATTTCTGTCATAACCTACGCCAGAAAACTGGCGCAGCAACTTTCATATTTTTGGGCAAGTATGTTTCTGAAAAAGAATATAATTAGAGATGGGCGAATTGATTCTAACGAAGTGGAATTCGTTTAGGATTTCAGGAAAACTTCGGTTCGGAACGAAATCGAAGTTTGGGGTACTTCGGGTGAACGAAGTGTGCTTTTGATTGATAAAATGGCTGCGGCACATGGCTTTACATGGGGCAAAGCACTCTGGGAGAGAAGGGCATGCCTGCATGACATGTGCAGGATGAAGTAAATCAGAGACCGGCGGGCACATATAAGACCAGCGGGTTTTCTGTGACGTCACCACAATATTAAGTTCGGGGGGCGCGACGCTGGGCGCTCACAACTCCTCTCACTGTACTGTTTCAGGGAAGGTGCTACCGCAGCGGGTTTGTGATAGCTCTTACTGAAGAACTGATTTTTATACAGCGATTTTTTGTGGGGTGTCTCAGCTTGTCTCAGAGACTGTTTGCTCTTAATGTTCTATTTCTGATTTTTTGGGGGTATTGGATCTGAAGTCCATGCAGCTGCTATACATTTTAATGCTATTGCTCACAGCACATTGAATATCCAAGGGGGATCTAAGCCAGTTCCTGTTGATTCATTTAAAGAAACAGCGCTTTTACAATACAAATACCACTTCATTTTTGGCTGCTCAATTCTTTTGCGTAATTTACATCGAGGGGTTAATTAAGCGTTGTTTTTCTGCTGTGGTGACAAAAATAAACCGTCTTTTTCACCGCCAAAAATTAAAATTTTCCTGTAGCATAATTCAAAAGCGAAGGTTAATTACAATTTTTTCTCTTGTTGTGTAGCGTAGAAAACACGCCATTGTAACACGCTACAAAGCTCGTGGTTTGTGGTTGCTCAATTTTTTGCGCAATTTACATCCAAGGGTTAATTAAGCGTTGTTCTGCAGTTGTACTCAGTAAAAGAAACTTTTGTTTTTCACCGCCACAGAAGAAATCTGTAGCATAATTCATTTCCAAAGGGTTTTAATTAAGCCTGTTTGTGCTTTTATATTCAGTAAAATACACAGTTTTTTTAAACGGCACATACAAGTCAATTTTCCTGCCCATTTGGGGAGCGCAATTTATATCCAAGGGTTCCCAAGCTTGTTACTGGGTTCATTTGGAGTCAAATACAGGGTTTTATTTATCATATACAGATATCTTCATCAAACTTGTCTGTACTTTTAGAACAAACAGTATGTCGACAGAGGTGGCAGGCTCTTCACCTGCGAGGGGAGGGCACAAACATTCCAGGCCCAGGTCGCAGCACAGAAGGGGACGTCGCAGCAGGGTCACTCCGGTGAGGCCACAACTGCCGCTGTCATCTAGGGCCGTGTGCTGACTAGCAACCCAAAGGGGTTCTTGATTGGTTGACTGGGTCATCACTTCCTCCCAGATGACATCTGCCCACCCCAGCCAAGAGTCGGTGGGAACTCAGACACAACCCTTAGTGGCAGGCCCCGGGAGCTGGTCAGCGCCCTACCTGTCCCCCAACCCGCCTCTGCCCCATCCGGTTCCCTCAGCAGAGACTAGTATGTGGTCTGGGCTCAACGCCACTATATAGCGAGGATGAACAATGTGAGGGGGCAGTCAGCAGCTACTTGGCAGCGAAGAATGGGGCCAATATCCCCTGCTTCTTGCAGTAGGCGGCAAAGTATAGTTTGTGGAGAGTGGCATGGGAGGTCATGTTGTTAGGGTCAGCCTCTGCATTCCCAAGACCGGTGATGAGGACAGCAGTGACGATGTAACACAAATAGATGATGATGTAGGCGAACGCAAAGGGAGCCGGGTGAGGCAAGGGCTTCATCAAACGTCAGGAGAAGAGGGTGTCAGCTTGCGCGCAGGCAGCGGCGCAGCCAGCAAGTGGGTAGTGTGGTCGTGAGTCAGCAGGGTAGCAGCAGTGTGAGGTCGGGAAACCAAGCTGGCCACGGGTAAAAAACCCGCTTCGCAGGTCCAAGAAAGTAGCGGCACAGGGGGTCAGCGAGGCAGCGGCAGTAGTAGTCACTCAGTGCGGGGGCGTTGGCGTTTAAAATCCGATAAATCGGCGGTGTGGTAGTTCTTTGCTAGGACACCGGAGGAGCCGAATATGGGTATATGTAGAATCTGTGGGCAGAAAGTGAAGTGTGGCCCGGGAGCTAACGTTGGCACCACGGCCCTGCCCTCAACACATGCCGCGTCACCATTCGGTTGGCCTGGGGGAAACGTGGCTCAGATGTGGTGGTCATCCTGCCGCCGCAGCAACAGCAGCAGCAGTGCCCAGTGGCACAAATGCCATTGCAACCAGTCAAGGCTCCAGCACCTCTGCAGAAGGGAGCTGTTTCTCTTTGACATCATCTCCCGGTCCAGATGCTCCTGCTCCTTGCTACTCATGGCGCCCGCAGTCGTTCAGCAAGGCGATTGCAAAGAGACAACAGTATGCGTCCAACCATCCTAAGGTGCAGCAGCTGACCGTGCTCCTGTCCAAGTTGTTGGTACTGCAGTCCCTCCTTTCCAAATGGTGGGCTCTGCACCGTTCAGAGAACTAATGGCTTGTGCCGAGCAAGATGGAGAGTTCCAAGCCGTAATTTCTTTTCCAAAAAGGCAGTACCAGCACTTCATAAATATGTAGAACAAAGGTTGGGCCAGTCCATGAGCTTATCGGTTTGTTCAAGGTGCACGGCAGCACGGACGTCTGGAGCTGTAAAATATGGTCAGGGCCAGTACAATGTCCATTACGGCCCACTGGGTGAATGTGCTTTTCCCGGGCCCGGCACACCAACAACTTGGACAGGAGACGCCGCTTTCTCCCCCACGTTTTCAAACTGCGGGTCCTGCGACAATGTCCGCCTCCTCCTCCTTTCCACCACCACCACCCTCTCGGCCTCCACAAGTACTGCTCCATCATACCACATGAGTAGGGCACAGCGGTGTCACACAGTTCTACACCTGGCTTGCCTCGGCGAACGAAGTCACACAGGGGAGGAACTGCTCGCGTCATCAGCAAGAAATCGATGTGTGGATTTCTCCGCGCCAACTGCAAATTGGGAACCATGGTGACAGATAATGGGAGCAATAGGGTGTCCTCGCTGCACCGAGGAGGGATGGTCCATGCGCCCTGCATGGCGCACTTGTTCAAATCCGGTTTGTGAAAAGGTTCCTGAATCTTCCACCGATCTTCAAAGATTCTGAAAATGGCCAGGAAACTGTGCATGCACTTCATCCATTCCTACAAAGCCAGGAACACCCTCCTCGAGTTGCAGCGGCAGAACGGCCTCCCCCAACACACTCTGATATGCGATGTTTCCACCCACTGGAATTCCAGCCTGCACATGTTGGGGCCCACTGTAGGGAAAAGAGAAAGGCCATTAACGATTTTTGATGATCCAGGCGGACAGGAGTACTCCCCTGTGTATCTTTGATGTCAGCCAGTGGCAGCTCATGCGTGACACCTGCGTTTGTTGAGGCCATTCGAGAAGGCCCCATTATTTGTCAGTCGCCAGGACTAAAGGGATGAATAACGTCATTCCACTGCTTCATGTCCTGGAACAGATGCTGAAAAATCTGTCTGGGCAGGGGACTGAAGACGTGGCGACTACATATCGCAGCCACATGAGTCCGGTGGGGACTGAAATGGAGGAGGAGGAGGAGGACATTGGAGCAGAAGAAGCATTGTCTGGGGAAATGATTGGATTTTCTCTCAGGTGACAAGACAGGAGGAGCAGGAGCAGCTGGGGGAGGTAGATGGAGATGAGGAAGACGAGGCAGATGACCCGCAAGCACCGTGGCGTATACCGTGGAGATGGGGGCAGGGAGCCCTCAAAGTCACTTGTGCAGATGGCCCGCAGCATGCTGATTTCCTGGAGTGACAGCCGAATAGTCGCCCCGGCGGGGGATGATTCGGCTCCCCACCCTACGGGACCCCCCTACCGACCCAAAAAAATGGGACCCTTTTTCCAGCTTTTGAGGGGGACAAATCAATACTAGGGGGAAAAACCTCCATACCAGTTGGCCACGCCTATGGGCGGCATCGTCCCCCTCTACGGTTGACCGGGGGTTTTCAGCGCTCCCGTACTACTGCCCGGCTGCCGGGGGGAAGGTGGGGGGGTGGAGCAGACCGCTCCCTCGCAGCAACCTAAATCTGGAGTCATGTGAGCAGCTTTCCTTCCCCCCTAGTGAGGAGGGCAGTCGCCCGCAGCAGCGGCCAGCACCCCGAAAAACAGGGGGGGGCCCATTGGGTGCACTCTGCATCCCAGTTAGGGGGATCCCCTGGACATGGGCAGCCAAACTGGAGGTGGCCCCAACTTGGAGTTTGCGTGGAGTGTCCTGCCCGCCCGTAGTGGGATCGAGTGGGGTTCGTGGGCGGGGGGGTGTTACCCCAAGGAGAAACCCGCTTGTCCACGGGAAATGTGGAACGACTGCCTTTGTAAAGATAATCAGGCGTGGATCGGCCGGATTTCCACAAAACCAAAAGGCCTTAGGCGTCAAAATACATTAGCCATGACGCCTCCCCCAAAAACGGGGGAAATGGGGGCGGGGTTAAAAAACTACCTGCCTAGCCAATATTTGATGCCCCCCACCCCCCGGGTTGCCACACTCTGCTAAAGTTTCTCCATCTGGCCACCAACCCTCTTTCCCGGGGAAAGGGTATTGCCCCCCACCCCCAAACACTCTGTCATTGGGAAATTTTAAACCTCATGCTGCTCCCTGGGGCTGCTCCCGTGACCTCCCATGTGTCTTTGGCCACCCCTTGGCCTCATGCTTTTTGCCCGGCCGCCGTCACCTCCACCTCTCTGCCCATTGTGTAACTCTGGGGGCCTACTACCGTTTTCCCAAACTTCCAGGATGCCCATTGTCCCAAACGGTCGGGAAAATCATGCGCTGCTCCCGTGACCTACACACTGGTCTTTGGGGCCCACTGTCTGCCCTCATGCCTGCGTGGCTGGGGCCATGCCCTACACACCTGTCATTGTGCCATTTCTGGGGCCCTTTTCCTGTTTTTTCCACCCCCAGAATGTCATTGTCCCATGTCTGATCATGCTGTGGGGCTGCGGCCGTAAACCTCCACACTGTTCATTGTCCCACTCTGGGGCCCTTTACTACTTTTTTTTGGCCCCCTCCAAATGTCATTGGGGCCACTCTCTGACCTATGCTGTTTCTGTGGGGCCGCCTCACCCCCAACACTCTGTCATGATTTTCCACCTACCCCTCGCTTGTTTTTTTCCAGCTGTCCGGCCATGACTTTTTTACTTCCCCCTTCTTTTTTTTTGGTCAGTTTTGCCCTTTAAGTGCCCCGGGAATTTTTTTAGTGAAGCGATTCTAAAAGCGCGGGGGTCATGTGGCCCGTGTCATACTAAAGCACAACATTGTATGAAGACCAAACCAAGCTCCCTCTGCATATTTAAGCATGGCACAACGTTCTACAGCACCCTGCAGGCTCTGTGCAGCCTGTAAATAGCTGTTTTTTAACGTGATTCATACCGAAGTAATTTGGAACGAAGTTATTTTTTGTCGGGAAATTTGGCGAAGTGAGCGAACCGAATTTCGAGAAAATCGCCCATCTCTAAATATAATGGTCCTTACTGACCATGAGGTCAGTGGTGAGTGTTCTCTATGAGGTAATCACAAGGACCTAGAAAGATAGGAGCTCTGAGGAGTTTTGTTTCTGTACGAGGTTGGAATGGCTGCATGACATTCTAGAAGGACATTGTGGACATGAAATAGAATGCGGTGGTCCATCCAGTAGAATTCTTGCTCATCTTAGTACCTCTTGGAAAGTGAGTACAGATAGAAAGCCATTTATATCTAATTTAGACTATTTTGTAAGGCTAACATGATATGTTTCAGCTCTCTTTTACAGGCAAGTGTAGGTGCTACTGTAAATCAGCATACTGGTGGTGTACATTGCCTGACACCCAAGAGAGTGGTGGCAAATTTTATGCTGCTGAAAATTGGTCTTGAGGCACTGGCTAATGTAGTTTGATTTCTATGTTTTATGGAATATCAGGACTTCTAGGCCTCATGAGAAGGCAATGAATTCTGTCCATGGGAAGCACTGTTGGGTCGGCCTGAGGCATAAAAGTCTGGCACATGGCTCCTACAATTTCTGTAACAGAAATTATTGATTTACGCTTAAAATAAGCCCTTTTAGAGTTGCTTGCCAGGACCTGCAATCTGAATCTAGGGCTAGGGAATAATCTCCTTAAAATAGGAAGCTCTCTAAACTTGGTCTTGGCAGTGCTGGATAAAATCTATCACACCCTGAGGTGATAACAGAAGAATAATTATACATCTCATAGTAGTTAACTCTGGGTTTACTTTTACCGGATAGTTAGGTAGACCATCATGTCAATAATCTAGCCATTGGTGATCCTGCATCTGCCATATTGGGCAGAGCAGAATATCTCTGAAATAGTTTGTGATTTTGAACTGGTCATATTTCACAATTGAAGGTTTTTTGAGCTGTCTGCACAGTGCTGTAGGTGGCCTGGTAGCTGTGGGAGGCACGGAGATCACAATGAAACTGCCTGGTAAGATGAACTGGTTTCATGCACCCTTTTGCTTTCTTTTTAATGGAGTATCGTTCAACAAGAATTTCTGTGTTCATAATACTTGAGATTCTAGACAGGTTTAAATTTGAAGGATAATGGTAACTACTGAGATCTGTTTTAGTTCCTAGCAACCAGTCCTATTATGAATTTGAGGTTTTTAACATTTCTACCCTCTTGTGCACAGTGCGGGGGATTTTACCTCATGGTAAAACCCATTTATGCCAACCAGACCTGTTACCACTGTATCCCCTAAAGCTGTGCCTTTGCAAGCAGTTTATGTGTTGCATCTGGTCTACAGAGAACAATGTTCCAGACACCTGCCCAAACCAAAAATGACTGATTTAAACCTTTACAAATTAAAACCTGACTTTGTTGGAGAAATTTGTTTGGTGGCTTTGAAAAAAATGACACGTAAGAGGAAAGAAATGTGTAGAAGGTTTTGGACCTCATCCTGGCGGAAGCTCATTTTATGAGTGCAGATGTTCTACATCATTACCCTGGTGTTAATTACAGTGTTTCTTCAAGCTGGTGGTTACAGGGAGTGGATGACACCGAAGAATTGTAGTACAATAAAAGTGATAATCTGTCCATCACACATAAACACATTCCACTGTGTGATCCATGGAAGTTTTTCTAAGATAAATTGTAAGATATATAAAGAAGGCTTCTTTTGTTTCTAAAAATGTTTTGTTTTATATTGTTCATAATTTTTTTTTACTACATTTTTTTACACATATTAATACGGTGTCCTCCATATTTTTATTCCACCACATCTGCCTTTATGTTGGGTACACTTCATAATCAGCAGTTCAAGGAACAGTAAATTTAACAAACAACTGTGAAGACTTTGCCATAGAAAAGGAAGTTCCTTTATTTATTGCTTCCTTCATTTGTAAGGTAATATGTGAATAGGTTTGGGCTTAGCTAAGGGTTAATAGCATTGTCTTAAATGAAGCTAATCAAAACCCATTCCATTCCTAATGTTCTTTAACTTGAAGACCATGGGGAAAATAATATTAATGCATCCATAAAAATATACAGGACAGTTTTTTTCCATTTTCAAAATTTTTGAATTTCAAATTTTAAATGTAACAGGATCAAGGAAGATAATTATATGTCATGACAAGGCCATACACATTGGCTCAGATGTATGAAAGTTGCTGCACCAGATTTTTGTCGTACGATACGACAGAAGTAATGGCACGTGCCATATCTGATATATTCCTAAAGAATTTGTGCCACAAAGAAGTCCGTCCGACAAGATCGATACTTTTGTCGGCACTACTCTTCAAGGGGCATGTCTGTGCCAAATCGTGCAATACAACACATTTATGTAGCTCTCATGGCAGAAAATGTGTTTAGTTTTAATGGTTTGTAATATATCAAAAAATGCCATTTTTTCTAAAGTGGGTGGGGCTATTAGGACACTAGTTATGTATTGGCGCACATGCAGTTTGTCTTACTGTGAGACATTTTCAAACATAAATATCAACTCAACTTTGGCACATCACTACTTTTTATACATCTGGGCCATTGTATTGTGCATAGTGACCTCCTAACTCTCCCCTGACAGATGATGGGCTTCAGCTACCAGATCTTTCTGTTCTCAGGGAGATAGCCCAACACCAGAGGTGTCTGGCAGCAGCTTATGTTCCGCTCTCCATGTAGAACATATCATCCAAGTGTATAGGAGGCTCACAAGAGATGGTTTTCACCAAACAAGCATTTGGACATCAGCTATTTGATGTATATAGCCAACTTTTCTGTTAGTTGTTATATACCACTGAATTTCTTGGCAGACTTTTAGATGCAAAGGTTCTGAAAAATTCTGTTTTCCACAAATACCGCAAAATATTACGAAACATAACCTGTAGGCAGAATACTTTAAGTGGTTTCTTGTCTCCCCACATTACAGACTAAAAAGAGATGATCCATAGGAATGGGAATTTAGGCTTTGTTCTCCAGTAATAATAATTAAGTACAAAAAATATATAATCATTAAATGTTTGCATTATTTTCAAATTGGATGCCTCCCTTCAACATCATCTGTTTACATTCATTCTGTTGTGTGCAGTGCTTTTTTCCTATCAAATATAACAAAATCTGCAATGGAGGCCCAGAATGGAGCCTCTGACGCAGATGTGAGCAGAGCCTAGGGCTCAATTAACACCGCGTTCAGGCATGTTGCAGAGGAATATACCTAGCATGCCCACTGAGTTCTATTGACCAGACAAATAGCATATTTTTTTAATTGTATTTCACAGTTTAGTTGATTTTTTGGATGCTAAAAAATGTATACCACTTGACACAACTGTTGTTTTATATACTAGTTCTCAATGGCAACATATAAGAGTGATTTCTCAGGACAGCTTAGATGTTGGAGTTAAGCAGTTAACTTGATTGAGCTTCATCAGAACTGGGCTCAATGTCCATTGGAGGTCCCACACCGTTGGGTTGCAGCAAAGTGACATCTTGATAAAACCTGTTTTAATGAATGACCATGTTTCTCTGAGAGGAATCCATCTACTACAATTGCCCTGCCCAACTTGCAAGGTGAAACCTGTCACCTAGCATAGGAATCGTACTGTCCCTGTGGGTATACCTGGCCTTTAATCCGCTACCTCAGCAACATGCACTTCACATAATAAGGGAGTAGGATTTACGGGCCACAAACTGCCAAATACAGGTGCTATCTGTTTATAGGACAACCACACACAAAATACAGCAACTGCATGACATGAACTTCTAACATGGAGTCAGTGATGTTTTTAGAATACAACGTAACATTTGAACATCCAATCTGATCATCAGGAGAAGGAATAACTCATTTAAAGACTACCTTGCCTTTCTTTACTCCACCAGTACACTCACTCTACTGATATCACAGGATGAACCTTGTAGTAGGCCATCGGGAAGCCAACTTAGACACGGTCAATTTGTTTTAAATATGTTATTATAGACTACCTTCTAATCAATATTTTCCAACCTTTAAACCCTTTAAATCTCCTGATCCGCCCAGGAACACATCGAGGATACTGCATTTTAAACTGGATTTGTGTAAATTCTGTTTTTTTTGTGTCCCAGTTTCTGTTAGACTTCTGGAGATGTGGAGGAGTAAGTAAGTACGATAAAATTTCATGGCGACTGCAGTGGGCCTTCAGTCTCTTGTCTGCCTGGTCTCAGCCTGGTCTTGTGTTCATTTTCTACTTTGTTCGCAAATTAAGCTTAAAGGGCTTGTGCCATTACAGATATGTATCACCTTTCCACAGAATAGGTGATAAATGTCTAATTGCTGGGGATCACACCATTGGAACCCCCTCTAACTGCTAAAACAGGTGTCCAGGGTCCTCTGTCTTCCATCACGCAGCTTCTGCTGCTTTCAAAGGCTGCAAGACCAACTGAGAAAGCCAAGCATTGTACTCTATTATCTTAGTCAGTCCCATAGACTTTGAACAAAGCAGCAGTGCACATTGACCATGCTCCTTTCAAAGACTTCCTTGCTGTTCAAATGCAGTGAGAAAAGACTGGGCACCACTGCCACCTGTTTAAGCAATCAATAAGGGTCCCTGTGGTGGGACCCTAGCAATCAGACATTTAACACCACGCTGGGGATAGGTAATTAATGTCTATAGTAGCACATTCTCTTTACGTCACACTTCAACATTTTCCATACAACTCTGCTATCACTTATCAAATGTAGGAGATTAGTCCTAACCAAATACACACTGCTCTCTAGCAGTCTATGGCTGTAGTCACATGGCATATTTTTCCTCCAGAAAAATATACTGTGTAATACAATGTAGAAATCCAAGAGACAAAAAAAACCTCTGATTTCTGCTCGGTATTTAACGTTCTTCTATACGTGGATTTCGCCATGTTTTAGTCCATTGATTAGCCTTAATACAAGGTCACCTTAATTAATTAATTCCTTAATTAATACTATTTGACTTTATTTTGGGGATATGACATTGATTAGCCCCATCCAACGGGGCTAATAGAATCCTGGATGCTGTTGCTCTTGTGCCTTGAAAACCCCTGGAAAAAGACATAAATAATTAACAGTAACATATATGTTTTTGTTACACAAAGTGGATTTGGAATTTCCATTTATTTAAATAGGCACTTTATTCCAATTGAAAACAATAGCACACTGAAGGTGTGTCTTTTAAAGCACATTTTGGTGTGTAAAATGCTTGTTTTTACTCACTAAATTCACATTAAAAAACTCTATTTGAATGCAGCATAAGTGTTACATAATGTATTCTTTTAGCACATACGACGACCCAACTTAGTAAAGTTTGAAGATTTAATTTAATTGGTGCAGTGCTTACAAAAGGCACAAGAGACTAAATGAATGAAATGAAATCCAAGTACAGTTGTCTGTTAGGTTACAATGGCCTCAATATACAATATTTTCAAATATAATGGTCTTTCCTGGGACATTGTATCTTGAAGCCACACTCACCATATAACGTAACGGACACTGCTGATCTGTGGCTCATGTAAATGATGGAAGAGCCAACTAATTATCATTTTACTCGCAAATCATCTGTATAAGTGCAGTGCATGCAGTAATTGGAGGTCTAGTAGCGCCTCTCTACAATGCATTGTGGCACTACGCGACCTGTACTGCTCTTAATATGTACCAGGATGAGCAGCTCCTCAGGGCACCAGGTGAGGGCCCCATTTTCTGGTACATTGTGTATAAAGTACATGAACCAAAGCTTCTATGATTTTCAGCTCCAAACCGCTCCTTATGTGATATGTAAGGACCTACTTTATCTGTATTAGTATCTGCTTCATTTTTTAATCCTCATTTTGCATTATGTTGGTGACATTTTGGGGCTAAATAAATTGCCGGTTTTCCAGAGAGTTACAAATACAAAGAACCAATTAATATTGTATGTTGAGGGACCATTGTAAAACAGTTGTGAAATAAAAGGGAGAAATAACAGAAAGTCAGATGTTTAATGGGGTAATGTTCCTCATTTGGGAGAGGCTCCTTGACAGATATTTGTAAGGGTTCTTTTACTCCTTGGGGTCAGGAAGAAATAAAGGGACCCAATTCAGGCTTAGACTGAACCCCATACTGAACCAACCTTTATTGTTAAAATGGTATTATTTTTTTTTTTTTACTGTTTCAATAAGCTTTATTGAAGTAACATCAGGCACAAAAAAAAATACAACAAATTATGTGAAATAACAGTCACGTTTGTACAACACTTTGAGAATATCAGACTTCCTTCTAAATTGGTAGGCTGAATGTAGACAAGGAAGGGTATCTAGAGTTGCGATCTTATTACAAAGTGTCTTCCCGACTAAACCTAGGTCGGTCCAACCCCTCTCCAGCTGAACCACTTTCGAATCCTCTACTCGCGATCCAGCAGGGGAGCGGGAGGTTACAAGCACACTGGTACATATTTGTCTCTTGTCATCAAGCGGCAAACAGAAAATAGCCTCTGAGTAGGAAGGAAATAAGCAGCCTATAAAGATTAGTATTGCTTCAGAACATTTTCAGAACTTTTTCGAAACATTATCAGAACTTTTTTCAGACGCGGCTGAAGGCTCGATACCCTCTGGGCGGCAACAAATCGACACTCGCGTATCCAGAAGACCCAATCCCATGTGACATGGCTCGGGGACGGGGGGAGCATAAACAAGGAAGGGGATGATCTAATCAGAGCCTATAGGCCTGTCGACCCCGCAGAATGGTACTCAGGTGATCCTACAAAGGTCATCCAGTCACCCCATATCCTGTAGAATCGATCAAGGGAGTTCTCATTCTCTGACCTCAGCTCCTCCATTCTTTGTATGTGAAAAATCTCTTTAAACCATTCTGTTCGGGATGGAGTCTGAGAGGTCCTCCATCTCCTGGGGATCAAAATTCTAGCCGCTGCCAGAAGGAAAAGCAGCAGTCCCCCTTTCAGGGTTCTTATTGGTACAGGTAACATGGAGAGAAGGAGGGCCCATGGATCATTCTGCAACCGTATACCCGTGATTTTCCCTATCACCTCAATTACCTGGCACCAAAATGGCTGCAAGTCTGCACATTCCCACCAGATATGTGTCATGCTTCCTGGTTCTTTCCCGCATCTCCAGCAGGTGTCGGGGACTGTGGGGTATAACGTGTGTAGTAGGGTGGGTACTCGATACCATCTTGAGAGTATTTTGTAGTTCAGTTCCTGTATGCGACAGGAAATTGAGGTCTTATGCACTAGGGTGTATGCCCTAGCCCAATCCTCGTCAGTTAATGTGACACCTCATTCTTTCTCCCAACTGTCCCTAAATATAGGAGTCTGTGATAGGTCAGCGGCACAGACCGAATCATGGAGTAGCGATTCATTAAGTCTCCAATTAAATTGCCTGGGCAGCGCGCGGGGGAAATTCAATTCACATGAAAGAAGTATATTACCAATGCTCGGATTTTGTGCTGCGGGTAAAAGTGCGTGTTGGAGGAACACATAATCTATTCTGCTATAGCCTCCGTGAGGATACGAGTAAAACGTGTAGTCCCGTCCCTCTGGATGGGTAAGCCTCCAGATATCGCAGAGCTGCATATCGTGCAGGAGCCTCTTAATCCTATTTAGTCTATGGTGCGAGACCGAGGAGCGCCCCAACGAGGTATCTACACATGGCTGCATAGCCACATTGAAGTCTCCGCATAGGACAATTTTCCCTCGAGCAAATTCGTTTAATTCGTCTAGTATCCTTTGCACAAAGGCGAGCTGCCCTTGATTAGGAGCGTAGATGGTCGCTATTGTATAAGTGGACCCTCCGAAGTCACAGTTAACGAAGAGGTACCTGGCGTCTATATCTTTTTTGACGTCTAGTATCTGAACCGGGAGATCTTTGTGGAAAAAAATAGCAACCCCTTTAGTTTTCTGGGCAGGGTTGCTGCTGCAGCACCAAAGGGGAAAGTATTTATTTCGGAAGGATTCCAGATGACCCACTAGTAGGTGAGTCTCCTGGATACAGAGTACACGGGTCTTCTGTTTATGCATGTTATACAAGATCTGGGATCTCCATTCTGGGATATTGAACCCCTTGACATTCAGAGAAGAAATCTTAAATGTTGCCATGTCGCCAGAAAGCACCGAACTATCAAAGTCACGGGTGGGGAAAGACCGCCCAATCAGCCGCGTCTGAATCAGAGAGGTGAGTAGCAAATGAAAAACACTAAAAGTGAAAATAAGATAATACAGTGTTTCCCTCACAGCGTATAAGCCTAGATACTCGTATACAGGCCAGCCAAGAAAGAAACAAAAAACCTAAATTTTGCAGTATCACTAACTGCCTAATACAAACACACAGTGTTCGTAGAACCCCTATCGGGGGGAGGACAGGGAGCTCTGTCGAACTAAAGTAGAATAATCAAAAAGTGGTATAGTCAACTTATTGAGTAAAGACAGGTCGTCCTTGGGGCCTATCGTATTACAAAAACTTTACAGTTTGATATAATGCGTCAAAGAGTGGAACCATATAATAAGCTATTGGGTGATCTCCTGTCATGCCCAGTCCGAGCTTCGGGCATATCAGACCTTGTCCTACGGCGAACAGAGGCACCTGACTGCCCCCATGAGCCATAAATCTAAATTTTTATGTGGGCGTCTAGGGGACCATAGCAGAAGCGGCAGCTATACCGGCAGAACAAGTGGGTCACGGCACTAGGCCGGCCCACTAAGTGGGGTGCTGGTTTATCATTGCGTATGATGCAGTGAACCGGACCTCGCCATCCCCTCTACTCTTTCTATTCGTGAGACCAGCCTCTGCGATCTCGTTAACCTCTGCTCCTTTGGAGATCCCATTAATCTGGGTCCCCCTGTAGCGGGCGCGGGAGGGGCCGCGGGTAGTCCCGGAGGGGCATTGAACGCTGCGACGTCCCAGTCGGGGATGGCTACCTTTGGTAGTTTCAGGGCAGTAAGAAATATTGGCAAATCCGCTGGGGATCTGAAAGACACCGTGCCCTCCTCTGTCCTAACGTGAAGGGCAAATGGGAATCCCCACCTATATGCGATTCGTCTATGTTGCAGGAGGGTCAGGAGCGGCTTCAGTGCTGCACGGAGCCGCAGTGTACGCCTAGACAAATCAGGGAATAGAGCCAGCCTGGCTCCTTCAAAAAGAATGTTCGGGGCTAGCCTCGCCTTCCTCATTATATCCTCTTTCGTGGCGTAGTGATGCAGCCTGCAGATTACATCTCTCGGCTTGCTAGGGTCTGAACTCATGGGGCGGAGGGCCCTATGTGCTCTGTCTATCTCAATATGCGAGTCAGGAGCTTTTCCTAACAGCATATTGAAAAGTTTACGGAGTGACTGGGCCAGGTCCTGCGGTTTGACGGATTCTGGGAGCCCCCTAATCCTTACGTTATTCCTCCTATTTCTGTTTTCTAGATCATCAAATTGATCTACTAGTTGCTGATGGAGGGATTGTTGTGTCTTAAGTGCCTTTTGTAAGTCCAATACAGACGACTGAACGGAGGAGTGTGACGATTCAAGCGATTCCACTCTAGACTGAAGCGAGGATACATCATTTTTGACCACCTTCAGTTCTCGACGCCAGCCTTGCTTGATATCAGCCGCCATAATCGCCAGGTCGTTCTTGGTAGGTAAAAGTGTTAGGAGCGCCTGTAGCTCCGGGTGACCTTTAAGGATCGCCAGTGCTCTGCTTTTTGTGATATCAGAGGCATCGTCGGCCAAAGTTTCATGTTCAGAATGGGCATAGCCGCCACTAGGGGAAGCTACCCGGTGAAGCACAGATCCCTCAGGGCCCCCGGGGTCTGACCCAACATGCCACCGCCGCGGGCTCTCTGGGGGGGAAGTTTGGTGGGCCCAAAGTGCCTGGGACCCGCTGCCAGCGGACATGAATTCAAAAGGGTCTGGGACCGACTCCTGCGAGAGTTTCTGAGAGTCATCTGAGCCTGGGGATGCGCGTGATGGACCCTGATATGCCCCCTCTCCTATGGCAGCAGGGGGTTTGTGTTGTGGCCCAGGGTGCGGATTATACGCAGGAGAAGTGCCAGGGCTCTCCCCTCCTGGAGCATCAGGCCCCGAGACTGGCTCACCAGGGCAGGGGATACCTGCATTGTCCTCGAGCAGGGACCCAACCACCTCGCGCCCCCCCCCTCTGGGCTTCAAGTGATGGGGGTCCTCTTAATGAAGGCGAGCTCGCCGCCATGTGCACTCTCTCCTTTCCCAGCACATGGCCCTCCCCCTGCAGTCCACCGCCCCCCCCGACAGCTTCTGGCACTTACTGCTGGCAGGGGAACCGGCCTCCCCCGTTCCCGGTGGTGTGGGGAGCTGTCGGCGTCTTGGGGATGCCGTCGGGCCTCTCCCAGCAGGCGCACACGTCGGTGAGGCACTCCAGTCAGAGGGAGAAGATGGCGCCCACGTGTCACCATGGCGCTCTGGAGACGCGTCCGGATCTACTGCAGACGGGCCGCAGGGCCGCAGCAGGAGGTGGACGCCTCGGGCGGGTGGCTGCGTACCTCCATGCTCTCCAGTCTCCGTCAGGATCGCCTGTGCAACTGCTCCTGCCGCCTCCTCTGCCATCTCGCGTTCAGGTATGTGTCTCGGCGGGGAAGATGGCGCTCCTGTGCTGTAGCTGCGCTCCGGGGATGCGGTCACGCTCTCCACAAGGAGACTGCAGGGGCTCAGCATGTGTCGGGTCTCCCGCTCAGGGGACCGCGTCCTCTTCTGCCGGCTTGTCCCCGATGGGCTCTCCTGGGTGTCTGCTCCGCTCTTATCTCCAGGTGGGTCGCAAAATCGTGCGCACCTCAGTGAGGAAGATGGAGCCTTCCGAGCCGCGGTCACAGGCCTCGGGTCGTCTCCCCGGTCTGAGAGGGGTTCAAAGAAGTTTCTGATGGGCACACTAGGTGCCGGGGTGCCAGGTGCCGTCCTGGGTCCCTTTCTGCCTCTTTTAGAGGGCATCTGGATGGTATTTTCACTCCTCGAGGATCAGGCCCGCACGGAGCTCCTACAATGTGCGTCCTCCTGCCAGCATGCTAGGCCACACCCCCAAAATGGTATTTTTATAGTCTTAGTCCTTGGCTACGGTTTCTAGAACTGACTGTCCGTTCATTAGGCAAATGTAACTGAATGAACAGTTGGGGGGGAAAGGAAGAAGGATTATTTAAATGGCTTTTCCATTTTATATAAAATCCTCATCAGCTAATTGGGGAGGGTATAAACTATATTAAAAAAAACAAAAAACCAAATCATCACCTCAGCTGACTGGCTGATGAGCATTTGATAAAAATGGAGTGCGCTTTTAATTGTTTATGCAAGGAGACGGTGGATGTTCATTTTCCGATAGGTAGTCGTCCATCTAGCCATTCTTTAAGGCTGCACAACCCAGACCCAAAATGTCAAATGTGATGCCCTCTTCTCCAAAAGAAAAAAAAAAAAAAACTGTGAGCTTTTGGGCGCCTCTATAAATCATGCTAATAGAAATTTCTGCAGCACTTTAAAAGGTTTATGGCCTTTGCTTTAGAAATTAATTTCATTACACCCTCTTTAGATGTATATCAAAAGTAGTGCCCAAATATGTGAACATTGTTTTTCCTTGGCCTCATTGTTTTTCCTTTTGAATTGAAAACGCCTTTTGGTTTGCTAAAACCCACAAACTTTGATCTGTGAATGCACGTCCCAAACAAGTGTTTTGTATCCTGTTTTCATATTATGATTTTTCATCTAAACTTTGTGTAAATTTACAGTCACATATGAATGTATGCGAACATAAAGGGCGACATGTATGAACGGAGCTGCGGCAGAAGTCTGGCTTCTTTTACGCCCGAGATATAGCGCAGCCCCGTTCGCTATAGATTTAAAACTCCCAAACGCCAATATCAGCCGCATTACAGAGCACCCGCGGCGCTTTGCAATGCGCCTGATTTCGGGGTGTGTGCAGAAGGCGGGGCGCACTAGAACCGTATAAAGCTATAGATTTATAGCTTCGCTACGGCATTTCTAGGCGCGTTACTGCTGGAATAGGTAAACCACTTTCTAAGTGGTTTACTTGAGCCAGAATTGTTGCCTTTGAGCTAGAATGTGCCTGATTTATGACCCGCAGTAGAATGGCTTCATAGATTCAGGCGCATTCTAAACTATAAATATGAACATAAAAATTGTTGCAAGGGCGACAAAAATCACACGTCGCTCAAAGTTTGTAAAACAGGTTACAAAAAGGAAATAGGCTAAAATGATGCACCCTGTTGGGAAATGGGATTTATGAGAATTGGATTCTGAGACGGTTTATAGTACTTGACATTAAAATGGAAATGTGATGTGGGAATTATCCTTAAGATGACCTTCTTCTAGAAGAGATAGCTCAAATTTGTATTTCAGAATGACACGATATCTTTGCATTAGCCACAGTATGAAGTTCATTTAATGTAACGAGGATGCCCGTGAGTGAAATATCTTCCTGCGGAAGACAAAAGTTGTGTTCAGAGCCAAAATAAATTCCGTATGATCTATTTTAAAGACATAAAAGAGATTCTTCCTGAGTGCCCTAGGCCTTCGTAATCTAAATAGGTTCCTACATGTGGAGGGAGTGATATCACCTTATACAAGGGAAGCTGTTCCTGCAGGGGTCATCTGATGTCAGTAAATCATTCTCTACCTGAAGCATGTTGTCAATCACAGGAGTTCAATAAAACTACAAATGTGCAAAGATTCAAGTGGGTCGAAAAAATGTAGGAGAAATTCCTCAGGGTTTCAAGAATGTAGCATTTCAATAAATTGCTGTCTAAACCAGACATGTAATAAAATGCATCAACTGGTATTAAGGGCTCTAGATATTCTTTACTGCCCATTCAGATTTTGGTTAAACATTTAATGGATTAAAATATACGCGGTATTTGTACAGTAAAAGTTAATAAAATTCCAGCCAAACGTTGACAAAGTGTCTGACATGAGGCAGATAATGTTCTGTTTCTTGGACTTTGTCAAAGTCCTGGTACATGTAGTCAATAATGATATAATGAGGCTAAGAACACACTGGTTGTTGAGGTGACTCTGGGACCTTGTGAACTTTTTACATTGTGTTCCCTTATAATCCAGACATCAAAGGACCACTAGTTGTTCTGTACATTTGTCAAAAATTATGTTCAGATGGTTTATAGGCAGATTAGGAGCTAGAGGTGTGTGTGGCTTGGCACAATATGGCCTGGCATATATTGTGGTGACCACCAGAACATTAACTGTAAAGCAGTTTTATTAAATGTTGTAAAGGACGAAGACTACCTTATGTATGTAGCAGTTAGTAGGTCACTGGTGGTATTTATGTGGCTCGTTACTTAGCACAGTATAGTATTTTTGATGCGTATGAAAGCTGCAGCACAGTATAGCACTGCTATTATGGTAACTCGATTAAAAAAAAAAAAAATTGGTGGTCTCTGGGAACGAGAATAACACGCATCAAGATTATTTATGTGTGTTAAGATGGCTAAATAGTTCAACCTTTTAAAGGACTTTTATCACCACACTGTTTAACTAAGTCACAAGCATTTTACACTTAATCTGTCTCCTCAGGCTGTGGGTGGTTCTATTGCAGTAATTAGCATATTAATTTTCAAGCTGAGCTATTAAACAACTGCAGGAGATGTTACCTCTTCAAAAAAGAAACAAGTACGGGTTTGCTCACCTAAAATAGATGCCCCCGGGCAGGACAGAGCAGGTACATTCACCGCCTCGTGGTTCACCAAAGATAAGAAAATCCAAGTACCGCTGCGATATCCGTAATCCCAATACTTTAAAATTTTAACATACTTTATTGAAGACAAAAATAAAACATAGATTTACTATTTTGCCATAGGCAAACTTAAACTCTATCAGTTCTCTATCTGTACCTCTAACCCCTGATGAAGCCAGGTTAGCTGGTGAAACATGTCGGGGAGTTGAGATATGACGTTTTAAATTGTGATTTCTCACCTCTATCTAGAAGTGTCACCTGCTGCAGACGGTGTCACAAGGGGGCCTTATTTGTTCTGTGTCCATGAGATTAGGGATGACTGCCCAAGTAGGAGGCTTGGGATCCCTTACTGGAGCTAGTAAATTGCTGTATATATAAGGCTTTCCTGTTAATAGGTGGGGTTCCACCAGACTTGATGATAGAAAGGGAGTTATTCCTTCTTTCAGAAGTAGAAAGGGTTAAATGGTGAGGTTAGAAATCAGGTTTTTAAATAGCGTGTATAGAGGTTAAGAGTTATACATAATAAAAGTTACGTTTTAGTGTTTTACAGATAGAGAACTGATAGAGTTTAAGTTTGCCTATGGCAAAATAGTAATTATGGTGATCAAAAGTCACTCTTTGTTCTCTTTTGAGATTCCCAATTTTTTGGAGACTATGTGAAAAATAAAACATATGCACATATGTCTCAAAACCGATGCATGGAGGAGCAGAAAGAGCATGCGACTGACAGCAGCTGACGCGTTTCGGAACCAGGTGTTCCTTAGTCGTAGTCGTTGAGCTACGACTAAGGAACACCTGGTTCCGAAACGCGTCAGCCGCATGCTCTTTCTGCTCCTCCATGCATGGGTTTTGAGACATATGTGCATATGTTTTATTTTTGTCTTCAATAAAGTATGTTAAAATTTTAAAGTATTGGGGTTATGGATATCGCAGCGGTACTAGGATTTTCTTATGTTACCTCTTCAAGGTACAGGTGCTGTGGGGACTGAAACAATGGCTTTATCTGTAATCTTGTCAGAGATAATTAGCTTTTCTCCAGAGTGAGCAAGTGCGCTTTGTCTGTCCATGTGGTGACATCACTCTCTGCTGTAAGCGCTCTCCTCTAATTAGATAACAGAGTTATGGTCCGGTAAGACAGGTTATCATAAAAACCTGTGTACACACAGAACACATAAAAGAACTCTTATCTAATGACTAAAGTAAAATGTATTGACCGGTGTATTTAGAAAAACTTTTTTTCACTGTCCCTTCATGTTAAAAGCTAATCTTTGTAGTGAGGAAACCCCTTTAAACCACAGATCTTTGTACATTGAGGGATAGAGGTTCTGTTTGGCAGTTGCTTTCACAAACTTGGATTCTTCTTCCTCTCCTTTTGTCTTTCTTTTGTCTACCTCATTGGAGAAGCGGTCAAGCTCAAAATTCACAGCTGCAACGCTATAAGGGAATCTGCAGCCTGGACTTTGCCGTTAGCAATGTCAATTTGGTAGGTTTTGATGGTATCTTCGAAATGTTTCCATTAGCCACTTTAGGTTCTCTGGCCATGGCTCAAGTGGGAGTAAAGAACTTGTCTGGGGAGCTAGGTGTCCGGTGTTCTAATGTAGTGGCTCGTCCAGTGGAGTTGATGTTAAAGAATTATGGCTTTGATATAGGTGATCATAGTCTCAGTAAAGATGCTGAAATTGGTGCTGTGATTCTGTCAGTTGACACTGAATTTTCCACAGGCAGTGTTGGTGGGATCTCTTCAGGTGGCAGTGATAGGTAACCCAGGTCTCTTTGCCATACAGCAGAACACTATACTGCAAAGTGTAATGATCTGCAATATTTTGGTTAGTCCATTTAGTTCCTGTCCTGTTTAGCATGTTTTTTCCTGCTGTTTTCAGTTGTGTCTAGGTTTGTTATCCTGACCATGTTCTTCTGTCTAATGCCTAGCCTGAAATCTGTTCCTGAATGAACTTTTCCAGTCTTGACCTTCTCTCCGACTCAATATTATTCCCACCAGTTGGTTTTGGAAACATCTGTTAATCTACATGTCAGCTGTTGCTAATAGAGACTACTCCATGTGTGTTGGATATGGGCAAAGAATGCTCCCTGATTTAGGCCCTGCCAAATCCAGTCAGCCATTGTTACATGTTACAGTTGCTAGTAGTATAATGTTGTACCGTGTTATCCATAGAAGGTAGTAGAAGAGTGAAGAAATCAGGCAATACCTTTTAGAGGCTAACTGAGTATATTTGATTTTACGCTTTCGAGAGAACTAGCTCTCTTCTTCAGACATGATGTTATACAAGAAACTGAAAATTCACAGACTTTTTATACACAAAAGACATGGACCTTCAAAGAAACTTGGAATCTTTAAAAATAAGTAGAGCAGTTATTTACAACAGGTAAAGAAATAAACAATCTGGAAACTTGTGCGGCATGACAGAGGGATCAGTAATTCTTGCTCTTATCTGTTTGCTATCAGAGGGTGATTTGTGACCCTCACAGTTCATACATCATGTGACATGAAACTGGCATGAATATTAAGTCCAAATTGCAGACTTTGAAATCATTTTTGCATTCTCTTATATTCACATTCCTTTTTCTCCCTCTGTCTCTAAAATGGTTTTCTCTGGAGAAATGTGCGACCACTGGGAGATCTGTTCTGCTGCTGTTAATAGTGGATCTGTGTGAATTCATGCGCTGACTGAGTCTCTGCCCTGTTTCCCCCACACAGTGGCCTGTGATGGGACATTGCACACACATAATCAGATACATCGCCTTGGAAGATCTGCAGGGAAATGCACCCCTGATTCTATGTACCTGTTGTGACTATGGGACAGGTACATGGTTAGTGATTTGAATGTGCCTGCAGATCTTGCACCTGTTTTGCAGGCAGGGTGAGGTGCCATTTTCTGTTGGGGCCTTCAGGGCACTCCGGACAATAATACGCCGCAGGTTTGGTGGTTGCCGAAAGGAAAGGAGAGGGGGGACTGGGAATATTTCTTTGAGTCTGTTGCCCCTATGTAGCACAGGTTGGAGCTCCTTGGCAATCTTTCGTAGGATCTCCAGCTATGGGTTGTAGGTGACAACTAGAGACACTTGGGCTTCATCCTGGGTCTCTTTGTATCTGAGCAGACTTTCTCTGTAAATGGCTGCCGCTTCATTTATTTGGTTGTCCGTCAGTTTTGGTTTGTATCCCAATTGGAGAAATTTCATCCTCAGATCCAGGAGGTGCTTGTCCAGGCCTGCCTTGTCGGAGCAAATACGATTGTATCGTATAGCCTGCCTGTATATAATGGATTGTTTTGTGTGCTTGGGGTGGAAGCTGTCATTTCTGAGGTAGGCCGTTCTGTCTGTGGGTTTATGGTATATTGATTTGTGTAGCCGGTGGTCTTTAATGTATATTGTGGTATCACAATATACGTGGATACCAAAATATACATTAAAGACCACCATCAATATAACACAAACCCACAGACAGAACGGCCTACCTCAGAAACAACAGCTTCCACCCCAAGCACATAAGACAATCTATTATTTACAGCCAGGTTTTATGATACAATCGTATTTGCTCCGATAAGGCAGGCCTGGACAAGCACCTCCTGGATCTGAGAAAGCCTATCTGAGGAATGACTTAATCAATTTTTATTAAAGTGGTCAAAGACAATACCTCTAGTCGCCATAATATTTCAACAGTAGATCATTGTTTTACCCTATTTGAAGGGATCCATTAACAAGCATCTACAATTTAATTGCTGTCTCTGCTTATTCATTTGTAGAGTCTGTTTTGATATGATCTACTTATTACTTTCTATTCACATATTATGTGGCCATCTAGACAAGCATGTAAAGGAATGAAGAAATCCTGTTGAATGCGCTGGTTTCTAAAATGATCTCCCAAATGCCAGGTTTTAATTAATAGCAAGGTAGGATATTGGAGAACATTTTATATTATGTTTATAAAACCAAACTTAATAAAAAAAAATAGGGGAATGTTTAAAATTACATTTCATAAACAATGTTGCAAAATTTAGCCTAAAAAAATTTGAAGTCTTCGGAGCTGACAAAAAGCACATGGGCTCTGTGTTTTTTCTGAAAGTTGGGTATCACTGAGGCTTTAAATTCATCTCGTGTTTTTTCTAGTATTTTTCAAGTCCCATAGAAAAGCTTGTGGGAAAAACACCATACCCAGAGCATGCTGTATTTGGTTAAAAAAAAGAAAAACTGACCCAAAAAAGCCAAAATACAAGAATGCCAATTTTGACAGTTTATAATATAGGAACTGAAAATCTTGTGCAAATAAAATATTGTATCCAGTTAGAACTAAGCAGAACTTTTTATTTCTTTTTCCTTTAGGTCACTGGTTCTTGCAGAAATCAATTCACATGCTGCATAAATGATTCCATTCAAATGTGTGTATTAGGGGTGGCAGGTTTAAGGTGAGAGGAAGGCAAGGGTTTGACCAGTGACCACCTTACAAGGAGGCTGAAGCACAGCAAGGAGTGAAGATGGACACAGGCACAGTCAGTGTCGGACTGCTATGGTGCTTAGGGCCCACCAGTGAAGTTGATACTAGGGGCCTAAACTACAGCTACTGTATTTGACTGTACATGTACTTATACTCTGCTTCTTGCTTTTTACTTCTCTTTCTGTACATTGCTGCCTTTTCCAAGGATGCATGTGCAGTTGAGAAGCAACTCCAGGTCAACCATGCTCATGGGCCTTCCAGGGGTTTCACCCATTCCCATGTGAGCCAGTCCAAGCACAGTTCTAAATGTACAAGGATGATTAAAAAAGAAACCCCAAAAACTTACCTTGTAAGCCTGCTTGATCCGGTGTCGCCGTGGTCCCAGCGATCCTGGCCAATGAAATCACTGTTGCTATTTCACGTGATCCTGCAGCCAATCACCGGCCGCGGCGGTCACAGGCGGTATATCCAGCAAAAGACCACTGTGGCCTCTAAATAGCTGCAGGGTAATTTGAAGAATGAACAGGGACATCATTGACCAGGATCACTGGGACCGGTGTTTAATTTTTTAATCAACTCCGACGGACTGCCGAGCTGTAAGTATTTTTTTTTTTCCAGAACAGCCTTTTAACTTTTACTTTTTGAGGCATTCACACGTGATGGTTCTACCTTTATATCCAGTCTATTTTAAAATACAAGTTCCCAAGAAATGACTTGTTGTTGCCACAGGAATCACTGGGAAAAATCTACAAAAACAAGTCCCCTCCCCCTCTGACTAAACTATACTCTTGCTGTCACTTGGATATACATCTCATCATCTTCTCCAGCCAAACTGCATCAGCTTCAGTCTTAGGGCGACATGTATGAATTCGAATGCGTACTTTTTTTTTAACTTGGCGCCGACACTCCAGTTCTAAATAGATATAGAAGAGTGTAGAATACGACAGTATGAAGATTTTTGGCGCATTACATAAAGCTTAATGCGCCAAACTTTGTATGGGCATAGAGTGTAATGTGCCAAAAATCTGTCGTATTCTACACTCTCAGAATCTCATAATCCGAGCAGTGAAACATTAAGAGGGCGACCTGAATGAATTCGAATGCGTACTTTATTTATTTTTTTTACTTGCCGCCGACACCAGAGTTCTAAATAGATATAGAAGAGTGTAGAATACGACAGATTTTTGGCGCATTACATAGAGCTTAGTGCGCCAAGTTTGGCGCGTTACACTCTATGCCCATACAAATTTGCCGCATTAAGCTCTATGTAATGCGCCAAAAATCTGTTGTATTCTACACTCTTCTATATCTATTTAGAACTGTGGTGACGGCGCCAAGTAAAAATAAAGTACGCAATCGAATTCAAACATGTCGCCCTTAGTTTTGCCCACCATAGCAGAAGCTCTCTTTGCTACTGGGGCACTATTTTCAGGATCCAACAAACTTTACATGAACACAGTCATGTGCACCCTCTCTTTTGATTGCTTCAGAACTCCCCATTTTGGAATTGTGGCACAAATCAGCAGCAACTGCCCTTGGAGTTACAGGATATCTAATTCAAGCTCCTGCATGTTTTCCAGTTGCATAGCAAATCGGATTGTCATTCCCTGTCACTTTGTTGTCTTGGTGAAAGCAACCGCCAGCTTTAACCATTTGTAAATAGCATGGAAAATACATTAGATACATTAACATAGAAGAGATGATGACCCAGGGCACTATATAATATAACACAGCAAAACATGGTACAACAGAGAATTGCACTCGTCTTCTGTAATAGAATCAATATGTTAAAGCTCAACTTAAAGTAACAGTACTTTTGCATTTACAATACCCTGGGCACACCTTACATATGGAATGGATTTTTCAGTTGCAGAATTTTCTGTTACAAATCTGCAACTGCACAGCCTTAAAATATTCATGGTATACACACTTACCTGTATACTATTATGTCTACACTGCCAGTAAAGAGTCAGTAAACGTGGACTCTAACTTCGTTTGCAGTATAATTGAATGGAATATACAATATTGGCTGTCATCCGTTATTTTATCAGAATCTTAAGAAAGAATAAATACCCCATGATCTCATATCTGCAGATTTTAGATCCTCCCAAACATGCACAAGGATTTGATTTTTTTCATTGAGCCTTTCACCAAGCAAGGCTTAATGAAGGTTTCATGTAGATCCACAATGTTCAGCATGTTCTGTGATTATAACAGCTTTTATAGACTTTGGATTCTGCTTCTTTTGGCCTTGTCATTTTGGGAACTGTGCTGTGTTAGTCAATTAGGTGGATTAAAACTTGGAATATTCCTAATGTTGAGCTCAATTCTGTGGAATGGTAAAAATACATGTTAACAAAAGGGTCCACACGCCTTTCTGAATAAAAATAAAGGGTACCCCACAATGGTGGCTAACTTCCCAATCCACTCAAATGCAATAGAAATTCCAGAGAAAAAGTCAGCACTCTTAATGTAGTGAAATTTGACATAGATTTATTCCATATCATAAAAGCACCATCAGAGTATAGGTGCAGCAAAACTAGCAACATTTCAGCCTATTAAGTTCCTTCTTCAGGTTTAGATGATCCATTATCGAAGGATATAGGGTTGGGTTACAGAAACGGTTACCAATAATGACCTGAAAAAGATGTAACATGCTGGAAATGGTGCCAGTCATGTTACATCCTCTTTTTGCAGTCATAGTTGTACCAGACTTTGGGTGGTGTCACATGACACATAAGCCGGACAGCCGGGTTGTTGCTACAATGCCGTTAAAAAACTGCAAGGACATGATCTGCATAGTTTTTTATTGATTACTTTGTTGTCCAGTTTTTCAAGCTGTATAGCTGCCCAGTTTTGCCGGTATGGAGCTTGTAAAATTATTTGGCGATGAAAAACCAATAGAAAATCATTCAGAAGAGCACTTCTGTGAAGTTTTCAACTATATTGCGTCCACATCTCGGTTTTCCTGCTTCTGGTCTCTTAATTGACTTTTCTTGTATGCTGTTGAATTGGCCACTGATTTAGGTGCTTCTAGGTTGCCCAACATGGAATCTGACCAGATGTTGTGTAAGAGTTGACGTCCCTTCATTTTCCATATTGTGAATTTCCTATCTGTATCAGAAAAATCTGTGCGCAATACACATGTGAACTATGGTACATATTCCCATTGAAAACAATAGGAAGCAGATTTCATATATGAAAAATTTTGTGCAAAGATATCCTTAGGCTTAATGCACTAGACTGTATTATGGCTATGTAGAAGTTGTGAATAGATTATACAAAGCTACAATAGCACACCCATAGAATTGGATGGGGCCATACTCTATGAAGGGTAAATTCTAGGCCCAAAATCCGTTCCATCCACCTGATTGAGGTCATTTTGGTAGCAAGAACATGAATATCTGCAGTCCCCTTTCAAATAAATGGGACAGTCATAGATATAGATGTAGTGGCTACTTCAGGCTAAGTGTATACCCCTGTGTATGTACAGGAAATTACTATCTTTGTGCATTGGAGTTGAGCTAGTTCTTGTACTTACTATACTTCCTTTATTAGTTTTCACCAGTCACATTTACATAGGAATGAATCACATTGGTTAGACAGCCATCTGGGTCAATGCCCATGACTGAGAGGATCATGTGAGATATAGTTCTGTAACATCTGGAAGGCTAGGGTTGGAATTCATGAAAATATACATATTTAGTATTGACCCTTTTTGTTTTTCTCAAAGGGAAAATATTAATAGAACATAATGATTACTGTTAAGCTGTTGCGTATGGTTTGGCACTCGGCTGTACAATTCAGGATGAGGTTACTGAATGTTGGTAACATCTGGTAGCGGCTGTGGTTATCCTTTCGCTATAAAGATACTATAGTTATTTCTAAATTAACTCACAAGCAACTTGTGATTAGGACATTCTGTACCAAATAATTAAGGTTTTTCATTTTATAACTGATGAAAACAATCTGTTTCTACCCACAAAGGCTATTTATAAGAACGGCATGTGGATAAGTGTATTATTTGTTTGCCACGGTGCTATAATTTTGGAAAATTTCAATTAAATGTGATTCAGTGGTAGACCTAAAGCACTTTGGACACAGAATAGATGCTGATGTGCACCCCTACATGTCACAAGATGGTCTTCTCATGTGGGCCCCAGACAGTGTTTAGGCTTCCTTATTCTCCAAGTCCTGGCTGCAACCTCTGCACCCTTTATAGTTCCATATCCAGGTTCAGTCTTGGGCAATGACTGCAAGCAAGTTATCAAACTGGTCATCGTCTTTCCCCATATTCAACTATAAGCATAAAATATTTTACCTATATAGATGATTCTCTATTATGTATACATGCCAAGCAAAAGGGTAACAATGTTTTGAACTTGTGACTTTCTGGCTCCATATTTCACCATCTACTACAGCTTTGAATGTGAGATTACCATCATTTTATAGACAATCATCTTGGTCTAATACATCAATTTGACTTGCAACTATTTAGCATATGCTTAGTTATGCAGATTCTTGTCAGGTAACTGCCTTGTTACTGTTTTGCTCCTGGTGGTGGGACAGTCTTTTTCTTCTTGTATACTACACATTACAACCTGTTCTCACACTCCCTAATTGCTCAGTATGTTATTAGACTGATTCCCAAGCAAAAGGTCACTGGTTTGAGTAGCACAGGACGAAGAGTGGGGTTTATTAGGCAGTTATTAAATTTAAGTTAAAGTTCTTGAAGTTGAAAAATGGGCAAATGTAACGATCCGAGGGACTCTGACAAGAACCAAATTATGATAACTGGACAATTAGTCAGGGCATCTCCGAAACAAGTGTTTTTATGGGGGACTCCCAGTATTCTCCATGTTTACTACCTACCAAACGTGGCCCAAAGAATTTCGGCCAGTGATACTCATGGGTCCCTTAGGGTGCTTTCACACGGGGCGTTTTTGGTGCATTTTTCTATGCATTTTTCAATGCGTTTTTTGTGCATGAAGTCACAACAATTAATGCTGTACATTGCCGCACAAAAATCGCGGTAAAAATTGTGGTAATTACCGCGATTTTTGCCGCGATTTTTGTGCAGCAATGTACAGCATCAATTTCTGTGCCTTCCTGCACAAAAAACGCATTGAAAAAACGCATCAAAAACGCACCGTGTGAAAGCACCCTTAGGCTTATTGATGTAATTGGGGAGCAAAGGATTGTCCATTGTTAATGAAGGAGTGAAAGCTTGCTCATTTGGTCAGATCATAGAGGAGCTACTGAGGCACAAATTGCTAGTAAATTACTCTTCGCTATGATAGAAAAATGTCAGAATGCACAATGTATTGCAGACCAATCAGAGTGTCCTTACTGATCCCTGTCCATAACAGAATGCACCTCCAGTAGACAAATGGACTTCAGATCTGGATCAAGCAGCAAAGAACAAAGGTGGCCTGTTGTGATGAGTCACATATATTTTTTTATATCATACGGGCGCCTGGGAGCGCATATGTCACCTGCTTAGGAAAAGGATTTCACCAGGATGCACTATGGGAAGAAGACAAAGCAGCGGAGACAGTATGATGCTCTAGGCAATGTTTTGCTGGGAAACCCTGGGTCCTGGTGTTCAGGTGGATGTTATTTTGACACATAACCAGTTGCTTAAACTTTGTTACTGACCAACTACCTCCCTTTGTAGCAGCAATATTTTCTCATGGACTCTTTTAGCTGGATAATGCACTCCGCCTTGTCATATTCCTCAAACTGTTTCTCAGAAATTTTTGCTGTGTGGCAATCAAGGTGCTGACTTACTCTCTAAATTCTCCATCTCTTATCAGATCGAGCATATGTAAGATGTACAGACAAGATGGAAAAAATGTGCAATCCATTGAGACTCCACCTTTCAAATCATAGGACTTAATGAAAGGTTCTGATTTAGTTAGGCAAAGTAGTATAATGTTGTACCGTGTTAGCCATAGAAAGTAGTAGAAGAGTGAAGAAATCAGGCGATACCTTTTTCAGGCTAACTGAGTATGTTTGACGATAAGCTTTCCACAGTACTGGTTCTCTTCTTCAGACATGGTGTTATACAAGAAACTGAAAATTTACAGACTTTTTATACACAAAAGACATGGACCTTCAAAGGGTCCTAGAATTTATGTCAAACTATGTGTGAACTATGATGGCCACAAATTACACCTGATGGCTACGAGATAAGACGCAGAATTACTGACCCCTCCGTCACGCCTCACAAGTTTCCAGATTGTTTATTTCTTGACCTGTTGTAAATGACTTGTCTGCTTATATGCCATTTTGTTATTTGTAAGAATTCTAGGACCCTTTGAAGGTCCATGTCTTTTGTGTATAAAAAGTCTGTAAATTTTCAGATTCTTGTATAACACCATGTCTGAAGAAGGGAGCTAGTATTCTCGAAAGCTTACCATCAAATATACTCAGTTAGCCTGAAAAGGTATCGCCTGATTTCTTCACTCTTCTATTAGTTAGGCAAACAAAGTATGTTGCTAGAGAAAACTCTGCAGGAAGTGACTCACCATGGTTGAAGTGACTGACTGATAGCAGTTTGGATCAATCGGATCAGAGGAAGGGAGAGGTGGTCAGTAGCCTGGAGAAGTGTTTGTACTCTAAGGCTATGATCACACGGCTTAAAATGGGACGTATTTCAGTCCGTAATTACACGCTGTACTGCGCGAATTACGGCTGGAATACGTCCCAGTCATTACGGTAATCCACAGTTCTCATAGAGAATTGTGGATTACGTCTCCTCTCCCCGCTCGGCGAATCCACCGCGGGGGGAGATAAGTGACATGTGAATTATTAGCGGCATATACGCGCCGTTGGTAATGAAAGTATATGGGCCGACGACGTGCCGGCCCCTCGCCCCTGCTCCCGCCCACACGGCGTAATTGCGGGGCGTAATTACGCCCCGCAAATAAGCCGTGTGAACATAACCTAAGAAGAGAGAGAATCTTCTTAAAGGGAATGTGTTATCAAAAATGACTTATTGTTTAATTCAAGTTTTTATGTCAAACACATTTTTTAAGAATTTTATTTTTAATAATAATTTTCCATATAACTTTCAATATTTTTTAATCATTCTTAAGTCCTGCAGTTTTCACTTTGGCCACTAAGCCTAATTATTGTCTGACACTTCCTGTTCTGTATAGAAAGATTCTCAGATGTCTGCTCATTATCACCACAAAGAGGGTCAAACTGAAAGGAACACTATGTGAAACACTCCCCCCGGCCCCCTTTATTAGGGAACCATCTAAACGGGTTTGGACCCCCTTTTGCCTTTAAACTCCTCAATTCTCGTGGCATAGATTCAAAAAGGGGTTGCAACGATGCTCAATTGGTACCAAGGGGGGCCCCAAAGAGTGCCAAGAAAATATTCCCCCCCCCAAAAACCACCACCACCACCTAAACCCTGATACAAGCAGGATGGGTCCAGCTTTTTATGTTTTTGAGCCAAAATTTTGACCCAAAACCATCCGAATGTCCAGCAAAAAACGGACTCCTCAACCCGGCAACGTTTTTCCCCCCCTTCTACTGTCCAATTTTTGATACTTTTGGGAAATTGGGCCTCATTTTTCCGCTCTTACTGAAAGGAGTGGGGACCCGGGGTGGCTTCTGCTGCTTAGCCCATCTCCCAAAGTTCCCGTACGTGCGTCAGAGAGCTCTTTTTCCTACCTTGGTTGAAAAGGGGGCTATTTAGTCCCGTTGCCTTCATCATCGAAACCCTCGCCCATTCTCCTTTGACCTCGGCATCAACAAGGCTTTCCGCCCCAAAAGGGGCCGCTCCTGGGTTTTTTTTCTTTTTTTGGACCATTCTCTGTAAACCCTAGAGGATGGTTGTGCGTGAAAATCCCGGGGAATCGCAGTTTCTGAAAAATACTCAGACCAGCCCTTTTCCCAACAAAAACCCGCCACGTTCAAAGGCCTCAAATCACCCTTTTCTTCCCATACGGCCGGTTTGAACTGCAGGAATGTCTTGACTGCTAATAGCAAAGCATCTCAGTATGCCGCTCATGTATCACCACAAAGAGGGTAACAAACTGAAAGGAGACACTAGTGTGAATACTGTAGATAACACAGGATCCACCAGTCAAGAGGAGATAGTCATAGTTCACCCTTTCACCTCCCTGCACAGTGACTTCTTCCCAGGTCACAGAGCATGACTAGAAAACTCTCCTATAGAAATCAATGGGAGTGAGTCAGTCTTAAGTCTCCTATGTGCATGAAGCTACTGTAAAGCATCTCTCTGACTGCTTTTAAAGCAGTGCAAACAAGGCCTAGTGGCCAAAGTGAAAACTGCAAGACTTAAGAATCATTAAAAAATATTGAAAGTGATATGAAAAATTATAAAAAAACCACCAAAATTCCTAAAAAATGTTTAACATAAAAATGGGACTTAAACAATGACTCATTTTTTTATGACAAATTCCCTTTAATCTCTTGACTAAAGCCATATCAAAAGAGCAATGCATTTGGTAATAGTCTTCACTTAGCTTCCCCTACATGTTAAAAGCTAATCATGGTTGTGAGAAACCCCCTTTAAAGGGGTTTTCTCGCTACAAAGAATAGCTTTCAAATTGTAGGGAACAAAATTGCTTTGTTCCTCTGTTTTCCCTAAGGAGATACAAGTGAATTTATGACCTCCCTGGCTATTTCAGTTCCCTCAGTAAGGGACCTGTAAACAATTCCCCCCCTGCTGTTTGTTCAATGGGATAACAGTGAGTGACATCATCACACAGGTCTAGGCAGTGTCCATGCTGCTGAGCAGTAAAAAGCTTGATTTATGTAAAATAAACAGAACTGTAATTAGGGCTTTTGTTTTGGGGATCAGATAAAGCCTTCTGAGAGCAGTTTGAAAAGCTTCTTAGCTAATCTGATCTAATTAGCAACTGAAAGCATGGAGCTGTATGCAAATGAGTCAGTCTGAACCAGGAAGTGACAGAGTATTTCATTCATGCATTCTGTGAAACTCTGTATGGAGACAACTCCTTTAACCATCAAGGTAGACCATCAATGTTTGTGGGACTGATCCTAAGCACCTATGACTGGCCATACAACAAACATAGAAATATACATAATTCATGCATGCTGCCCTGCTTAAGTCCCTACAATAATTTCTTCTCAGTGTTCAAACATAATTCTCTACTGAAGCCGCTGTAGGTAAACAGTAGTTCTGAATACTGGGGAATAAGAAGCAACAAATGTCGGAGCGCTCTATGCCATTGTTTTTGCAGGGTGACCTTGTAACTTGTCAACTTAAATGACATACAGAAAGTGAGCCACAGATGTTTTATGTGAAGTCACTTGTAGGACTGAAAATAAATAGTTTATATGAGGAGATCCCATCACATTTTCCATTCAAGCAATGAAATTCCACCAGTTTTTTTCTTGACTTGTCCTGGGGTAACCCACTAAGAAGCCGTGTGTGCGGAAACTGAATGTAACCCAGCTAACAAATGTGTACAAGCCAGCCACTCACCGCATATCTATAAATCTGTCTGAATTAAGCAATGCTACTGGTACACAAATCTAGTACCGTGTCTCTTATGTGCAAGCTTGCAGTTTTGTTCGCCTGCTATTTCAGATTGTATTAGGGAGCTATTATTGTATTTGACCCTTTTTGCTACATGAGCTCATTTACTCATTTGGTATATTAACCCCAGTAATTCCCCATCACGTAAATAAAGTAGATATGGAACAGTACCAAAACTAATAATACACATGATAGACTTTACCCTTATCCTAGCTTTATAAATATGTGTTTATGTAATGATTAAAGCTGTCCAGAAATAGAGCCTAGCCCTATAAATGGCAGCAAATTACTTGTCCATTAGTCATATTTAATAAAATAATTGCCCATACGGTATCTGTCTTTATTAATGTAATTTAAACTTTCTCTGCCTGCAGATTTTGAGGTAGGAGAAAGAGAACTTTAAATAGCGTATGTTAAATTTCTTCTAAGATTAGGTCTGATAATTATGGCACATGAAATATTGTATACCTCTACACAGTTGATTCATATTATTATGACCACCATGTAATATCCTGAGTAATCGCCATGCAGCAAGAACAGCAACTAGACAGGATTAGAGTGATTAATAAGGTCCTGGTAGGGTGTCACAGTATCTGGAGCCATGCTGGCTGCAGTGCATCCCTCAGCTGTTAAGGGCCGTTCACACGGCTTATTGCAGGGACGGATTTCAGTCGTATTGCGCGCCGTACTGCGCTGCAATATGGCTGCAATCCGTCCCAGCCATTAGAGAACTGTGGATTCCGTCTCTCCTCCCCGCTCGGCGAATCCGCCGGGCGGGGAGAAAGTGACATGTTCATTATCCCAGCGGGATACGCGCCGTGGATAATGAAAGTCTATGGGGCCGGGGAGCTGCGCCCCGCCCCTTATTCAAGCCGTAATTGCGGGCGAAATCCGTCCCGCAATTACGGCTTGAATAAGCCGTGTGAACCGGCCCTTAGAGGGTGAACATAGAGTGAACATGACTATCGAGGTGGGCCCACAGGTGCTCAATCGGGTTCAAGTCTGGCCAGGGTAATATTTGGAAGTGTTGTTCATGCTCCTCCAACCAATGCCAGGCATTTCCAGCTGTGTGACACATTGCATTGTCTTACTGGAAATCCCATCTGCCCAAAGAAGACCATTAGAATGTATGGGTGTAGGTCACGGGTGCACAACATTTTCTGGTCCACGGGCCACACTGACATATTTCTAGGGACCACAGTAAATCTTAATGGGGTATTTATTATCTGATACCTTTATGGTGCTCCAGAAACAAGATATAAGGCGCCTATTTTAATTTTCACTATAGCTAAAAAGGAGAAAACACATGTATATCCTACTCATCCCCTCCTCTCTGGAATCTCAAAACTATCAGACATTTTTATTGTATATCTTGTGAATATACCACTATTGTGTCAGAAATAAATCCTTCTCTGCAGAAGAAATCCAGAGATAATACAGAAACAGTTTTTACTGGATTGCCTCCTGCCTGTGTCCCCTGTCCCTGCTGCCTCTGTGAACTCCCCTGTCCTCGCTCCTGTCGGTGTTCAATGCAAGCACACGATACAGTACCTTAATTACCTGACCAATGACCTTTGATCACCTGGGTCTTAAGGAAGTTTCTTCCTCTGCTGAGGGTGAGAATTTTGATGATTGGTTATTGTTTCCACATTGCTCCTGACCTCTGTTTGCTTCCTGGTTCCGGTTACCTGCAGTACTGACGTCCTGTTTCCAGTGTTACTTGCATTTACCTGTACTGCTGATACCTGCTGCTACGCCAGTCTGCTACCTGTCTAGGACTCTGCTACTACCTACGGTTGCATCTGTCTGTGACCCATTACCTGCTGTCCTACATCTGGCACTTCAGCTGTCACCGCGAGTAGTCACATCAGGGGTAGAGACCTGTGGGTTCTGTGCAGCTGTCTGTCCGGCCTTGTGGCAGGCTCTGGTGAGTAGCGCAGGCCCTTAGACCCTGCTCCCTAGCATGGTCTGCTACTCTATCACTCGCGTTGACCCAGATGATCCACATACCCAGCTCCCATCGTAACACGCCTATAGTGCCAGTCATAAAGTGGCCACCATTACAGTGCTAGCCACACAGTGCCCACCATAACAGTGCCATAAGTTTAATGTAGCTGTTAAAAGATGAGAACAGAGACAGCGCATGTTTGTGTCCTTATGGCTGGAGGCTGCAAGTAGTTTACTGCTGACAGTTTCAAACACTTAGGAAGCCGCGTCTCTTTATGTGCGGCCTTCTTCGCGTGGCCTATAAAGTCTCTGATTTGTCATCTTCAGCAAGCTGCAAAAACAGTAATCCCACGCCACTGGAAATGCTCCACTCTCCCCACATTGAGAAATGGTTTGCTAAAGTAACTAGTGTCTAACATATGAAGGAGTCAATAGCCCAGAACCCAGAGCAGCAGAACAGATTTGTGCACAATGACTGACTTTTCTGTCTTCCCAGACGTTCTCTTTTTTTTCAAATTATGAAGGGTTTATTGATGATCAATAACATCTGTATATCATCAAAGAAGGAAGAACATAGAAAAAGTACATAGATAAGAAAAATCAACACCGCTGACATATGTAAGCTAGAAAATATAACCAAAGGCTACCACAAAAGATGAAAAATCAAATGGGATTCGATTGATGTAGAGAATGGGAGCCAGTATTCATTACCGAGCGGTAAACATCGTAAGAGAAAAACAACAGGGTATACACAAGGGTCACACATGTAAGGGCAGACAGGGGAAAAGGAGGAAACGAAAGAAAGAGGGGGAAAAAAAAAATAAATAAATAAATAAATTAGAAGGCAAAAATGCAGAAAGGGGAGGAGAGGGGAAGGAGAAAGGGTCCCTATCCCCCACCCACAAGGCCCGCGAACAGGCGACGTTCTCTTTTTTAACTACATAAAATACTACATTTTGTGTCTGTATTTTATTACACGTGGGGTATTCTCTTCTCTTCTCTCTATGACCTTGCATTCCCTGACATCGCTCCTAATATATATCGGGCCTGTGGCCTTTTGTTCCCTTTCTTGTGGAAACCACCTTCTCTCTGCTTTTTTCATTTATTTTCCTTCCCTCTTGTCTTTGTTTTCCTCCTTATGTTTTACTCCAGGTTATATGTTTTGGTACTACCTTCATCCTTATATGGCTATTCAGCACCTGGTCCATGACTAGTTTCTACTGATTAGACCAATTTATTCTTACTCTTGTTCCTTGACTTGTGCCAGCCTTATTTTAGACACTTCCTTGTTGTTTCTGTTTACTAGTCTGACCTAATGCTTTTTCTTAAGGTGTTTTTCTTAGGGTATGTTCACATGGCATAATTGTGGCGCATACAGTACGCGCCGCAATACGCCGGGTGATTTGGGAGTCGCACTGATCAGCGCATCCTGCCGGCCCCATTGATATGCATTACTCATGGCACGTAATAGCCGCTAATAATTGACATGTCATTTATCTTCCCATGTGACTTATGATCATATTGTACGAGCGGGGAGAGGAGGCGTAATCCATAGTTCTCTGAGAGCTATGGATTACCGTAATTGCGCAGCGCATCTCGCCGTATAATAAGTGCAAATACGCGCCGAAATGCGCACAGCAATTACGCTGTGTGAACACACCCTGAAGGTCTTTTTCTTAAGGTCTGTTATACTGGGCCCCGGCACCTTTTCTGTGCCTTGGCTGCTTTAAGTCATAATGATTAGGGATCTTAAAGGGGTTTTGCCACCATGTAATGTTGACGTGGGAACTTCCAGTATGGGTATTTAATCACTTTTCTAAATATATGTGATTACAAAAAGTGAAGACTATGAGAGCTACAGCATTTCTAAATCCCCCTTAGTTATCTGAAAGCTTCCAATAGACATGACCCAGGAGCTGACAGGCCGCGCTTGCGTGAAACACTTCTTATCTGATGACAGGCAAAATGAATGAGCTTTTAAGGCACCGGGTAGAAAGTGCAGTCTATGAGGCTTTGTCTTGCTGTATTGAGAATCCAGTGTTGTACTGTTTATTATTTCACTTAAGTTTTGAGACGCTCCCTTATTCCTCACTCCTTACTCACCCGCTCCCTCTCAGCCCTGCAGCCTTCATGACTCAGCCTGATTGTTGACATTCTCTCTGTGCTGATAAGGAAGGTAAGAAACTTGAGTCCTGGCAAATCCCCTTTAATCTCTTTATGCTATGTCAGCACATCATATACAATATCTCACAAAAGTGAGTTCACCCCTCACATTTTTGTAACTTAATTTATTATATCTTTTTTATGGGACACCACTGAAGATATGACACTTTGATACAATATAAAGTAGTCAGTGTATAACTTGCATAACAGTGTAAATTTGGTGTGCCCTCAAAATAACTCGACATCTATTCCAAGTGTCTGTGGCACACTATCAACTAAGTAAACATGAAAGGCATATAGGAATTTTTAAAAAATGCATTACTGCTAAGGATATATGAAAATTTGGGGTTCTTAGTTCACTATTTTGATCAATAGTGTTTAAGCTCACCTCCCAATTGCATCAAGGGGACCCCAGCACAGGTGAGTCCTAACACTAAAACGTTACCTCTCTTGGAGCCTATTCAGATTCTAACACCCCAGGGAGTGAGAAGGACTAGCTACTGAATATCCTGCACTGGTTTAAAACCTATGGAGATGGGCGGAGTGCCAAAGCCAATGAGGCAGCCACTCCTCATACAGACTAAAAAAACACTGTTTGGCTACGCACATCCAAAAACATTTTTTGAAAAAAAAAGTATAGGTGCACACTGGCGAGGCAATAACATACATCTATTCCAAATGTCAGCGGCACACTATCAACTAAGAAAACATGAAAGGCATATAGGAATTTTTGAAAAATGCATTACTGCTAAGGATATATATAAAATAACTCAACACACAGCCATTAATGTCTACACCGCTGACAACAAAAGTGAGTACACCCCTAAGTGAAAATGGACAAATTGTGCCCAAAGTGTTAATATTTTGTGTAGCCACCATTATTTTCCAGCACTGCCTTAGCTCTCTCAAGTAGGAGTTCACTAGAGCTTCTCAGGTATCCACTGGAATCCTCTTCCACTCCTCCATTACAATATCATGGAGCTGATGGATGTTAGATACCTTGTGCTCCTCCACCTTCCATTTGAGGATGTCCCACAGATGCTCAATAGGGTTTGGGTCTGGAGACTTTCTTGGCTAGTCCAGCAACTTTATCCTCATTTTCTTTAGCAAGGCAGTGGTCGTTTTGGAGGTATGTTTGGGAAAGTCACCATGTTGAAATACTGTCCTGTGGTCCAGTTTCCGAAGGGAGGGGATCATGCTCTGCTTCAGTATGTCACAGTACATGTTTGGATTCATGGTTACCTCAATAAATTGTAGCTCTCCACAGGCAGCAGCACTCATGCAGCCCCAAACCATGACACTCACCACCATGTAGGTGAGACACACTTGTCTTTGTACTCGTAACCTGGTTGCCGCTACACACGCTTGACATCATATGAACCAAATAAGTTTATCTTGGTCATATCAGACCACAGAACATGGTTCCAGTAATTCATGTCCTTAATCTGCTTGTCTTCAACAAACGGTTTGTGGGCTTTCTTGTGCATCATCCTTAGAAGAGGCTTCCTTCTGGGACGACAGCCATGCAGATCATTTTGATGTGGTGTGCGTTATATGGTATGAGTACCAACAGGCTGATGTTCTTTTTGCTGCTACATGGTTGAAAAAAAGGAATTCCCTAATCCAGTAGATGAGAAATCATACAAAATTAAACAGTTCATTAGCTGTAAATCAGTAGTGGTAGTGTATGCAATCATGTGTCCAAAGTCGGTAAAACAATTCAACAAATAAAAAGACGCCTGTGCAAGCATGTTAGCTCTATTAACACCAATGCTTATTCATTGCTGTCTATATATGTCCTACCCCAGAAAACTACAATGTTGGGGTATTTATCTAATACATGCAGGTCCAAGACATGGGAATTTAAATAAAAATCTCCTACATAAAGAGTCTCAGTGAATATACTGGTTAAATTCACGTGCCCCTTTGGCATTAAATAAAGGATTTGACTTTACTGCATTGTTATGAGACTTTTGAGTACAATTATGGTTATTATATTTGTAGGGATCATTCTTTATCTCAATAAAAATATGACCTTTCGATTAAGGGTATGTCCACATGGCAAGGTTTTCAGTCGGGTTTTCGTATGCACGATTTGTCTACTGGTCCGATTTTCACACACTAATGAATATGAATAGATTTGCGTTATACATCTGTAGAATAATTTGATATTCAAAAGTGTCCATTTCGGGACTGATTCTTCCATGTATAGTACTTACCTGTAGTCACAGTATTTAGTATGGTAACCAAGCATCTTAACTCTTCATGTATATAAGTAGGGGAAGAAAGAAGGAAAGAAAAAAGGGAATAATATATATAAATAAATATTTTTCTCCAAATATCCAGTATAGGCTTTTATCAACAGTAATGTCAGCCTAATCGGTAACAATATAGTCTGTCCTACAGAATATTTAGGTGAATACCAGCTTCCTAATTTAACACTTCAGTGCACTATAATATAAATTATACTATATATCCATTAACAAGCAGCATACTGATCATGGGTAAGTGCGCTTGCGCCGTTATTCTTTGCTCTCTCTCTACAACTGTGCGGAATGCTGAAAATCAAAACTATTCCCTGCACATATCAGTTACTTGAACCGCCCAGCCACAACGTATGTCAGCACTTCTTAATGGCTGATGGAGTCCGTATTGGCTGGGGAAGCTACATGGCTCAGAATCTTCTGAGTAAGTTAATAGGCCCTGCTTTAAACTACTGGCTCTGATTCAGGGATAAATATCAATCCATCAACACTAATTCTTGTTGCTCTTTTTAAGAATTACTATATTGAGATGGTGATTGGTTGATGTTATTATTGGTGGATTGACCTTTGCAGCTGTCAATCATTTCATCATCATTGATCAACAGTCTCTGCTCATTGGTTTATCCTAGTGGGTGTAACTAGTTACATCATAGGAAATAGTGTTTCAATAGCTGGTTTTGGCATTCAGACAGTGCTTTGCCCAGTGAGGATGTCCTGTATAGAGGCAAAACATGACGGGTGGGGCTCTGTTAATTTGGTCTTTTAATCAGCAGATGGTAGGCAGGAGAAATCTAGATGGAAATGTAGGGAGATATACTGCAGATATCTAACCCAGCTCCATATTATATGACAAGTATCAGTTCAGTTAGTTCAATCCAACTCTATACCTAACCTCTGTGTTTTTAGCAAGAATAGGTTCTAAATTAAAGTTATGTTTTATAGATCATGGAAATGTAGGAGTTAAAAAAAACTTTTTGGATAGTTGGGAAATTTTTGGTAGCTTTGCCAATAGACAAATTGTCTTGAGCTGGATAAGACCAGCTAACTACCTACAGGATAAAAACGGTGGCTTATGGTCTGAGCACTAACAGACTGCCCCTTCACCCTTTTCACCTCTGCAGCATTGCTGGCAGCATCCATATCTCTATTTTAAAAAGAAAACCTCTGGATATGACACTGAGCATGTGCACTTAACTTCTTTGGTTGGATATGGCGAGGTCTGTTCTGAGTGGAACCGGTCTTGGTAAACTGCTGTATGGTCTTGGCCACCGTGCTGCAGTTCAGTTTCAGGGTGTTGGCAATCTTCTTATAGTCTAGGCCATCTTTGTGTAGAGCAACAATTCTTTTTTTTCAGATCTTCAGAGAGTTATTTGCCATGAGGTGCGATGTTGAACTTCCAGTGACCAGTATGAGAGAGTGTGAGAGCGATACCACCAAATTTAACACACCTGCTCCCCATTCACACCCGAGACATTGTAATACTAACAAGACATGACACTGTGGAGGGAAAATAACAGGTTTGGCACAATTTATCCATTTTTACTTACAGATGTACTCACCTTTGGTGCCAGCGGTTTAGACATTGATGACTGTGTGTTGAGTTATTTTGAGAGCACAAAGAATTTAAAATGTTAAACAAGCTGTACACTGACTACTTTACATTGTATCAAAGTGTCATATCTTTAGCACCATGAACAGATATAATACAATATTTACAAAAATGTGCGGGTTGTACTCACTTTTGTGAGATACTGTCTGCCTTAATATTGACATTGCGGTCCTTATTATCTTATTATATACAGGATACGGTATAGTTTTGATTTCTTTATACTAAGTTAAATGTAAGAAGATTGACGCCTTTTCCATCAATGCGACTTTACAAGCAGAGGTTTAGTGATCATCTGTCTGCTATGGAGCCCCATATGCAGTCGGTTGGCTAAACTGTGGTTTTAGACATCTGTCTGGTAGCCCCCTGCTTCATTCTGGCGGTAAGCTGCTTCACTATAGCGTGTTGGTCTGCCCTCGCCCACCTTGGTAGCTGATGATCACCTATCGCATCAATGGCACATCATGATCTGTAGTTTCCATGTTGCCTTTTCACAATGATGCCAATTGTCCACTCACACTTTCACCATAGCAGCACGCGAACAATTTATAAACTGACCAGTTTCAGAAACACTGCCACCTTTTTTTGCCCAAAAGCCAATAATTATTCCTTATTGCAACTCTGATAAATTGACCATGACAACAAGGGATATGTGTGCAGACAGCCTATTGCATGCATTATACACCCACCAAGCCAGCTCCTGACAAGATTTTCTTCATCAGCTTTGCGATGCCGACGGTTAAAGTAGGAAGTGGTCATAATAATAAAAAAGATTCATAGCACTCCAAATGAATGTGAGAAAATTCTGGTTCTCTTGTTCACACATCGATTTTACAATCTATCTTTCTACCTATTCATCAACTCATTGTAGTAATGGTCTTTTTATGGTCGTTTTCAACCCTATCCTTGAAACATTCTTATTAACTCAAAGATTAGATTGAAATCCTAAATATTCACTATGCCAAACATATACTATACATCTGAATACCAGCAAAAAGAAAGTATACTTCAGCAGAGCCTTAAGCTGAGAATAGACCAAACATAGGGCCACATGTATGAAAAGGTTTTGGTCTAAAACTCACTTTTTTGTCCATAGAAACCTTTGGGGAAAAACGTGAGTTTTATACCAAAACCGTTGCATACATGTGGCCCATAGTCTTCTTTTGACTTTGTGCGATCTATTTTTAGCTGTATACGTTTTATTTGTGGAATAAAATAGTGGGTCTGAATTCAGACCTATTCAAAAGGAAGGGGGGTAAGGAAGATTTCTGATGTAATTGAGCCTTAGGCTATGTCTACACTACATAGCAATATGCTCGTATTTTTAGCGCTTTTAGGATTTTAAAAGACACTCCATAAAAAACCTGGACCCGAACTACATATGAAACAACAGCTCAGCAATATTATGCCACTGGCAGCAGACTATTTGGGCTTTTTACGTTATCATGGCCGGCCACCTTGGTGATGCATAGCTGCCATCAACAATTTTACCCTTTGCTCTTTTAGGGTTCGTCCACATGGCATATGTAAAATGCTGGTCGTTTAAGAATCCGGCTGGTATTTTATCGTCTTTCAAAGGTTTTAGGGGACGGTTCTGTCCGGGGTTTGCGGATTCGCCCGTTCCCCATAACCATTGGACTGTATTCCTTCTACCCGAAAACTGGGCGGAAGATTTTGTATGCTCTAAGTTTTTAGAAACGCCGGTGGCTGAAAAGCTGTTCAGTGTAAACTACTGAATGGATTTTCTATTAAAGTCTATGGGGATGGTTTCTTGTCAGTTTTCATATGGTTTCCCAATCCGCAAACAGTCTTAAAATCTGACCAATAAACTGCTGTGTAGACGAACCCTTACAGTATGTATAATCCATACTTGCCAACTTTTTAAAGTGGCCTTCAGGGAAATTTTGAACTGCAGCTTGCCACCTTGATGGTTTGAGTGGGCCACCCCCTCTGTTTTATATGACACTCCCTCATTTGCACAAAGCCACCACCTTGTCACATCTGTGTAACAGTTTTAGAGGAAAGCTGATAAAGGATGTGGTATCCTTCAGCTTTACTGGACGTTAGATCTCCTAACCAACATCCAGGCTGGGTAACACCACATTAATCAGCTTTCCTTCAGAGCCTAGCTACGATGTGGTCCCTCTGCACCAAGTGATGTCAGGGCAGCAACTCATGATGCTTTACCCTGGCACCACCACTATATAAATACCAACCCACAGCAATTAAAAAAAAAAAAAAAAAAAAGTCCTCAGATGTATAAAGTGGTTTAGCTGTCATATAGCTTTAGGCTAAAACCGACCAAACAGTGTCAACCTGTGACTGTTTGGCATCCAAACCGCGTCCAAATAATCCATGTGAACATACCCTACTAGGCATGCCCAAGAGTGTATTCTAAAAGTTACCAGTACTTGATATGACTTGTAGAAATAAAATACCGGCACTGGCCCCCTGGCAGTAAATCCGTCCCTGCCAGTGGTTTACCAGATTGCTGGCAAACCTACCATAGCAGGAGATTTACCAACTCTTCTGGGAGACCGGGAGGACTCCCCCTTTTCAGGAAATTTTCCTGAAGATCAGGAAGAGTTGATAAGTATAATATAATCTCACCCTTAAAGCTCACTCTGTTCCAGGACTCCTTTCACTGCTGATGTAGCCACCTGACGCTGTAGCCAATCACAGGCTTTAGCTATCATGTGCCATTCCAGGAAGAGACTGCTGAGGCCTTTGACTTGCTGAAGGGTCACATGAATAATAAACATAAGGTCATTGGTCAGGAGCAGAAGTACGTCTGTTTATTCTTGGTTTTCATTCTTAAATTTAAGTAATGTCACATAATGTTGCAACCAATTGTCAGTCATGATATCCTGTGACCTCAACTCACAAACAACATTTGATGTACATTTTTTACCTGCACATCATGATTATATGCTGTCACGTTGTTCCAATACAGGGCAGTTGGGGATGAGGAATAAGAAGCACAAACTTATACTTTTTATACTACCCTATCTGAGTACAGACTGTGGTAGAGGGAAAGATGCTGAGCTCTGTGATATATAGAGGTAAATTAAAGAGGAGAGAAGCTGAGCTCTGTGATATATAGGGATATATGATAAAGGAAGATAAGCTGAGCTCTGTGATATATAGGGTTATATGATAGAGGGAGAGAAGCTGAGCTCTGTGATATATAGGGTTATATAATAGAGGAGAGAGCTGAGCTCTGTGATATATAGGGTTATATGCTAGAGGAGAGAAGCTGACCTCTGTGATATATAGGGTTATATTATAGAGGAGAGGATCTCTGTGATATATAGGGTTATATGATAGAAAAGAGACGCTGAGCTCTGTTATATATAGGGTTACATGATAGAGGGAAAGAAGCTGAGCTCTGGGATATATAGGGTTATATAATAGAGGGAGAGAAGTGTAGCTCTGTGATATATAAAGTTATATGATAGAGAGAGAGAAGCTGAACTCTGATATACAGGGTTATATGATATAGGAGAGAAGCTGAGCTCTGTGATAAGGTTATAGTAGGAGAGAAGTGACTCTGGATTATAGGGTAATGCTAGAGGAGAGAAGCTGAGCTCTGTGATATATAGGGTTATATAATAGAGGGAGAGAAGTGTAGCTCTGTGATATATAAGGTTATATAAAGTCAGCAGATATGTGCAATCCTTCTTAACCTCGTAAAAGAGACAAAGAGGGAAAAGGGGGAGACAAAAAGGCGCACTGATCGTGTAGTATATTAAAATACTCGTTTTTTGTAATAAGTATAATTATTCGCTCACCTGAGCAAGTTGTACTTTATGGTACAACTCATTGATACACCAAAATCCAATGAAAAGCAGCTGTGTATTCCGCACAATGGAATAATGAGAAAAAATATAAAAATATATGTATCCACAGAGTTATATGATTTCAACCCTGGGAGAGATCACTCCAGCGCTTGGATTCAAACCCGTTCCTTAATTTCAGGACGCTCTATGCACATAGGCTTTAAAGCTGTATTTATTTTTAAATGACAAATCTAAAAGTACACATAACAGCCTTACTGCTACGCGTTTCGCGTGAGTCTATCACGCTTCATCAGGAATAACTAACCACAGGGACAAACTCCCATTATATAGACCTCATTTCCTTTACGATGTAAATTACATATTAAAATCATACTAAAACACAATAAAACATAATAGATGATATATACAACTCTATTAAATTCCACATACAACAAACACTACTTGTTATTAGATGGCGTCTCATTCCTCCATGGATTTCGTATAACCCTCCTGCTTTCGCGGGGCTCCGTACCGGAAGTTGTCATGATCTTTTACCACTTCCGCCCTTACTCCTCCGAGCTGGATCGGGAGCAAACTGCGCATGCTCTATGCTCCTACTTCCCATATTAATGAAGACTAGACAGTTAAATACACTTCTTTATGTACAAACCTCTAGTTCCCACGTTAATTAATAATTTCCTGAACTTCGTTCAAGCCATACGGACTTAGTGTGTTTAGCTTGAACATCCAAAAGGTTTCTTTATTCGTCAGTACCTGTAATCTATTTGGTACTCTCTCGTGTACAAAATCAATAGGTTTAACCTTTATTTGATATTCACCATCTTTGTGTACCTCCTCTATGTGTCTAGGGAGACTATATAATCTGCTTTTCTTTTTAATGTTAAACCTGTGATTGTTCATCCTTTGCGACAATTTGGTGGTCGTTCTTCCTATATATTGCTTGCCACAATTGCAGGTTATTAGATATATCACAAAGCTTGAGTTGCACGATAATTTATGTCTAATTTTAAAGTTCTCATTCGTGGTTGTAGATTTAAATGTATCGCCTTCCTCCAACATATTGCAGCATTTACATAGGGGAAATTTGCATGCAAACACTCCTTTTGTCTCCATTTCATTTTTCTCCTGTTGTTTAAACTCATCTAAATATCGCTGCCTTGATGGAGCCAAGCTATTCTTTAAAGTAGTTGCTCTACGATAAATAATTTTTGGGCGTTCTGTTAACTCATTTTTTAGAACGGGATCTGACATTAAAATACTCCAGTGTTTGGATAGAATGTTTTGTATCTCTTTAACCTGTGATGAAAAGGTGGTAATAAAATGGTTACTAGTTTCGTAAACCTGTAGTGTATTTTTACCTCTAGGAGCAACACATTCCTCCTGTGACATTCTGGATGCCCTATTATTTGCATCTTTTACCAAATCCACTGGATATCCCTTTTGAGTAAAGCTGTCTGTTAAGATCTTTGCTTGATCTTTATATACTATATCAGATGTACAATTTTTTTCGTACCCTTCGGAATTGTCCAAAAGGTATGTTTCTAATCCACTTTCCAAAGTGATTGCTTTTAAAATGTATGTAATTGTTGGAGTCAACTGGTTTAAAAAATGTTTTGGACATTATTTCTCCTTTTTCTATATACAAGCTCAGATCCAAAAATTGTATCTCTTTATTATTAATGTTCATACTAAAAGAGATCCCCCATGAATTTGAATTTAAATAATTTAAAAAACCATCCGCTTCCTCTCTTGTTCCTTGCCAAATAAAAATCAAGTCATCAATAAACCGTTTAAAATACACGATCTTGGATCTAAATTCATTCGATACTGAATAAATATATGTCTCTTTGAAGGACCCCATAAAAAGGTTGGCATCTCTTGTCCCCATCGCTGTGCCAACCTGTTGGTGATAAAATCTCTCATTGTACATAAAAAAATTATTTTTTAAAATAATCTCCAAACCTTTCAATAAAAACTCTCTTTTTTGTATAGTGATCTTTTCATCTGATGTTAAATAAATTTCTACTACTTTTATTCCTAAAGAATGATCAATATTGGAATAAAGGGATGTTATATCCATTGTAATGAAAAAACATCCCTCCTTCCATCGAGTTCCTATCAATTCTTTGATCACTTGATCTGAATCCTTTAAATGGCTTTTTAAATTCTTTACATACGGTTGCAGGTAATGGTCCAAATATTTAGAAAGGTTCGATAAGGGGGAATTGATCCCCGATATTATGGGCCTTCCCGGTGGATTCTCTATATTCTTGTGAACCTTTGGCAAGTGATAGAAGAAAGGAGTCACCGGTTTCTTGATAAAAAGGGCATTTTTTTCTTTAGGATTGATTGCCTCTGTTTCAAGGGAATAATTCAAAAACAACTCTTGTACTCCCCTATAGGACTCCTCTTCTACCACTTGATAATAGAATGGATCATTTAGTATTCTCAAAGCTTCTCCTGTATATTTATCCCTATCCTGTACGACAATGGATCCTCCCTTGTCAGCATTTCTTATAATTATCTTTTCATTACTCACAAGTGCTTTCATCGCTGGCCAACCTTTTTATGGGGTCCTTCGAAGAGCCATATATTTATTCAGTATCGAATGAATTTAGATCCAAGATTGTGTATTTTAAACGGTTTATTGATGACTTGATTTTTATTTGGCAAGGAACAAGAGAGGAAGCGGATGGTTTTTTAAATTATTTAAATTCAAATTCATGGGGCATCTCTTTTAGTATGAACATTAATGATAAAGAGATACAATTTTTGGATCTGGGCTCGTATATAGAAAAAGGAGAAATAATGTCCAAAACATTTTTTAAACCAGTTGACTCCAACTATTACGTACATTTTAAAAGCAATCAATTCTGAAAGTGGATTAGAAACGTACATAGTGTACAATTCCGAAGGGTACGGTATAATTGTACATCTGATATAGTATATAAAGATCAAGCAAAGATCTTAACAGACAGCTTTACTCAAAAGGGATATCCAGTGGATTTGGTAAAAGATGCAAATAATAGGGCATCCAGAATGTCACAGGAGGAATGTGTTGCTCCTAGAGGTAAAAAAACACTACAGGTTTACGAAACTAGTAACCATTTTATTACCACCTTTTCATCACAGGTTAAAGAGATACAAAACATTCTATCCAAACACTGGAGTATTTTAATGTCAGATCCCGTTCTAAAAAATGAGTTAACAGAACGCCCAAAAATTATTTATCGTAGAGCAACTACTTTAAAGAATAGTTTGGCTCCATCAAGGCAGCGATATTTAGATGAGTTTAAACAACAGGAGAAAAATGAAATGGAGACAAAAGGAGTGTTTGCATGCAAATTTCCCCTATGTAAATGCTGCAATATGTTGGAGGAAGGCGATACATTTAAATCTACAACCACGAATGAGAACTTTAAAATTAGACATAAATTATCGTGCAACTCAAGCTTTGTGATATATCTAATAACCTGCAATTGTGGCAAGCAATATATAGGAAGAACGACCACCAAATTGTCACAAAGGATGAACAATCACAGGTTTAACATTAAAAAGAAAAGCAGATTATATAGTCTCCCTATAGTCTCCACATAGGAGCGGTACACAAAGATGGTGAATATCAAATAAAGGTTAAGCCTATTGATTTTGTACACGAGAGAGTAGCAAATAGATTACAGGTATTGACGAATAAAGAAACCTTTTGGATGTTCAAGCTAAACACACGAAGTCCGTATGGCTTGAACGAAGTTCAGGAAATTATTAATTAACGTGGGAACAAGAGGTTTGTACATAAAGAAGTGTATTTAACTGTCTAGTCTTCATTAATATGGGAAGTAGTGGCATAGAGCATGCACAGTTTGCTCCCGATCTAGTTCGGAGGAGTAAAGGCGGAAGTGGTAAAAGATCATGACGACTTCCGGTACGGAGCCCCGTGAAAACAGGAGGGTTATACGAAATCCTTGGAGGAACAAGACGCCATCTAATAATCAAGTAGTGTTTGTTTTATTTGAAATTTCTTAGAGTTTTATAAGTCATTTATTATGTTTTATTGTATTTTAACATGATTTTAATATGTAAATTACATTGTAAAGGAAATGGGGTCTATATAATGGGAGTTAGTCCCTGTGGTTAGTTATTCCTGATGAAGCGTGATAGACTCACGCGAAACGCGTAGAAGTAAGGGTGTTATGTGTATTTTTAGATTTGTCATTTAAAAATAAATACAGCTTTAAAGCCTATGTGCATAGAGCGTTCTGAAATTAAGGAACGGGTTTGAATCCAAGCGCTGAGTGATCTCTCCCAGGGTTGAAATCATATAACTCTGTGGATATATATATTTTTATATAAGGTTATATGATAGAGAGAGAAGCTGAACTCTGATATACAGAGTTATATGATATAGGAGAGAAGCTGAGCTCTGTGATATATAGGGTTATATGATAGAGGAGAGAACCAGAGCTCTGTGATGTATAGTGTTATATGATAGAGGGAGAGAAGCTGAGCTCTGTGATATATAGGGTTATATGATAGAGGGAAGGAGTTGAGCTCTGTGATATATAGGGTTATATGCTAGAGGAGAGAAGCTGAGCCCTGTGATATATAGGGTTCAATGATAGAGGGAGAGAAAAAATACCGACAATCTTTATTATTTCTTTGGTACAGAGGGTTAAAAAATATAGCCACAAAGTGTAGCTAACGCGTTTCGGGCGTTCTGTTTATCACCCTTGTTCACAGCTATTTCGAGATATTTAAACAAGCCAAAAACACAATATGAATGAGGACTTAATCATGATGAAATGCCATTACTTGGAGGCCAGCACTGTAGACACCAGCCAAGGGAACCCAGAAGTGTTGCAATGGGAATGCAAGGGAAAGTCTTTTTTTTTTTTTTTATAAATTCACACGTAAATCATCACAATTTTGTAGTAAATTTCTCTATAGATTATGGCTTAGATTTAATATGGGATCTCTAAGACTTTTAAAAATCTCCCTACTACCTCTCAAAGTACTGCCAGAGCTCCAGTGTCCTCCCCTTCCCTGGTCCCTCACTGGTGATGTAACGTTCATGAATCACATGATGCCAATCACTGGCCTCAGCAGTCACGTGCCTGTATGTACATCATGTGACCCCAGAGGTCAGTGATTGGTTGCAGTATGACGTGATCCATGAACGTGACATCATCAGTGAGGGACAATGGAGCTCTGGCAGCGCTGATACTGTGGTATCAGGAGAGGTGCATATGGGAGGTGGTAGGGAGGTTTTGTAATCACAGCAAATCTGCATGTGTGAACATACCCCCAGGGTATGTTAATGTGTGGCAGATTTGGTTGGGAGATTTCTGCAGTTGAAAATCTCTCCTATACCATGGAATAGTTCAGACATCCTCAAACTGCGGTCCTCCAGCTGTTGGGAAACTACAATTCCCATCATGAACTTATATAATCTATAACAGGGGGAATGATGGAAGTTGTAGTTTTCCAACAGCTGGAGAGCCGCAGTTTGAGGATTCCTGGAATAGTTTCTGCAACTTATGCATGGAGTTTTGCAAGTTCACTCAAATGAATAGGACTGTTACAGAAATATTTGCTACAAATATGTTACATGTGAACCTTCCCTAAAGGTTCAGTCTTTAAGTTATACTGACAAGACTCAGAACTTTTTCTTTTCTATCTCATCTCTAGGAATTGCCTACCTCGGGGGAGCATGCAGCCCTAAACGCAAGTGTGTCTTTGCAGAGTAAAATGTACTCAACCTGGCTTTTACTATTGCACATGAACTAGGACACAAGTAAGATATCATGTTAGCATTCTCCTTTTGTGGTATGGTTTTAAATAAGTGTGTTTCCCAAGGTATATTCATAGATATAATCAGTTACTGCATAGCTTTCTGATATAGTAAATGCCTACAGTGTTTGGCCCACCACATTTTTGCATATTACAGTGCAGTGGTCCCTAAACTTACAACATACATGCCAACTCTCCCGTTTTTGGGGGGGGGGGGGTCCCACAAATGGGGGTCCCCCCCCCCTCCACCCTCCCGGCAGAGTTGGCATTCCTCCCGCCGCCAGCAGGCAACAGGGGTTCTTTAAATTACCGCGGCGCAAGAGTAGCGCTGGTGCGCTACTCTGGCGCCGCCGGCCGCTGCTACAGGCGGGTGAAGCGGCCGCAGCGTCTGCTCACCCACCCGGCGCGTCTCGCTGTGCAGGGAGGAGGCAGGAGGGATCGCTCCCTCCTCCCTTCTCCCCCTGTATGTACAGCGCCGGTGTGCGCCGTACATACAGGTCAGCGTCGCAGGGGCTGTGACGCGTGGCTGCACTCATTCCCCCTGCGACACAGAGTACTCAGTCGGCAGCCTCGGACGTGCTGCAGGGAGCCTGGTGAGGTAAGTGAAATTTATTATTTTATTTTTATTAGCTATAGGGGGGCTCTACCTGGCTAACAAATGGGGGCATCACCCAGGGCCGCCATCAGAAATTTCAGGGCCCTATACAGCCAAAAAGTCTGGGGCCCCTCCTCCCAACAGAAAAAAATATATATTTGTGAATATTAAAAAAAAAAACCTCCACACAATTGCAGCAATGTCTTTTAAATTTATTTTTGGGACTTCACTGAAGTGTAAATGATGTGTTATTTTTATGCTGCAGGTCGATACAATGCCGCCGATACCAAACAAAAATAGTTTTTGTTATGTTCTACTACTTTTTTTTAAAATTATTATTAGTTGCTTTGCATGGCCATTTTTTATACCGAAAACCTTTTTAGGGCTATATTTTTGAGGGCAAGCAGTAGTTTTACTGGCAAAAATTTGGGGTACATATGACTTTGAATCCCTTTTATACCAATTTATTAGCAAAGTAAAGTGAACAAAAAACACAACTCTGCCTTTTTTTTTCTTTTCCTTATTGTAGTGATTTTAATAAATAACATTACATTTTACAGATATAGAAATACCAATGTCTCTTTTTTTTATTCTTTTCAATGATAAATAAGGAAGGGGTTGTTTGATTTTATAATCTTTTTTTAAAATTTTCTAATTTTTTTCGGATACTTGAACACATAATTACTAGTAAAATATGCCACAGCATGTAGCTAACTCCAATTCTGGCCATTGTAGTAGAAGCACAGCCAGGTTTCCGATACAGATGGAGTGGGCAACATTTGTATGCATATATACATAACCGTATCTACACACACCTAAGAACACACATAACCATACATACACATACTGTATACACATAACCATACATACACACACCTACATAATCATATATACACACATGTACATACCAATAATTACACACCTAGAAACGAACACATTCATAACCACACACACACTCCTAAGAACACACAAACTGTATATACAAAACTACACATACACATGAAAACGTAATCATACATACACCTAAGTATAGTTTTGGGAAAAGATTTCAAAATGGCGCCATTTAATATGAATCACAGCAAAACAGTGATAATGCCATCATTTATGGAGACAGTCTGAGTATTTACTGTATCTTCAAACAAGATGGCATTATTAGTTTTGACAAAAAAGATGCAATCTTGCCATCATTTCCCAAAAATGTAGCAAAAATAGCGCTATTTTGCCGCGATTTTGCGCAAATCGCGGCAAAATGGCGCACTTATTACCGCGATTTTGCGCAAATCACGGCAAAACTGCGCCACTTTGCAGCGAAAATTCAGGCAAAGAACATTAAAACACCGTCCTGTGTCAGAGCCGTCTTAACAGCATTAAGGGCCCCTGGGCAGTGCTGTGCACTGGGCCCTCCCAACCAACGCAGAATACAGATAACACATCACTTTGGCTATGTTCACACGATGTATTGCGGCGCATACAGTACATGGCGCAATACATCGTATGTTTCGGGAGTCGCACTCATACGCGCGTCCTCCCGCGCCACGAGGGGGGAGGGAGCAGCTCACCGGCGCATAGCCATACATTATTCACGGCGCGTATTCGCCGCTAGTAATTGACATGTCACTTATCTCCCCCCCGCGGCGTATTCGCCGAGCAGGGAGAGGAGACGTAATTCATAGTTCTCTATGAGAACTGTGGATTACCGTAATGACTGGGACGGATTTCAGCCCGTAATTCACGCAGTACAGCGCAAATTACAGGCTGAAGTACGTCCCACAATTACACCGTGTGAACGGACCTTAGATACACAAGGACAGCAGATAGTATAACACCTGATGAGCTCAGATACATAGGGCCAACAGATATAACACTGGATAGGCTTCGCTACACAGGAACAGCAAATAGTATAACACTAGAAAGGTTTAGATACACAGCCAGCAGATGATAGTATATACTGGGTAAGCTTAGATACACAGCCAGCAGATGGTGGTATACACTGGGTATGCTTAGATACACAGCCAGCAGATGATAGTATACACTGGGTAGGCTTAGATACACAGCCAGCAGATGATCGTATACACTGGGTAGGCTTAGATACACAGCCAGCAGATGATAGTATACACTGGGTAGGCTTAGATACACAGCCAGCAGATGATAGTATACACTGGGTAGGCTTAGATACACAGCCAGCAGATGATAGTATACACTGGATAGGCTTAGATACACAGCCAGCAGATGATAGTATACACTGGGTAGGCTTAGATACACAGCCAGCAGATGATAGTATACACTGGGTAGGCTTAGATACACAGCCAGCAGATGATAGTATACACTGGGTAGGATTAGATCCACAGCCAGCAGTTGATAGTATACACTGGGTAGGCTTAGATACACAGCCAGCAGATGAAAGTAAACACTGGGTAGGCTTAGATACACAGCCAGCAGATGATAGTATACACTGGGTAGGCTTAGATACACAGCCAGCAGATGATGGTATACACTGGGTAGGCTTAGATACACAGCCAGCAGTTGATAGTATACACTGGGTAGGCTTAGATACACAGCCAGCAGATGATAAGTAACACTGGGTAGGCTTAGATACACAGCCAGCAGATGATAGTATACACTGGGTAGGCTTAGATACACAGCCAGCAGATGATAGTATACACTGGGTAGCTTAGATACACAGTCAGCAGATGATAGTATTCTCACTGGGTAGGCTTAGATACACAGCTCAGCGTTGATTAGTAACTCTGGGTAGGCTTAGTGCACAGCCAGCAGTGATAGTCATCACTGGGTAGGCTTAGATACACAGCCAGCAGATGATGTATACACGGGTAGGCTTAGAACACAGCCAGCAGTGATATAATACACTGGGTAGTTAGATACACACCAGTCAGATGGATAGTTACCACTGGTAGGCGTACACAGCCAGCAGATGATAGTATACACTGGGTAGGCTTAGATACACAGTCATCAGATAGACAATGGAATGCCTCCCAACACCTCACACTCCCCCCTCCCCCAGTCACTCACTGGTACTGAAGTCTAGAAGAAGTTGTCTTCTCCTCACTGCCAATGGTAAGAGGTTAGAGGGAGGAGGGGGCAGCCCTGCTCTTCTCTCCCCAGCGGTCTTTTCAGTGGCCGCACTGCTGGAGAGGGAGAGGAGTGGGGCTGTAGTGCAGGAGCTCAGAAGATCGCAGTCTGGCCCCTGCTCAGTGCCGTGCTGCCTGCGCTGTGAGCAGTAAGCGCAGGCACAGCAATAGCAGGGGCCGCATCTGAAGCCTGGCCCTTGCGCTGACTGGCGGTAATCCAATGAACGGCCCTGGGTGTACTCCCAGTGGGCAAGATAGGCAGCTGTTCGAGGGGCCCTCTGAGCTCGTGGGGCCCCCGGGCTAGTGCCTACCTGGCCCAATGGGAAAGACGGCCCTGTCCTGTGTGTTGATGTTAGGTACCTGCAGTGGAGCTGTGTCAGCCTTCCTGGGGATCAGGCTCCTAGAAGGCTGTCATCCTATTCAGCCAGCCAAGCTCTCATCTGCTGCTGCTCCTGATGTCGACTGGGGGCGGGGCCTGCAGGGATTTTTCCTGCATTTTCAGTACAGGGAGCGGAGCCCTCTCCCCCACACAGAGGGTCCGGCCCGACACAGCGCAGGAGCCGGGGTCCGACACGACACAGCGCAGGGGCCCGGCCCGACACAGCTCAGGAGCCGGGGCCCGGCCCGACACAGCGCAAGGAGCACGTGGGGCCCTGTCTTTAGTACAAAGAACGGGCCATACTTTTGTTCATTTTACTGAATTAGTGAAACGAGAGTGACAGCTGCTGCCGGCATCAGCGGGCCCCCCTTGCTTCACATTTCAGTCAGGGCCCCGTACAGCAGTACTGGCTATACTGCCCTAACGGCGGCTCTGGCATCCCTGACAACAAAGGGGGCACTACCTGGCAAACAAGGGGGCACTACCTGGCTAACAAATAGGGGCACTACCTGGCTAACAAATGGGGGCACTACCTGGCAACAAAGGGGGCACTACCTGGCAACAAAGGGGGCACTACCTGGCTAACAAAGGGGGCACTACCTGGCTAACAAAGGGGGCACTACCTGGCTAACAAATGGGGGCACTACCTGGCAACATATGGGGCATCACCTGGCAACAAAGGGGGCACTACCTGGCTAACAAAGGGGGCACTACCTGGCTAACAAATGGGGGTTCTACCTGGCTAACAAAGGGGGCAACTACCTGACTACAAAGGGGGCAACTACCTGGCTAACAAAGGTGGCAACTACCTGGCTAACAAAGGGGGCATCTACCTGGCTAACAAATGGGGGCATCTACCTGGCTAACAAATGGGGGCATCTACCTGGCTAACAAATGGGGGCATCTACCTGGCTACAAATGGGGGCATCTACCTGGCTACAAAGGGGGCATCTACCTGGCTACAGAGGGGACATCTACCTGGCTAACAAATGGGGGCATCACCTGGCAACAAATGGGGGCATCACCTGGCAACAAAGGGGGCACTACCTGGCTAACAAATGGGGGCATCACCTGGCAACAAAGGGGGCACTACCTGGCTAACAAATGGGGGCACTACCTGGCAACAAAGGGGGCATCACCTGGCAACAAAGGAGGCACTACCTGGCTCACAAATGGGGCACTACCAGGCTAACACATGGGGGCTCTACCTGGCTAACAAATGGGGGCTCTACCTGGCTAACAAAGGGGGCACTAGCTGGCAACAAAGGGGGCACTACCTGGCTAACAAATGGGGGCACTACCTGGCAACAAAGGGGGCACTACCTGGCTAACAAATGGGGGCATCACCTGGCAACAAAGGGGGCATCACCTGGCAACAAAGGGGGCACTACCTGGCTAACAAAGGGGGCACTACCTGGCTAACAAATGGGGGCATCTACCTGGCTAACAAAGGGGGCATCTACCTGGCTAACAAATGGGGGCATCTACCTGGCAACAAATGGGGGCATCTACCTGGCTAACAAATGGGGGCATCTACCTGGCTAACAAATGGGGGCATCTACCTGGCTAACAAATGCGGGCATCTACCTGGCTACAGAGGGGGCTACTACCTGGCTATAAGGGCATCTACCTGGCTTTCTTCTAAAGCCGTTATGCAGTTAGGCGGAGTGGGTGTGGCTTGTGAAGGTGCGTGGCACACCAACAAGATGGGCGTGTCCATGCAAAACTTTTACCGCGGCGCGCTAACTCCTGCTTTTCCACTTTCAAAAGTTGGCAACTATGACTTACAATGGTCTCGGGATACAATATTTTCAGCATACAATGGTTGTTCCTGTGACATTGTATCTTGAAACCACACTCTCCCCATACAATGTCAGAGACACTGCTCATCTGCGGCTCATGTGGTTGATGGAAGATCCAACCAATTATCATGAACATTTTACTTGTAAAACCTCTGTATTATTAAGGTGCATGCAGTAATTGGCAGTCTAGTAGTGCCTCTCTTCAGTACAGTGCGGTACTACATATCCTGTACTGCTCTTTAAAGGGGTTGTTTCATCTCAAAGTTTCATAGGATACATGAATGAAATAATGCTGCTTTGCTCTGTCACTTTATGGTCAAGCTGTCTGTAATTAGCATATGAGCTCCATGTATTCAGACTTCTGCTAATTAGATAAATCTCATGCTGTCAGGACCAGGGAAGCTTCTGAGGTAAAGTAAACAGCAGTAATTACTGTCTATTGTCTGAAAGATCAGATAACAAACAAGCTCTCATTGTCCTGAGTTCTGTGCTGCTGCTTCCATGACCTGTGTGATGACATCACTCCCTGCTATTAGATAGAACAAACAGCATGGGGGGAAGAAGTACACAGGTCAGTCACTTGGGGAACCAGAGAGAGCACATAAGGTGATAAAATCACTTGTAGCTCCTTAACAAAAAAAAAAAGAACAACGCAATATATTTGGAAAACATCTTCATTTCGTGATCCCAACATGTTGAAAGCTAATCTTTGTAGCGAGACAACCTCTTTAAGAAACCCCTTTAAGTGTACTAGGAGGAGCAACTCCTTTGGGCATCAGGTGACGGCCCCATTTTTTTTTCTGGTACATTGTGCATACAGTGAGTTGCAAATGTATTCACACCCCTTGAACTGTTCCTCATTTTTAAATGTTACAGCCTCAAGCTGATATGTATTTTATTGATATTTTATGTGATGGAACAACACCAAGTAGCAAATATTGGTAAAGTGTAAAGAAAATGATGCCAAAATGATTCCAAATGTTTGCAAATTAAAAAACTGAAAAGTGTGGTGTGCAAAAGTCAATACTTTGCAGGACCGCCTTTAGCTGCAATGGCAGCTGCAGGTCTTTTGGAGTATTTCTCTACCAGCTTTGCACATCTAGTGGCTGTAATTTTTGCCCATTTTTCTTTGCAGTAAGATTGGTTGGTGAACGTTTGTCAACAGCAATTTTCAAGTCCTACCACAAAATCTCAGTGGCATTTAGGTCTGGACTTGGACCGAGCCATTTTAACACATGAATATGTTTTGATTTGACCCTTTACCGACACTAATGCTGGTAAGGTCCTATGTAGCGGGTTTACTCTGCAAGTCCGCTACATAGCAGACCTGGAGGCTGCAGCAGGGAATGGAGCCGGCTCCTTTTTCTTCTGTTTAACCCTTTAAACACTGCGGTGATTATGGCTACTGCAACTTAATGAATGTGAAACTGCAGCGCGCACCGTTCCACATTTTGATCAACACTCCTGCAAGGATCCATTAACATGGCAGCTGAAACAGGACTTTCATCTTGCCATTCTTCCATTAAGGCCAGATTAGTGGAGTACACGACTAATAGTTTCTCCCACCTCACCTGTGGATCTCTGCAGCTCCACTAGAGTGACACTGGGCCTCTTGGCTGCTTCTCTAATAAGTGCTCTTCTTTTCTGGGCTGTCAGTTTAGTTTGACGGTCATGTCTTGGTAGGTTGGCAGTTGTGCCATACTCCTTCCATTTATGGATGATGGATTGAACAGTGCCTTTTTCAGAGCTTTGACTATTTTTTAAAAAACCTTATCCTGCAATACACTTTACCACAACGTTATCCCTGAGTTGTATGATGTGTTCCTTGGTTTTCATGATGCAGTTTGTTCACTATTGTTCTCTAACAAACCTCTGAGCCTTTCACAAAACTGCTGTAGTTATACTGAGGATAAATTACATATAGATTTACAAATACATATATTTACTATATACAATTTATTAATGAGGTGACTTCTAAAGGCAATTGGTCACATTGGATTCTATTTACGAGTATCACAGTAGAGAGGGCTGAATACATATGCATCCCACACTTCAGTTTTTCATTTTACAAAAATTTGAAAAAGCATGCATCATTTTCTTTAGGGTATGTTTATACGTACCTGTGCGCGCCGCCAGAATCCATCTGTTAAGAAGAATGCACTGATGAGCGCGTTCTTCAAAAGTCCAGGGGGGGCCAGCCCCATTCACGTATACGCCGGAAAGAAGTGACATGTAACCTCTTTCTGCCGGCGTTCAATATGCGGTGGGGAAGACGGCAGGTAATCATAGCTCTCTATGACAGCTATGATTACTGGAATTACAGGAGTATCTCGGGGAGCATTGCAGCTCTATTACACCCCAAAATAAGCTCTAGTGATACAATCTCTTCTTTATAGCAGTAATGCTGGTGGGAATGTGTATTGTGGTAACGTATTGAAGCAGTGTAAGTATATTTTTTTTGCAAGCTTGCACTCCAAATGTCCTAGGAACTGAAGTCTAATAAGTGGTTTTGCTCAGTAATTAAAGACTGGAAAGCATTCTGAATATAAAAGGGTTTCCTACAGATCTCTTGTTAGGTAATGCACATCAGGCCGGCTTATAATTAGTATGAGCAATTAACGTCCTTGGGAAAATGCATTTGTATGTAATAATTAATTTGACTTGGTCAAATGTGTACGTGTCCTCTCGTGGCTCCTTTGAATTTGTGTGCTTGTAAATGCTCAGTATGAGCCTGTACTTAGTTTATTGGAGACCATCCAGCCACCTAAATAGCACCAGCCCTTTCAAGTCGGCAATACTGAGCTTAGTAAGTTCCTGTATAAAACAATGCGTCCTGTTAACACTGTATGTGATGTACTTATAATACTCCAGTGATGGTATCAAATATACGTTTGAGTTCAGCGAGTTCTTGTGCACTGCTAATCTGCACTAGGACAAGGTCAGCCATGGATAATGATTCCTTTATTTTAAGAAGCCCTAAAAAGTTTTCAGTATTTTTTTTTTCTTATTTTAGATTTCACCTGATCTTAAAGGGGTTTTGCCACGAAGCAGAATTGATGTAGGAAGCTTGCAAATGAAATAATAAACATTTTCACCCTTCATTATTATAAAAATACTGCACCGTTTTTATTTTAGCTGCTCCTTTAGTGATCCATTGTTTACAGCTCGTCTCCAGGGGATACGACCAGGGCTGTGAGCTCCTCGGTCCTGGCCAGACATGCTCAGACATCACCCCTCTTCTCAGGCAGCTACTGAGTGTTCAAATCCCAGGTGCTGTCACTCTACTCCCGTCCTCTGTATTCCTTAGTAATTAGTCAAACAGTGCAAATAAATAAAAAAGAATCCTCAATGAGGTATGTGCATTGGTAAAGAGAAAAAAAACACAGGTTTGGGTCCTGCAGGGATTTGAACCTAGGACCCTTGTGCCTGGAGGCAAAAACTTTACCTCTCAGCTGCTCACAATGTTTTACATAAACAGACCTTTCTTTCACTACAGAGAGGAAAGGCCTGGTGATGTCATCCTGCTGGGTCACATGATATGCAATTCAAACAACTCACACATGCCCCCTTCTGAGCACACAGAGCTGAAGAGCTGGATGCAGGAGGTATGAAATGAGATCGTGGCAATACCCCTTTAATGTCATGAATATCTAAACCACCTTGGATTTCCCAATAGCTTGTAAATATCCTTTTATAGACTACGCAAGTCTAGTCCCTGTTACATCCTGCACAGTCTGTTCACTGTGTGATATTTCAATGTAAGGCTATGTTCACACGGCTTATTTTGGGGTGTATTTGCGGACGTAATTACGGCCGCAAATACGTCCCGAAATACGTTTCAAATAATGAACAGTGAGATTACCATTGATTCCAATGTAAAATACGCCTCGTCGTTCACATGAGGCGTATTTTCGCGACGTATTTGCGGGCGTAAATACGTCCGTAAATACGATCGCAAAATTAAGTCCCCTGTCACTTATTGAGGCGTATTTCGCAACGTAAATCCTCATAGTAAAGAATGGGGAATGTATTTACGACGCGAAATACGCGCCACACTTTGTGACACGTATTTGAAACGTATTTCGGGACGTATTTGCGGACGTAAATACGCCCCGAAATAAGCCGTGTGAACATAGCCTTAATGGTAAATCCATCTGTGTCAGGGTCCCAACAAGGAAATAGGTACAGTCGAAATCCAATTATCTAAATCAGATCCACAATACTCGTACAGCAAATATGTCTACTATATGCAGTGCACTACAATTTAAGTACCAAAATATTTATGTGGCCTAGAAAACTGTGTGCATGGTAAATTTTCACAACAACAACAAAAATAAAACATCCCCAGATGCATTTTCATTAGAATATAATGAGGTAAATATGCAATTATACTTAAGCTTCACCAATTTACTTGGATTCTGCAGTGATGTCACTAATAGATTAATATAATCACAGTTGTTATAGCTTTAAGGGACTATTTTCATAATACAACCCCTGGCAAAAATTATTCCACTACCGCACGTAGAGGATGGTCATGCACCGTTAACTTCTAGCAAATATACAGATCATGGATATGACACATAATGTTTGTGATATTGCTTTGAGAACTCTTTGGTAGATGCTAACTAGACCCATAGCCTTTTTTTAATTTCAATTGCACAAGTTCCCCTAGAACAGTGTTTCTCAACTCCTGTCCTCACGCCCCACCAACAGGTCATGTTTTTAGGATCTCCCACAGAACGCACTGACCATAATTAAATCACCTGTGCAGCATAATGATATCACCTGTGCAATGCTAAAGAAAGACAGGAAACTTGACCTGTTGGTGGGTCCTGAGGACTGGAGTTGAGAAACACTGCCCTAGAATATCTGCCTCTAAAAACACTGAACCCTTAGGACTCAAGGTAATTCTATACCCAAAACTATTGCTTCCGGAAAGCCACCTTCTGAAAATATTGTAGCCATTCACAAGGTCAGCGACCACCTTATACCCATCAATATAGATATTTTCCCCAGTGCTATTTTTTTGTAATTCTTCAGTTTCATATATCTGTGATTAATATACCATAAAAAAACATTAGCCCCCTCCTTCCAACATTTCACCATTTCTTTCTTTTTGTGATTTAGCAACATTAATAATATTTTGCCTCCTCCTAATTTTACACAAGTTTCATCCACACTTCCAGTTTCTTTATACCTCTCATAGGCACACTTCTTAACTTTTAGTATAGTACTTACTTAGTAAACTCGTGCTTTCCTATTTCTTTTACCTTTGCTAATTTGCTTTGCTTGTGAGTTTATTTACCTTTAAAACGGCCATGTGAGGGCACTCACTGCTGATGTTTTATTCCACCCTTTTAATTATTTTTCTATTCACTCCCCCCATTTTCTTTGATCTCATAAGATTCCTCGCTGTCTGTTTTTATGTCAAACCGTGGTATATTTTCTGGTGGTTGTCTACACAGCATCAGACAAAAACCGCCCAAAAGTTGACCGTTTTTTTGTCCGATTCACGACCGCAGGTTTTTTCACATTTTGCATAAAAACCAAGCCACAAAAACGGTCATTCCCCATAAATGGAAATCGTCCCCTCCCCAGCCCCCTTCCCTAGAGGAATGGAGAGAGGAAGTGGCTTTCATTCATCCTATGGAAGAATTAATTGCATACTCCAAGGTGGATATTGAGAAGTTCAATCATACTTGGGCCCCCTGGTCAGTGGATCAGGCCTCCCCAGAGTTTCATGCCCTTTCTGTTTGAGTCTTTGACTGCCTCATTCGCAGTCTCTCCCCTCTGTTCTCAGCATTGGCCTGGGGATGCATGGATTTGGGTGTGGCGCTGTCTTCTCCTACTCCCCTCACGTGTATAATTTTTTTTTTCCGTTTGTTTGCTGCTCCTCTTTATTCATGGGAATGTATTGTTCTGTTTGAACTTCATTTGTTACCTTTCAATATACTGGGTCCCATGGTCTTGTACTTATGTATCTCTTGAAGTGTATGGTCTGGATTATGCCTTATTTTTGACTGTTAACCATGTACATTGTCCAATACTCATGTCGATGACCCATGTTTTGTGGATATTCCATTTTTACATTTCCCATATTCTATATGGTTAGGTTTTCTGACTGTTCTTTTATTGAAAATTGAATACAACTTTTAATGAGAAAAACCACAGTCTGTTCTCATTTCTTTGCCATCAGCCCATACAATTGATTGTATGGGAAAACGATGGCAAAACTCAAAACGCCGGTGTATTATAAAACATGTTGTATAATCTGCCGGCGCCAGAAAACGAGCAGAGAAAAAACGACCTATTAAAGTCTATGGTCTGCCTGAACGATTGTATTTTCAGCGGTTTTAGACTCCTAAAACCTCAGAAAATACGATTGTTTTTCTATGCCATGTAGTCATAGCCTTAAGCTGTTTTAAAGATGCTCCTTTAAGTGCCTCTATTAAATTCCTGCTCTTGCACATACCTGCACTGGGGATATTCTAATTAACAGCAGGCATGTAGAAGTCACCCATAATTACACTATCTCCCTTTATTGCCATTTGAGTAATTTTATCAACCAACATATTATTATAATCCTCAGTTTGCCCCGGAGGCCTGTGTATCACTTCAGTTCTTTTCATAGATTCCTCTTTAGTTTACATGTAAACCCAGAATGTTTTAGTCCTTTGTGTGTAGTTTGAATTAGTGTTGATTTCAGACTATTCTTGACATAAATGGCCACTCAAGCACACCTTAGTTCTACTGTTTTTGTTGCACAACTTCTGTCAAGGTGTGGACATTACTATCCTTGAACCTTGTCTCTTATCACAACAAGATCCAAATTATTACTAGGTATGATACCGTGATAGCAGGGTTTATTGCCTAAGGGGCATGGACATTTGTCCACATTATATGAAAAATATAACGGTCATGTTTAAACCTACCGCCACAAAGCTTCATCCTGTTTGGGAGCAGAAATCATCCACGTAAATTATATTTCTGTCTCCTTCATCTAAATTTTCTGAATTCCACGCTAAATAATTCTGTAGCTTTACGTGATGAGTGCAAACCATCTCTCTTTTACAACTCCTCATTAGACCACCTACTAACATAATGAATAACATACACCAAATTTTCAGTTTTACAACACTAACTTAATCATACATTAACCTTTGCCTTTTTTATTACAGACTGACAAAACCTCTAATAACGTAACAAAGCCTATTCTTTTGCCTAGCCCCTGGCTAAAATTTTTGTATTCCCTTACTGAAAGTAAATTTGGTTAGGAAATATCATTTATTATCTAGAGACATCATGAGACCAACTTCACTATCCTTAAGGTACATTCACATCTGTGTCAGAGGTTCCGTTTGACAGAATGAGCTGTGCTATTTTTTCTGATAAAATGGCAGACACCACTACGGAAATTCAACAGACCCCATTGTAGTCAGTAGGGCCTGTCAGGCAGCATTCAGGTCTGTCGGTAAATGGATTTGCACCTCTGTCATGGAATCTTCTGTGCATATGTGGGCATAGCCTTACTTGCAGCCTTGATGATAATTGCACTTATTGACGGCACTTGAGAAACCTCTCACATCACTCAGCGCACCCACATCCTGTCCTATATCAGCACCTCTAATGGTTGCTAGATACCTCTTCTGCACCTGGTTGGTTTGAATTACTTGGTACCAGATGCAAAAAAAACTCGATCTTTTTCCTGCGCCTAAGGAGTTCTGTTTATATCAGCAATTACATCACCAAGAGTTCACAAAGAACTCAATCAATTTATTATCATATTTATGGTTCACAGCTCACAATCTCCCAGAAATAATAGTTGTCCACTCCGATCTTTGAGGGAGATGTGGTTGTTGACAAGGCTGCTTGACAGCACTCACCGGCTGGAATAACCTTATCTCTTTTGATTGAAGAGTACAGATTAAAGACTGTAATCTAGAAAAGTCTTCGTATAAAACAAAGATCTTGATTTTGCGTTGAGTTTTTTGTTGTGACACCTTGACGCCTTTCTTGGTCTAATCATATGCTTTAATTTTATAATCTTTTCATTTTGGTTATACTTGAAACAAATTTTAGAAAAAGCTGACTGGGAACAACCAACATCTCCTACTGTACTCCATGTTAGATTTAAATTTTAGGACGTTTTCTAATCTTACACATTGTATTACATATTGCAGTTGACAATTCTTTTGTTCGGGGAACTTAGCTTTCTGAAATGACCGATAAAAGAGAATTCAACAATAAAAGTAATTACTGATAGAAACAAAATCTTAAAGTTCTAAATCTTAAAACTTAGAGACTCTAAAAGTTTTTTAAAAGATTATTTTTCGTATCAGTAACTCTTTTGCTTGAGCCATAAATGCTCCCTTTAACTGAAGTTATTTGCATTTTTTTTAATCATGCCCGTATTAATTTTACAAATATATTTATTTAATAAATTAAATAATTTTTTACTCCTCATTTAGTGATATCACAATTTTTTTCTTCTATTTGTTATAGAAACAAATATTTAAATAAAAGAAATCGCTTTAGGCCCACTCACATCACATTTCCTGTCTCACTGGTCTACTACGCTTTTGTGTCCAGCACATAAAGTGTATATGAATGGAAAATGGAGCACATATATTCCACAAGAGACTATGTTTGCCCTAGTGATGGCTCCGCCGTGGGATGCTTTTTTCAAGGCGGGCAACTGAGGCAGGAAACATGTTGTTTATGGGACCTTCATTTGCTTGATGTTGGTTTGGGGTTTGGGGTGCCGATATAAAGTACTTTCAAACATTGTTAATTAAGTGTACTAAACACTAATTGCAAGTATAGATGATGCATGGCAAAGGCAGCAACATACTATGTATGGTTACTATGGCTCAGTCTCACTGTTAAACAAACGTCGTGTGTCCTTGTGTATTTGCTATGCAGTAGGAAAGCTGGCAATACATGCTCTAAGCATGGCAATTCAATCATTTTTGGCAATATGACCAAAGCTGAATTGTATGAACTTTAATAGCATTAAAAGTGTAACATACAAGTAGTTGCTGAAAAGCATAGAAAAAAAGGCGGAATACTTATCAAAAGTCTTTAGCGTGGCATGACTTTTCATGACCGCATGAAGCTAGGAGAGGAGTAGCTAATTAAGAAAACTATTAATAAATATTGGGACATACTTACTAACGACACACAATACGGGGGATTATTTAAAGATAGACCTATGTTCGTTTACCGCAAGGGACGCACCTTAGGACAGAATCTAGTGCATACTGACCTGCACAAAAGAGAGACCAAACAACAAGTATTACAAACTACAAAGAAAGGCACGTATGCCTGCTTAAATTGCCAAAATTGCAGTAGTATTATAAAAGGGACTACTATAAATCATCCATCGCATGGTACACTTATCCAAATACGAGGGTTTTTTACCTGTAATAGCAGCTCGATTGTGTACTTGATAAAATGCCCTTGCGGTAAACCATATGTCGGCCAAACCAGCAGAGCAGTAAAAACACGTATCAATGAGCATAGATCTGCGATTAGGTTGTATAAGCAAAAACGAGATAAAAATGAGATACCGGAAGGTAACGATAAGGATAAAAAATATTATGATGAAAGCACGGTCGACAGGCATTTTTATGAAGCACAACATAGAGTATCAGAATTAAAGTGGTGCGTGTTGGAGGAAGTTAGACATGGGGAAAAAGCAAACAGTATAAATTTATTAAAAAGAGAGAGTTATTGGATTATCACCTTAGATGCTCTATATCCACGAGGCTTGAATGAAAATCTTAATATGAAAGTGTTTTTATAATTGTATTCGTTTAATTGTATGTACCTGTTTATATGGCGGGATAGTATATAAAGACCAGCAACATCTCACTGCGCATGCTTGATACAGAAGTCTTATCTTCGAAACGTCGCATGGATGTGCGGACGGCCGGAGTGTCCAGCTACTCCTCTCCTAGCTTCATGCGGTCAGGAAAAGTCGTGCCATGCTAAAGACTTTTGATAAGTATTCCGCCTATTTTTCTATGCTTTTCAGCCACTACTTGTATGTTATACTTTTAACGCTATTAAAGTTTATACAATTCAGCTTTGGTCATATTGCCATGGATGTCTTAATGGCGGGGATGGTAAACCCGCATGGACTTAAAGCATAGGCGGCTACTTAAATACGCATAACAGGACTTTGTAACTAAAAATTCAATAATTTTTACCAGGTCTTGTTTATAGGCAACAAAGTCTGGAAATCTAAAAAGGTAATGTAAGGCAAAGGCCTTACATGGCTGCCCCTCACCTTCTGTCTCTTCCCACCTTCCCTGTAGATTGTAAGCCCTTGCGGGCAGGGCCCTCTCTCCCTCTGTACCAGTTGTTAGTCACTTATTGTCACTTTGTAATTGTTTGACCAATGTTATCTATGTAACCGCCTCAAATGTACAGCGCCCTGGAATCAAGGGCACTCTAAAATAAATAATAATAATAATAATAATAATAATAATAATAATAATAATAAAAAGGCCAAATAATACCATCATACAATACAAAAATAATTCCAAATTTTCCTAACTGTGCCATACGTTGTTGTGATAATGCTAACTATATAAATAATTGAGCATCATATTACTGCAATTATCCCATCATACACTGCTTAATAAAAGAGCCCAAAAAATGCTGCCACAGACTAACAAATAAATCCAACACATAATGTCTTAATAATTATACGACCAGATGACGAGTAAAATTTACTTTACGGATTCCATTGTTCAGAGTAAGACAACGCAGTTTTCAACAAGTATTCCATGTGGATTTTAGGTCTTTTCTTTTTTCCGTAAAAATTACATTGAGAAAACAAGTCTCATTCATCGCTATGTTGTTTTTGATGCATATCCACTTCCAAAACATTTGTATATAGTTTCCAAAACCCCATAGAAAATGACAGGAGAATAAACATGTTTTAATTTTTTTTTACTCTTAAAAACCGACCGAGAAAAATACGTGTTGTATAAACTACGAGCCGTATTTTCTATTGAGGTCAATGGACATGGATTCACTTTGGGTTTTAGATAAGTATTTCAAGCCGGAATCTGTGTGGATTCTGACTTGAAATACTCGTCGTGTGGGCATAGCCTAACAGTCCCAGTGATTATTGTGTAAATGATGTAATTCTTCAGAGCCCAAGAAGCAGTGTTATATTATACCCCAAAAAAGGTGGAGGCCCTTAGCTGATGACCATGGAGTACTTTCCCTGTTTAACCACTGTATATTTCATTTGAAAGAATTATGACCCCTATGATTTCAACTAACTATGGTAGAAATAAAATAGTTCTGCAGTCAGTTTTCCATATCTTCTAGACTGGATTTAGACATGTCGTTGATCAACAGAAGGGACTAGTGGTCACTGATCTTTTTCATTTCAGAATAATGGTTTGGCAGATATTAACATCTCTGTTTCATCATTTACCACCTTGTGGTGTTTCACCACAGTCAGAAGCCTCAGGTTCCTGTTATGTTCTAGCACTCCTGCTATTCAGAATAGCTATGTATCAACAGGTATCTGCCCCTTTTTCTGAAAAGTGTTTGGCATTGTTGCAGTACAAGGTATACTGGTAGGACTGGTAACCATTATTATTTTTTGTATTAAAGTAGGCTAAACATATAGCATTAAGAGAAATTGGAACGGATGTGTTTGGAAATTTGTACCTACAGCGGCACATCTAAATCATGGTTACAACCATCAGCAATTAAATTAGCAATAAAATATCTTATTCATCTAAGTAAAGTTAGTTAACCTTGTGTGAACTGTGAAAGGTTAACAACCCCCTCCAGGTACACACAGGTAAGGTAAGTGCTTCAAGATCCTTTTTTTCAAGATAGGATTCCTCTCTCTCAAATTTCAACTTTGTTGTTTCATATAAATTCTCTGATTTTTAGGACAGTAGTAAAGCATCGTAGTTTAAATTTTGGATGTGTTCACCTAAGGCTTCATGCATGATTTTTGATGTTTTAACACCAATTTTATGCGCATAATATTAATATAGAATGCGCCTAATTTATGAACCCGGTGCACATTCTAGCGCATAAATGACACTTCTGGCTCCGGTAAACCACTTTGGAAGTGGTTTACCTGTTCCAGCAGTAATGCGCCTAGAATTGCCATAACGAAGCTATGTTTCTATAGCTTCCTACGGTTCTAGTGTGCCCCACCTCCCGTACGCCCCCCTGAAGTCAGGCGTATTACAAAGAGCCGCGGACGCTCTGTAATGCGCTTGATACTGGCGTACAGGAGGTTTTTAAATATTGCGAGCAGGGCTGTGTCTGATGTAGGGCTGAAGAGACAAAAGACTTCTGTTGCAACCCTGTTCATACATGTCACCCCTACTTTCTAGTCTAACCTGATATGAGACTGAACCTTGGTCAATGGGTTCTATGGTTGTTTTAAGGTTGAAAAATAGATGTCTCTTGTTTGGCACGCTGTATATAGGTAGGTTAGTGCCTGTCAATAGATACTTTAATCCAGTACAGTAGTGTCAGTCAACAGCACTCAAGAAAATTTGCTTGAATATATTATGCAGTAATGCTCTTTATTTGGCTCCATATGAGAGACATGTCATGTGACACAATAGACAGTATGACGTAATAATCTATCTTGCACTTTGATGGCATTCTGATAGGATACGTCATCAACATGTAATAGGTGTGGGTACCTCTCTGGGCAACGGCCCCCCAAAAGTCTCAGCTTCATAATGGAGAGTCAGAGGCACTTGTGCGCAAGTCTTTGTTCTTTCCTAGGGGAGGTCTAAATACAGGTGAGCGGTGTGTTCGGCTATACTCAGAACTCTCATAGTGCAGAATGAATAGTGGTGCGCAAGTGGAACCTACTCTCCCTTCTGAAGTAGAGACTTCCAGGTAGCCGTTTGCAAGCATGGAACACATCTTTAATGGGTTGTCTCCCTACATCATTTAATCTTACCTTAGTCCTGTTTTCTAGGTTTCATTTTTGAATTCAGGGGAGTTTACTGGCTTCTACTGGTCGCAGTGAGGAGCTGCTGAGGACACCAGGTCTGTAGCTATAGCAACCAGTGCTGGCAGCCTATCAGCAGTAATTGAAAAGGTCTGTAGCTATAGTGACTTGAGGAGCTGATTCAGAGGGGATTTCTAGGAATAAGTAGGACACTGTTAATGGACACATATTGCAAAGTGACTTGTTTTTGCTAGATCTTTAACATAAAAAGCAATCCTTATAGTGAGACAACCCTTTATTGATATGTTTCCCAGTAATAGTCGGGCTGAAAATACAGACATCCGTTATGTCACACATATGTGGTGGGACATATATACACATTTCGTGTAGTATTATAACTGACATGTCTGTATTTTCATCTTGACTGTTACAGTGACATGTATGATTAAAGTCTAGCAAACCGAAATGTCACATGGACTATTGTTTCAAACCAAGAGTCTTTTATGTGGAACAAAATAAATAGCATAACTGCATAGTATATTAAAATAAATTCTATAGAGAGCCATTGACTGACATACTGTGGTCCCTCAAGTTACAGTGCCCTCAGGATACAATATTTTCAACATACAATATTTTTTTTTCCTGGGACATTGTATGCCATGACATTTTGGTCAGTGGGGATCCAGTATCTGTCACTGGAGGAGGAACTGTAGTTCGTTTGTTTTCTACTGTACCATGGTGCTCTTGAACACCCATTGGGCTGACAATAATAACACAGCTCCATTCAAGTAGTGTCTGCACAGTGGGTTACAGGGAACCGAGGTGTGCAAAGCAACACCTAGAAGGAGTTACAGTGCTTAGCTAGCGCTTCTACCTTGTTCCATGGATTGGCAAGAGTCCAGTTACTTACGATAATGGGAAATTCCTAAATTTTAAATGTTTGTCCTATCAGTATGTGACGCTTGCTGCCCTGTAATTTTATTAGATTTCCGGTGCTGCAGCAGTCCAGTTTTGTTATGTACTTGTATATATTCTCAGTTGGTACTTAAAATTGATAAGCAGCATCTGGAAATTTTGTCTGCCTGTTTGTGAACAGATAATGGTGAATGGTACTTCTAGTTTTCGACTTGTACTCTTATGCATGTGCAACTAGGCTGTTACTGCTTCTACAAGATACACAACACCGCTGTAGATGTATGCCATAAACGCTTATCCCTAAAAGAATTAAGATGGCAGAAAAAGTATCAACTGTATGTGAACTCATTCACAGCAGAACAAATGGAACAGTGACTTAAAGGGTTTGTCTTGCTTAAAATAAGAAAATAAAAATAGGCAATAGCTGCATAAAAACTAAATTATACTCATCTTTGCACCCACCACAGTGTTGAAGATGTCGGCAATTTTCCCCTTTCTCTGTTTACTTTCTGTTGTTCCGGTCAGTAAGTGACTTCAATCAATGGTTTCAGAAGTCACATACCATCCATTGCCATCTCTGCTTAGGGAGTGGACAGCAAGTGAGTGGTGATGCTAAAGGAAAGGCACATGACTGCTGCAGCCATCAACTGGGGGACACTGCTTGTAGCTTTAGCGCTGGAGAGGTAATGGTTGTTGATGTAAAAATTTACATAGCATGGTTGAAAAAAGACATATGTCCAAATTCAACCAAGCGTGGGGAAAGATGTGGATGAAGGGAGGTGGATAGGGAATTTTTATGCATTGTTTCCCTCACTGATGCAGACTTTGGTTCATGCCTTATAGCACAGGTGTCAAACTTGAGGTCCGAGGGCTGAATCTGACCAACCACGCTCTTTAATTTGGCTCCCGAGAGCTTAGACACAGCTTGTGAGCAACTCACAGGTGATAGCACAGCTCTGACAGCACTACCAACGCACATAGCCACCCTCCAATGGCCCTTCGAGGGCAACCACAATGTTGTTGTGGGCCACGGTGAAAATGAGTTTTGACACCCCTGCCTTATAGGTTCCGATCTGCCCTTAAGGAATATTTAATTCATCAAATTGGATCCAAATGTTTTATATGGCTACATAAGTATTAATATTTGTTAATTGTAATTAGTTATCTAAGCCTTTTTTGAAAGCCTTAACTGTTCCTGCTGTGACCAGCTCCTCAGACAGGCTATTCTACAGATACACAGTCCTCATGGTATTGATAATTGTTTTATCAATGGTACTAAGAACAATGTGAATGCAAAGTCTGGCACAATTTGCACCAAAATACCATTTGCATGCTTTAAACCACATTTATTATGTGAGTTTCTAGACACTTCTGCACCTCGTCCTACAAAAGAGGTGTCGTCACCATGAAAGAGGCTAGGCTTTACAAAAAGGGGGTATGACTCAGAGTGCAACACCGTACACCATAAAATGCTCTAAATTTTGGGCGCAGTTAGTTGCATAAAATAAGCCAAGTAAAAGACGGTGTAAATTTAAACTAAACAGTCTAAACATGCCAGATTTATCGATACTATGATAAATGTGGCACATTTTAAGACTTGTCTAGTCTAAGTTTACACTGTGTAGCTCAGGAAGGGAAGATCTCTCCTTAAGGAGAGCACCGAACGAACGGCTTGTAGAGTTTTTGTTTTGCCTTTTCGCCCTCTACTTAGCATCTGCATATCAAAAAGGGCATTATGGGAAAGGGGCTGAGAACCCCACAGCGCCCTTGTTGGTTGTAACAAATCCCAATTTGCTTTTGACCCACCAAAGTTTTGAGAAAGCAAAAAGGATTTTTTAGCCAAGCCAGTATCTCTCATCTACAGACAACGCTGTTTCGGGATTTTTGTCCCTCTGTGTAGGTATTAGACAGCATTAATAAATATGCTCCAATTTGTTTTGACCAAAGAAAAGCTCCATTAATTGAAAAATTGGTCATTCACGCTTCACAATTTTTCTTGATCAGTAGTAGTAAACTATAAATTTACAGTATTTACCTGAGCATAGCTAAGAAAATTATATGTGGAACAATGCAGATGCAGTGTTTCTTACAATGTGAACTGGGTAGCCATCTTCTCAATAGCACGTGCAATGGGCTTCTAACATATGTCACTTATGCTTTGTGACGCACATGACCTTGCAGAAATCTTTTTGGTCTTTGTGTTTGTATGTATAAAGGTCTTTTAATTATTTATTGTTGTTCTTCTTATGTACCAACAGTTTAATTTTGTTTCCTATATGTTCTATAAATACTGTTTCCCCGGAGTATCTTTTCCTCTGTCTTGATCTTCAGGCTTTATGTTTTTGATTTAAAAGCGTTCTTGTAAAACTGTCATTTTAATTACTTTTTATCTTCTAATAAGATTCCCAAAATAAGATGACTCAACCTTGTCATTGGTGCTTCACATAAAAGTATTCTCAAAAGCCTCCAGATCCAAAGTTTAAAGGCATAAAGACTTTCCTTGTCATGTTTCTGTAATGTCTTAAAATTCCTGTAAATCCAAGCTATAACAGTTGTTTTTTTTCATGTAAGGATTTGTTTTCTCTGTTGCCATCTTTCACTTCTCTAGAAAATAAAGAATGCATTAATCTGGCTACAAATCCAATAGCAATTGGCTGTGGACAGAATAATCATGAGTGATACCAATATAATGAGAGACTATGGGGACATTAAGATAATTTATTATATTTTGCAACTGAACTTTATTGAAATATCAATATTGAAGTAATCAGAAGTGCGGGCTAAGAAATACAGTGACATTGAAATGAACTTCCCTACAGAAACAACATAGGCTGGGAAATTAGAATGCAAATGCACCTATATATAAACATCCATGATGCAAAATTGATGCAAGTACAAAACTTATTTTGGCTCCACTATTGCTGTTAAAAATAAATACATTTGTTTTACTATTTTCCCTCATATTATATATATTAAATATAAAAATTCCATGAACTTAAAGTCTAGGGCCTTGTTCACACGGCTTATTTTGACGTGGTTTTGGATGAGGTTTTCGGAGCATTTCCTTGCCCAAAACCTCATCCAAAATGCTTTCAAAACGCCCCCAGTTCATATAATTGATTCCTATGTAAAACCTCGTTGTAGTTCAGACGAGGTTTTTACGTGCTTGTTTGGAAGTGCTGAAAAAGAAGTGTCATGTCAATTCTTGAAGCGTGTTTTTGGTGTGGTTTTGGCGCGGTTTTTGTCCTTGCTATTAATTTGTATGGGTGAAAACCTCGTCGAAAACCCTCATCCAAAACCTTGCCAAGAAACGCTCCTAAAACCTCTTCTGAAGAAGCGTGTTTCAGGCGAGGTTTTGGGAGCGGAAAAGCTCCGAAAACCTCGTCAAAAACCACACCAAAATAAGCCCTGTGAACATACCCTCACATATCATAAAATAAAGCCAAGCAAGTAATAGAATAACCGAGCACCAAAAGGCATTAGGCTGTGTTCACACGACGTTTTGGATCCGTTTTTGTAGCACTGAAAACTGCATCAAAACTGCATCCGAAAAACGGATCCCAAAAACGCAACAGCTGATCCTTTTTTAGATCCGTTTTGTATGCTTTTAACGTGTTTTACGGATTCGTTTTCCGGATACGTTTTGAGTCAGTCAGTCTCTCTCACCTCCGATCCCAGCAGCCGCTCACCTCCGATCCCCGCACCTCCGATCCCACCACCGCTCACCTCCACCTCTGATCCAGCAGCTATTACGTCATCCCAGTGCGCTTTCAGCATGTAAAGCGGATAACAACTTTAAGCAAATCTCTGCTGCGCTTTGGGATCCGCTTTTCGCATGACAAAAGCGGATCCTCTTGTTTCCTATGGGGACTTCTGTTGCATAAAACGCAACAAAAAAATGACATGCCATTTCTAAAGACGGATCCCCAAAACGCAGCAGAGGAAAGCTCTCAAAAGCGCATCGCCGTTCTCTCGTGAGAACAGCGATGCGTTTTTGTCACTGAAAGCTATGGAAATCACACTGACCATTGTTGGATCCGTAAAACGGATCACAAAAGCATTGTGTGAACAAGCCCTTATAGTGTTCAAACCTGCGTGTACTAAATAAAAAGAAAATGTAGCTGGTCAGGTAGGAGGGTATTACTTGCTAACATCTTTGGAGCATGCCTTCTGTGTAATTTAGCAGAGCAGTGCTCAGAAGTGGTTAAGTAACAGGTATTTAAGCAAAAACATTGTATTGCCAATAAAAACTGGCCCGAGCCGTTCTACTTTGAATGTCTGCTCTGCGTCTGCCTAAAAAATTTTTGCAAAATTTTTGCATTTTACAGTCCAAAACTGTTATTGAATTTTGCATTTGAAGTTTGAGGTTGAGGCCCTGAGGAAGTGTATTGGTCGCCAGGGTAACATGTTGAATAATAACCTACTAAATAATTTTTTTGGGGGGAAAGGGGTCATCCCGTTTGCTTTTCCCCAACACAATTTCCCTTGCTTTTAGCCTGTCCTTGGGGTTTATCCCTTTACCTCCAGGACACTTGTAAAGCAGCTGGGGACATGGTAAAACAATTTCTGCTTTCTCAGTTTAGGAGGATCTTTTATCCTCCTACACTTACGCCTTAAGCAAAACTAATGTTGTTTTATTCCTAGTGTAGGGTGTGGGGTGGTGGTGCATGAAATGTGTTCTCTCTCTGGTGTATGTTGAGGTCTTGCGCTACCTATAGCAGCATATTCATATGTTGTAGAGTTGTACAGTGATCCCATAGGATACAGTGGCGTTAGAGTACGTCCACATAACAAGAAAAAATTACCGGTTTCTAACAAGTATTTCATGTGGTTTTAGTTTGTTGTTTTTCCATTGGATTCTTCATCAGAAAATGAGTCCCATTCATCTCCATGATGTTTTAAACACATTTTTTGACATGGAATCCGACAGAAGAATGTTCTAAGTGTTTTTGTCTTTTTTTAACTCTAAAACAGCAGCCCCCAATTTTTTTCCACCAGGGACCAGTTTTATGCAAGACAATTTTTCTACGCCGCACTGGTTATCGGTAGAGTGTTTATTAGGGACAGGGTTATAGAAGGGGTTTGATGTTTAGAATCACCCCCCCCCCCCAAAAAAAAAACCACAATAAACTGTATACATATGTAATCAACTCTGTCATTATAGAGATATATGCCCCTTGTAGTCATTAGAGTCCGGCGAGACCCAGCAGCGCAGGGAGTGTGACGTCACCTCTGCATCACACTCCCTGCATCGCAGAGTGAGCGCCATATCTACAGCGATTGGGAAAGCAGGAAAGGTAATGAACCGCCCTGCTTTCTCTCTAGCAAAGCAGCTGCATAGTATGTGTGCAGCTGCTAACGCTGCATGGCTGGATTACAACGGCCGCACAGCGTAGATGCCGACGGCTAAAATCAACGGGCGGTCGGCATCCAGTGTAGCTCGGTGCTACGGACCGTCAGAGCATGGGCCACGGCCCGGTGTCCATCTGTGGCCCAGTGGTTGCGGACCCCTGCTCTAAAACACCAACTGAGAAAATACGCATGGTGTGGACTACAACACGTATTTTCAATCGAGGTCAATGGGGATGGTTTACATTTGGTTTTAGACAAGTATTCCAAGTTGGAATTCACGTGGATAAGGACTTGAAATACTCGTCATGTGGATGAGCCCATAGGATACAATATTTTTACCATACAATAGTATTTCATGGGGGGATGTATGTTTTATCCACACTTGCCATACAGTGTCAGACACTACTGATCTGCGGCTCATATGATTGATGAAAGATCCAGCCAATTATCATGAACATTTTATCTGTAAAACCTCTGTATTAGTGAGGTGCATGCAGTGATTGGTGGTCAAGTAGTGCGGTACTACATGTCCTGTGCTGCTCTTACAGATATTAGTGAGGTACATGCAGTGATTGGTGGTCTAGTTGCGCCTCTCTAGAGTACACATGTTGTGGTTACTAACATGTACCTGTGGCTGCTCTTACATGTATTAGTGAGGTGCATGCAGTGATTGTTGGTCTAGTTGTGCCTTTCTACAGTACAGTGCTGTACTACTTGTCCTGTACTGCTCTTCATGTATTAGTGAGATGCATGCAGTGATTGGTGGTATAGTAGCGCCTCTCTACAGTACAGTGCGGTACTACATGTCCTGTACTGCTCTTACATGTGCCAGGGTGAGCGACTCCTTTGGGCACCAGGTGAGGGCACCATTTCTTTATTTCTGGTACATTGGGTCTCATTTATGAAAACTGTCTAAGCATAAGACTGTCTTTGTTGCCTGCAGCAACCAAATAGAGCTCAGGTTTTATTTTTCCAGAGCAGAAACTAAAATGTAAGCTGAGTTCTGATCAGTTGCTATGGGCAACGAGAACAGTATTACACTTCAGGGTTGTTCACATAGCATCTTTTGGGACATATTTTTGCCTGCATTACGTGTGTAATATTGCCGAAATACATGCCAAAATATGGCCCGAACAATGTACAATACAGTTGTCATAGACATCAATGTAAAATATGCAGCGTCAATCACGTGCCGTGTACTTTAAGATCGTAATTTAGCGCATCTGAAAAAAGTGACATGTCCCTTCCTTTCACATGTATACTTGCTGGCAAATAATGAAGTATAGAAGTCACAGATGTGCCGTGGACTATGGCTATGTTCACACGGCTTTTTTCGGGGCGTATTTGCGGACGTAATTACGTCCGCAAATACGTACCGAAATACGTTTCAAATACGTGTCACAAAGTGTGGCAAGTATTTAGCGTCGGAAATACATTCACCATTCTTTACTATTTACGTCGCGAAATACGCCTCAATAGGTGACAGGGGACTCGATTTTACGATTGTATTTACATGGCGAACATACGTCGCGTAAATACGCCTCGTGTGAATGACAAGGCGTATTTTACATTGGAATCAATGCTAATCTAATTGTTCATTATTTGAAACGTATTTCAGGACGTATTTGCGGACATAATTACGTCCCTAAATACGCCCTGAAATAAGCCAGGTGAACGTAGCCTATTCCTCATCGTTTGTGCTCTTGAAGTGACGCACTTGCAAGCGCGTAATTTCAACAGCACAACGTATTGTGGCACATACTACAATACACCATATACCTAGCCTTAGACAGTTTTCATAAATGAGGCCTATTGTGTATACAGTACACGATCCAAACAAGCTCCTGCCCTCGAAGTAGAAAGTTCTTTTTGACTGTTATACAGTACTCACAAAAAGTTATGGATATCTGGCTTTTGGTTGAAATTTCAGGATCAACATAAAGTTCTTGAAATTTTTTTTAAATGAACTAAATGAGACCATCTCTTAAAAAACGACATAAAAAACACCTGTGCACCCAAATTGCACAATACACTCATAGATGAGATCCATGAGGGGTGTTGAATCCAAAATGGGGCAACTTCTGGAAAGTTTCACCTGTTCTACTACTTTGGGGGCTTTGCAAATGGGACATGGCACCCACCAAAATCTGCGTTCCATCCCTTGTATGCCCTGCCTTGCAGCCGAACAGCAGTTTACACCCACATGTTGGGTATTGCTGAACTTTTAAGAAATTGCATAACAAATTTTGGGGTGCTTTTGTTTCCAGGACTCCTTGTAAAAATTAAACATTTTCAGCTTAAATTGCATATTGTTTCACAGCGTAACGCTAAAAAAAATTGTGAAAGACTTGCAGGGCCAATATACTCACTACACCCCTGGATATATTCCATAAGGGATATAGTTTCCAATATGGGGTCTTTTTAGGGGAGTTTATTAAGATTTAGCACCTCAGGGTGTCTGCAAACCTGTAATGGCACGTAAATAAAATTGTATTGAAAATGAGACACCAAAGTCTGGTAGGTTCTCCTCCTATTCTGAGGCTTGTGGTTGAGCCAAATTGCGGACTAAGGCCACATTTGGGATATTTCTGAAAATGGCAGAATCTGGGGAATTAATGTTTAGGTTTCATTTCCCTGGTCATGTCCACTGTGTTCCTGTGAATAATGGATAAAAACTGAGAATCTGAAAAAAAAAAAGTGTAATTTTGAAATTTCAGCTCCACTTTGCTTTCATTTGTGTGAAATACCTAAAGGGTTAACAAACTGCCTAAACACTGCTGTAAATACCTTAAGGGGTATAGTTTCTCAGATGTAGTCATTTATGGGGGTATCTAACATACAGGCCCTCAAAGCCACTTCAGAACTGGACTGATTCCTAAAGATAAAATGTGTTGCAAATTTTCTTGAAGATGTGAGAAATGACTACTACATTTCTAAGCCCCCTAATGTTGAAAAAATAAAATAAAAAGACATCTACAAAAATGATGCCAACCTACACTGGAAATATGGTAGATGCTAGTTCTAAACTATTTTGAGTGGAATAACTATCTGTCCTACACGCAGAAATATTGGAAGTTTGAAAATGTCAAATTTTTTCATGATATTTTGATATTTTTCACAGATAAACAAGCACAATGTGTCACGAGAAAACAGTCTCTGAATCACATGGATAGGTAACAGTGTCAAAAAGTTCTTCTCACATAAAGGGACACATGCCAGATTTAAAAAATGGGGCTCTGTCAGGAAGGCCAAAACTGGCTGCGTTGGTAAGGGGTTAAAACCATAGTCATTCATGAAGCTGCAGGTGATGCTTCAATGTGTAACTCATGGTACGTATACCAGAATATATTCTCAAAATATCATACAGAAATAAATTTGTGAGGAACAGTAGCCATATGGACTTTATAACAAAGTATGCATCATTCTTCTCAACGCACTGTAGAATGTGATTGAATATTATTTATAGTTTTTGCCTAATATTGTACCTTGAAGGTAGTTTTGTCTCCAGTGGTTGTTACACGATTAGATTTACCATAGTTTAGCATGTCTGTCAAACAGTGTCAATTTCTGTACATTCAAGTTTGCCCAGATTTGGCGATAACAGACGGATGTTTCAGTAATATTTCGGCTGCCAGCAAAGCATTGTCTGCTCTCCATGTCTAAAAGTATGTTTTACAAAAACCCAAGAGGCTCCGAATAGGGAAGAGACTTTCAATATCTCAAATCACTTGTGAGAGTAAAGATGCCAATAATAATAGATTCAAGGGAATCCAGTATCGTGTTTCAGAACATGGCACTCAACCTCAAAGCTAAAAATAGTCCAAATTACAGCTCAGCAAAATGAAGATTATACTTGCTCAAATAGAAATTCCTTTAGACCACATAATTGCCTGGAAGAGTGTTGTCACGAGCTGGATGAATGTGTTTAGGAGATCAAACATAGGGCAGATTGGAGGTATGGTGGGCAGGTGACTGTCCATCACCCAAGAGGTCAAATTGTGTGGTCAGGCTATTGTAAAGTGTATTTAGTCTCCAATATATGTATTACATATGCGTCTGGAAGATAACTAAAGAGGACCAGTGACATCTGACAGATCTGTTGCTGTAAATACTTTCAATTCTGGAGCATCTTCTCTTATAACTCCGTGTTGTGCTGTTTCTCTGTTAGTCCTCCTAGAAATGTATTACTGAATGTGCCCAGTGGGTGTTTCCATTTCAGTTTTCAAAGGGGAGTGTCCCTGCAAACACTGACTGTCAGCACTGATTGTCCAATGGCGGACTATGCAGGACACCTCCATTTAGTAACACCCAACTGACAGAAGGGAAATGAATTTCTAGGAGAAATACGGCAGCGTGTACACGCCAGAGTGTAAAATACTGGTCAGAATTTAATTAGAATCCAACCAGTATTTTACAGTCGGTTTTCGCTTTTTGCCATGGCTTTCAGATTTCAGGCACCCCCTGCCATAGAACAGTACTATAGTCCGGCGTTTTCTGGTGGATTATAGAACATGTTCTAATTTTTTGGTTGGATTTAAAATCACAGTGCTCCCCTAGAACCTCCTAGTTAGATTAGAGGGGGCCACTTCGCTGCAGGGAGAGGAAGGAAGTGGAGAAAGGAAGGGAAAAGGAAAGGGAGGGAGTGAAAGGATTGAAAATTGTTCCCCCCCCACTTTTTGAACCAAGGTTACGTCTATGACAGAGTTGTCCAGCGATATTAAAAACATAAGGTTATAGTAAGGATCCTTCTGATATCCCTTGACACATATAAGTAGTACAAATGTTCAATATCTAGTTAGATTCTCTGTAAGAAACTTATCAGAGCGCTTCCTATATAAGTTAACTTGTAATGGGCAATCTGTTGAGTTGTTTTGGGCTTAACCATAATGCAGTTTGAGGTCCAAACAATATAGCAAGATCTGTTGGTCAACTGGGAAACTCCTTTCAGAAGGTTGCATGTGAACTGATTTAAAAAGTAGCAAGGTTTAATGAAATGCAGTTATCCAACAGACCTGAATTTCCACTCAAAAGGGGTGATGTTCCTCTAAAGGAAGCATGAAGGTGTGGGGAGACTTACAAGAGATAAATGTTCCACTAAAATGTTAATATATTTAAATAAGCTCAATGGAAGAGAGTTAAGACTCCAGCAAAACCTATTGAAAGTAACATTCTAATAGATGGTGCCAGAGTCTTAGCTCTCTTCATGTGAACTTATTTAAATATATTTAAATTTTAGAGGAGCATTCATTTCTTGTTAGTCTTCACACACCTTCTTTGTGCCTCTCCCTAGTGAGGAAAATGACCTCTTTTGAGATATGTCCAAATCCTCTCAGTCAGGTAGCTAGAACCCTGTTCTGCACTGACAAGGGGCAAATATTCCAAAACAGATGTCTACAGATGGTCTAAATGGCTTGGCTTTAAACTTCTAGCCATGTTTCAAGGCTTTTTAATGGGTTGGATGTGACTAAAGAGTGTTACTACTAATAGGTGACTCTGAAGTTTTAGCTCTTTTCCCTTTAGCTTAATTGAATATCCTCGATTTCCAGGTGCACAAAGTGGCTTGCATTTGGAAACTTTTGGGAAGTCCTTCAATTTAATAATTCTGTGCAGACACTTGCATAGTCAAAATTAGAAAGTGTCACTTGAAAATAGTAAATTTAGCATATTTAACGGTATTTTGTATCCTATTATTCCAAATTCTTATGATAAACAATTTGTCTCAGGGTGTTGGTGAACTGCTACTCTCTTTCTTAGCAGATAGATTAGCAATGGGAAAGGACAAGGTCTTGGAGGTTCAAGACTGAGTGCACCTGGCACCATGACTAATTTGTAGCACAGCCAAATAATCCAAAATGCTCAATTCAGACTATGTAAATTCACAGGGTGAACCCGATACCCCTGAAATAGATTGACAAAAATATCCACCAGCACTGGGAAAAAGCCTGAATTGTGGGAATCTGTTAGCTGTTCTTAACACAAGGGTCATGGTTATGCACCCACCACTTTGCTCAGTGAAATATCCACTTATTTCCAGATGGTCGGAGACTGGATACTGAGCCAGAAAATCCATATTTTACAATGTTGCACAGAAGAGCAAGGATATTCTACTATGCAACGCCAGGAAAATATGCTAGTTGCCTGCATTAGCAATCCACATTTTGTGTTGTTAAATCAGCGAAGTTGGTGTCACCTTTTTATGGGAGGTTTTTATTGATTGCATTCCTGAACTAGAGAAGAGCTAGGCTGGCCACGCACCGGGTGGTTTCTACTCCTTTGGTATCCACAAAGATCTATTACAGTGTAATATTGTTTATGATTGTAACTATGAAATGGCATTCTTAAATGACAGTAAAAGTGAAAGGAAAATGTTAAATTAGTAAATTTTATGCAGTTTTAAAAAATCAGTGTAACCACACATTAAACTACTCAATATTTTTACATAACATGTACACAATTTAGGAATAATCCTTAAAAATGCAAATAAGAGTAGCACATTCGGTTTGATATAGCCAGATTCTGAGTCAACAATCAACGTAGAACAGAAGGCTGTAAATGTTTCTAGGTGGTTTATACACAGTTGGTTTGGTGCAACACTGCTTGTAGCATTCATACACCAATGGGCCCAACAGTAGAGTTGATCCCGTGGAGTTAATACTGGGGGCCCACCCTACAGCTACTCTACATGCCTCTTATACTCTGCCTCTTGCCTCTTTCTCTCTACCTTTTTGCCTCTCCCAAGGATGTATATTTAGTTTAAAAGGACCTACAGCTCACAGGCCCACTGGGGGTTCCCTTGTGGGCCAGTCCGATCCTGACAGCTACAGTTGGTTGCAAAAGCATTCATACCCTTTGAACTGTTCCTCCTTTTTTTACATTTTAGCCACAAACATAAATGTATTTTATTGCTATTTAGTGCAAAATGTAAAGAAAATATGTGCTTTTCCAAAATTTTGCAAATTAAAAAACTGAAATGTGTGGCATGTATATCTATTCAGTGAGTCAATACTTTGTAGGACCACCTTTAGCTGCAATGACAGCTGCAGTCTGTTGTGCTATGTCTCTACCAGTTTTACACATCTAGAGGCTGGAATTTTTAGCCATTCTTCTTTTCAAAATAGCCCTAGCTCAGTCAGATAGGCTGGCGAACAATTTTTGAAGTACTGCCACAGATTATCAATGAGATTTAGGTCTGGACTTTGACTGGGTCATTTTAACACATTAATATGCTTTGATTTGAACTGTTCCATTGTAGCTTTGGCTGTTGTCCTGTTGGAAGGTAAACCTACACTCAAGTCTTTTGCAGCCTCTAACATGTTTTCCTCCAGGATTGTTCTGTATTTAGCTCCATCCATCTTCCCATTCACTCCGAGCAGCTTCCCAGTCCCTGCTGAAGCAAAGGCTCCCAACAGCATAATGCTGTCACCACAATGGTTCATGATGGGGATGGTGTGTTCAAGAGGATGTGCCATGTTGGCTTTCTTTAACACATAGGGCCACATGTATGAAAACTGTCTAGGTCTAAGGCCGTGTTCACACGGCTTATTCCCGACGGATTTGTGCGCTCACAAATCCGGCGTGAATAAGGGGCGGGGCGGGGCCGGAGCGCGTCGGGGGCGCCACTCCCCGGCCCCATAGACAATGCATTGTTTACGGCGCGTCCGCGCCGTAAATAATGTGCATGTCACTTTCTCCCCGCCCGGCGGATTCGCCGAGCGGGTAGGAGCGACGGAATCCACTGTTCTCTATTAGAGCAGTGGATTACCGTAATTACTCCGACGGATTGGCGCCATACTGCAGCACAAATCCGGCGCGCAGTACGGCGCCAATCCGCGGCAAAATAAGCCGTGTGAACGAGGCCTAAAACTAACTTTTTTGCCCATAGCAACCAATCAGAGTGCCCCTTTCATTTCATATAGTGCTTTGGAAAAAATGAGAGGGGCACTCTGTTTTCCTACATGGGGCCGATAGCGTTTAGCATTTCGGCTAAAATGTTCAATTGTTCACCTTCTTCCACATACTTGCTGTGTCTCCTACATAGTTTTTTGCAAACTGCAATCCTGACTTCTTATGGCTTGCTTTCAAAAATGTATTTCTTCTTTCTATTCTTTGTGGACAACTAACAGTTGTCCCGTGGACAGATTCTCCCAACTGAGCTGTGGATCTCTACAGCTCCTTCAGAGTTACCCTAGGCCTCTTGACTGCTTCTGTAATTAGTGCTCTCTTTGTCTGGGATGTTTGTTTAGGTGGACAGCCATGTTCCATTTGTGAATGATGGATTGAACAATGCTCCGTGAGATGTTCAGAGTTTGGGCTATTTTTTTGAGAACCTAACCCTGCTATACACTTTACCACAACTTTATCCTTGAGCATCCTGGGATGTTCCTTGGTTTTCATGCTGCTGTTTGTTCACTAATGTTCTCAAACAAACCCCTGAAGCCTTCACAAAACTGCTGTAGTTATACCGAGAATAAATTACATACACATGTACTCTACTAATTAGGTGACTTCTAAAGGCAATTGGTCACACTGGATCTTATTTAGCGGTATCAGAATACAGGCGGCTTAATACATATGCATGCTACACTTTTATTTTTTTTATTTTGCAAAAATTTGGAAAATCCTGTATTTTCTGTACCCTTCACAAATACTTGCTACCTTGTGTTGCTCTGTCACATAAAATATCAATAAAATACATTTACATTTGCATTATAGATGTACTGTCATGGTGGCAGGTTCACCCAATTTTTATGTAAACCACCCCATATTTATGAAACTTGGCTGGACCATTGTAAACTTAGCACTTCTCCCCCGTTGTCTCCCCCAGGCACCCTCATAGATTGTAAGCTCTTGCGAGCAGGGCCCTCACACCTTGTGTCTCATCTGTAAGTAGCTTTCACTGTGTAACGTCTGTCTTGTGTCTGTAATTATACCCTCTACATTGTAAAGTGCTGCGGAATATGTTGGCGCTATATAAAGATTATTATTATTATTTACATTTGAAGCTGTAACATTTAAAAATGAGGAATAGTTCAAGGGGTATGAATACCTTTGCAACTCGGTGTATATCATATTCAGTCGCAGACGTATAGTGAGAAATCCTGATATTTGTGTCAGGGTTCTGGAATTTCTGACGCCAAAAATATTGCTGCAGACTACTTTGTTGCCACTAGATAACATTGGTGTGAAAAGAGTCTATAGCTTAGGTAATACACCATTCTTGTATCAGTGTCAGTTTTGCATGGTTGACTAGGTTCTGTTTAAAGAGAACCTGTCACATAGGTTATGCCTGCCTGCTGAGGACAGCACAAGCTAGTGACAGACATGCTGTTTCCAGCGCTGTGTCCCTTATTCTGTAAGATGCTGGAGTTTTTGTGTATTTAATGCTCAAATCTGCAGTTTTCAGACAGAAGAGTCATTCGAAGAGTCATTCAGAGTGTCAGTTTTTTCAAACCCGGCCAATCTGAGGCTAGCCCCGCCCACCTCAACTGATAAACATTACTTTGAATAGGTAGAAACATATGAATAACTGCCAGTGGGTGGGGCTAGCCGTTGGTGGGCGGGGCGAACACGTACTCATGAATAAGATTTGAGGGGTAAATGCTCTAAAACTGCTGCATCTTACAGAATAAGGGGCACAGCGCTGGAAACAGCAGGTCTGACACTAGCGTGTGCTGCCCTCAGCACAAGCTATGTGACAGGTTCCCTTTAAAAGGTCCTGCCAAATGAATACACAAATGGAAAGTGTAAACCTTTACATTTGCTAAAAGCTGCCATTGACCAGCATAAATAAGAGTAACATATGTTTTTCTTTTGTATACAATTGCATATAGTATAGTTAAAGGGGTTTTTAAGCAGAGAAAAAAATAATGGGGCCAGAATGGATAAAAAAAGAAGAAAAAATTAACTTGCCTACCTGTCCTCTTCCACTGCGACTCCGGAGCTCCATACGACCTGCGGCTCGACACTTACAGGTTCCCACCCCAACACAGAGAAGAGGCTCAGGTTTTATTTACTTCTAAAATAGTACAAGCCTCTTCTGCCTTTTGGGTTGAGAACCTGGAAGCAAAGAGGAGTGGGTCCCAAGATGCTCTGGAGCGACCAAAGAGGGACAGGTTAATAAGTATACCTTATTTTTCACCAACCTTTGCCCTGTTTAAGATTATTTTTTTCTCCACTGGAAATCCCTTTAAGGCTGTGGGATCTTGATAAATCCCACCCAGACATAAGAGAAAAGGACATCATTTTGGCATAAGTTTAGCATTTAAGTCCACAAAGGTTTCATCATTTACATCAGTAGACAGTCCCAGCGTGTATCTCCACTGTTTACCAGAGACAAGGTATAACTTGAGCTTAACCCCCAAAAAAGGACAGGAAATGTTTTTTCTGCATTCCCATTATAGGATCCCATTCTATATTGAAAAATAAAATAAGTTATCCATTACTTAACCTAAGTGTTCGAAAGGGGAAAAACCTGTCCTTTAGGAGAGGAATCAATAAATTGGTCGGTATGAGGGTTTACTTGCCATTCAGACCGCACTGACTGTTTTGCATAAAGCAAAGGCTGATGGGAAAAGAGCTGAGGAGCTGCACAGCGCACTCTATTGGATGTAGGTATCCTCAGTTCACATGTAGCTCGCAGAAGCCTAGCAATGTGAAAGGGATTTGAGCCAAACCAGTTAAGTTCAACTACAGACAGCTGTTTCGGGGTATTTGCCCCTCGTCAGTGCAGTGTAGAACTTACTGGTTGGCTGGGTGAGAGGCAAAAGTGGCTTCGAAAGGGGAAAAATCTCTCCTTGGGGAGATGAACCAATACATTGGTCGGTGTGAGGGTTTACTTGCCATTCAGACCTCACTGACTGTTTTAAGTGGAGCTCCTCAGCTCTTTTCCCATAAGCCTTTGCTTTAACCTAAGTATAAAATTGTTTTTTTGTTTGCAAAACAACATCTCCATTTCCTCATGTCTAGACGTGGCACTTGACAAGCCTTGGCTTTAGTGTAAGGACATCTTTATTTGCTAAATGTGCTCTGATGTAAACATGTGAGAACTGGCTTTCTGAAAGAAGACCATGAAGCTGTCCTACATGGAGTTTGAGCACTGACAACTGAAGTTAGGTGGAGGCATAGAATGAATTGTTCTGGTTTTATATTTTAGGAATTGTGAAAGTTACGTCAGTGTCTAATCTACCTGTGAGGTCGGAACTTACAGTAAAAAGTTTTTGCCTACTTCCAGATGTCTCCAATTATTGCATAGTTGTCACACTCAATGTTCTCTGATCTATTAATAAAATTTAATATTAGACAAAGTGAACCTGAGGAAACACATAACACAGATTTTGAGTCTTTCCTGCATGTATTTCATGTAAAACCCAAAACTTGAGACCTTAGTTGTGACTGTAGTTAAGCCTAATATCGCCCTAACCTCATGTCACATTTCCAGGTTGGGAGCCCTGTGGTCAGTGTATTTTGTTTCTCTGTAACATACGAGGGGCCCTAAAAGTTTAGAAATCATATTTTGACTCCTTGACTAAAAAAGAAATCACCAGCGATAAACTTCCTTGACCGATGTTAACTTTAAAAATTATGGAATAGAAGAATAATGTTAAAGAGCCAATTGGACAGGTTATAAAAGTATAGTTAGGGTGCGGATCTGATCTTGGGTACTTACACTAATACTAAAAATAATGAGCCCCTAAGCATCCTTTCCTAGCTGAGGAGGCAGCCATGCAGTAAATGGCAGTGTCAGAAAAAGACAAATGTGACAAGGCTTTGTGGAGTTAGTGCACCACACAGCTTCATTTGTAACTGGGAACAGGAACTTAGGGACTTTAACTGATGTTGGAGGCCAGATGTTGCATACCCATCTGTCAATCTTTTATGACCTGTTTAACCAATAGCTTATAATATTAAAAAAAGAAGCATGTCATTAACTATTCACAATTTTTCTTTAGAGCACAAAGTTACTTAATCCATATAACCCAGTAGCTTCCCATTAAAGTAAAAGTGGACTTTGTGCCAAAATTCCATCTCCTGCATTATAATCTATGGCCAACAACTTTTCTTTCAAAAGAGACTGACAGAGGAAAAGTAAACTGAAAACCATCATAAACATGTCATGGTGGTTGGTGGAGGCCTTGACCATTATTAAGGGTCAAATGCTCTCTTTCCATATGTTTCATTTTGGATATAAGTAGTACATATCAGTTTGATAAATAATATTTGGTATCACAATTGTAGTTCAGAAGCATTATGCATTTAGTATGACAGATATATATGCATAGTAATCAAGGCTGTCGAGTCAGTAAGCCATATTCTGACTCCTCAATTTCCCTGACTCTGACTCCCATTCCCTTATACATGGTGCATGTTTAAGTTATACTTTTCTGTAGTAAAATGGTAACATCATTTATCACCCTTAGGCTATGTTCACACGGCTTAACTTCGGGACGTAATTACGCCCCGCAATTACGTCGTGGGGCGGGGCAGGAGCGGGGGAGTAAGCGGGGGGCCGGCACTTCGCCGGCCCATTGACTGACTTGCATTACCAGCGGTGCGTATACGCCGCTGGTAATTCACATGTCAATTATCTCCCCGCCCGGCGGATTCGCCGAGCAGGGAGAGGAGACGTAATCCATAGTTCTCTATGAGAACTGTGGATTACCGTAATGAATGGGCCGTTTTCAGCCCGTAATTTGCGCACTTCGGTGCGTAATTACGGACCGAAATACGGCCCATTTTAAGCCGTGTGAACATGGCCTTAGGATACAATAATCAAGCTATTTAGGTAGAACATGCACTGACAAGCAAAACGGTAACAATGTTTTAAACATTTGAATTTCAGGCTCCATATCTCACCATCCACTACTATTTTGCCTCGATGTCCACCTCTTGTCTTTTGAATGGATGGACTGGCTTAATTTCATATTCCTCCAGCTGCCATAGCATCACACGATGCAGTTTGGCAATTTTCTTGGCTGAGAGACCGCTCTCGATGAGTTGGATGATGCGGTTTCTCTTTTCTTAGGAAATCGTCTTTGTGGCTGCTCCTCGATTCAAACCAGTGACCTTTCATTTGGAAATCAACCTTATAACACACTGAGTTATTCGGGAATGTAAGAACAGGTTGTAATTTGTAGCAACAAGAAGAAAAAGATTGTCCCACCACCAGGAGCAAAACTAAGTAGATGCATAAATAAGCAGATACTAAATAGCTGCAAGTCAGATTTATGTATAAGATAGCTAAGATGATTGTAAAATGTCGGTAGCCTCACTTTCAAAGCTGCAGTGGATGGGGAGATATGGACACTGAAAGTCAAAAGCTGAAAACATTGTTAACCCTTTGCTTGTTTGTGTAAAATATATTTATTCTAATACGACGTTAGAACACAATAATAAATTGTAAATATGCAAAATGCTCTGCAGTAAGTAGGGAAACAAAAATGTGCTGAATGATTTTTGTTGAGCGAGTCTATAAATTTGTTCTGAGAAGTATTATCGCCTCCTTCAGATTCTTCTGATCTCATTATTTTCAGGCTAGAGAACAGCCTCTCTACACTAGAGGCAAGAGAAAAGTTTTGCTAAAATCTGGTCAATCTGGTTCCTAATGGAGCGGAATCTTTTCCCCTGTGGCAACGCTATTCATGCTCCATGTCATCTAAATACTTTTCAAAATTAAACTCCTCATCTGATGAGGCTGAAGATATGGAAGCAGTAGCACTGGCAAGACCCAATTCCTCTTACTCTTTGCACTGCATTGAACTAACTGTACCAATTTATTATATATTTTGGGAGTCAGAGTTGGTCCATTTTATAAATATTCTGAGTCCGCCAAAATGGACACCGACTCCACAGCCTAGTAATCATACAAAACTTTTGTAAGATATGTATATTACTTTTTGGCTAGAATTGTCTGGTTTTATTTTCCAGTATGGGTAGAGATGACGTGCCCAAACCCCCTGTGCTGGACGTTCACACATTATGTCTGGAGAGTGGATTAAAGGTCGAAGCCCGAGTGATCTTTCATGGTCAACCTGCAGTCGTGAGGAACTGGAGAACTTCCTGAAGTGAGTAGATGTCTCCACCTGCTCAGTAGTTTCAAATTATTGGCTAAAGTTGTCTTTATAATGAGGCGTTATAAATGTAACTAGTAGAGTATAAAACTTAATGAAAAAAGAGGAGCATATATCAGTATCAGGTTAAGTATCATTTAAATTTTTTTAAAATTTAAAGGGTCGTTGTCTGATCAGAAAAAAGAAAAAAAAAATCCTTTTGGGAGTCTGTTAAATTTTAGGTTTTTGTAGTATAGTTTAGGACTATTCCCTTAAGTGCACTTTCAACAGGTCCATAGATTCACATCTACACAGTATATGCCAAATGAGTGTCTTTTTGGCAAAGACTGGGCAGGTATTGGTTGACATACCTTTTTTTTGTACTGTATAGGACAGCATAGTCTACCACTAAAAACCTATGCAAAGGGAGTTTGAGTAATATATGTTTTTACAGTGGAAAGGACTGCAGCAGAAAAAAAATCCTTTGATTCTACAAGTGGTAAAAGAAGGTATACAAAATGAAAACAAAATTTGAACCCATTAAAGAAATGGGCACCATGTCTTTCACAGACACCGGTTATAATCTGGCCTGTTTCTGTGGAAATGGTTCTTCACAGGGCATCATCCGTAAAAATGTGGCCAGTTCAAGATAAAAGGTAATGTGCAGTATCTCACAAAAGTGAGTACACCCCTCACATTTGTGTAGCTATTCTATTATCACTTTCACAGGACAACACTAAAGATATGACACTTTGATACAATATAAATAGTCAGTGTACAGCTTGTATTACAGTGTAGAATTGGTGGTCCCTCAAAATAACTCAACACATGGCCATCAATGTCAAAACCGCTGACAAAAAAAAGTGGTAAAAAAATGTACAAATTGTCCCCAAAGTGTTATTTTTGGTGGCCCCCTTTTTTTTTTGGGCCCCAATGGAGGTTCACTAGAGCTTAAAAGGTTTGGGGCCCATGAATACTCTTCCGCTTTCCATGAAGCATCACGGAGGGGGTGTTAAAAACCTTGGGGTTCCTTACCTTTCGTTTGTAATGCCCAACATGCTAAGGGTTTAGGTAGGAGACAGGGTTGGCCAGTTCAGCATTTTTAAATATTTTTTTTTGGAGTCTTTATCATGTTGGGATCGCTTGCTTCAGATGACAAGTATAGGTGGAAATTCATGGTTCCTCAATGAACTTTTAGGTCTCCACTCCAGTGCATATGCAGCCTAAACATGACACTCCCACCACCATGCTTGACTGTAGGAAAGATACACTTGTCTTAATACTCCTCACCCGGTTGTCACCACACGCACTTGAAACCATCTCAACCAAATAAGTCTCTCTTGGTCTCATCAGACCATAGGACATGGTCCCAGTCCCGCACTCCACTCTGGGGCACATTACATCGCGCCTGCGGCGCTTTTAATGCGCGTTCGGGGGGCATGTGGGGGTGGGCGCACAGAACCATATCAAACTATAGTTTAAAGTGGTATTTCCTGATCCGAAATGTTGTGCAAGGGTGGAATGTGCGTGTTTATGACCCGCTGTTAGTGGGTTTATAAAAACAGGGCATTATGCCCTTTTTTAATCAATGAAAATTTTGGGATGTAAAAACCAAATTTCTGATGTCGCCAAATGTATATTGAAAATTGTTTAACTGTTCATTGCACAAAGAATAACATTTGCTTAAACTGAAGTACTCCCTTAACTCAATGATTAAATGCTCCATGTAACCCCAAAAAAATGGAGCCGAAACCCATATATAATAATATAATTAATCAGTACACAGTTTTAGACCGATGTAGGTTAAAAAAACAACATATTTGTTAGGACTGCGCTACTCGCCCTTTAAGGATTGTTGTTACAGCCTCAGCCAGGGTACGACTTGTTGCTTAGTGGGTTAAGCACTTGAGCCAAAAACCTGCTGGGACGGGAAATTTTAAAACCCCTTTTCCTTCTGCCCGACTCTGTGGTGATTCTTCTGTCTCCTTTTTTTTTTGGGTTACGTTTTAGTTTCGCTGGTTTTTGAATTTTGCTCTCTTGTCTTATCCTTTGGTAATGTGTATTCTCCTGGTGTGACCTCAGCCCGTTTGACCATTCTCTATTTGTTGTTTGTTTGCATCTGTTTCCCGTTTGTCTTCCGTTTATCCTCTGTCACCTGTTTATCAGGAATTTTTTTAGGAAGAGGTCGGGTGTGGGGTCGCCCTTCTTGGGGTGGGTGCTCTGCCTAGGTAGAGCAAGCCAGTGCGAGATTTGGGTGTCCCTTACAAAATTATTATATTTTGTTTGTAGGTAGTTGTGGTAACGTATAATAACAAAGAACAGAAATTAATACAAAATAAATACTCGGTTCAACAGGCTATAAACCTTTGAATACACTCTAATACAGATTTACAAGAAAAAGGCTAAAATATATAAAATTTCATATTTTTATTAAACACTTGTTTTTAAAATATAATCATGACGATTGCATAAAAAATATATAAAAAGGCACCATCAAAAAAAGAGAGAACCAAGCAAATTCATAGCCAATAACTAATAGAATCAATGATAGTAAGTGTAATATATAAATATAACACAAACATCAAATATATAGACAAATATAATTCAAATCATCCACAGATAAATAAGACCAACACGGGTGATAAATATAAAGTGCTAGTGTATAAATGTTACCCTAATTGATGAAGTATCCCAAAAAAAACCCTAAAAAAGCGTATAGTTTATTAATTTAATTTTTAAGTGCAAAAGCCCCGGTTATTTGTGCTGGGGCAGCGTCATCGAAAACGTGCCACCAGAGAGACCGGAGGGTGGAGATGGGCTTCGTGGAGCGACCCACGGAAGGGCGCAAATATAGTTGAGACCAGAAGTTTACGTACACTAATGAAAGAAGATTGTTTTTTCCTATCTGACATGAAATCAGAATAAACCTTACCATTTTGGTAAAAAAAGGGAAACCCAAAATTTTTTAAAATTTGCCCAAAAGCCAGAATAAAGAGAGAGAGAATTTTTTTAGTCTTTTTATTACTTTCTGCAAAATCAAAGTTTACATACAATAATTACTATGTCTTTAAAAATTTGGGAAGTCCATGTCATGTTTTTTGGAAAATTTAAAAAAAACCTAAAGAAATCAGCCCAAAAATCAGGAAGGAAATTTTGGCTTGCAAAAGTCTTGGGGTTATCCTTGGGTGCAAATTTCAGATATCTGAAGGTGCCTTGTTCATCCCCGTACAAACAATTATAAGCAAGTAAAAAGATGGAAATGTCCAGCCATCATACCGTCAGGAAGGGATGGGGTTTTGTGTTCGAGATAAACATTCTTTGGTCCCCAAAATTTACTATCAACCCAGAACAAAAACAAAAGACCTTTTGAAAAAAGGCTGGGGGAAGCGGGAAACTTTGTGCATTATAACAGTGAACGGTACTGTTCAACATGGGCTGAAAGGCCCTTGCCAGGAAGAAGTATTACCCCCAAAGGGAAAAACTTTAAAAAGCCAAATTTTTTTTTGCAAATAAACACGGGAACAAAGATCTACTTTTTTGGGGGAACCTGTCCTGGGGTTAAACAAAAAAATTTAACTTTTTGGGCCATTATGACCTTGTTACGTTTGGAGGAAAAAAAAGGAGAAGCTTGGAAGCAAAGAAAAAACCATCCAACTGTGAAACCAGGGGGGGGACTTCTTTTTGGGGGGTTTATTTTGTGCAGAAGGGTGGTGCATTTCAAAAAAATAGATGGCATCATGAGGAAAGAAGATTAAGGCAATACTAAGAACATCTCAAGACATCACCCCAGGAATTTAAAGCTTGGGTAAAGGGTCTTCCAAATAAAAATGCCCTGAAGCATTCTACCAAACTGGTTAAAAAGGGGCTTAATGTTTAAAAAAGTCAATGTTTTGGAGTGGCATCACAAAGCCCTGTCTAAGCCCTTTATTGAAAAATGTAGGGGCAAAGCTAAAAAAGTCGGTGCGAGCAAGGAAAATTTACAAACATGGCTCAGTTACCCCCAGTTCGTCGTAGGAAGGGGCCCAAAACTCCTACCAAACTATTGTGAGAAGCTTGTGGAATTATATGAAAAATTTTAAACCCCAAAGTATACGTTTAAGGCAATGCTCCAATACTAACAAAAAAGTATGGAAACTTTTGATTTTGTAGAAAGAAATAAAAATGCCTTAAAACTTTTCTCTCTCTCATTACCCCGGCATTTGGCAAATATAATAATTTTTGGTACCAATTTTGACCTAAAACAGGTAGGTTTTTATTCTGATTTCATGTCAGATAGTGAAAAAACATGATATTGTCTTTTCGGGGCATAGCTTGGGGGTGCAGGGGGTACATCGCTCCCGGGCCCTTCAGTTAGGGGGCCCTAAAACCCCTTTTTTGCCCAGATTGTCGGGGCACTGTAATTGAGGGGCCCCATTGAACTATTTGCACTAGGGCCCAGAAGTTTCAAGTTACACCTCTGTGTAATTTTCTATAGTGTATGTAAACTTCTGGTTTCAACTGTACATAATCACCTGAAGAGGCCCAAACAAGGGCCGGAATCGTAAAGAGTACGGGCACCCCCTTTTTCGAACGGGATGGGGACTGTAGGTTTGTTTAAATTGAATTTTATGCAATCGGGAAAAGGGATTTTATTAAATGTAACTCCCCGCACAAAAGTTTTTTTTTTAGTTTCGATAGTGCAAAGGGAAAGGGTTTTTACATTTTTTTTGCTGCATGCCCCCATGTAAATTTCACCTCATTTTTCGCCTGTGCTGCTGTGGCATGCTGGGAAATGTCGTCCCCAGCACTAAACTGCTGTGGAACATGGAAAAAACCATCCAGCATGCCCCATAATCTCCGTTTGTAGCTAGGGAACAAATGTAAGTCGGAACGGTGTCATTTGAGGACTGCCTGTATATGGTATATAGTTAAAGATATCTAAGGGAGACCTAATCAAGAAATATCAGCCCAGAACCGCATTAGTAACTATGAGATATATAACTAAAGAAATCCTAAAGAGACATATAGTTAAAAAATACCAGACTGGAACCGCATCAATACTTATGAGATATATAATTAGAGAAATCAAAGGGAGGCCTATAATAAAGAAATACATATCTATGGTAACCAAATTAAAAATTAAAGAAAATAATAGGAAAACCTACCATGTATGTGATGCAATAAGTGAAAGACCAAAAAGGATTTAAAGAATAATAAAATAATCGACAAACGGTGAACTCCAGCGTGATGTAGTGATAAGATGTGTAATATGTGATTATAACAGGATTATATTTTAAAAACAAGTGTTAAATAAAAATATGAAATTTTCTTTTTGCCCTTTTTTCTTGTAACAATAAACAGTAGTAGATGCCAGATTCGTAATTATAACAGGAAAAGATGAACAAGAAAACAAAACAAAAATCCAAAATATATGCAGTATATGTTTGTGCATCGATATTTGTACATTTTAATATAAGCTTTTTAATATTACTTTGTATTATAAGAGAGGAATTTAATTCTTTATGACTCACATTTTAAAATTAAACACAATTTTGTTGGTTTATTGGTTTAATCTCATAAAACATTTCAAATTTTATACAGGGCCCAAAATAGCCATGTTGCTGTGACAGCCCTCCCATCATTGTTGTTCCGGTTCCCACAAAGCCTGGGATGATTAAGTTTCAGTGAGCTGCCAGATCCTGTTTGGCAGCAACGCCACCTTCTGCAAAAATATGGAGGTGAGAGAGTAAAGGAAGGGACCATGGAATTTCTGGTCAGTAAATGTGTTATGCTGATATACTTTACACATTGACATTTCAAAAGATTTGCTTGCTTACGTTTTCTTGTTTTTGTCTTTGTTTTAACAATATTTGCTTTGTTAAAGAAAAAATTTAGCCCGAAATGTAAGTGTAGTATAATGAACCATGATTCAGGCAAAGAGTTCAGAAAGGGGAGTAAGTTATGATGGAAAGTGCATGGGAAATTGGGGACAAGAAAACTGAAATGTTACAGACACCAGTATTATAAGTAGTAGGAGTGGTACCACACTACCACACTAACTTTGAAAGGGAAGATCTCTCCTTAGGGAGGGTGCCATTGGGGTGTGGGGTTGAAATTGCCTTTTGCCCTCCCCGAAGCATCTGATATCACAAGGCTTAAAGGGGAAAGGAGCCCTCAATTGGCTGTAACAAATCCCAATTTTCTTTTTGACCCACTGGCTTGGCTAATATCCCATATGTCTTTCCACAGACCCAGTTGGTCATAAGCAAATTGAGGAATTGTTACATCCAAATAGAAGGGCTCTTAGCTTCTCAGCTCGTTACCCATAATTCCTTAGTATATGCAGATTCTTCTGAGAGTGCAAAAGCAGATTTCGAATCTCCACACCCTATATGGCACCCTCCTAGGAGATATCGTTCCCTTTCAAATGTTAGTTTACTAAATCTACTGCGACACCGCAGGCTACACGCCGCAGCTGCCTTCTTCAACATTGCTCCTCATAGCTTTAGCAGATGTGACCTAATAAAGGCTAAACTAGGCAAAAATATTACTGCGACATCAGGATGGATGATATTCTTTTAAGATTTTTTTACTGTTTGATTGAACACCGATTGTTGGTTCTGTACAATTGTAACATATATTATCAAGTCTAAAAAAAATGTTGTCTACACTATTTGCATGAAGAGAAGGTGTGCCATGTACTAGTATTATAAGTGGCACATGATAGTCATTTTGGACCTGTTAGAATGTTGCATTGAAGTTTACCGCCTCACATTACATGGAACAAACTAAAACATTAAAGGGGTTTCCTCGGACTTTTATTGATGGCCTTTCTTAGATAAGGTGGGTTAATGATCAGTAATCCGCTCCCCCTACTGATCCATGGTACACAGCACTTTACATTTTGTAAGAGGTATGCTGCGGCGTGGTTTTACACATTATAGCTTATAGATGGTATAGGCATTTGTATGTTGCGATAACCAGCATTGAGCAATATAGAAATGTATTGAGAGCTGTGCCTGTGTAACAATGATGGGGACACAATCCGCTTTTTCAATCACGATCCGTGGAGGTGCAAAAATCAAATCTGATATTTTATGGCGCTATTCTATCGCAGAAAGGCCCTCGATATTAAAGTCCCACAAAACCTCATTAAATAAAGCAACCAAAATATATAAAATTTGTAATAAAAAAAGTTTTATTATTAAAATATTGATATAAATAAATATAAATATTGCTTTCTATACTCTTGCTAATGCCATCTGTTTTACGATGCTTTGAGTGCAGATCCCTCATTGGATTCCTCGTTAAAATTCTTGTGTAATCTGACAGCCATTTGTTTGAATATCCAGTCTGCGTTGTAGTTTGCACAGCAAGCTACAGTGCAGATTTTCCACAAAATCCAATATGCTAAAAAAACAGAAATATATAGTGTTTATTCTTATTAGCACAATCCCTCATCATGGTATTCCACTTCAGCAGGAGTGCCGGAGGTTAGCTCTATTAATATGGGTTTAACCCTCAGCCAAATCAGAGTGGAATACTGCATCTGTAAAGTAAAAATCCTTGGCAGTAACCCAAATTCTTGGGTTGAATGTGTTGTGTAGAATTCAAAGCAAATAAATACATACACTATTCTTTACCAGCCAACTCCTGTCTCTTATATCAGTGCATTATCGCACGTTTCATTTTTCCAAATATGATTTATCTACCGTGCTCTTGGCATTTGCATCAACAACTGGAGTCTTTCATCTGTTGTGCCAGAATTAAAGAACAAGTATTTTCATAACTTTTATACTTTTATTGCATATTTGTGCATTGGTGCTCTCCTATACACCCTGGCAGATTAAGTGTAGTGAGGGTCTTAAAGGATTCTTAGTGGTGAAACTGCACGAAAATTTAGATACAGTTACTTGTTTTTCTGAAATTTGCTTTCAGCAATATGCTTTGGATCTATCCTCCCACGTCACAAGCTGATATGCAATGGAATTCTGCTATTTCATAATTAAAGAGACTGCACTTTTGTACTTTTGTAATGTGTATTTTAAGTAGTTTGCTCCTGCTTAGTTGTACCTTCGTCTTGTGTTTTTATGCTTTTTTTTGCTTTTTTGATCTAAGATTCTTTGTACTGACCGTTATCAATCTTTTAAAAAAATATATAATTGAAAAATATGTACAGAAAACAAAAGGAAAAAAACGTCATCCGGGGGTTTTTTTTTAAAAATTAAAAAAAAAATTTTTTTTTCTTTTTCCCCCCCCCCCCAAAAAAAAAAAAAAAAAAAACGCCCAAAAAAATACATCCAAAATTTAAAAACCTTTTGAAAAAAAACGGGCCCTTTGTCTTTGTTTTGACTCTTTATCTTTTTGGGCTTTTAAATTTTTAGCCCTGTGGATTTAGGGCCCAGGGATTTTTACAAAATTTGGCTTTTGGGAACCGCCTTTGTTTTTGAAAATATTTATGTAAAGCAAAAAGAAAACATATTTTGGTAATCATTTTTTGATTCAAACTGTATAACCAAAAAAAAGGGGAATGAAAAGGGAAAAAAAGGGACCATCCCCAATTTTTATGCAATCTTTTTTTAAACCCTTTAAAATTCGTCATTTGGGGGCAAAAAACAATAAACCAGAGGGCGTATCTACCCTTTTTTGACATTCAATACTTAACCGTCTTCTAAAAACCTGTTTACCACCACCCATATTATAGAGTTACACTGGACCAAAAGTTCATTGATAAAGTCCATGAAGATGTTAAAGGTTTTTTTTTTAAGACTTTAAAAAACCTCCCTACCACCTCCCACTATGTTAAAATAGAAAATGTACCCATATTTACCTGCCCTGTTACCACTTTACCAGCACTGCCAGAGCTGCTGTATTCCCCACAGTCCCTCACTGATCACATCACCCTCATAGAACCCATGATGCTGCAACCAGTCACTGACCGTTGGTCACCTGTTCTGCATGCAGGCCTGTGTCTGCTGAGGCCAGATATTGGTTGCAGGATCAGATAATCCATGACATAATCAGTAAGGGACTATAGGGGCGTGCTGGCAGTATTGGAACACGGGTGATGGGAGAGGTAAGTATGGGTTAATTTTTTATTCTCACAGTAAAGGAGGTGTCAGGGAGGTTTTTAAAAGTCTTGGAAAACCCCTTTAATCCAGAGCTGTGTGAGAATGGGTAATAATAATAATAATAATCTTTATTTCTATAGCGCCAACATATTCTGCAGCACTTTACAAATTCAAGGGTAAACATACAGTCATTACACATTAAAAGTACTTACAAATGGGGACACAAGGTGTGAGGGCCCTGCTCGTGAGAGCTTACAATCTATTAGGGTGTATGGGTGAAACATACGGTAAGAAGTGCCAAGTTTACAATGGTCCAGCCATGTTTCATAAATAGGTGGTGGTTTACATGAAAAATGGATGAACCTGCCACCCGACTGTACATCTATATACAATAAGTGCCTGTGAGTGCCCAAGTGCAGGGAGTAAACAGATGTGTGTGATAGCAGTTAGGGATCTTGGGGGGCCAGAGTGAGAAGATGTATTTTCAGGGCCCTTTAAAACTGTGAGGGTTGTGAATGTGCCTGATCGGGCCCCCGGTAGCTATTCCAGAAATTGGTGCCGCACGTGTGAAATCTTGTAGGCGGGACATTGGGGTGGTTCAATGGGTGAGGAATGTAGTCTGATATCATCAGCAGAGCGGAGAGCACGGGTAGGGCGGTAACAGGGACTAGGGGGGAGATGTTGGGGAGCAGCAGCGCTGTGGAAGCTTTATGGGTGAGAGTGCTGAGTTTATACTGTATCCTGTACTGGATTTGGGGAACCAGTGCAGTGACTGACACAGGGCAGAGCATCAGTATAGCGGCTGGAGAGAAAGACAAGCCTGGCTGCTGCATTCTGGACAGATTGGAGAGGGGGAGAGTTTGCAGAGAGGCAGCCGATAAGCAAGGAGTTACAGTAGTCAAGACGAGAAAGAATAAGGCATAATGAGAGTTTGAGTCGTTTCCACAGTGAGAATGGACGGATTTTGGAGTATTTTGAGGTGCAGGGGACAGGAGGGACAAGGGGTTGGATATATGGGGAGAAGGTCAGATCAGAATCCAATAAAACCCCTAGACAGCGGGCCTGCTGCCTAGGAGAAATGGTGGTACCACATACAGAAACAGAAATAGCAGGGTGGGGGTTGGTTAGTAGATGGCGGAAAAAAAGAAGTTCAGTTTGTGGGGTTTTTTTTCAGATGGAGGAGGCATGTGTAGAGAAGCGGAAGACGTCAGGGGTGTTTTTGAAAGGCTGGAGTGATGTCATCCGAAATTAGATGTACTGGAACCAAATCTCTGAGGGTTTGTCCAATGGGGGCTGTGTACAAGGGAAAAGGGGAGAGGACCAGAACTATCCCTGAGGCCCCCCAAAACAGCAAAGGAAGGGGAGAGGAGGGGGAACCCAAAAAACAGACACTAAAAGGGCGTCCAAGGGGTAGGGAAACCCAAAAGCGAGAGCGGTGCCCGGGAGGCCAATGGTGCTGACATGTGGGGGAGAATTGGGGGTTTCCAAAAGGTAAATGTGCGAGAGATCCAAAAAAAAGAAAACAATGAGTTTCCCCTGAATTTTGGTTGGGAGGTCATTTGAACTTTAAGGCGTTTCCGTGGGGGTTTTGGGTGGGGAAAAACCTGATTGCAGCGGGAAAGAAGAGAGTTAGCAGGAGATAGCGGTTAGGTGAGAGAAACCCAAGCTTCAGGAGTTTAGAGATGAAGGGCAGGTTAGAGACTGGTCGGTTGTTTGAACGGGAGGGTAGAAGGGCTTTTTTAGTAAGGGGTTATGGGGCGTGTTTAAGGGAAGATGGAAAAGATCCCAGTGGAGAGGAGGGTTACGTTGCATAAGGTGGAGAGGGGGGAGAAATAGACGGGAAACGAGGTGGGAGGGGAAGGGGGTCAGTAAGAGGGGGCGACAGACGGGAGATGGACATTCTTCCTCTGTCTTCGGGTAAAGGGGCTGCGAGTAATTGGGGCGTGCGTGGGGGACAGGATGGGATTTTTGGGGACGAGTATGTTTTGCCGGTTTTTCAATTTTGTCTTTGAAGTGAGTGGCCAGGTTTTCAGCACAGGGGTCAGTGACCGGAGCCCGTTTTTGGGCCTTAGGAGGGGTGGAAGGTGTCAAAGAGACGTTTTGGGTTGTTGTTAGTGGGGAAAATGGGGGATGAATTTTTTTGTTTGGCGCGGGAAAAAGGGCAGGTGAAAACCCTGACATGAATTTGTAGTGGAGAAAGTCTGCAGGTAGTTTTGATTTTTTTCCACACCCCGCTCACCACTGGAACATTGGGGAGAAAAGGGTTTGAGGTTGTGCCAAGGCGCGGGGTTGACTCTGGTGGTGGGGTGTGGGGTTTTGGTCCCAAACATGCCCCCAGGGTGGTTGTGAGATTTTATTTAACTTTTGACAGCCGGTTGGCGGGAAAGGGGGAGGAGTTTGGGGGGCATTGAGGATGTATGGGTCTTGGTTTTCCTGATTTTTAAGGAGGGATTTTCTTTTTGGATGATGGGGGGTTTGTCCAGAGAAGGCTGAAATTGTGATAATAAAGGAGATAAGTTTGGGGTCAAGAGGCTAAGGGGAATTAGTGAAGTTAGAAATTGAGGAAAGTGACAGAAGACCAGATCCAGAGAGTTCCCACCTTGGGGGTTGGGGAGTCAGTAAAAACTGCAAGGGCCATAGGGGGTTAATGAAAGAAACTGTGAGGCGAGGAAAAAAGGGGGTCATCAATGGGGATGTTGAAATCCCCCCATGATGAGAGTGGGCATTTTCAGAAGAGGGAAGTGTGGGGCCGGGCGGAAAAAAGACCCAGAAATGGGGGGGGAGACCCGGGGGGCTTGTAACAACTGGGACTTGAGGGAAAATGGCTGAAAGATCTGAGGGTGTGGCCCTTTCAAGGGGGGGAAAAAGTGAGGGAGGGTCAGGAGGAAGGACCTGAAAAGTGCAGTTGGAGAAGAAGTATCCCAAACTCCCCACCCCCCTTTTCTAGGTTGGGGGTGTGGGTAAGGTAGCCACCATAGGGGAGAGGGGAAGGGAAACGGTGCAGATTGCTGGAGCCATGTTTCTGTGAGGGCCCCAGGTTGAGGGAGTTGGAGAAAAAAGGGCATGAACAGCAGTGGTTTTTTGCAGACGGATCGGGCGTTCCATAGAGCACATTAAAAGGGGCAAAAAAGGCGTACAGCGGGAAAGGGAAGAGGTTAGCAGGGTTTTCAGGGCGGCTGAGGAGGAGGGGGAGACAGAAAAAGGGAAAGGGGGCCCCGGGGTTGGGAGAGATGTCCCGCACGAGAAACAGGAGAAGAAAAGAGACAGCGGGGTCATGATGAATTGGGGCGGCGTTTGTGCAGTAATATGTGAGCTGGAGGTTTTTGGGGTGGTTGAAGAGGGGGAAAAAGCGTGTGGGATGATAAAGGTAGGGAAGGGAGAGGAGCTTATGTGGATAAATGTCTGAGGGCAGTAGGGTGGTAAAAATAGGAGGAGATGGCTGCAAGGGAGATAGTTTAAAGCATGGTAAATAAGGAGTATGCAAAAGGTAGCAACTTACAAAAAGGCGAGAGTCCCTTTCCCTTCGCACTTTTTGGGATAATTCTGGGGTAATTCTGAGGATTGCCACTTCTAAATGCCACTTAGAAATTTGGAAAATGAAAATTTGGCCCCCAACCGGTCCACAGACCACAGCTCTGCAACTTTATCAACTATGATGGTTTTTAAATTGCATTTGGCATTTAGGTTGTAAACGGGTGGAGCTAAAAAGCTCTGTTCAGAGCAAAACTTTAAGGGGGAGTATCTGGGATTTGGCCTTTAAGATCAATAGTTTCCTAAGGGATGTTTACAGCATCAAAAAAATATTATATTTTCAGCCTTTTGGGTCTAAAACCGCGAAAATCCAAGGGTTTTTTTATGCCCATAGACTTTAAGAGAAAAAATTAACTGTAGTCTACACAGGTGGTCTTTTTTCTGCTCGTTTTCTGGCACCGACATATTTCAGAATTTGCTGCATTTTTTGTTGTTGTTGGTTTCCCATACAATCAATTGTATGGGACAACGGCAAAAATAAACGAGAACTGACTGTGGTTTTTGCAAATACAGTGACAAAAACTGTGGCCGTGAATCGGAAAAAAACTGGTCAACTTTCCGACCTGTCCAATGCTGTGTGAATCTAGCTTAACAGAAGGACTTAATTTTTTTTGCATTGGGTAGCCATCATCCTCTCACCTTAAAAAGCTTTTATACAGTGGTCGGAAAAAATTCAGACCTTTTTAAATTTTTCACTCTTTTTTTCATGCAGCCCTTTGGTAAAAAGAAAAGGTATGTAAAAAGAAAAACACGTGCTTGACAAAAAGGCTTTCCCCCAAATACTAACCCTAAAAGGAAAAAAAATTTTTTGTTTTTATTTTTTTTCTTTAGAAAAGGCCAAAAAAAGCAAAAAATTGATGGGGTATGTAAACTTTTGAGCCTATCTAAATTTTATTTTAAAAAATGAAAGTTTTTAAAACCCCCCCGTTTACAAATTAAAAAAAAAAAAAAATCAAACAGGAAAAAATAATTTGGATTTCCATAGGGTTTAAAATCGATCTCTGTTCCAAAAGGGTTTATTTGATTTTCAAGAATAAATCCATGGATCAATTGACCTCTACTTTATGTTGTTTTATTGCCTTTCTTGGGAACAAAACTGTAGGATAATAGGTTGAACTGGATGAACTTATATTTTTTAAAAGTTACATGCTTTAAGGGGTGATCAAAAATGTATTTCTAATTATGCCACATGGTAAATACCATAGAAAGAAAAATTCTGTTTTTTCCGGCTGCATTTTCGCCTCAAAAATTGTAAAAAAGTGATCAAAATGTTGCATGTACCCCAAAAGAGTACCATTTCAATTGCTACACTTCAGCCTGCAAAAAAAGTTGTCCCACACAGATCTGTAGATGGAAAGATAAAAAAAAGTAATTGGTCTTTGATAATGCAAAGTTTATTTGAAAAATAAAAAAGAGTTTTATTGTTTCTAAAAATGGTAAAACATTACAAAAGCTATATAGAGGTTGCTAGAATCATACTAATCTGCACAATAAAAATAAAATGTAATTTATACTGGACAGTAAAACGAAACAAAACCTCAAAAAATTAACACAGTTGCACGTCTTCTTTTAACCCCACCCCACAAAAGTTTTTTTTCTTTGGTTTCCCAGAGCTTGGGGAAGGCATATTGGTATCCTAGGCAAATAATGCAATCGCCCCCACTCCTCTTGCTTACCCTGTTCCTTCCCCTTCCCCCCCCCCCCCCCCCCAAAAAAAAATTAAAATCTTGGCCCTGACCTGACGCATTGGGAAAAAAACATAATTGCGCCATCTTTATTCTGCTAGTAAGTCTGATGCTGATGATTTATATATTTTTTTTAGTTTGCTTTGCAGCACCATTTTCTAAGACCAACTACTTTTTTATTTTTCCCATCTATGGACCTATGTGAGGGCTTTTTTGTAGACCGTGTTTTTCTTTGGTACCATTTTAAAATGCCTGTCACTTTTTGGTCCCTTTTTATTCCAATTTTTGAGGAGAAGGAACTTTGTGCCATTCATTCATGAGGTTGAACACTGTAATTAGCTGTCTCGTTTCCAGACTAAATAATCTGTAGTTTGATAACCTGTCTTGGTTCTGCAAGCTTTACATTCAGCGCTTCACTGCTCCAGCTTTAGTTCAGCTAAGTTCTTCTTATACAGTGGTGCCCAAAACTGTACATAAAGTATTATGTTATTTGTGGCCTTACTAGTGATTTGTATAAAAGCAAAACTATGCTCTTGTCATGAGTATCTATGCATCTTTTGATGGATCCCATGATCTTATTTGCCTTGGCTGAAGTGATGTTTATGGTGACATGTATAAAATTTGGCGTTTAAACGCCAAATTTCATGCGCATAGTATTAGTCTAGAATGCACCTAATTTATGAACCCGCTCTACAGCAGGTCATAAATCGGGCGCATTCTAGTGCTTGTCCGACATTTCTTGCTCAGGTATACGACTTTGAAAGTGGTTTACCTGTTCCAGTAGTAATGCGCCTAGAAATGCCGTAGCGAAGCTATAAATCTATAGCTTCGCTACAGTTCTAGTGCGCCCTGCGTCCTGAACGCCCCCAGGATCGGGCGCATTACAAACTGCCGCGGGCGGTATGTAATGCGCCTGATAATGGCGTGCGGGGTGTATCCACTCTTCGCCATTAGAGTCATCAGACCCCTAAGCCCCTGCTTCATCCAGCACAGGACACTGACTCCAGTTCATTTTTTTCTCCACCAACAAAAGTCGTCTTGTGTTCTTTAAGAGGTTAATATTTGTAGATGATACCAAGCTCTGTAAGGTAATCAACACAGAGAAGGATAACATACAGTGCTTTGCGAAAGTATTCGGCCCCCTTGAAGTTTTCAACTTTTTGCCACATTTCAGGCTTCAAACATAAGGATATAAAATTTAAATTTTTTTGTGAAGTATCAACAACAATTGGGACACAATTGGGAAGTGGAACAAAATTTATTGGATATTTTAAACTTTTGTAAAAAATAAACTGAAAAGTGGGGCGTGCAATATTATTCGGCCCCTTTAGTTTCAGTGCAGCAAACTCACTCCAGAGGTTCAGTGAGGATCTCTAAATGATCCAATGTTGTCCTAAATGACTTATTATGATAAATGTAATCCACCTGTGTGTAATCAAGTCTACGTATAAATGCACCTGCTCTCAGGGTTCTGTTTAAAGCACAGAGAGCATCATGAAGACCAAGGAACACACCAGGCAGGTCCGTGATACTGTTGTGGAGAAGTTTAAAGCTGGATTTGGATACAAAAGGATTTCCCAAACTTTAAACATCCCAAGGAGCACTGTGCAAGTGATCATATTGAAATGGAAGGAGTATCAGACCACTGCAAATCTACCAAGACCCGGCCGTCCCTCTAAACTTTCACCTCAAACAAGGAGAAGACTGATCAGAGATGCAGCCGAGAGGCCCATGATCACTCTGGATGAACTGCAGAGATCTACAGCTAAGGTGGGAGAGTCTGTCCATAGGACAACAATCAGTCGTACACTGCACAAATCTGGCCTTTATGGAAGAGTGGCAAGACGAAAGCTATTTCAAAAGATATCCATATAAAGTCTCTTTAAAGTTTGCCACAAGCCACCTGGGAGACACCAAACATGTGGAAGAAGGGGCTCTGCTCAGATGAAACCAAAATCAAATTTTTTGGCCACAATGCAAAACGACGTTTGGTGTAAAAGCAACACAGCTCATCACCCTGAACACACCATCCCCACTGTCACACATGGTGGTGGCAGCATCATGGTTTGGGCTTTTCTTCAGCAGGGACAGGGAAGGTGGTTAAAATTTGATGGAAAGATGGATGGAGCCAAATACAGGACCATTCTGGAAGAAATGCTGTTGGAGTCTGCAAAAGACCTGAGACTGGGACGGTGATTTATCTTCCAACAAGACAATGATCCCAAACAAAAAGCAAAATCAAACAATGGAAGGTTCACAATAAAGGATCCGGGTTTGTTGGAAGGGCCCCAAGTCACAGTCCAGACCTGAATCTAATCGAGAATCTGTGGAAAGAGCTGAAAACTGCTGTTCACAAACGCTCTCCATCCAACCTCACTGAGCTCCCAGCTGTTCACAAACGCTCTCCATCCAACCTCACTGAGCTCCAGCTGTGCACCAAGGAAGAACGGGCAAGAATTTCAGTCTCTCAATGTGCAAAACGGATAGAGACATACCCCAAGCGACTTGCAGCTGTAATCGCAGCAAAAGGTGGTGCTACAAAGCATTAACTTAAGGGGGCCAAATAATATTGCACGCCCCACTTTTCAGTTTTTTATTTTTTTCAAAAGTTTAAAATATCCCATAAATTTCGTTACACTTCACAATTGTGTCCCACTTGTTGTTGATTCTTCACAAAAAATTAAAATGTAATATCTTTGTTTGAAGCCTGAAATGGGGCAAAAGGTTGAAAAGTTCAGAGGGGCCGAATACTTTCGCAAGGCACTTTCGAAAAAATGGCTGAAAAGACGCCAGATACTTGGCACAGCCTCGTTAATACATGTGGCCCTTAATGTCTACCAATATCCCCAAGTCTTATTCATTTTATGTTTTTCCCAGTGTTTTACTAAAAAAAAAAAAAAAAAGCTCACAGAAAATGTCAAATAATATTCAAAGATCACTATTCAAAAAATATATCACAGATTTGAGGGTATAGTAATCCTATTAAAACTTAACTTTTACTAATCACTATTATAAAAAGTCGTGTTCCTTATATAATAGCAATTTCATCAGTGTGTCCAGTTAAACATATTGCTTTACATCTATCGGGATCAAAGTTAATATTTCACTATTACTCAATGGTCACTCTCGTTTCGTAGTCACCTCCAGACTTGAAATCGCATATCCCATCTTGTAGATATCCTCTTCTTTTCAACTTTGTATTTCCTACAGGAAAAATGGAGAGACCAATTCTAACCCTATTTAATCACTATTCTGTCCCTTAGATTAGAAGACAGAGTTGTCGTCCCAAAAGGGACGGCCCTGTGACCAAAGAATCTCCCTAAAGATCCCTATTTCACCCTACTACACTTAGATTCCAGACTGGATGTAAAGCAATATGTTTAACTGGACACACTGATGAAATTGTTATTATATAAGAACACGACTTTTTATAATAGTGATTAGTAAAAGTTAAGTTTAATAGGATTACTATACCCTCAAATCTGTGATATGCAGTGTTTTACTAGTTTGTGAATAATTGTACACTTTGTTTGCTTGGCCTAAGTGCATAACTTTAGATTTATACACTACGTGGAAATCCCTAAAGATTAGATATGCTATCTATCATACATGAAAAAACTTTGAGATTCTCGGTTCACATATTTTGATCAAAAGATGTTTAAGCTGCCCACGACTTTCAACGTGATCTCAAATAGGGCAGTCCTACACTATCTTTTACCTCTCAATAGAGCCACATCCAGGCCTCTCTTTTGATCAAAATATGTGAACCGAGAATCTCAAAGTTTTTTCATGTATGATAGATAGCATAAATGCTTCTTTAGGGATTTCCACGTAGTGTATTGCCCTTTTTGCATAGTGTGCCGCTGGCAGTGGTGTGGTGTGTACATGTATATGTATATATTATATATATATATATATATATATATATATATATATATATTATATATGTGTGCCGCAGCCCTGCCCGTGGCACCCAGGGTTTTCATGTTTTTTCAAAAAGTGTTTTTTGTGCAGAACCATACGTTATATTTGGTATATATTGATTTTAACCTATATGGGGAGAAAGGGTTGCCTCCATTTTTATATTGTGCACCTGCCCACTTCACAGGCTGTCATAAGAAGTGCAGCTTGCAAGGGTTTGGGTTTTTTTTATATTTTTCATCGCTGTATAAAGGATGTCGGTTGACCCAGTGAGAGGCCAGGATGTGGATCTTTTGAGAGGTTTAAAAAATAGTGTAGGACTTGCCCTATTTTAGAAACACGTTGAAAAGTGTGGGCAGCTTAAACATCTTTTGATCAAAATATGTGAACCGAGAATCTCAAAGTTTTAACTTTAGATTTATTCACATTAAACATCATTTGCCATTTTTCCGCCCAAGCCTCCAGCTTCTATGTAATACTATGTTATCCTTCTCTGTGTTGATTACCTTACAGAGCTTGGTATCATCTACAAATATTAACCTCTTAAGGAACACAAGACGACTTTTGTTGGTGGAGAAAAAATTAACTGGCGTCAGTGTCCTGTGCTGGATGAAGCAGGGGCTTAGGGGTCTGATGACTCTAATGGCGAAGAGTGGACATACCTCTGTTCCCAGCTGTTTAACCTCTTAGATGTCAAATTAGTGAATAATGACCATTGCATATAAGTAGTTTTAGAGGAAGGGGTTTCCTGTTTTACCCCATTGGCAATGCGTTCTCAGGGAGACAGTGGGTTTGCATGGTAGCCGGGGACCTATTAAAGGCTCCGAGCTCTTCCTTCTGCATATGGTTTTTAGGACCTGCCAGATGTAGGGTCCAGTAGAATGTCTTGCAGTTTTACATCAACATGTAGTGAATTTCATTATACCTAAGTAATGCTGTGTATTATATCAGCGATCTAACGATTGCTTGTTGAAGTCCTCTAGTGGGACTAAAAATATTAATTAAAAGATAAAGAAAGACAAAAAAGAAATAAGAAATTTCCATTTTTCCCTGACACAATTCCTATCTATAGAAATTAAAAAGAATAAACACAACCTATAAATTATTGGTATTGCTGGAGTCGCAATGACCCAAACTACAACATTCCAAAAAATTGTAAAAGGCCATGTACTTGCTTGAAAAAGGCCATGTACTGACGGGCCGAAACGTTGCTATGGTGTTTTTCACTTTGGAATAAAGTTCACTGCTGCTTTTAAGATGATGTCGTCCAAACCATTACAATTTTTTTGAATTGGCTTGTGGTGAGTTGTGGGCTTGCTCATCCTAGGACGGACGTTGCAGTTATATTGACCGTAACGGGTCTATTGTGAAATTTTGTGTGCAGTTCCCAATCTGTTTTTTCTGCCAAACTACAACAATTATTTTATTTTTTTTTACAAAAAATAATCATGTTGTCGTCGTAATCGTGCTGACCCATAGAATAAAGTTATCACAATATGTTGACCATATGGTGAATGGCAAAAAAAATGCAAAAAAAAACAGTGCTGTAATTACTGTTGTTTTCCCAGTCATCCCTGAAAGAGTTAATAAAAGTTAATAAGTAATATGTAACATAAAATGGTGGCATTAAAATCTAAAACTCGTTTTGAAAAAACAAGAACTCATATGGCTGTTTTGACAAAAAAAATAAAGTTGCGGCTTGTCAGGATTTGCGCCATGGTCTCCTCTCTGGACTACTGGCCACCTCCTGCATTATTAGGAACCTCCTTCCTCTGCTCCTTGTTGGTGCTCCTAGTAATTTGCGCTAATTGTTTGTTCCTGTGTTTCCTGGTTTGACTCACTGCTACAGACTTCTGGCTAAGCTTTGCCTGCCCTGACCTCTTTTCCTGTGACTTATTTATGCCTCTGTCTGCTCCCTCTGTACCTCGTCGATAGAAACCAGAGAGTCCTCCAGAGTCAAGTCCAGTCCATTTTGCGGCAGGTTCTGGTGGATATTGGAGGTCTCCCTAGACTCCGCTCCCTGGTGTGGTTAGATTTTTCTCTCACTGTGACCCAGCAGATCCACCACCTGCATCCGTGACACGGCTCTTGTAATGCGATGATGAACAAAATGAAAAAAATTTCTTGGTCCTAAAAGGATTAAAATTCTTCCTGTGTAATCCTTCTACATTATCATTAGTAAATTTATTAAAAAGGAGAGTGCCAATAGTGACACCTGTATTACCCCATTAGTAAGTCGAACCCAATTAGAGTATATTATTACTGCTGTAAGTTGTTAACCCATTTATACTTATTATCACCAAGTTCACGCATTCTCATTTTTTTGTATCAACCCTTTGTATGACGTGCTATTAAATGTCTTTGAAAAGTCCAGATACATGAGAGCCACAGCCTTACACAGGTCTTAAATGAAACTTATCCCCCTATGGAAGCGGATCATGCTGTATTATAAGGTTGCATTAAAGGGGTTTTCTCACTACAAGTAGCTTTCAGCATTAGTGGACTGTTCAATGAAGACCCTTTGTGACTACATTGGTCAGTAGATTTTACTTTAGTCATAAACTATAGACAGTTTAGCAGGTCTCTCACTGCACAGATGTTTCTATGGTATACCTGTTATCTGATTAGCTGAGAGCAGGAGTGATATCATCCCATGGATGGACTTGTAGGGGACTGAGCTAATTAGAACTAATTAGAATAAACAGGGGTGTAGCTAAAGGCTTGTGGGCCCTGCTGCAAAACTTCAGCTTGGGCACCCTACCCCAGACCATGGCTGTGGACCATTAGTTTTTAACAGGTTCCCTACTTGGCGTGATAGATGATTGCGGTTTAGTGTTCCCCAGAAAACTATTTCTACTTAAAGGGATCGTTAATAGAAGAAAATAAATTTTAAATGGGGACAAAGAAAAACAAGTTGTACAGCCGAAGCATCTGCCCCTGATTGCTCTCATCCCTCCACCCCAATACTTTATGGGGTGAACAGGAAAAAAATTAAATTGCACTTCTTTTGTTTTTTGGGTTTAAATTTTGTTGGAGTTTACACCATACAGTTTAATTGCCCTGTTATCTGTACTCTGCAGGTCATTACAAGGGCCAAAAAATACAGCCACGTGATCACTGCATGTCACCGCTATATAGTGACTGATACCATTATAACAATATCACTGACCAAACTAATATAGCAAGACCAATATTGCCAATAACAACAATATACAAATACCAAATAATACCACCATATACCACTATCCTATAGAGACTAATAACACATACTGTTACTCATCAAATCAATATACCAAGACCAATACTACCACCACATATCAATGTATTTCATCACTATAAAGTGACTAATGCTACTGCCATACTGTTAGACACCAAACCAAAATACCATCACCAATATTGCCAAGTAAAAAACAATATGCAAAGACCAAATAATACTTCAACATATCACCACCATAAAGAGACTGAATATAACCAATGTACTGCTACTGACTATAAACCATTACACTAAGACCTCTATTACCACCACACAGTGACTATATAGTGGTAGATAGTGTACACAGGCTCTGCAGTGCAGTTACATCCAGGAACTCACGGGTGACGTCTTTTCTTATTCCCTGCAGAATTTACCACACAAACATCTTAGACTACTCACTTTCCCAGCACCTCCCTACCAATTCCAAGCCCCGTACAAACTGCCTAAGGCATATAGTTCCCTATTACAGCACTCCAAATATATATATATTTATATATATATATATTTATATTTATATATCCACACACACACACCCCTAGGGTACTTGGTAGTTGTAGAACTAAAAGTCCCACCTTGTTCGTGTGTGTGTATATATATATATATATATATATTATATATATATATATATATATATATATATATATATATATATATATTATATATATATATATTATATAGATATATCTGTGTGCCTGTAATGTGTATTCCTTATGACACTTGAGACTGGCCTGTGTGGCAGACATGCTGGGACTTTTGGTTTTACAGAAGCTTCTGTGGAACTACAAGTACCATAATACTACACTAGCTAGCATTCAAAACTTAAAGTACATGTAGTGCTGTATCCTGTAGATCCACAGCAGTTGCTGTAGAACTACAATTCCCAGCATGTCTGCCATACAGGTCAATCTCAAGTACCATGAGGTATACACATATACACATTACAGGCTTACACACACACACACACACACACACACACACACACACACACACACACACACACACACACACACACACACATATATATATATATATATATATATATATATATATATATATACATAGAGGGAGAGAGAGTGCTTCTTGACTGTAATGAAGGTTTCTCTTGCTCTTACTGTGCAGGCAGGGGGATGAGGGCGGCGCATGGCAGGCGCGGGCTGTAGGCTGGGATCTGGAGCAGAGCAGTGCTGTGGCTGCTCACTGACTCTACTACTGTTCCACCTGAGACGCTTTAGGACCACCCACTTCCTCTGCCTTTATTCCTCCTCCATACACAGTAAGTTCTAGCTCTCAGCTACTTCTTGTTGCAGGTGCAATTGCTGGATCTGTGTGACCCAGCGATCACAGCTGTGTGGTGAGGGGGGTTCGTGGGCCCCCTTGGCTCAGGGGCTCGGTCGTAATTGCGACCGCTGCAACCCCTGTAGCTGCGCCACTGAGAATAAACAACATTAGCTGTAGGAAACAAAAGGTACAAGTTCTGTGAGGAATGAGAAGCATGGAATTATCCATAATTGTGTTAGATATAAGAATCTCGTGCTCTGTCAGTTAATATATGCTAATCACTGTTGGAGACCCACCCACAGCCTGAGGAGTCAGAGTACAAAACTGCCTGTCGGCCAGTGATTCAGTGTGCTGAGAAAACCCCTCTAAGTGAGATACACCAGGACAGCAGCCATACTGCTGGTATCACCACTCAACTGTCGAGTTCAGATGCCAAAACTAAGGCACATGAGTTTATACTGGATCACCGATGACTGGAGAGGTAAATAAAGATTTATTTTGTAATTTTGTTATATCCTGACATCTTTGCCTTTTTTTTTCTTAGAGGTTGCACAACTCCTTAAAATCTTTGGGTATATAGTTTCAGGGTATTTTTTTATTTATTTTTTTAAATGTTAGTTTTTGAATATTGGCATTATAGACCCCTGAAGTGTTGGAAATAAGGGTTTGTCTCTCACGGTACTTAATTCCTGCAGAATTTGGGAGTGAATGCCATCCAGATCTGGTAATCAGGTGGTTTATGCTGCTCTTTCTGAGAGCAGGATGTAACAGAGAGAGAGAGAAGCTGAGCTTTTTATATATACAGGGTTTATATGATTTGTTACTGAATTTCTGAGTCAAAAACAGAGAAAATTTGTGAAAATGGTGCTTACTCCACCCTCATACAGTGATTGGCTGTTTGCTCTTTACACACACAGATGTAGGGAAAGCTGTCAATCACTGTATGTGGGCGGGGTAAGCAGAACTCCTACTGTCACTTAAGGAGTTCAGTCAGAATTTACTCTGCTTTTTAATTAGAAATCTTGCACCAAATCATATAAACCTATATATCACAGAGCTTCCTTTTATTATATCCTACTGTCAGGGCAGCATTTACCACCTGGCAGGTTCCTTTTAAGTCTGCATTGCACTTTTAGAGACTAAGGAAGTGGTTTTTAGTGGAAAATTTACATTATTCTTGCCATGTCATTGAATTTTCCTATGTAAATACAGCAGAGAAAAGGCATTTAATAGATTGGCCTTTTCCTCATCTTTCTCCATCATAACACGCCAACACTTTCAGTTCTAAGCTTCTAAGCTTTCATTTGAAAGTTTCTTATTGTTTATGTAATTGAAGCACATTTTTAGCTATTTTATTTTCTTTGACAATGATTCGCTCTGTCTGTCTTTGCTGCTTTTATGTCTTTTTGCACTATTTATTTTTCTTTTTTATATTTTAGATGCTTTCTTGTTTTACTAGTTTAAATCCTTTCATTTTCTCATTTATTGAGCCCCTTACAGGGTTTTATTTAACTACAGTTTCTCTAGTTTCTAATGTGTTTATTCCCATAAGGTATATATTATTCACAAGACCTACTTGGTATACTATTAAAAATGCCCCAGTAAGTGTGTATGCTTTGATTTTATGCCAATAAGGTCATCTCTTAGCTGGTGATAATTGGCCTTCTTGAAGTTCAGTGTTTTTGTAGCTTTGCTACTAAACATTTTATTTCAGGATAATTGAAAACTTCTTATTTTGTGGTCACTATTAACTAGATGACCCTAACCCCAACCTGTCCTTGTGGCATCCCATCTGGGTAATTGGGTAAAATTAGGTTTAGAAGCACCCTCTTCTTGTTGGATGCTACCCGTTGTGAAAGCGTATTGTCTTTTTTTCTTTGTCAAAAGCCTGTTTCTTGTACCACCTCATTGGCAAAATGTTGGAAGACTAGAGCATTACAAATTTCTGAAGGGTTTGTCCTGAAATTTGTAAGATCCATCACGGGTGTTGAAGGCCAGAAATCTAGGTATATAAAGATAATAGTTCTACTTAACCAGTCAAACAACTCCAATAAAATAGATAGAAGACACTAATCCTTCACTGTGATATTAATGGGAGAAGATGCTGCACTCCTGGAAAGCAGAGATGGATGCTGGAGTGTTTGTAGAGGGGATAGCCAATCCCGTATATACTCAGAGTCAGAAAAATCCACAGCACTCCACAGACTTCATGCAAATAAGTGAACAATTTATTGGTGAATTACAGAAGACAGGTCTGCCAGACCATATATATTGAACGTTTTCGGTCACAAGAGGCCTTCCTCAGAACCGTCTGTAAGTAAAGAATATAATAAAAGAAACTAAATACATACATGGAGACACGCCAAGTGGAGAATAGGAGAAGAGAAGTCAGAGAGAATCAGAGCTAGAAAAAGGACAAGTAAAGAGAATGGGTAATGGAATAAGGTAAGTAAATGATGAAAAACTGAGGAAAGTGATGGAAAAAAGAAATAAAGAAGGCGGAAAAAATAAAGAGAGGGAGGAGATCAACAACAAAAGATGAAGAGAATTAATAATAGTAGAGGTAATCTAGTATATGAAAATGTGTAAGGTATAAAGCAAAGAGTATACATAGAGGAACGGGACAAACACTATAGAGAATATACAGTAGAAGACATAGGAAATATGTAAAAAGGTTAAAGCAGTGTATAACAGTGATGTAGCAAAATGAACCAGTGACAAATGGGCATAAAGTTGCTAAAGTAGCAAGAGTTATACACCTGGGAATAAAGCAAGGATGTGAGTGCTGGAGCTGTCAGGCTGACTAATGGTGGATTCGGCGTTACATAGGCGCCGGCAAGAGCAGCTTCCGGTGCTTTGAACGCACCGAAGGGAGTTGCGCATGTGTGGCGCGAAACTTCCGCCCAATGGAATGCAAACCGAAAGCACGCGCAGCGTGGCACAAAGGTGGTAGTAAAGCCATACAGGAGCATGGCAAAAGGATATTAGAAGCCTTCACTGTGAATTTCATTGTTTACTTTTACATGCAAAAGACTGCTCTGAGTTGGGGCAAGGACATAAAAGTAACCTGTCGTGGCTTATGCTGCCTTATCTGAGAGTAGGATATGATGGAGAGAAGTGGAGCTCTGTGATATATAGGGTTATCTGATAGAGGGAGAGAAGCTGAGCACTGTGATATATAGGGTTATATGATAGAGGAGAGAAGCTGAGCTCTGTGATATATAGGGTTATATGATAGAGGGAGAGAAGCTGAGCACTGTGATATATAGGGTTATATGATAGAGGAGAGAATCTGAGCTCTGTGATATATAGGGTTATATGATGTGGGAGAGAAGCTGAGCTCTGTGATTATGTTATATGATAGAGAAGCTGATCTCTGTGATATACAGGGTTATATGATAGAGGAGAGAAACTGAGCTTTGTGATATATAGGGTTATATGATAGAGGGAGAGGAGCTGAGCTCTGTGATATATAGGGTTATATGATAGAGGGAGAGAAGCTGAGCTCTGTGATATATAGGGTTATATGATAGAGAAGAGAAGCTGAGCTCTGTGATATACAGGGTTATATGATAGAGGAAAGAAGCTGAGCTCTGTGATATATAGGGTTATATGATAGTGGAGAGAAGCAGAGCTCTGTGATATATAGGGTTATATGATAGAGGAGAGAATCAGAGGTCTGTTATATATAGGGTTATATTTTTATGGGAGAGAATGTGAACTCTGTGATATACAGGGTTGTATGATAGAGGGAGAAAAGCTGAGCTCTGTGATATATAGGGTTATATGATAGAAGGAGAGAAGCTGAGCTCTGTGATATATAGGGTTATATGATAGAGGGAGAGAAGCTGAGCTCTGTGATATATAGGGTTATATGATAGAGGGAGAGAAGCTGAGCTCTGTAATATGTAGGGTTATGTGATAGAGGAGAGAAGCTGAGCTCTGTGATATATACAGTAGGTCAATAGGATTTGGAGTACAATTTCTGAGTAAAAAGCAGAAAAAATACTAACCGGATTCCTTAAGAGACAATGGAAGTCCTGATTACCCTGCTCACATACTTATAGTGATTGACAGCTTTCCCTGCATCAGTGTGTGTACAGAGCAAATAGTCAATCACTGTATGTGGGTGGGGTAAGCAGTACTTAACTGTCTTTAAGGAGTCTGATCAATATTTCTTTGCTTTTTACTCAGAAATCTTGTTCAAAATCATATTAACCTATATATCACAGAGCTCAGCTTCTCTCCCCAGTTCCCTTTTAAAGTCCTCTGTAAGTTCTGCTGAATATTAGTAGTTATGACCATTTTCTACATTAAAGGAGTTTTCTCACCATGGTGCTTCACGGAGTCACAAGCAGTTTTACACTCACTCTGTCTTCTCAGGCTGTGGATGGTTCAATAACAATGATTAGCATATCTAGTATCTCTGTGAGTAGCTGTGCCCTTACACTGACAAGTGCAAACAATGGCTAATCTGTAATCTTGTTAGGGTAGGTTCACATGGCTTATTTTGGAGCACATTTTGCGGCGTACTGAGCTTAATACGCGGGTATACAGTATGCGCCCCATAATTACGGTAATCCATAGCTCTCATAGATAAACTATGGATTACGCCTCCTCTCATGTCAGTTACTTGCGGCGATTACACGCCACGAGTAATGCATGTCTATGCGGCCGGCCGGCTGCCAGCCCCCTGCACCTCGGGAGTACGCGCTGATTACGCGCTGCAGTACATCGAGTGAACATACCCTTAGAGATAATTAGTTTGCTCAGGAGCAAAGTCCTTCCATGAAGTAACATCACTCCTTGCTCTAAGCTCTCTGCTCTAATCGGATAACAGAGTTATGGTCAGGGACCCAGGTAACAAAAGAAACCTATGTGCACTGAGAGCACATAAAATATCTCTTATCTCATGACTAAAGTAAAATCTATTGACCAATGTATTGAGAAAAATCTTCATTTAACTGGCCCTTTATGTTGAAAGCTAATCTTTGTAGTGTGAAAACCCCTATAATAAAAAAGAGTAAACTTGAGCCAGAAGGAGGTTCATGCATAGGCAAGAGATTAATAGGGGCAATGGTCTGGAAGTGTTTTTGCCTTATGTTTAGTGAACACATTGGCAATATCAGTGTACTGTAGAGGAACAGCATCTTTGGATGCAGATGGATCCTGAACATATTCGTTGTTCAATCAAAATGATTTACAATGAGCCAAGATCAGCAGGTGAGGATAAGTAGCACTCAAACTGCTAGAGCAGACCTGCACAACTTGGCAGGAGGTGGGTGCTAAAATCTGCCTGTAAATGCTCCCAAACCATGTGAGAATGGAGCCAGACCATGTGCAAAGAGCCCAGATCACCCAGGAACACCCAATTTTCAGTGGGGTTTGCAATTCCCCACCGCTTCATGTTCTAATTTGCGGAATGTATGTTGTGCAGACCTAGACTAGAGTGATGATGTCATCCAGTTAAACTGGACAAGCACAATATTCGCATCTTGGGTGACATGTATGAATTCTGACACTGATAGACCAGTTCTAAATAGCTTTAAAGAGGAACTGTCACATAGATTATGCCCCCCCTTGCTGAGGACAGCACAAGCTAGTGACAGACCTGCTGTTTCCAGCACTGTGTCCCTTATTCTGTAAGATGCTGTAGTTTTTTGTGTATTTAATGCTCAAATCTGCAGTTTTCAGCCAGAAGAGTCATTTGAAGAGTCATTTTTTTTCAAACCCCCGCCCACCTGGGGCTAGCCCCACCCACCTCAACTTATAAACCTATTACTTTGAATATGTAGTTACTGGTGATTAACTGTCTGTGGGCGGGGTTAGCATTTGGTGGGCGGGGCTAACACCTGCTCATGAATAAGATTTGAGGGTTAAATGCTCTAAAACTACAGCATCTTCCAGATTAAGGGACACAGCGCTGGAAACATCATTTCTGCCACTACCTTGTTCTGTCCTCAGCAAGGGGGGCATAGCCTATGTGACAGGTTCTCTTTAAGGTAGTATAGACTGTGCCAGAATGTATGAACCTCTTCTTCTGCAGTTCACAGGTACAGTCAAGTGCCAATACGACAAGTCTGGCTCAGGCAGACCACCTTTAACCTGGTCTGGCTGTTCTAACTGTTCTGCGGCAAAGCTTTGGCGTCAAAGAATCATAAATGTGTCTACTTCTACTAATGTGGTGCGACACCCCCCCAGAATGCCCCAAAATAAAGTTTGGAGTACGCCCCGTTCATACATGTCGTCCTTTATGTTTATGACCAGCCAGCCCAATCAAAATCAAGGGTAAAGAATTCGATGGCATATTGCCCAACCAGGGAAAATCTCTGCTTGAATATTAAACAAGATGACAAACTTAAATTTTCATCTTGGAAGTGTTTTAATAAAAGAAGAATAGGTTACATGCAGTCTTCTTTGCTTTGTGTCCTGATGCTTGTCCAGCGAAGGACCTCTCCAATAACATCTATTCACCTGTGCATTCACTGAGAGTAGGATGGGAGAGAGATAAGGCGACATGTATATATGGAGCTGCGGCAGTTATCTGGTGTCTTTTTTGCCCAAAACTGGCGCAGCCCTGTGCACTAGATGTATGAGCAGGCGCACTCCATAATTAGGTGCATTATAAAGCACCCGCTGCACTTATAATGCGCCTAAAATGTGGGGGCGTTCTGGGGCGTGTCGCATTACAACCATATGATTCTACACATTTATGTCTTTGGTATGGCAAATCCAAGCGCATTACTGCTAGAACAGGTAGACCACTTTAAAAGTGGTTTACCTGAGCCCAAAGTGTTGTTTGTAGCTAGAAAGCGCTAAATCTTTGACCCGCAGTAGAACTGGTTCATAGATTTAGGTGCATTCTACGCTACTAATGCGCGCAATAAAATTGGCGCCTGGGCTCCAAAAATCATACATGCCGCCCATAGTGTTTAATAAATATGCATCTAATATGCTGAGAACAAGAGGACTTTATAAGTTGGTAACCATGAGGAGTAGAGGAGATCATTCAGACCTTCTTATTTATTCATTCGAGTTTAAACTATGGAAGTTAGAAGAAAGCTTGCTGGAAATTGTTGATGCCAAAGATACTAGGTAAGCTTTTTCTACATGAAGGAACGGCTTATTCTTGCATAATATTTTAATGCAAAGTATATTAATTTTTTTTATTCACTTACATAACCTGTTTATTTACATACCTTTTGAACGCCGCTCAAATTTATACTAAGGCATCTTTAGCTGATGATCACATTAGATTCCACCTTTACAGGTTCTTAAGGTAACATAAAATATATTGTTAGTGATTCCTTCATATACACCTGTTACCCTGCATCACCTGTTACCCTGAGTTGAAGTTTAAAAGTTCACCTTAAATGTACAGTACGATTCTATTTTTGATGGAATATACTTTAATGGATAAATATAACAGAATCGTAAATTAAAAGATTTACTTGTAGAGTACCCCTTTTACATTGCCAAATTATGGCATCACCATTATGAAGCTTTAAAGGGGTATTCCCAAGAATTTCCATTGGAGATTTTCTAAAATTTTGGAAAACCTCTTTAAGGAAAAGGAACCACACTTTTTACAACATTCACCTCTGCTTGTAGGTGTGGGCACTGTTGCTTTCTGGTATTTGTGGGTCCCATGGCTCAATTTATAGGGCAATACCCCTTGGGATATCGCTGCCCACAATGATCACATCACTACTTCTAGGGCATTAAGAGAAAGATATTAAGCTGTACCCATACATTGCCTCTTGTGACAAAAACTGGTGTTGAGGTCATATCATGACATACACCAGTGTCTTGCATAAGACTTATCAGCCTATATCTCCAACAAGCTAGTGATGTTGATCCCTGTGACATCATTAGCAGTTATGAAGCCTTAAAAGGAGCTCCGTGTCTTTGGCACAGGCGACCTGACTGCATCATCACCCACTACAGATTGGGAGCATCATAGTCAGTATCCCTTCTAACTTTGTGTTCTGAAGCATCTTTAAGTGATTTCGATCACCCACGGTGATGTCATATCCATGGCATCATATCCAGAGGGATCCTCTAAAGCAGGGGTTTCAAACTGCGGCCCTCCAGCTGTTGAGAAACTACAACTCCCATCATGCCCCCTGTTACAGATTATATAAATGCATGATGGGAGTTGTAGTTTCCCAACAGCTGGAGGGCCGCAGTCTAAAGGGATACATAAACCTTTAACATTGGACATCATTGCTTCAATCTGCAGCAGCTATTTGGTGGCCAACATTTACCTTTTAGGGTTGGCGCAACTTGTGGTATCACCTCTCAGCAAGTCTTCTATGTCCAGTGACCTCTTCATCTGTTCCAGGGCCTTAAATGGGACATATCCGACAGTGTCACTAATGTTGCTCATGATGATCTTACCTACCTGCCAGTTTGTGAATATTGTAGTCACTTTTACAAAAGCTAGCAAGATTTCTACAGCAGTATTATATTATTAGTATATCACTATATAGTATACGGGGATGTCTTATTAATCATTCCAAGTCAATATGGAGGGCTCATTAGAAAAATCTGTTTACAATTTTTATTTTACATGAGGTTGTTATGCAACAATTTGTTTTTCTGCTGTCCTCAAATGGAAGTGCGAAGAGCCTTTACAAATATACTTGCACCCCGAATCTTGTAGAAGCATCTATGTGAAAATTAATACATTGAGTTACTGTTTGTCCTGCCACTGTGCTGTCTTCTGCTAAACAAACTATATTATAATGATATTAAGGTCACTTGTGTATACAATTTGATTTCAGCATTTGATGTGTGCTGGTCTATGGTGTTTGGTGGAAGGAGATGCTTCTTGCAAAACCAAACTGGACCCACCACTGGATGGGACTGAATGTGGGGCAGATAAGGTAAGCATTTGCAGTGTACTGTAAAGGGTTTGTAAACTTACATTTTATATAGCATCACAAAGTATGGAAACAGTTTGTATTAAACTTGTTGATGCTTCCCTGTTACCCTATTTTCCCAAAAATAAGACCGTGTCTTGTTAATTTTTACTCCTAAAGACGCACTAGGTCTTATTTTCAGGGGACGTCTTATTTTTCCATGAACAAGATTCACATTTATTCCATGAACAAGAAATCACATTTATTGTTGAACAGAAAATCAATTGGCCCCAATCTCTCATGTCTAGAAACAGTACTTTCCTTACATGAGCACCACTTGTCCAGATAGCCTCCCAAACAGGCAAGACCTATGTAAATGATCTGCTAATGAATGGCATGGGGGGGAGCTGTAGCAATGACTAGGTCTTATTTTCAGGAGAGGCCTTAAATTTCTAAGCTTTAAAAAAAAAATTCAGTAAGTCTTATTTTTGGGGAAACAGTGTATTTAGGGTTTGGTCACATATACCTTTCATCAGGAGTTGCATTGTCTATTCAGGCATTTTTGATAGCAATAGTGCTGCAGTCAGCAACAGTATTCATATCATAAAAAATGCTGTTAAGGTCAATGAGGTCTGTTCACTCTTCGGATCTTTCAAACAGATCCTTCACAGAATATTGGTTTTCAGGTCTCTGTCACTGTGGCCCTCAGTAGGTTATGAGATACTTGAATGCATACCGAATCTGCTTGATCTCTATTGCCTAATGCCTTGAAGATTATGCGCGTAATAATAGAGATCGGTGGCCAGTTCGAATATTTAAAGAGGTTATCTACTTTATAATGTTTTTATTTATGATCTATATAATAGGAACATCCATGTTTCTAATATACAGGTATTGCTCCTTTCATACCAATTCTGTAGGCCCCTATATAGAAAACAGAAAATAGTATAGCCTATGTTTCTGTTCATGGAGTAACTATATGGACTAAACAGACATGTGACCACCACATACGTGATGTGACCCCTGGTATACAGATAACACTGTCCAGGTATGTAACAGTAGGTTATTGAGGAACAGATCTTTTCCGATATTAGTACCTACAGCAGTGTCTTATCCACAGAGTCTGTGGACAAGTTGCTCACACGTTCTTCTCTGGCCTCATCTTTCTGCTTTGTTTTACAGGTAACGTCATTAATAACAACCTAGAAACAGTTAACTTTAACAATACAATATCCCTTAGAGAGACAGCAGGTATACAAATAACTACAAAAACTCAATATCCAGCAGTCCTAATAGAAGGTTTAAAAAGTATGTCCAAAATGTATTGTAGCATTGCATATAATCCAGAAAAAACATAGGTAGACATATCAGTAGAACAGGCATAAAAGCCGCTTACGAGTTTCACACACCTCTAGTTTGTCCTACTATTTTAGGGTACATCCACACAACAAATGTCAAATACTTGTCAGATTCTGAATCCTAAAAACGTTTTGTCCAGCGAGTATTTACAATGTGGATTTTACGTCTTTCTTTTCCCGCCTGATTTACAGTCAGAAAACGAGTCCCATGAATGTTTGGGATGCATTATTCTACCTAAAACAAGTTGGAAAGAATGAACATGTTCCAAGTTTTTAGTAAAAACGACGGTTTTGAAATCTGACCTCAAGAAAATCCAAGCCATGTAGACTACAACTCGGATTTTCAATTGAGGTCTAAGGGGATGGTTTTTAAAACCCAAATCTGCGTAAAAATCCAACTGTAAATGCTTGCTGTGTACACGGATACTTTATAGGTAGTTTCATTTTAGGTTGTACTTTTGTGTATGTTGCAAATCATAACCTATTGCAATTTACTTATATGCTCTTTGATTATAAGCAGTAACTCTGTTTTGAGTTTTCCTGCTGTCCAGCTTGATGGTGGATGTATTTACTTACTATATTCACATGCAGTGTTAACACACTGTTCTAGTGCATAATTTAAATTTACTAATTGCAGTGTATCAATAATGACACTTTCCACAATGTGTATAAAGTTCACACTGTGAAAAAAAAAAAAAAAGTTAGTCCGCACATCCATTTGCAATTTGTATAGATGCGATTGCACACAGTTTTGACTGCAGAAAGTAAATTCTGATCAACCAGATACAGCATCACAAAGTTGACACTAAAACCCATACAAACATTGAAAAAAGGGAACATTAAAGAAAAGTCTCACAAGAAAAAAACCCAATAAAAATACAATAATATATTTAAATTGATAAAAAATATATTGAAAAAAACCCTTATCGATAGACACATAAATTTATAAACACATACATTTAAAAATTCATCAGATGTAAATATACCAACACACTATAGGGCAGAAGATTAATGTATATTAACAATGGGTATGTACTAAATAGGTTTTTTTTACTCACCGTCCCATTTCAGATTGAACTGTTATATAGAGGGAATCCAAAGACACAATGTGAATTAGATCCAAAAATTCTAATCCTACAATATTTCAACTGAAAACACCCTATAGGCAAAAATGACGGGTCATAGCCTAGATAAGGGTGGCCCCATCAAAATAACCCTGATAATATCCTGAACTGGGTCCAGGAGTGATCCAGGTATCCAAAGCCTTGCGGAAATAAACTCCAACGCGTTTCCCCTATTAGGTCAGGTTCCTCAGTGGAGTCAAACTGCTGCAAAAGACCAGACCTGATATACAGCTACAGTAGATACGATGCGCCACTGATGACCGGGGCGATGACCCCACATTTTTGTCTATAGAGTGATTTCAATAGGAATATTGTAGGGGTAGAATTTTTGGGTCTAATTCACATTGTGTCTTTGGATTCCCTCTAGATTATGCATATCTATGGGTTTTTTGTACATTAATATTCTGCCCTACAGTGTGTTGTTGTATTTTTAAATGTATGTGTCTATCGATAAGAGTTTATTCAATATATTTTTAAACAATTTAAATAAAGTATAGTATTTTTATTGGGTTTTTTATTCTGAGATTTTTAGTGGAACATTTAAAATGCATTACTGCTATACTTTATACACAAAAAATATAAAGACATTAAAGGAGTTGTCTCATGACTGGATTTCATCCTTCCTTGGTGCTGTCTTAAGAGCTGGAGTTTTGATATCAGGGGTGGGAGCACTGGCTTCCTCGAGTCCTCTCCCCCCTCCCTTCATCTAGGTGACGTCATGCTGCTGCGCTCGCTCCCGATGCTAAAACAGCATTGGAAGGGAGAACATCTCAGATCACAGTTCTCTTTCCCCTGCTGCTGACCATTCAATAGCATCCACCGTGTACACAGCACATATTTCTCTCCCCATACATGACAGCACGCAGGGCAGGCGATTACCCAGGCCTGGGGTTCCCAGCACAGGGAATTGGGCAGGGGGGAAGTGATTCAAATAATCTCTGATGTGATCGTCCTTTGGTACTAGCTGCCGGGGCTGGGCAGCCTGTTGTCTTTTCATGGAGTTATCTCACTGCTATGTCTGCCTGTGTCTCTGCTTAATTACTATTCACTGACTGTTGACTATTTCCTGCCGGAATCATTCACTTCAGCAGTGAAGCTGGTTAGGTAAACAGGAGAGTGAATGCTAAATAGGCAGACTCAGAGCTGAATGACATGGGCAGGAAATAGTTAACAGCAGTGAATAATAATTAGGCTGAGACACAGATAAGGCAGCAGAGGAACTGACAGGGGCTGCTAGTATGCCTGCTCTAAATCACTGAGCTGTGCAGCAGGCAGAGCGAGGACAGAGAGAGAACGGACAGGAGATAGTTAAACTTGCGTGCTCGCTCCCGAGTCAACCTGCTGTGATAAGATGCCGGAGATACAGCCTGCCTATGAGGGAGAACAAGCAGGTTGGTGACTACAGAGACCTCAGCAGCCTCTGGAGCCACTAAAAACAAGTTATCTAGAAATCAGTAGGAGATTTGTTATTGACATATATTGCAAACTTGCTTGTTTTTTGAAGATCTTTAATTTGAATGACAATCTTTGTAGTGAGACAACCCCTTTAAGTATGCAGTTTGATCAAGTTGCGTATACCCACCTACCGCATCAAGGCAGTCTTATCAGGTGGGTCCCTAACTCTGATACCTCTTTGTGCAGCAAAGCTGCCATACATTCAGGGCTGGGCTCCATTCATAATGATTCAAAGGGCCTCTTGCAGCCAGGTGGGAAGTCTGCACAGCTATGATGGAGGCATTCACTCCTCCAAATACACAATCCACAAAAAAAAAAAAATTGGCCCACACATCCATTTTCATTTTGTGTTACTTACCACTATGACTACGAATATGGGAGGAATTTAATATCTATAAGCGGCCTTAATGCCTGTCCTATTGATGTGACTATCTTTATACTGAATTTTATGCAATGCTATTTGGATAATAAATTTTGAATATACTTTTTAACCCTTCCATTGAGAGTGCTGGATATGGAGTTTTCATTGTAGCACACACACCTGACAGGGAGCAGATCTATGCAGCTGTGGATTTAAAGCTATCGGCTGCTGGTGAGCTGGCTATTTTTTCTGTATATGTACACAAGTAACTTCACGCAGTGAAGAAGTTGCTGGAATATCCATATTAATATTGAAGGGGTTTTCTCACTACAAAGATTAGCTTTCAACATATTGGGAACGGTAAATAAAGACTTGTTTTCTAAGAACATTGTAGATAAATTGTATCTGCTCTGAGTGCAAATAAGTGTCTCTGGTTACCGTCATGCTGTGCCTTCCTGATTATAAAAAGAGAGCAGATAGTGATGCTGCAACAGTTGGAGGAAGCAGCAACTTTATCTCTAACAAGATTAGCTTGTTTACAGCTTAGCATTTTTAGCTTTGTTTACACATATTAAATCTGTGATACTTATGTCTTTGTAACACTCAGCAAAATATAGAGAAGCTAAATATGCTAATCACTGCTATAGAACTAACCACAGCCAGACCAGAGGCAGTGTGAGTCTAAAGCTGCATGTGACTATGAAACAGCATGGTGAGAAAACCCCTTTATTTATCCCACCATTATTCTTATTTAGTTCCCCCATAGATGTCATGTAACCCTGACATAAGTGTCTGGTCATATGACTGTTTAGTCCATATAGTTAATTCACAGCAGTCAATACTATAGATGGGAATGTGGACTGTACCATTTTTTGTTTTCTAAATAGGGGCCTACAGCATTGGTATAAAAGAGGAGAATTTTTAATACATGTATATTACAAAACTGTATAATTTCCTATTTTACACATAATAAATAAAAGTAATATAAAGTAGACAACCCGTTTAAGTATTTATCTTGTGTACCTTAGGCACACATTTGCAGAGCTCTCATGCAGCGACGATACAATTAATTTTATTCAGTATGTAAGTATGTATAGTCCAGTCAATGCTGGGAGTTTGTTTTACAGTGGTGCAGAGCTGGGGAGTGTGTGAGCAAGACCCCGATCCCTCAGCATGTAGATGGAGACTGGAGTGCATGGAGCCCCTGGAGTATGTGCAGCCGCACATGTGGAACTGGAGCAAGATTTAGGCAAAGAAAATGTGACAATCCACCGTAAGTGTCCAGTGTGTTCTAGAGCTCTCACTCTGTGTTTCTTATCCCTTTCTCTGGCTTTGTTTTGTAGTTTTGCCTTTTACTAGATGCGTTTGGTTTGTATAAGTTTTTCTACTTGTTGTTTCTTCCTTGTTCCCCTTTATCTACATCTCTTATCATTCAAATGTTTAAGCGTTTCCCATATGGAAGTATATCCTTTATACTTGTGACACTTAAAGGGGTTGTCTCATTACAAGAATTACTTTTTATGTTAAAGATCGTGCAAAAACAAGTCATTTTGCAATATGTGTCCATTAACAGTGTCCTACCTATTCCTAGATATCCCCCTCTTGTATGGGCTGCATCAGCTCCTCAGGTCACTATAGCTACAGACCTGTTCGATCTCTACTGATAGGCTGCCAGCACTGGTTGCTATAGCTACAGACCTGGTGTCCTCAATGGCTCCTCACTGCAGGACAGTAGAGGCCAGTAAATCGCCCCTAAGTTCAAAATTTAAAATTAAAAAACATGACTGAGGTAAGACAAAACGATGTAGTGAGACAACCTCTTTAAAGAGGACCCACAAGCTGTTCTGAAATGTCTTCATACAGACTTGCATTCTGTATGACATAATAATCCTGCAACATCTTCTCTTATAAGTCTGTGTTGTGCTGTTCCTCTGTTATTCCTCCTCAACATGTATAAATAAAATGACAATCGCGTGTTTCTACAAACTTTTTAGCATTGTTTGTCTGTACACAGTCTGGTAATGTGAATCTTCCAGCATGTCATACCCTTTGACAAAAGACATATCCTTTGACAAAGAAAATGGTGACATCTAGTTTGCATTTAATTCATACATTTCCAGGAGGTATCATAGAGAAATTATATCGTTCAACAAATGATCCAGAATTATTATTATATGGGAGATTTAAGCTTGTAACAAAACAGACATGTCAGGAAAGCTTGCAAATGCAGTTGATAAATCAGTGGTATGGTAAGCAATATTTTGGAAAATTGTAAAAAAAAAATTTGCTAATCATTTTGAATTTTTAATTTGCTAAGCATTTTGAATAATTTAACAATGTTAAAGGGGTTTTGCCACGATATAATGTTGACGTTGGATCCTTCAAAATGGGCATTTAATCACTTTTCTAAATATATGTCATTAAAAAAAGTGATGCCTCTGAGAGCTACAGCCTGACTAAGATGCCCTTAGTTTCCTGACAGTTCACATTAGACACGACCAGAAGCTGACAGGAGCTGACCTGGCCGCGCTTGCGTTGTTTGCACTTCTTTTCTGATGGCAGGGAACATGAACTTTGGAGGGACTGGGGAGAAAGATCCTGTGTCTTTTGTATAGCGAATCCACTGGTTGTAATGTAATTATCTGAGTAAACATGCAGACGCTCCCTGCTCAGCCCTCCTCTCTGTCCCTGTAGCAGTTTGTGAACAAATGAAAGGCGCTGCCTGCTGAGAGCTTATCTTCTCTCCTGAGCAGATAAGAGGGAAAAACTTGTGCACAATACAATTATACCCTGTGGATTAGCCAAATAACATGTTTGCTCAAGTACAGAGACTGACCATCAGGACCATGCATGGGAGGTGGAGTGATGACATCATAGAGGAGGTACTTGTTTTTTTAAACACAGAAACACAACGCCCCTTTTACATGCCTCAAGAGGGGAGTATCAGCCTGTTAGGTGAGGAACTCACTTCTTGGCAAAACCCCTTTAAAGAAAAGGGAAAGGTTTTCAAGACAAGCTTTAGGACTAAAACAAATAGTATTTTTTTTAGGAAATAGGAAAAAAAAATCACTGAGGCAAACATTCAAATCTGAGTTTTTATTATGTTTGATGATGTGAAGACCCTTCTACACTCCTTTCCAAGGACCTCTTACCTGATCAAAGAACACTTTAAGTCACTTGTGGGGAACAGCACATGTTTTATGCCCTTGCAATAGAATTTCTTGCTGTCAGAAACAAGTGTTATAAAATGTGGGCATATTCACTATTGAAGCATTGAGTACAGTTTAATCCGGTGTCATTTTCAAATCAATCATTGTGACAAAAATAAATTAGACTGTAGGCATTGTACAAAAGAAGTTTACCTTCAGGACAAACCCACCAAATATACAAAAACAAGCCTTCTAAAGAATGCCATGCGGAATGGGATGATGAATGCCACACAACTCCAGGCACATTTAAGGGAGGTAAGAGGCAACCAAGTGTCACGTCAGACCATTCGTAACCATTTATATCTGTGTGCTAGATGAAAGGCAAAAAGTACTGAAACATTGAGAGCTTGGACATGTGCATTCTAAAGTTAAGAGATGGTTTCATTAGTTAATTTTAAAAAAATTCAAGAAATTTCATGTTTATCCTAAAATTGCGACCAAAATCCAAATATCCCTAACTTTTTGTGAGTAGTCTATTATGGTCTGAATCCTTTTTTGTTTTTTTTATGTTTGTGTCCTATGTATAAGGGATTTCATTATTTTTGTTTACAGTTGAAACCAGAAGTTTACATACACTATATAAAAAGACACCTATGCATGTTTTTCTCACTATCTGACATGAAATCAGAATAAACCTTATCCGTTTTAGGTCAATTAGGATTACCAAAATCATTTATATTTGTCAAATGCGAGAATAATGACAGAGAATTTGTAAGACATTTTTATTACTTTCTGCAAAGTCAAAAGTTTACATACACTAGGATTACTGTGCCTTTAAACAAATTGCGACAGCTCATATGATAATGTCATGTCTTTAGAAGCTTCTGATAGGTTTATTGCTACCATCTGAGTTACTTAGAAACACACCTGTGGATGTATTTTTAAGCACACCAGAAACACACTGCTTCTGTGTGTAACATCATGGAAAAGTCTAAAGAAATCAGCCAAGGTGCATTTTCCAGATACCTGAAGATGCCTCATTCATCTTTACAAACAATTATATCCAAGTACAAACAAGATGGGAATGTCCAGCCATCATACCGCTCAGGAAGGAGACGGGTTCTGTGTTTCAGAGATAAACGTGCTTTGGTCCGACTTGGGCATATCAACCCAAGAACAAAAGCAAAAGACCTTGAGAAGATGCTGGCGAAAGCTGATAAGATTGTCTCATTATCCACAGTGAAACAAGTACTGTATCAACATGGGCTGAAAGGCCAATCTGCCAGGAAGAAGCCATTGCTCCAAAAGAAACCTATAAAAGCCAGATTAATGTTTACAAATGTACACAGGAACAAAGACCCGCATTTTTTTGGAACATGATGTGGTTTGACGAATCTAAAAGTGCACTGTTGGCCATAATGAACAGCGTTATGTTTGGAGAAGAAAGGGAGAAGCTTGGAAGCCTAAACACAACATCCCAACTGTGAAACCCAGGGATGGCAGCATCATGTTATGGGGTTGTTTTGCTGCAGAAGGGACTGGTGCACTTCATGAAACAGATGGCATTATGAGGAAAGTAGATTATGTGGCAATACTGAAGCAACATCTCAAGACATCAGCCATGAAATTAAAGCTTAGGCTGAAATGGGTCTCCCAAATGGACAATGACCGGAAGCATACTGCCAAACCGGTTATAATGTCACTTAAAGGGGTTGTCTCACTACGAAGATTATAGTTGAAAATGTGGGGACCAAAAATCTAAGGATGTACGTCCTTGGTTACTATTGGCAAAGTGCTACGGTTTTAGAGAACGGGCTGGTTTACATGTGCTTAGCAACGGTGTTTGTTTACTGGTCATGGAAGCATTCTGTCCTGCCCAGGTCGTGCACATGCAAAGGAAAGGCAGTTAAGAGGAGGGGCGGGGCAGGCAAGGAGGAGAAGCAGGGAAGAGGATACAATACACACAACCCCCCTGCATGTCCTCTCACTGCTTCTCCTCCTTGCCTGCCAATACACACATCCCTGCCCCTCCTCTTAACTGCCTTTCCTTTGCATGTGCAGGACCTGAGCAGGACAGAATGATTCCCTGACCAGTAAACAAACACTGTTGCTAAGCACCAGTAATCCAGCCCAATCTCTAAAACCGTAGCACTTTGCCAATAGTAACCAAGGACGTACATCCTTAGATTTTTGGTCCCCATATTTTCAACTATGATCTTCATAGTGAGACAACCCCTTTAAGGATAACCAAGTCGAGGATAACCAAGCCATCATAAAGCCCAGATCTGAATCCTATTGAAAATTTAGGGGCAAAGCTGAAAAGGCAGGTGCGAGCAAGGCGACCTACAAACATGGCTCAGTTACACCAGTTCTGACAGGAGGAATGGGACAAAATTCCTACCAACTATTGTGAGAAGCTTGTGGAAGGATGCTACCAAATACTAATGAAATGTATGTAAACGTTTGACTTTGCAGAAAGTAATAAAAATGTCTTAAAAAAAATTTCTCTCTCATTATTCTGGCATTTGGCAAATCTAAATAGTTTTGGTTCCTAATTGACCTAAAACAGGTAAGGTTTATTCTGATTTCATGTCAGATAGTGAAAAAAACATGCATATGTGTCTTTTTATAAGTGTATATAAACTTCTGGTTTCAACTGTATGTGGGCAGTTTTTAAGCACCTTATGTGGGTTTGTGTTATTCTTGAATGCTCATTATCACTTTGTGATATTTCCATATTCTTACTTACTATATTGATTCTCCTTTATGCAATATGTATTTTATAATTATGTTTTAGTTATAATTTGTATAAGGTCACATAAAAATAAATTTTTTACTTTTATACTGTTTGTTTTTTTAGGTACATGTTGTTGTTATTTACACACACACACAGTTATTTATGTATATTTTGTAGCCCATATTGCCGCAAACAGGACAAGGTCACTTGCAGAAATATTTTTGTGGTTTATAATGGAATCTTAAACCATCAGACTAATATTTTACAGCAAGCTTCCACTAATGCGTTATTAATGGACAATTAGCTTTAGCATGAGCTATACAAAGCTGTTCTCTTAGACAAAGTAAAAGACCAATGTTGAAAAGAAAGTGATCATTACTCTGGACAACCTTACTGCACCAACAGTACCTGCCATAATACAGTGGTCTCCTAAGTTACAATGGCCTTAAAGGGGTTTTGCCACGATGTAATGTTGACGTGGGATGCTCCAAAATCTCTTTTCTAAATATATGTGATTAAAAAAAATTGCAGCCTGAGAGAGCTACAGGCTGCCTTACCTGCCCTTAGTTACTTAAAAGCTTGCATTAGATACGACCAGGCAGAGTGACAAGAGCTGCTGGCCGGGCTTGCGCAGAGCACACTTCTTATCTGATGAGAGGGAGCTGAAGGCACCGGGTAGGAATATGTTGTCTTTTGTATACAGAATCCACTAGTTGTAGTGTGATTATCTGAGTAGATCCCTGCTTTATCTGATGACAGAGAACATGAAGAAGCTTTCAAGCTGCTGTGGAGAAAAGGTGTTGTCTTTTGTATACAGAATCCACTAATTGTAGTGTGATTATTTAAGTGAACATTTCACACGATCCCTTATGCATGGCTCTGTGCTCTGGCTGTGTCTCTCAGCTCAGCATTGCTTTGTTTATATTTGCTTCTTAGCAGATAAGGCACGTCCTGGCAAAACCCCTTTAAGATACAATGGTCTTTCTTCCAACATTGTACTTGAAATCACACTCAAAATACAATGTCACAGAAACTGCCAAACTGAGATACATGTGAATTGTCTCCAGCCAATTGTCATGAGCATTTTACTTGCAAAACATCTGTACTAGTGACTTGAATCAAAAAAAGCAGTAGTTGATCAGCACTTACTGAATAGAAGAATCGCTGCAGTGAGAATCTTGTTTAAAATTTGCATGTGCTTTCTTTATTTCGCATGTCTTAAAATCCACAGCGCTATTGCTGTTAAGTACAAAACAGGTGAACAGCAGTATGGGCTTGTTGGTAGATGGCCAAGACCGACGCGTTTCAGGTCACATGACCCTTAATCATGGTGTAAGGGTCATGTGACCTGAAATGTGTCGGTCTTGGCTATTTACCAACAAGCCCATACTGGTGTTCACCTGTTTTGTACTTAACAGCAATAGCGCTGTGGATTTTAAGAGATGCGAAATAAAGAAAGCACATGCAAATTTTAAACAAGATTCCGACTGCAGCGATTCTTCTATTCAGTAAGTGCTGATCAACTACTGCTTTTTTGATTCAAGTTGCGAATGAAGGGTCCCACCCAGGATCTTGCACTGCAAACAGCTTGTGAGTAGTTTTAGATCCACGCCTAAGGAGGTGAGCTGTCTATTCCTTCGTTGGATTTGTTGCATGCATCTGTACTAGTGAGGTACAGGCAGTGATTGGCGGTCTAGTAGCACCTCTCTACAGTATAGTGCAGTACTACATGTCCTGTACTGCTCTTAACGTGTGAGGATAAGCTGTTCCTTTCGGCACTAGGTGAGGATTACCCATTTTCTTCGTTCTGGTACATTGTGTATAAAGTACATGACCCAAAGAAGCTCAAAAGTGAACGAGAATTCCAGCAGCTATTCCTGGCTGTTTTATGTAAGGACTTGTCCTTCTGCTTTATTTTCTTCAATGTTCCTTTTGCATTATAGTGGGTGACACTTTGGTGTTTCAGAACTAATTACCAGTTTTCCATAGAGTTATGCTTTTAACTTACAATGGTCATCTCAAAACCAATTATTATTGTACGCTGAGGGACCACTGTACTGCTGCCTATGGAAAAGAATTATGTAAACTGGTACAATTTTTATGTGTAACTTAGACGTCTCTTCGGTGCCTGGGTTGTCCTGTATTTCAGAATATCCTGGCCTTCATTACTGTAGTAAGATGTCCTCCTCTTCAGTAAAGGAAATAATTATTGGATACCTTGCTGATTGTGTAAGTTTGCCCACTGACAAAGACATAAACAGTCTATAATTTTAAGGGTAGGTTAATTTTAAAGTTGAGAGATAGAATATCAAAAATAAAATCCAGAAAATCACATTGTATAAATTATAAAAATTCATTTGTATTTTTCAGTGTAAAATAAGGTCTGGATTGCTTTGGCCCAGAGTACAGGGTGGCATTTCGGGATTTTATTGATATATGGCTTCTTCTTTGCAAGATAGAACTTTCATTTGTGGGCTACACAAATTGGTTTACCGACCAATTCATGCCCTTTTTTTTATGCAGTGCCATCTGGGGGCCCATAGATTGCAACCATACAATATTGACAGTCCTCATTGTGCCTCATGCCCATGGATTCCCTGAGTCTTTTGATGAGAATATGTACTGTAGATGGTGGGAAATTAAGTCTTTGAAATTTTATGCTAAGGAATATTTTTCTGAACTTGTTCCTCACTTTCTAGATGCAGTTTTTCAAAGATTGGCGAACCTCTGACTATCCTTGCTTCGCAGAGACTCATACAGTCATGTGATGTAGTTGAGATTTTAACCGCAAAGAGTTTTTTTTTATCACTATCACTAACTTTTTCAGCCTTTTGTTAACCCTCTCCCAACTTTTCTAAAATGTGTTGCTGTCATCAGTTTCTTAAGACGTTATTTTATTTTCATCTGACATGGAAAAATGTCTAACGTTCAACTTCTAATATGTGTTCTTTGTTCTGTTGTGAATAAAATCTAGTTAGGAGAGATTTTCAAATCATTGCATTCTTCGTTTCTTTACATTTTACATCATCCCAACTTTTTTGGAATTGGGGTAGTAGAGGACACTCTGCTGTTTGACATTTTAAGAGTGCTAAGAAGCTAACACCAGCTGTGAGGATGCTTGGTCAGTGTAGAACAAATGACTTCTTGATCCTAGAAATAGCTGAGCTTCCTTGTGTTTTGTGAATATGAAACATTGCTGCTGGCAGCATCACCCCAACAGTTGTATGAGCCAAGCCTGAAACGGGAAAATGAGGTGGTGCAAATGACCCTTCCAAGTACACAGAGACTATATCTTGTAATTGAGCTGTGCCTGCAGCACAAATCACATGCATGTTGAATAGTGTTGTGCTCCCAGCCAACGCTCAAGGTCATGTCCAGCTCTGGAGATTTCTGCTGGAAGCTTAGTCTGTATTTGTTATCATGTAACTATTTCTGTAGGCAATTTTATACTGCAGACCGTACAGTATGGTGTACAGTACTGGCTTCAGCAGCTAACACTGTGATATCAGCTAGGGTCTCACAGCTGTAAGTCATATGCAGTTTCTGAATCTAGAGGACAAGATGTCCCCAACCTTTTGTAGCGGGTTAATTTAAAAATGATTGGGGCTGTTGAACCACACTGTGTTAATAGAGAAAAAGCTTATTAAAACCATGAGTAAATGTTACAATTTACCTTAGTATTTACTGCCAGTGATAAGGTTTTCCATCTGGTTCTATATTCTAGTGTCTGAAACAGCCAACAGCTGGGGAGCCACATACAATGGCCATGGGTTGGCACATGTTGGTTTTCTAGTTAATAAGAAGCTTTTGGTTATTGATTACTCGGTGCTTTTTCTGGTGTATGTTACATTTTGCATCTATTGGTGTGGAATTTTTGGTGACTTTTTCCACCCATAGACCATTATAACAGATAGTGTACCAAACCTGCATCTGCAGTTAGTCTATAAAAACCCGTGTGAAAGAGCTGTTTTCCCTAGTGTTTTTTATGTTATTTGTGGTGGTTTCCCCATTGTTTATTGCTGTGTAGGGTTTTTTGCAACAAAAAAAAATGTTGTAGCCAGATGTTTGCTAGAAGTCAGTACAGAGTTATAAAACATTTGCTTAGCAATTCCTTTGAGAAACAGAGACATCCAACTTACAGCGGCATACCTAATGGAGATGAGAGAGAAACAAGGCTAAATATGCCTATACATCTTGAAACGTCTACTGAGGTGGACACAGTAAAGCTATTGAAAAGAAACATCAGGTGGTGCTAAATCTACATTATTCCTAGTATATCTAGTGATAAAAACATGTTTTAATAAGGGGGAAATACTAAAAATGTTCATAATTTGAGACTTTGGTTAACCTATAAAGTATATTATTTGTGGGACAGCTCCTTTGAAAGAGTCCTGTGGGATTTACAGTTTGTGGTAGTGTAAATTTTACTGAAAGTGATTTGCTTACTTTCCAATCCACACAGTTTGAAAGGTAAAAAGATTTTGGTTCAGGTGGTGATGCTATGTGGGCAGAATGGGGCAGATTTATCAATACTGTCTAACTCTTTGAAAGTAAAGTTAGACTAGACATTCTTAGGGTATGTTCACACGGCGTCTTGCATGAACATCCGCTTTTCAGATACGTCTCTGGATCCATCAGAGCGGACCCAGAGATGCATCTAACAATTAGCAGTGACTTTATTACTGCCGGCAATGACAAAGAAATGACATGCAATTCTTTGATCGCATCTGCAAGACGGACCTGACAGGCGCAATGCAAACACGCAGCGGCGATCTCTCATGTGCACACCGCTGCATGTCGGTCATGGCCGGCAGTGATAAAGTCACTGCTAATTGTTAGATGCGTCTCTGGGTCCGTTCTGATGGACCCAGAGACGCATCAGAAAAGCGGATGTTCATACGGCATGAAGACACCGTGTGAACATACCCTTACCATGCGCCACATGTATTATAGTGTTGATAAATCTGCCGCATGTAAGAACTGTCTAGTCTAACTTTATACCTTTTATAAATTGGTTTACTTTATGGCATTAACTTCACCAACATTTTGGTGCAACATTGCACACTAAGCTATGCCTTTTTCCACTAAATCCTAACCTTTTTCAGAGACCATGCCCCTCTTGTTGGACGAGGCGAAGAAGTGTCTAGAAACTGTCTAAAACATATAATAAATGTGGTATAAAGTATATATATTTTTGGCATAAAGAAAAAGGAAACAAGCTCCCTCTTGTGCAATATTTGAAGGTAAAAGTACTATTAATATACTTTCACCTTCTCGTGTTGTGGTAAAGAAGGCACAACCCTCCTCTACATATCATAGAGTCACCGATCTTCACACTACTCCACTCTGTTAGGAAGCCGCAGTGAATCCATACAACCCCCTCACGATCCACGTGATAGAGGAAAACAAGAATCCTGTTCAAATAGCGAGCTGGAATTAACCTTTTTTACTAAGGTCCGATCTGTCTGTATGCGGACCGAGACATGTGGGTAAGCAAGTGCTGGCTCTTCTGATTTCCAATATTTTATAGCTGAAGCTACACGTTTTGTACGTACTTCCTCAGGCTACATATTGATGCACAGTAACATACACTGTTAATTAGACATAGTGACAACAAAAACAGTAAGGCAATGTTCACACGGCTTATTGCCGGCGTAATTGGGGGGACGGATTTCGCCCCGCATTTACGCCGGCAGCCGTGCAGCGGGGCCGGGGGCCGGTAGCTCGCCGGCCCCAAAGACATTCATTATTCACGGCGCGTACACGCCGTTAATAATGTGCATGTCACTTTCTCCCCCCACGGCGGATTTGCCGAGCGGGGAGAAGAGACGGAATCCACAGTTCTCTATGAGAACTGTGGATAACCGTAATGACTGGGACGGATTGCAGCCGTACTGCAGCGCAAATACGGTGCGCAGTACAGCTCCAATCAGTCCCAGAATAAGCCGTGTGAACGAGGCCTAAAGGGGAGGAGGTAAACAGGGAAAGAATCAACAACCAGGAAATGGGACAAATTTGTCTTCATATTTAATTTTGGCACAAATTACACCAGAATTCTAGCGCAAGTGCCTTGATAAATCTGCCCCAATGTGTTTTGCCTTAGATGCTGACTCATATTTTTACTCTGAGGGTGATCAATGTGCATTAAAGAGGCTATCTGTGGAGAAAAAAGGGTTATTTACTTTGTTTTGAATATTAATAAAATTATTCTCCTGATCTTAGCACCAGGCTCGGAGTCTGCAACTGAGCTTCCTGATTGGTCTCGACACAGCACAATGCTTCCTTCCGGGTCTGTGGTGCCTAAATGCAGAAAGGGGGCTCTGTGGCTCAGTTCACTAGCTAAGCCATCTCCCATCTACATCACAGGTGATTTACAGAAAACTAAACCACACAGCCAGCACCCTACATGCCACCGACACAGGGAGTGGAGAGGAAGTGTTCTGCTGTCTCAAGACCAATAAAGAAGTCGGGGGCTTTGGATCCTGAAAAGAGCTTTGAGATCAGGAGAATGTTTAAGTTTTTATTATTACAGCATATTATTATTACTTATTAATATAATCTTGGGCAATAAAATTTATGCACTTATTTTGTCCACATTAAGACTTCGTATACAGCAAATTACACTCAGCCAATAAAAATGCAGACTTTTAATTACATTGCAAAAATACATCTCTAAACGTGAATCCCACAAAACCTCCCTATGGGGTTGTCCATGTCCTAGAAAAAAATAATAATATACTGAGGGCCCCCATTAACGCACAAAAACTTATGCTCACCTGCCTCTAGTCCCCAGTTCCAGTACTGGTATATGAAATGAATGTTACTGCAAACCAGATTGGATATAAGGTTCTTCAGTGGAAAGATGTAGTTCCTCAGTAGTAATGTCACTGAAATCCACGGCTCCTCTCCAGATGTGATTAAGGTTTTAATTTATATACATACACATTTACAAATTGTGTTGTCAATCATCAATTCTATAAATTTGAGGATAATACGCTCAGTGACATAAATCGACGTATCTGTCGTCCTGACCTTTGTCAAGAAGTCCCTATGGATGTAATAAGCTATGGTAAATAGTGTCTCAGACTGGCACACAGAAACGCAGGAGAAAGCTCCGGTAGGCCCTCGGGTATGATGGGCCCCTGCTTATTCTAAGCCAATAAGCAGCTGGAGCGGTGACCTGCTCATTTGGAAGTTACACAGTGTAAATAGTAGACTGGAGAGTGCCAGCACTGGAACCAGGGAGCAGAGGTTAGTCAGTAAAAGTTTTTTTTTTTTTTTGCTTTAATTGGGCTCCTGCAGCATTATATACATTTTTTATAGGACATGGACAGCTCCTTTAAAGGGGCTGTCTATTCTTATAACTAGATTTCTGGTAATGCACAACAAAAAGCAAACCACGTCAGCACGGAAAAACAACTTTACCCTGAGTTAACAATATCACCACTAATGATGGCAGTTCTTGGTGGAACAACACAAACATCACTTTCTACCATTTCCAAATCTCGGGGATCTCTCCGGTTACCCAAGCTCCGTAGTCTAAGGCTATGTTCACACGGCTTAATTGCGGGACGTAATTACGCCCCGCAATTACGCCGTGTGGACGGGGGCGGGGGGAGCGGGGGAGTAAGCAGGGGGCCGGCACTTCGCCGGCCCATAGACTATCACTGCTAGCGGCGCGTATACGCCGCTAGAAAGTGACAGGTGAATTATCTCCCCGCCCGGCGGATTCGCCGGGCGGGGAGAGGAGACGTAATCCATAGTTCTCTATGAGAACTGTGAATTACCGTAATGAATGGGCCGTTTTCGGCCCGTAATTGGCGCACTTCGGCGCGTAATTACGGACCGAAATACGGCCCATTTTAAGCCGTGTGAACATGGCCTAAGAATCCTATGTAGCAACTGCCAATTAACAAAATATGTAAGAGCACCCAACAGGGTGCTAAAAAAAAAAAAAAAAAAACTTTAGTCTTTATTCCCATAACATTGAAAGCTTGAAAAGACTTGAGAAGGTTAAAATGTCGCATGTCTTTGATGTTGGGAGAATAAAAAAAAAGCTTTTTTGAACACCCTGTTGGATGCTTTTTTGCATTTGGCAGTGCTTAATGCTGATGAAGTAACATAATTAAATATGATTAATTATGAACTTATGATTAATTAGTAACTCGGGATGAAAACAGTTCTGGTGATGTGTGATCACTACATACTAGCAGCACTTCTACAGACTGGATGGTGACTATGCAGGAGATGTGGTATAGTCACCTCATGCCTGTACCACCTGTTGCAAGGCAATGGCTGGAACATATTCTACTGCTTAGTAAATATAAATCCTACAACTAATTTGAGATCCTGAAGCATTTACTAAGTGAAGCTCTGTTTGTAGATTATACATCATAATCAACTCCCATATGGTTCTCTCAACAGCACACTATACCTAACATTATGTTCAGTAAATCTGTATGTATCATGGCAGGGATGTATCACGTTAGAAATGCAGCAACTATTGTGTTAGATGTTAACTCAAATGTTCTACCAGCTCCAAAGAACTTGCCTGTCATATTCTATATAATGTGCACACTCAACATTAATAATAATAACCTTTATTTATATAGCTCCAAGATATTCCACAGCACTTTACATGCCCATTTAGACTATATAAGTACATACAAATAAGACAAACATTACATAGTAAAATGCTACTAACAGATCAAACAAGAGGTGTGAGGGCCCTGCTCACAAGAGCTTACAATCTATGTGGGTATAGGGGCGAGACAAAAGGAGAGAAGTGCTTAGTTTACACAATGGTCCAGCCATGTTCCAGAAATATGGAGTAGTATATATATATATATATGTACACACACATAGATAAGTGCCTGGAGTGTCAGAAGTGCATTTTACTGAAAGCAGGGGGTAAGCTATTAAGTGAGGTGCCTCCAGGGGAAGAGGGAGAAGGGTCTCAAATGAAATAAACCATCCTTCTTCCACAATGCAATGTAGCAGGTGTTCCTAGATGTATGGCACTTGATCCTGTTCCCTGATTTTTTTGTGTTGCTCTTTAAGTTAATTACTCAGCTACAAAAACAGGACAAGGGGTCATCAAGGTTGACAGGCAGTTGTATTAACTTGTTCATTTCCAACAATCTACGTACATTTTGTATGTATTAATTAACTTGTCTCAAGTGACCCAGAACTCCCACTTGGTACTGCACAATCTTGACATCTTATACTTTCTGTGTAAGACAACAGAAATACATGGTCTAAGTGTTGCAAATATGTGGTCAAAGAAAAAGAATAGCTTACAATTAAAGAGATAGAATTCACAAGAATTCCAAGGTATATTATTTCATGTGATCACCTGTAGGACTGCTTATGGCAGAACAATCTTTCAGCCAGTGGATGCACACAGGTCATGTATGCTGCAAGTAGCCAAGACTGTATAAAAGTGGCATAAAGCAAAACAATGTAATAATGTTGAGGGAGCTTTAACTGGGAAAACCCACCAAAATTTTAGGCTCCTGCTTTTTGACTGCACGTACCCAATTTGTTAAAGAAGTACTGGCAATTTTTTTTGTTTTACTATTCTGTGTGGTTCTCATCATGTTTGTATAAGTAGTGTGTATTATTCTCTTCTGCTCATTTTTGCTCCTTTTGTGATCACAGAAGTCAGTCTTTCCACCTGGCAGCTGCATAAGTCCATGCAGGTGTGTTACTTAAAACTGCAGGGCCCCACTGCAAAATCTGTAAAAGGGTCTACACCTAACATGTGCCACTTATAGTTTTGGCCTCTTCTTGTGCGGCTTAGGGGCCTTTGGGCTCCCTGGTGTTTCTAGGCTGGTAGCAACTGCTACATCTACACAACATATACAATAGGTTGCAAAAATATTCATGCCCCTTGAACTGCTCCTCATTCTTAAACGTTACAGCCAAAAAACTTAAATGTATTTAATTGATATTTTATGTGATGGAGCAACACAAAGTAGCAAGTATTTGTGAAGTGTAAAGAAAATGACACGTGCTTTTCCAAATTTTTTGTTACACTTCACAAATACTTGCTACTTTGTGTTGCTCTGTCACATAAAATATCAAAAATATACATTCACGTTTGTGGCTTTAATGTTTAAAAATAAGGACAAATTTAAGAAGTAGAAAGATTTTTACAACCTACTGTAGCTATGCCCCTGGTCTCATCCAAATGTGCTTGACTTCTGGTGACATCACTTTTGTTTAAAAAGATGTTTGTAAAAATGTTCATCAGGGCTAGGGGATGGGAAAAAAAAGCCATTGGAGTGCTTCTTTAAATGTGCCACAACATGCATTATCCCTGTAGACTTTTATCTTGGCTAAAATTACAGCAGCCTTTTATACTAGGATTTGTATGACGTAGAGATGAGACTTATTTTCTCATTTGCAACTCTTCGAAATGTCACAGTTTTCAAGTGTTTGTGACTAAGTACTAGGCCATGTGCAAGAAAAAGTAACTCGTAGCAGTACTTCTCACAATCCTTTAACCCCTTAACGAATGTCAAAAGTCAGCATCGCTGAGAGCAGAGCTGTACTGCACAGTCCTGTTCCCAGCGCAGCCTCTGCAAGCGCCGGGCTACGGGGGAAACCTCCGCTCCCTGGCGCTTAACCCTTTGATTGCTGCGGTTCGTGACTGCAGCGTAATCAAAGGGCTTTCCCCTGCTCTGTCAGGTGATCAGGACTCCCAGTGACCTGATGGAGCTGAGGGAAAGTCTGTACAGTCAGGACCTAGAGTAGCCCCAGGGCTGTCTGTGTAAGAAGCCAGTGATCAGGGCAGACTGCGTGCTGCCCTGACTGCTGACTGTGTCAAACTGACACAAATTATAATGTATTAGCATATGTGAATATGCTAATACATTACTAAGTGTAAAAATAAATAATTAAATAAATAATGAAATAAAAATAAATATTTAATAAAAAATAATTGTGCCTACATTACACACACACAAAAATGACACACATATTAAGTATCCACACGGCCATAATAACCTGTAGAATTAATCTAACAAGTTATTAAGTGTAAAAAAGTTGAAAAAAAATGCAATAATTTATAAGTGAACTTAAACTATTCTCCCAAAAAGTACAACTTGTCCCAAATAAAACAAGGCCTCATACAACTGCGTCATTGAAAAAATAAAAAGTTACGACTGTTGAAATGCAAGGAGGCAAAAACTAAAAAATGTGCTGGTCATTAAGTACTTTTCAGGTATTTGGTTTAAGGGGTTAAACTCTGTGGTTCTCAAAATGCATCCATATCTGTTTTCATAATCCATGAAACTCCACATACTTGTCCAAAGTACATAACAGCATCCACAGGGTACAGACAAACTTGTTTTATTTAGTCCAGCATAAAAAATATGATGTCTGACCTATAGCTAAGTATTTGTCAAGCATCATACTTGATAAAGACCTGTATTTGGGTCAAAATGTTATGTTTTTATATTGCATTAAATAAAGAGTGTTGGTTTTTTAGGCCACGTCCCCTTTCAGCTTCACTTTTAGAGGCTGAGAAGCGTGGAGCAAATGGCACTGCAATCTGGTGTAAATGGTTTATAATGGTTAATAAATATGTCACACCGCAGGTAAGACTACTTTAGAATTCAATGCACTAAAAATGCCAATATAGGGCTTTTTTTTTATTTTTGACTTAGAAAAAATGAGGGTACAATCTGAGTTTGACATTAGATTTTAAACTTTGGGGTTAGAGCCAATCTATTGTATACCTTTCACTGTGAATTCACACTCTTCATCTTTATTTCACGTCCTCACTCCATAGTCTGAACAGGCTTCATTGTGCAAAAGCTAGAGAAGCTTTTACCCTCCTATGATTACACTTCTATATATACTTGCTCTTTAGTGTTACACAACTGTACAATACGAAATTCATAAATTAATAAGTCAACTAAAATGTTGTCCTGTATTGCCGTGAACAGCAAAGTTCATTGAGTAGTTATATCCCTAATCTCTTAAACATATTTAAAATACAGTTAGAGAGACACATTCAGACTTAAGAAGAGATGTCTCAGGAGGTACATAATGAATATATAGAAATATATAAATGCCTCTTACAAAAATATGGTGAAGCTGCTTTATGTTAAACTCCCTAAAAAGACAAGGGGGGCATTCCTTCCATCGAGAGAAAAAAAAGGTTCAATCTCCAGAGACAACAAGCCTGTTTTTACCATCAGAGCTGTGCATCTGTGGAATAGCGTTCTTTGTAGCTGGTCACAGCAGGAACAACCGAGGGCTTCAAGTATGGCTTAGATGATTACTTAAATAATGTTAAAGGGACTTTCGACAATTTTTAATAATTAAATCAAGACCCTGAGTCAGATTCTTTTTTTCTTAGCCATTTTTATTTTCTAATTGTAGATTTCTCAATTTGGTTGTCTATATGTGATTGTGGGGACCACATTCTTGCCTGCTTTTAGCAACATTTAGAGAGATTCTTTACAGCAGCTTCATGCAGATAGGAACCTGTGGATTGGATCATTGACTTCTATAGGAAAGTTTTCTAGGCATGCTCTGTGACCTGGGAAAAGTCATTGTGCAGGGAGGAGGAGAGGGGAAGCTGTGATTACTGGTGGATCCTGTGTTATCTATACTTATTAGTGTCTCCTTTCAGTGTAATCTTGCTTGTGCTGATTATGAGCAGACTAATGAAAATCTTTCTCTACAGAACAAGAAGTGTCAGACTATTATTACGCCTAGTGGCCAAAGTGAAAACTGCAGGATTTAAGTTTTTTTTTTTTTTAAATATTGAAAGTGATATTGAAAATTGAAAAAAAATATAACCACAAATTCTTTAAAAAAAAATTCAACATAAAAAAACATAAGTTAAACAATAATTTTTTGGTGACACATTCTCTTTAACACTATGGGAGACATATAGAATTCTAGTTTAGAATATCGATCCAGTCTGATCATCACTTGTGATCATAAGTGAAGTATTTTGATTTAAGGCATATTGATTCATGCCTTGTGGGCTCCATATTCCTGGATAAATAGGGGAAAACAAAGTTTTAAAATTGCATATACCCCTACCTTCATCCACATCTTATTCCTAAATTTGCTTGAACTATGTATAATGCCTTTGGTATGTCATGCACTTTATAAAGATTTGGAATTGCAACTACATGAACAGTTTGTCTCACTAACTATATAAATGTCTTTTTTTTTCTTAATGTATTGTATTTTTAATGTCAGATTGGTATCTACATTCTTTTAGATCGTAAAGTGAATATTTCTCTCAGTATTACTGGAGAATTGTTTAGTGTTCCAGAAAAGTTTGCAAATTTATCTCATAAATCATTTTAATGAGCTGGTTGCATTAGCAGGAAAGGAAAGGAAATGTAACTCTGTTATGTGGATACACACAGCATTAGTCCAGACCTAATTCATAAACAGATTTATTAACCTGCAGATTGAAAGATTTCCAGGAAATATGAATCAAGCATTGGAAGTCTTTTCTGCACTGTTGTTAAAGAAAAGATATAGCCTACACGGTAGACTTTAGGGGTCAGAGCAAGAGAATGTTCTAGTTGATGAGCCTTTACATTTTGATCAGGTATTATTTTTTTGGCAGCCCTGGACTTGGTGGACAGAGCTGTAAAGGGACAAATGTAGAGCACATGGTTTGTGAGAATTCACCCTGTCCTAAAGGAGGTTCCAGTTTTCGAGACCATCAGTGCCAATCTCATGACCGCAACATCAACAAGAAGAAAAGCCTCCTAACAGCTGTAATCATTGATGGTAAATCTTTGGATAACAGATATTTTAACTGATATCTTTAATTTGTGACTATAAGGTGGTTATTTATATCTGTTTTCTTAGACAAACCGTGTGAGTTGTACTGTACCCCTGTTGGCCGAGATAACCCAGTGCTGGTGTCAGACAGAGTCCTGGATGGAACACCATGTGGTCCTTATGAGTCGGATCTTTGCGTTCATGGCAGGTGCCAGGTGGAGTAGCTCACATGTTTTTTGCATACTTTTTTCTGTCTTCTTCAGTTACTTTGTTCATTAATGCAGGGCAAGATGATTCCATGTTAGTATGTTTTCATGCTGTTAGCTAGTAGCCAACTTCTGTTTTCATTATTGCAATGTAGAGCAGAGAGTCAAATTTTTTAGATATTTGTGGTTTACTTACATTCTGTGCATTAATTTATATTCATTTCAAGAAAAAAAGTTGTAGATTATAAACTCTTCTCAGAAATTAAAAGAAAACATAGCGGGGAAGGAAAATTTATCAAGTGCTTATTTTTTCAAGTAAGGGCCTGATTCGCATCTGCGTCAGAGGTGCTATTTGGAGACTCTGGTGCAGATTGCATCAAAAATGACGGAAAAAATAGCGCCGTTTGTGCCCATCATTTAACAGATCCAGTGCCAGAACATCCGACGCAGATGAGTATCAGTCCTTATAGAGAATAACAAGTCACTGAATGGGAAACTCCAGATTTATACTCGTTAAGATCTAAATTAAAGTAGCAAAGTAACACCGTTTACTACAAACAGTAGACATGTCTAACATCTATAAAGGCTATTTGTAGTTAAGCAGGTTAAATTCATGCTTTGCCCAATCCACCAGTCCTCATAAGCCTTCAATTTTTACCATGGAGGAATGCACGAAATTTCCTTCCATTATATAAAATCTGTACTCCTAAAGAGCTTGGTGTGTGGATGGCAAATAATTCTATTATTCTTAGCTAGCACTATGTTCTGGACAATATTTGTTGGCTGCATTGCCCTCTATGAGCTCAGTTATCTGTAATTAGGCAGAGTTCAGTTCACCTGAAAAGTTTCTGCTGTCTTAAAACGTTTCACACGTTGCAGTTTTGAAAAATAAAAATGCACATAAAAATAGTACTGCAATGGTCAGAAGTCAATAGGCAAATATAGAATGGCCTACATATATTGCTTGTATCATAGCGTTTTTTATTGTTATTTTGCTCCTTAGCAGTTATTTCATGATGCAACATTCTCTAGGTGTAGCACTTTTTCAGGCAGTTTGTAGTATTGACCTCCCCATAGACCTCCATTTCTTTTTTTCCTCTTTACCAAAAACACCCATGTGTGCATGGGTGTTGCGCTTTTTTATGCATTACATAGTTAGATAGTTTTTAAGGCTGATAAAAGACAGACGTCCATCCAGTTCAGTCAACTGTGCTATAATGTTGATCCAGAGGAAGGCAAAAACCACCTATGAGGTAGAAGTAAATTGTCCTCATTCCTTCCTGACTGCAATCTGACAATCAGAATAAATCCCTGGATCAATGACCCTTCTCCAGAATCCTAGTCACTATAACTTGTTACATTATTACACACTAGAAATGCATCCAGACCCTTTTTGAACTCAGTTAGTGAATTCACCATGACAAGTTCACCTGGCAGAGAGTTCCACAGCCTTACTGCTCTTACAGTAAAGCATCTGACGTCTGTAGTACCCCACTAAAAACACAGATCCAGTCCGAGTATGTACCATTAATCACCACCCTTTGTTTTCTATCACTGAGCCAGTTACCCACTTGCAAACATATTCCCCCAGTCCAAGCATTCTCATTTTACTTACCAACCTTTTATGTGGCACAGTATCAAATGCTTTAGAAAAACCTAGATATATGACATCCAATGCCTCACCCCGATTCAGTCTAGAACGAACTTCCTCATAGAAGTTGACAAGATTAGTTTGACCGGACCGATTCTTCATAAACCCATGCAGGAACATAGATATAAATCTATTTTCAGTGAGATACTCCAGTATAGCATCTCTTCGAAAACCTAAACTCTGCTCTCTGTCTAATCAGGAAGGGAGATATAGAGGGTAACCAGTGCAATCTGTGTGCACTCAGAGCAGTTAAAATCTCTCTAATCTCATAACCAAGGTAATATCATAAGACCAATGTATTTGGAAAAAGTCTTGATTTAACGTTCCCTACATGTTGATAGCTAATCTTGGTAGCAAGACAACCCCTTTAAGTGTACATATTTGGCCTAATTCACACCATTTTGTGCCATAGCATTATGTATACAACACAGTCCATGTGTAGTTATGGCTCATGCAGGCTGCATAGCAATACAGAAAATGTAATTCCTAACCATGTTGAATCAGTATGTGGAGCAAAGCAGTTCACATTGCCTCTCAAACAGTTAAGCACAACCCTACACTGTACTGCCCATGTACAACAACTCCACAATAACCCTATCTACAAATAGTTGTACTTGGTTGATCCTTTAACCGCTTCCTACCGCAGCGATTATTGTTTACGTGGCATTTGGGTTTTTTTCTCCCAGTTTCCTCCGAAATGTCATAACTATTTTATTTTTCTATTTACATAGATATATGAGGGCTTGTTTGGAACGAGATGTACTTTTAAATGGTAACATAGACCGTATGTTATAATGTATTCGAAAAGCATAAAAAAATGTTGTGGGATAGAATGTAAAAAAACACAATTGCACCATTTTTGTAGGGATTTAATTTGTATGAAATCCTATTTGGTGTAAATGTCATGCTTTATGTAACTTGAAGAAAGATTGAACATGTCATAAGTTTTTTGAAAAAAACAGTGGTTTTGAAATTTGACCGTAGAAAATCCGAGTTGAGCTCTATGCGGGTAGTTTACAGTTGGTTTTTGAGTTTTTTGGGTTTTTTTTAAACCGGAATCTGTGTGGATTTCTGACTAGAAGTGCTTGTCATATGGATGGACCATTATTAGTTTGCAGTATGTCTTACTTCATTATGGATTTTGTTCTATTTCAGGCAATATAAGATGAATTCTTACTTATTGTAGAGTAGGAGGAGGCTAAGGGCTTGTCACTACAGCAGGATTTTCGGTCGGATTTACAGACTGTTTTCAGATTTGAAAGCCGTCTGTAAACAGACTGTCAACCATCCTGATAGACTTTAATAGAAAATCCATTCAGCAGTCCCCACTGAACGGATTTTCTGCCGGACATTGTTTTTACACGGAGGTCCAAAAAATTTAGAACATATTCATTCTTCCGCCTGGTTTTCGGGCAGAAGATAAACATGTCAGTGGTTGAGGGGAACGGGCGAATCTGCAAACCGCGGACAAAACCATCCCCAAAAACCACGAAAACTATGTCAAAATACCGTCCGGATTCTTTGATCAGAATCCGGATGGTATTTGCATACTGCCATGTGGACGCACCCTAAAAGTAGCTGCAGCAGGTAAACCCTGACATGGCTTTCTGGTCAGGTGGCTCTGTATGTATGTAGTGAGGGACTTAGATTAACCCTTTACAAGCAGCTATGTTCTTATCCTTTTGCTTTGCTGCGTAATACCTAGGGAAATCTTATAACATGGCTGATAACTAGCAATATTCTGTATGTAAAGTTTAGGCTCCTGATTTGCATTTTGCTGATTTGGATGCATTGGTGAATTCATTTACTAGGTTTATGATTCACGATTAATGCAGTTATGAGAAAAATAGGCGATTGTGTTCTTAAATACAGAATGTCCAATCCTCTAAAATATAACTTTTAATAGCATCCTTAAAAGCATTTACAATCATATAATAGTACAAAAGCACACAATTAACAGAAACATCTGTCCCACATTTGACAGTATAGAGGGGTGGACAAAACTGAGACTAATGTGTGTATACTCACTGTCCCTTACAAACCTTAACCCTCTCCTGGTCCTTAATTGAGTCTTTGCCCCAAAAAGGGGGACTCCGCAGAAATATTCCCTATACACTGGTTCTTAGTGTTTCCATGTACCAATATGTATCGAGCATGAGAAATGAGATCATATATCAGATTGTATCATAATGGCATAATAGTAACATGTACCAATCAGATTCAAGAAAACTGATGTTATATCAGACCACAAAAAATGCATATGTGGCTAAATGAAAAATGATGGTTCAGAAAGATCATCTTATATTATATCATACGCTCACAGATGTGTTTTATCTTGCTTTCATAGACTTAATAATGGGGAATAGCAAAAGTAACAGGCTGTGATAGCCCAATCACAATTGCCACTTATCTCCATAAGCATGGATTTGTACATAAATACCTGGTTTTAAGGGTGGCCAATAAATAGATTTAGCCACATATGAATTTTTTGTGGTCTGGTATAACATCTGCTTTCTTGAACTTCAATGGTACATTTTACTATTATACCATTTTGATACAGTCTGATATATGATCTCATTTCTATTGCACTACTAGACACATATTGGTACACAGAAACAGTAGGGACGAGTGTGATGGGGAAGATTTTTGCGGGGTCATCCTTTTCGGGGCAGAGTCTCCGTTAAAGGCCAGAAGTGGGTAATAGTTTGTAAGGGACAGTAAGGGCGACATGTATGATTTTTGGCGTTAAGACACCAATTTTTATGGGCATAACAATAGTATAGACTGCGCCTGATTTATGAACCCGCTCTACTGCGGGTCATAAATCAGGCATATTGTAGCGCATAAATGTCAATTCTGGTTTAGGTAAACCCCATTGAAAGTGGTTTACCTGTTCCAGCAGTAATGCGCATGAAATTGCCATAATGAAGCTATAAATGTATAGCTTTGCACGGTTATAGTGCGCCCCGCCTCCCGCACGCGCCCCCCACATGAGCTGCATTACAAAGTGCCGGGGGCGCTATGTAATGTGCCTGATATTGGCGTACAGGAGATTTTAAACTATAGCGAACGGAGCTGCGCTAGATGTCGGGCTGAATAGACGCCAGACTTCTGGCACAGACCGTTCATACATGTTGCCCGAAGTGTACATGCATTAGTCTCGATTTTGTCTAAAACGCTATACTGTCAAATGTGGGACATCTGTTCCTGTTAATTGTGTGTTTTTGTGCTAGTATAGAATTGGAAACACTTTTAAGGATGGTATTAAAAGTTATACTTTCTGTATTTTAGTGTATATATTTATCTTCCTTCCTAGTTTTTATCTAGAAAGTATTTAGATTTAGTGATTTGTATTCTTCTGTGTTATTCCATGGACAAGTGGTTCCACAAAACTGTAAAGCAGGTAAATTGATTTGATTACCCGATTTCTGGCCAAATCGGAGTGCAGTCAGCTTGTTTCCTCATAGTTGCTATATCACCAGATGTTGACTGCACTCTGATTACATTGAACGTGTAATCTTCATCTCTATAATATTGAGAGAAATCATCCAAATTACAAATGACATGCGTTTGAAAAAATTCCGTCTTCTGCCACTGTGTTTTTCTGAGAACAAATAAGACCTCTTAAAGAGTAAATTCACAAAAGGAATTTGTTGCAGAAATTTCTATTCATTGGGGTGAGGCTTGTAGAAATCCTTGCACATGTTGCAGAAACATCCTCATTCAGATGGACAGTATGGAACTGATTGTCAGTCACTTAAATTTCAGCAGATGTGAATTGTAAAAGGCTATCTATAAGTGGCAACTAAAGAGGTTGTTTTTTTCCCTTTCTGAATTAATGCTAATTTGCACACTTTTTCCCATGCGCCTGTTTTCTCACTCACTTCTTCCCTCTTTCTGTTCCCCCTGGTGTGGGGCACAAATCAATCAATTTTGCCATAGGCAAGCTTAAACTCCTCCTCTTCAGCACATAAAATCTAATAATACTTCACTTTTATTTCTATTTAATCAAAATCTATAAAGTCTCTATAAACTGCCTTAACTATATTAAAATTACAGTGATACGACCGACCTCTTACCCCTGATGAAGCTACAGTGATGGCAGTGATTGGACTGGTATGGAACTTTTTTGATTCTGGCCCAACTGCATTGAGTTATAATATATGCCTTGTACCTTAGATTCTTAATAGGCAGTTAGCAAGGCACTATCCCTTAGTGGTAAATCTAGCAGTATTTACAACAGGTTAGACCAGGAGTGGGCCATTAATTTTTCCATGCGGCCACATGAGAAATTGGAATGGTTTACCAATATACTATAGACCCTGGAGTCGTTTGCTAATCTACTATCGATCGACTTGAGGCCATAACAACCAGCTTAACGACTATTAGCGACTTCACAACACAGTAAGTTATATGTCCCCCAGTATAGGTAATAGGGTGCCCCAGTAAGTTATCTGCCCCCCAGTGTATGTAATAGGGACCCCCAGTAAGTTCTATGTTTCCCAGTATAGGTAATAGGGTTCCCCAGTGAGTTATATGTTCCCCAGTAGGTAGGTATATGTTATATGTCCCCTAGCAGGTGTATAGGCAGGTTATATGTCCCCCAATGGGTATATAGGTAGGCTATAGGTCCCCCAGTAGGTAAATAGGTAGGTTATAGGATCCTCAGCAGGTATATAGGCAGGTTATAGATCCCCTAGTAGGTATATACACAGGTATATATGTCCCCCAGCAGGTATATAGGTCCCCCAGTCGTTATATAGGCAGGTTATGTCCCCCAGTAGGTATATAGGACCAGAGGACACACATACAGTTAGTCCCTAGCGCCACCACCATCGCCAAGGTCCCAACCCAATAGTTTAGCGACCAGTATCGACTCGGGACCTTAAAGGTTGGCAGATGGCGGCGGCAGCGGGGACTACTGAGTTGTATGTAATGTCAGGAAATCTCACGCTAGTCGGTCAGAATTAGTTAGAGGGCCGGATGTGGCCCACGGGCCATACAATGCCCAGGTCCGGGTTTAGACCCAAGTTAGATCTCAATAGGCAGTCAGCAAGTCACTAATTTTCAAGTGCTTAAATCTATCTAAAATATGTGATATATTAATAGCCACCCCTTAAAGTATATGCCTTTTCAGTGAGAGTAACAGTAAAGAAACACCTGGGTATTAACTGGAGTAAGTCGGTTGCTATGGGAAATTATCATTGCATTTTTTTGAAAAATTGTCTATTAATCCAAAATTAGGTGCTTGGAAAACATTGGGAATGAGCTTCTCAGCATAGGAATTATTGAATAAAAGTCTGTATCACTGTCATTTTAATATACTTAAGACAGTTTATAGAGACTTTATAGATTTGTATTTAATAGAAATAAAAGTTAAGTATTAGATTTGTTTGTGCTGAATAAGAGTTTAACCCCGTGGCAAGATGGGGGCCCCGCTTGGTTCACATAGCGGCTGGAAGCCTTGTTAAGGCTTCCATCACTGCCACGTTTCTCATTTTACTACTTCCTTTCTCAGGCAGGATCTAGTAAAACAGCCATCTTTGTACACCGTTTAGTATTGTTTACACAATACAAAAGGGTGTACACATGATCGTGCCTCATAGTGGTCAGGCGCCCAATGAGGACTAAAAGTACAAGTGAAAAGCAAAAAAGTTTTGAAAGTGTAAAGAAAACAAAAATAAAGTTCAAATCACCGCCCTCTTTTAATTTTTAAATAATAAAAAGTTACACATAATTTTTATCGTCACCTCCGAAAAAGTCTGATCCATTGAAATATAACATCATTTATCTCGTACGCTGAACACCGTAGAAGAAATAAAAATTCCAAATGCCAAAATTGTGGGTTGTTTTGGTGATTTCAGATCCCCTAAAAAAATGCCTCCTTACTCAGTTCTATAGGTGGAAGTACAAAAAAAGTTATTGGTCGCAGAATGTGGCGCTGTGGTGCAAGTTTCAAAAATAGAAATTGTTTGGATTTTTTTTCAGTATTATAACAAAACGCAAACCCTACATATATGGTATTGCCGGAATTTTATCAACCTGCAGAATAAAGATAACACATTTATACTGGAGAGTGAACACCTTAAAAAAAAACCTCACAAACATAGCGCAAGTACTTTATTTCACATTTTGACTCACTTAGAATTTTTTTTTAGGTTTCCCAATGTATTCTATTGTACGGTGAATGACATAATTAGAAAGTACATCTTGTCCCCCACAATATAAGCCCTCACATCTCTATGTAGATGAAAGGATAACAAAGTTATGGCTCTTGGAAGGCATAGGAGGAAAAAAAATTATTGTTTCAACCAAAAAAAATACTCCAGGCGAAATATATGAGCGGGGCTGCGCCAGATCTCTGGCGTCTTTTCAGCCCGATATCAGGCACAGCCCCGTTCATACGTTTTTAAATCTTCTGCATGTCCCCCCAAAATTGGACGTATTACAAAGCCTGCGGCGCTTTGTAATGCGCCTGATCTTGGGGGGCATGTGGGAGGCGGGGGCGCACTAGAACCATAGCAAAGCTATAGATTTATAGCATCACGACGGCATTTCTAGGCGCATAACAGTTGGAACAGGTAGAGCACTTTAAAGTGGTATACCTGACCCCGAACTGTCATACAAACTCCAGAATGCGCCTCATTTATGACCCGCTGTATAGCGGGTTAATAAATGAGGTGCATTCTAGGCTAATGCTAGATTCAAGAAATTTGGCGTGTTTGTGCTGTAAATCGGCACCTACGGTAGAAATCCACAATCGTTTTTGCAGATTTTGTCGTGGATTTATTAGGGAATTTGTCATGGACTGTACCATGTATTTTTCTATGTTGATTTTAATCTACAAAAAAAAAAATCCGCAAGATTTTATTTGCGAATTGTAATGCAGATTTTGCCACCTTCTAAAATCAGTGTAGAATAACGAGGGTTAAAATTTGCAATAAAATCTGTGATAAAACCGCATCACAATCAGCAATTTGTATTGATTTTTAGGTACATATTTAAAGCGAAAACACTGCAGGTTTTACTCTGCTGATTTTCCCTTCGTTGAACTTGATGGACAAATGTCTGTTTTTCATCCGTAATAACTATGTAACTATGATTTTCTGCCGCACTGGCATGAACCCTTATGGTTAATCAATCACCTCGGTTCAGAATGCCTGCATTGAGGAATTTTGTCAGCGTGCTCCTTTGATATATTCTGCATGTTTTAGTTGCAGTACTTATTATCAGTGTATGTGAGCACATATCTAAAGTACAGCAAATCCTGACTATATAAGCATGTACATGCTCTTGCTTTGGGGTGAGAGCTAATGAGTGCATATTATTCTGATTAGGTCTTATAAAGCCGTGTTAATCAGACAGTGAGATGGAAATAGTTCTACAGAACAGCTGGGACTGTTTTATGCCAGCAAACTGCTGGAAGTGCTCAATCAGCAGATTTGGGAAGTGGATCGGAAACTGAGGGACATAATAGGTAGAAAAAGTCACAGTTGTATTACAGTATTTAGCTGTCCAGTAATGTGAATTTCCAGCCAGTGAGTTTCTAGAACATGGCAGTAGATAACATTTTTTAAGCGTTTCTTATACTCAATACTGAGAGTGAGATTTTTAGTTAGTGTTTTGAACTTTCTCATTATCTGACAGAGCATATTTGTGAATCATATCTATTATTCAGTCTGTTGCACCAGTCGTAAATATTTCCAACATGTATACGTAGTGGGGTCTAAACCTAACTTTACACCTTTCATAAATGGGTTTACTTAATGCCATGCATCTTTCATACATCTGGGCCATACAGTGGGTTGCAAAAGTATTCATACATCTTGAACTGTTCCACAAAATTTTTTAATGGGGGTTTAAAAAAACAAGCTTAACCCTTTAAGGTCTAACCTGTTTTGGAGTTTAAAACCAAGCCCATTTTTTCAAATCTGCATGTGCACTTATCTGTGAATAACTTTTTCAATAACCCTTTACCTATCCACTTTTGATGGGTTTGAGGGGGTTGTATGATAGAAAACCCCCCTAAATTTCCATTTCAGAAACTACACCCTTAACCATAGTCAAAAAGCATTAGAAGTTTTTTTAACCCTCAGGTATTTTTTCAGAAATTAATGAAAACGAAGGGAAATTTCAAAAATTTTTTAAATTTTTTGGCAGATTTCCGATTTTTGTTCATTATTCATTGAACCCCGTAGATTTTACCAAAAATTGCAAATCAATAAAGATTCTCCTTATTATGCAGTTTTTTTGAAATATCCCACTTGTGGGCCCCAAACCCCATTTGAATCTTTCCCCAGGCCTTAGAATTAAAAGACCTTCTTGTTTTTGTATATTTTTTCAGGCTTATTGGGGGGTGATGGCAGTGACAGATGTGGGAACAGAAGTTACAAACGTCTTTTAACTGATCAACCCGCTATAACAAAAATGGTGAGGGGAACAGGGGCTTGGCAATGAAAGGGGGTTCATTTTTTTTGTGTTTTTTTCACTGTATGAGCCGTGAATCACTGGCAAAAATTGGGGGAACTTGAAAGTGGCAAACCTGATCAGACGCTGCCACAAATAGATCACAAATAGATCACAGGGGCAGGAAGTTTAAGGCAAAGGGGAAGGGTTAATAAAGAAATTTTAGGCTGTGACGCCCAATCCAGCAAAGGGGACAGACCCAGCACAGAAATACGATCTCCTCACTCTCTCACACAGAGCAGAGCCCTGGGACTTGGATGAGCTGTAGTTGTTGAGTCAGCAGACTGACTGACCAATCCCATCCCAGCGATCCTTGGCATGGGGGATCATGGGACTCCTGTGATTGATCACCTGCTGTGTAAATGTGTTAATTAGCTGTCAGAAACAGCAATTAGCATAGAGCTTTCATCTTATCTCTGCACAGGGAGACAGAAAGCTTTCATGACCTTCCTGGAACGTCAGGGTGCCTTAACAGGCAGTGAACCATGACGTTCAGGAACGTCAGGGTGCTTTAAAGGGTTAAATGATATTTTATGTGATAGAGCAATACAAAATAGCAAGTATTTGTGAAGTGTAATGAAAATATGTGCTTTTGCAAATTCTAGCAAATTACAAAACTGAAAAGTGTGCCGTTCATATGTATTCAGCCCTCTGTACTCTGATACCCCTAAATAAAATCCAGTTTGACCAATTGCTTTAAGAACTAATTAGTAAATAAAATACATCTGTATGTAATTTATTCTTAGTATAACTGCTGCTGTTTTGTGAAGGCTTCAGAGGTTTGTTTGAGAACATTAGTGAACAAACAACATCATGAAAACCAAGGAACACACCAGACAGCTCTGGAATAAAGTTGTGGCAAAGTGTATTGCAAGGTTAGTTAAAAAAAAAAAAATAGCCCAAACTCTGAACATCTCACGTAGTGCTGTTCGATCCATCATCAATAATTGGAAGGAATATGGCACAACTGCTAACCTACCAAGACATGACTGTCTACCTAAATACACAGCCCAGAGATGGAGAACACTAATTTAGAGAAAAGGCCAAGAGACACAGGGTCACTCTGGAGGAGCTGCAGAAAATTACAGCTCAGGTGGTAGAATCTATATATAGGACAACCATTTGTAATGTACTCCTCAAATCCAGCCTTTATAGAACAATGCCAAGAAGAAAGTCCTTTTTAAAAGCAAGCCGTAAGCAAGCATGTGGAAGTAGGTGCTCTGGTGGATGAGACCAAAATTGGACTTTGTGACCTAAATGCCAAACATTATTTGGAAAAGAAAGCCAACACTGCACATCCCCCTTCATTACTCCATCCCCACCATTACTATTATTATTTATTTTAAAGCAACATTGGTTCCATGGTGCTGTATTCAAAGGGGGGGAGGGGTGTTACATACATAACATATGTCAAAAAAGTACAATAATAACGATGAATGACTACAACTGGCACAGAGGAGGAGAAGACCCTGCCCGCGAGGGCTTACCATGAAGCATAGTTACATAGTTTGTAATACCGAGAAAAGACAGACATCCATCCAGTTCAGTCGATTGTGCTATAGTGTTGATCCAGAGGAAGGCAAAAACCCCCATGAGGGAGAAGCCAATTATCCTCATTTTAGGGAAAAAATTCCTTCCCTACTCCAATCTGGCAATCAGAATAAATGCCTGGATCAATGACCCTTCTCCAGAATCCTAGTCACTACGCTCTAGAAATGCATTCAGACCCTTTTTGAACTGTTATTGAATTCACCGTGACCAGTTCCTCTGACAAAGAGTTCCACAGTGTCACTGCTCTTAGGGTATGTTCACACGGCATGTTGGATCCGTTTTTGGATCCATTTTTTATTACATGAAAAACGTATTGAAAACTGAATCCAAACTGCATCCAAAAAAAGTATCCAAAAACGCAAATGCATTTTTGGATGTGTTTTGCATGCGATTTTGGATCCGTTTTTCAATGCGTTTTCTTTCAAATCACAGACATTTGAAATTTTAATCCAATGCGTTTTTCGGATGTGAAAAGCGCATCCAAAACGTACCCAAGATGTACCCAGAAGTGTGTTGCATTTTTGGAACCGTTTCTCAGGCGCCAAAAATGCACTCCATTGTTTCCTATGGGGATTTCACTTGAGTAAAACGCAAGTAGAATTGATCTGACAATTCTTTAAACGGATCAGAAAAATGCATTGAAAAGACACAAGTAAACACACATTGGCGATCACTCGTCTGAACGGCGATGCGTGTTTTACATTGAAACTAATGTAAATCACACTGCACATTGTTAGATGCGTTTTTTGGGTCCGTTTTAGGTCCAAAAAGCGGATCCAAAAACGGATCTGAAAAATGCCGTGTGAACATACAGTAAAAAATCCCACTAAAGAATCCCTTTCTATGTTTATGTAGAAACTTTCTTTCCTCAAAACATAGAGGATGCCCCATTGTTCTGGATACAGTCCTGGGTATAAATAGATCTGGATACAGTCCTGGGTATAAATTGACCTTTAATATATTTATACATATTTATTATGTCCCCCCGAAGCCGTCTTTTCTCTAAACTAAATAATCCTAATCTTTCTAATCTTTCTGGGTATTGCAGTCCACCCAGTACTTTTATTACTTTTGTTGCCCGCCTTTGTACCTGTTCAAGCTCTACAATGTCTTTCCTGTGCACTGGTGCCCAAAACTGTACATAATATTCCATGTGTGGTCTAACCAGTGACTTGTATAATGGTAGAATAATGTTCTCATCATGTGCATCTATGCCACTTTTAATACAACCCATGATCCTATTTGCCTTGGCAGCTGCTGTCTGACACTGGCTAATACAATTAAGTTTACTGTCCACCAGGATTCCCAAGCCCTTCTCCATGTCACTTTTTCCCAGCATTTTTCCATTTAACATGTAGTCATGGAATGGATTTTTCCTCTCCATGTGCATAACCTTGCATTTATCTGTGTTAAACCTCATCTGCCATTTCTCTGCCCAGGCCTCCAACCTATCCAGATCCTTTTGTAATAACACATTATCCGCTATTGTGTTGATTACTTTACAGAGCTTAGTATCATCTGCAAAGATCAATATTCTACTGTGCAATCCATGTGTAAGATCATTAATGAAAATATTAAAGAGGATAGGACCCAATACTGAACCCTGTCGTACCCCACTAGTAACAGGGATCCAGTCTGTACCGTTAATCACCACCCTTTGTTTTCTATCAATGAGCCAGTTACCCACTTGCAAACATTTTCCTCCAGTCCAATCATTCTCATTTTACTTACCAACCTTTTATGTTGCACAATAACAAAGGCTGTAGAAAAATTTAGATATATGACATCCAATGCCTCACCCCGATCCAGACTAGAACTAACTTCCTCATAGAAGATGATGAGATTAGTTTGACCTGACCGATCCTTCATAGATCCATACTGGAATGGAGTTGTACATTTATTTTCAGTAAGCTACTCCAGTATAACATCTCTAGGAAAACCTTCAAACAGTTTTCCTACAACAGAGGTTAAACTTACTTACTTAAACTTAGTTTCCAGGATCACTTTTTGACCTCTTTTTGAATATTGGCACCACATTTGCTATGCACCAATCCTTTGGGACATAATATTTATACAGTTAATAAATATTAAAAATAGGGGCCTATCTAAGGCATTACTTAACTCCATTAGGACACATGGGTATATACTATCAGGACCTGGTGATTTGTCTATTTTAATCTTCTAAAGGCGGAGAGGCACTTGTTTCTGGGTTAGAGATGAAACATTTAGGGTGGAGTTTACCTCCTCCCTTTGCTCATAGACAGGAAGGTCATCTTCCTTGGTAAATACAGTGGAGAAAAAATTGTTTAATAGGTTTGCTTTCTTCTCATCGCCCTCCACAATATCTCCCTCACTACTTTTTAAAGGGCCAAAATTTTCTGGTTTAATCTTTTTACTATTTATATAGTTAAAAAAATATTTTGGGGTTAGTTTTACTTTCTAAGGCAATATGTTTTCCATCTCCAGCTTTTCTGTCTTTATTGTTATTTTACATATTTTATTTTTTTCCTTATAGTACAGTATTTTAGTGCTTCTTCCCTGCCCTCCTGTTTTAGTAGTTGAAATGCTTTCTTTTTGTTAATTATTGCCTCCTTTACATCTATGTTGGGTTTTTCCTGTTTCTAATTATTTTATTATCATAAGGAATGTACCTCTCACAGTGGTAGCCTAGGATGTTTTCAAACATCTCCCATTTATTATTTGTTCTGTTATTTTTAAACACCTTGTCCCAGCCAATGCGGTTTAGGGCCTCTCAAAGCAGATTAAAATTAGCCTTCCTGAAATTCAGTGTGTTTGTGGCTCCTCAACAAAAACTCTATTGAAGGATAAATGGAAATTTATTATAATGTGGTCACTATTTCCTAGGTGCCTCCCAACCTGAAACTTTGTTACTCTGGCAGGTCTATTAGTGAATATTAAGTCTAGACGGGCCTTTTCTCTAGTCGGCTCCTACACCATTTGGGAAAGGTAATTATCTTTAGTTATTGACAAAAACCTGTTTCCTTTATGAGAGCTACAGTTTGGGTTTCCCAATTTATATATGGGTAGTTAGTCGCCCATAATAACAACCTGATTCTGATTAGGCGCCTCATCTATTTGCCTGAGGAGTACATCTTCCACGGATTCTGTTAAACAGTATTTGGGGGCCTATAGCAAACCCCTAGTAGAATTATATTATTGTTATTACCCCCATGTATATCTACCCTTAATGATTCCACATGCTCATTTCCTGTATCTATATCTTCCTGCAGTGTTGGCTTCAGACAGGATTTTACATAGAGACATATACCTCCCCCTTCCAGTCTTTACGATCTCTTCTAAAATTAACTGTAACCCGTTCAGTCATAGCTCTCATCCAGCCATGTCTCTGTTCGCCCCACTATGTCATATTTTTCTTCAGCAATTAATAATTCTAGTTCATTTATTTTGTTGGTCAGACTCCTGGCATTGGTCAGCATGCAATTTAGAGATTTTTCAGTCTTTATTCCTTTATCCCTGTTCTTTTTAGTTATTGCTACACCCCCTCCCTTCACTCCACCCCCCTGATTTATTACTAATTCCCAGCTCTCTATCTTCACTATCTTGCATGCTATATGTGTAGTTTCCCCTCCCCCCAGTCCCGAGTTTAAATATTCCTCCAACTTCCTGGCCATTTTGTCCCCCAATACAGCTGCACCCTCCCAATTTAGGTGCAGCCCGTCCCTAGCATAGAGTCTGTAGCCAAGACAGAAGTCAGCCCATTTCTTCAAAAAAACAAAATTCCTATACCAATTTTTGAGCCACTTATTCATCTCTCTAATCTCCCGCTGCCTCTCTGGTGTGTCCCCTGGTACAAGTAATATTTATGAAAATATTAACTTGGAGGTCCTTGCCTTCAGCTTTTGGCCTAAGTCCCTGAAATCATTTTATAAGGACACTCCACCAACCTCTAATTGGTCATTGGTGTCAATGTGGACCATGACAGCTGGATTCTCACCAGCCCCACCCAGCAATCTGTCAGCCCGATCCGCGATATGTCGAACTTGGGTCCCAGGTAAACGATCCTGAACTTTGTTGCAGATTTTCCTGCCTGTTCCCCTAATAATGGAGTTCACAAGAACCAGCACCTGTCTAGCCTGACCTGCTCTCCTGTTCTCCAACTTACTGGAGTAGACAGAGGTAGTGTCTTGCTGCAGCAGTGCTATTTCTGAGCTGACATCCCCCCTCATCCAGCAGTCTTGCAAATTCATTGGGAAGTAAATTTCCTTCCTTCGGATTGTTACCCAGCTAGCTGCCTCATGTCCCTGCACCTCCATGCTGCCATCCTCCCCTGCATCTATCCCTGCGAGTGAGTGCTCAGTGAGCGGCAAACTCGCTTCCAAGTTGACAATGGATCTCAATGTTGCCACTTGCTCATTTAGATCCAGGATCCGGGCTTCTAAATGAGCAGTGTACACACATCTCACAAAGCAGTGTGCACCCTCGAACTGTTGTTCAAGGATTGCATACATTGCACAGGATATGCCCTGAACAACATTGTCAATCATGAAACTCATGGGGATGTTACAAAAAGAGATACACAGAAAAAATTATAAAAAGCAGTACAATACTGTCCCTTCTAAACTCCCCAAATCTAAAGTCCTTCAATCTCAAGTAACACACTTAAGACAAAGACACACTTCAGACAGAAGACACACTCTAAAGCTCGATCACTCGCTCTTTTACTTAGCTTTAAACCTTTTATCCAACACTGTTTTGCGGTGCTGCTGCAAAACCTCCTTCGGGAATCAAAAGGCAACATCCTGCTGGGAGGAGGCTTTGCTGCAGCAGGGACTGGGAAGCTTGTCAGAGTTAATGGGAAGATGGATGGAGCTAAATACGGAGCAATCTTGGAGAAAAACCTGTTAGGCTCTGTTCACACAACAAGGATTTCTAGTCGGATTCTGCACAGGTTCCGCTTAAAAATATTTGGAAACTGAAAGAAAATTATTCCCATTTATCTCTATTTCTATTCCTATTATTTACCTCTATTTCCACATGCAATACGCACCCAAAACATTTGTATGTGTATTGCATGTGGCTTGTAATGCAGATCTGCATCAAAACCAGTAGGCATCAATGTGAATCTTTGTGACCGCAAAACAGGCTGTAAAACCAAATCTAAAAAAATGGCCTCTAAATCCACATGCATTTAGCATTTACTTTAGTAAAAAATATTTGCTTCAAACATGGTGGATGACTCAGAATCCACATGGATTCCATGTTTAAATTTTACTTTGTTGTGTGGACCTCCCCTTAGAGGCTGCAAAAGACTTGAGCAGTGTCAGACTGGGGTGCCTAGGGCCCACAGGTGGAGTTAATTCTAATAGCCCACCAGTTGAGCTGTTTCTGGGCCCACCGTGAAGTTTATTTTATGGGCCCACCTTACAGCTACTGTAGATGACTGTACATGCGTCCTATACTCTCCTTCTTGCCTCTTTCTATGCTTTTTTGCCTTTTCTGAGGATGTATATGCAGTTAAAAGACAACTCAAGGTCTACCATGCACAGAGGCCCACTAGGGTTTCCCCTATTCCCTTATAGGCTAGTCCGAGCCTGGACTTGAGACTAGAGCGTAGGTTCACCTTCCAACAATGGCCCAGTCCAAGTCCAGTGCTAAATCCCATTGATACTCTGTGGCAGGACTTGAAAATTGCTGTTCAAACGTTTGCTAACCAGTCTGAGCTATTCTGCAAAGAAGAATGGGTAAAAATTCCAGCCTCTAGATGTGCAAAGCTATTAGAGACCTCCTCGAACAGACTTTGAACTGTCATTGCAGCTGAAGGTGGTCCAACAAAGTGTCGACTTTGGGTGGCATAATACATATGCAAGCCACACTTCTCAAGGTATTTTTTTAACTTGAACAATGTGGTAAAGCACATAGTTTCTTTACACTTCACCAATACTTGCGTCATTGTGTTGCGCTATAACATAAAATGTCACTAACATACATTTAAGTTTGTGGCAGTAACGTTTAAAAATGAAGACCAGTTCAAGCGGTATGAATACTTTTGCAAACTACTGTAAAAAAAAAATGTGATGTACAGCAGGTACTTTTGTAAACAAAACTCCGCTTGTTAATAAACTTGCATCCACTTGCTAGCAGGTCAAACAAAGGGCCTCCTCCCTTGCCCCATTTCTCAGTGCAAACAATTGTAAATGAGACCTGTAATGCAGCTGCACTTGCTTTCATACATTTATTTGAATTTCAATGGACATAGCATACGTCGATGTTCAGTCATCATTAGTCCATATAAAGTCCTTTGAAGGATAGTAAGCAAGTAGTAAATATCAGGTAAATACCTTGTAATATTTTACAATTCCATGGGATAGCAGAGGAGCAGCTTGGACAACCGACTGAGCGTTGCATTTTGTATAGGTGTGGGTGTGTAAAAATTGTCATTATTTCATATAATTTTTGCAAGTGCTTTTTTATTTTTTTTCTTTTTCAAATAATATTTAACATTAACTTGTTCAAGTGTTTTTCTTGTCTTGAAAGGAAGACTTTAAAAAAAAGTTTAAAAAAATGCAGCACTCTTGCAAAATTCAGCAAGTACCGAACAAATGCACCAAAAAGTAAAGTAGATTGCCTCACCAAAAAAACATTGTTTTAGAGCATTTTATATTTCACTATTGGTTTTTAGCAACCTAATTGGGGGAAAAACACAGCAAAAAATTGTGTTTTTCCTAAAAACACTACGCATCCAGCCACCCCTAAAGTAAACTTTGAGATATTGGTGGCAAACAATTTTGTAAGCATCAATTATATTTTTATTTTCTCACACAAGCAGATAGCGATAAAGTTTTGTTTTTTTTCATGTGAAGAGCCTGTTGTCCATTGTATATAGAGGAAGTCATATTTAAAGACATCTTTGCAAATATTTTTAACCTTTAAGGCACTCTTCTGACAAGCAGACAATGTATACTATCAAGTGAAGATGTTCATATTTACCAGTCAGATACTGCTCCCATTTGTATGCATCAGCAAGAAAAAAATTGTAGCCACTGATTTTTACGTACACTTGTGTTATTACAGTTGGCCCTAAGCTGGTGTATTTTCATAATTTTTTTGGAATGACATCTGGCTTTTTCATTTTTTAACTGATGATTTAGAGAATGTTGAATATTCAACTGGCAAGAATTTTACTTTTATTTCCTGAACTAAAACTCATCTAAGGCTAGGTGTACAAAGGATGTACACACCAGACTGCATATGTTAAACGGATGCCAAGACGTGCTATCTGTCACCCATAGGGCCCCATTGTAAAAAGAAATGTATACATTTAACCCCTTACCGACATGTGACACATGTGTATGTCATCATGCCAGTAAGGAGCTATGAAGTGTGCTCACTCGGTGAGTCCACTTTATAAGTGGCAAGTGCCGGCTGTTAAATACAGCAGATGACTGCCGCTAATGGCAGGGATCGGAGCTGGCTTAGACGGTTTAGACACTGTGGTGAGCAGCGCCCTCTAAATGTATGAACACCTTTCCTCCCTCCAATTGGTCTCCCCTGATGAGATTTTGGGCTGCGAGTGGTTTACATGGCAGCTGGAAGTCTAATAAAGGCTTCCATAGCTGCCATGTTAGCACTTCTTTTACTTTCTCACTTAGCCAGGAAGTAATAGAACTGCCATCTTGATACACCCTTCTGCAGGATCTACAAATGATCGAGCCCCCTAGTAGTCAAGTACCCTAAGGGTATTACAAGAACAAATGTAAAAAGAAAAAAGTTTTAAAAATAACAAATATTAAAAGTTCAAATCACTCCCCTTTTGGCATTTTACAAATAAAAAAAAAAGTTAAATACATATAATTGGTATTGCCATGTCCATAAAAGTCCAGTCTATTAAAATATAACATCATTTATCACATACACTGAAGAAGAGAAAACCAAACACCAAAATTGTGGGGTTTTTTTGTCGTTTCACATCCCCAAAAATTGGAATAAAAAGTGATCAAAAAATACTTCACACCTCAAAAAATTAGCCCTCACTCGGGTCCATAAGTGGCAAAATCTTTTTTTTTCTGTCTTTCAGTACATTCTATGAAATGGTAAACGGCACCATTAAAAATACATCTTGCCCCGCAATAAAAAACAATCCCTCATATGTCTATGTAGATGGATAAAAAAGTTCTGGCTCTTGGAAGGCAAGGGAATAATAATAATAATAATAATCTTTATTTCTATAGCGCCAACATATTCCGCAGCACTTTACAAATTCAAGGGTAAACATACAGTCATTACACATTAAAAGTACTTACAAATGAGACACAAGGTGTGAGGGCCCTGCTCGTGAGAGCTTACAATCTATTAGGGTGTATGGGTGAAACATACGGTAAGAAGTGCCAAGTTTACAATGGTCCAGCCATGTTTCATAAATAGGGGTGGTTTACATGAAAAATGGATGAACCTGCCACCCAGACTGTACATCTATATACAGATAAGTGCCTGTGAGTGCCCAAGTGCAGGGAGTGACAGATGTGTGTGATAGCAGTTAGGGATCTTGGTGGGCCAGACCGAGAAGATGTATTTTCAGGGCCCTCTTAAAACTGTGAGGGTTGTGAATGTGCCTGATCGCCCGCGGTAGCATATTCCAGAGAATTGGTGCCGCACGTGTGAAATCTTGTAGGCGGGCATGGGAGGTTCGGATGATTGAGGAATGTAGTCTGATATCAGCAGCAGAGCGGAGAGCACGGGTAGGGCGGTAGACAGAGACTAGGGAGGAGATGTAGGGAGGAGCAGCGCTGTGGAGAGCTTTATGGGTGAGAGTGCTGAGTTTATACTGTATCCTGTACTGGATGGGCAACCAGTGCAGTGACTGACACAGGGTAGAGGCATCAGTATAGCGGCTGGAGAGAAAGACAAGCCTGGCTGCTGCATTCTGGATAGATTGGAGAGGGGAGAGTTTGCAGAGAGGGAGACCGATAAGCAAGGAGTTGCAGTAGTCAAGACGAGAAAGAATAAGAGCAGTAATGAGAGTTTGAGTCGTTTCCACAGTGAGAAATGGACGGATTTTGGAGATATTCTTGAGGTGCAGGTGACAGGAGCGGGCAAGGGATTGGATATATGGGGAGAAGGTCAGATCAGAATCAAATAAAACCCCTAGACAGCGGGCCTGCTGCCTAGGAGAAATGGTGGTACCACATACAGAAACAGAAATAGCAGGGGGGGGTTGGTTAGTAGATGGCGGAAAGACAAGAAGTTCAGTCTTAGTGAGGTTTAGTTTCAGATGGAGAGAGGACATGATGTCAGAGACAGCGGACAGACAGTCACTGGTGTTTTGTAGCAAGGCAGGAGTGATGTCACGGGAGGAGGTGTATAATTGGGTGTCATCCGCATAGAGATGGTACTGGAAGCCAAATCTACTGATGGTTTGTCCAATGGGGGCTGTGTACAATGAAAAGAGGAGAGGACCTAGAACTGATCCCTGAGGAACCCCAACAGCAAGAGGAAGAGGAGAGGAGGTGGAACCAGAAAACGAGACACTGAAGGAGCGGTCAGAGAGGTAGGACGAGAACCAAGCGAGAGCGGTGTCCTGGAGGCCAATGGTGCTGAGCATGCTGAGGAGAAGTTGGTGATCCACAGTGTCAAATGCTGCAGAGAGATCCAAGAGAAGCAACAATGAGTAGTTACCCTGAGATTTTGCTGTTAGGGAAAAAATGAAGAGCCAAAAAATTATGACCATTTAGGGATTAGTATACATATTGTTTTCCTGAATGCCGACGTATAGAATAAGGTAGGCTTCTGCACTATTCTACACTTTTTTAATTTTATTTTGTGGTATACAGACGTTTACCAACCAAATGAAAGCCAAAAAACATAGTTTGGCCTCCACCGTGCATTTAATTCTATGGATGCCTTTAACGTATACGACAAGACCATAAATGTGGTATGTACCTAGCCGTGGGTCCTCTTTCTTCCTATGTGTACACTATTGCTTATTTTTGTGTACTCTTTAGGACCAGAAAATCGTAAACCTAAAGAAAACCAGGGATGCTGGAACCCATAACAGCAAAGGAAAACTTGAGCAATGCAAAAGTCGCTCTGCATTCCACAAAAGTAAAACGATTGGAGCTAATTCCTGAAATGTTTCTGTGTCACATTACTGAGCTTTATAGCTTTCAGCACTAGAGTCAGTCTGTGTCTCTGGTCTAATTGTTAGGGTGCAACAAGATGCCAAGATCGAGGATGCCGCTCTGCTTCACTACCAGTAGACTATACTTGAATATGAGAAATATTGTACATTATTTGCTCTGATAAATGCTCCGCTCCTCTTGGCTGTACATAACTCCCATAGATTTTTATTTGGAGCACAAGAGCACTTGCTTGACTACCACCCCATACAAGCTACTCATGCTAGAGGCTATGGAGGAACTGGGGACTTGAGACTCTTATTGGGTGTCAGAGCCATGAAGTCCCAAGCCATCCTTCATTTACTGTTTATCCTATAAAATGATAAATGTAATTGGAATATGTCTTTAAGTTGTGACACTGACTGCCTCTTTGATTTAGACATAGATATTTCTCTTATTATGTTATCATAAGATGAGGTAGTCTCCTTTTTTATGACTATGCAACTATATCTATGAAGACCATTCTAATTACAAGTGTTATATCGGTGTGGATTACATTCATTGTTAGTTACATAGTTTGTAAGGCCAAAAAAGACAGTTGTCCATCCAGTTCAGTCAAGTGTGCTATAGTATTGATCCGGAGGATGGCAAAAACCCTCATGAGGTAGAAGCCAATTGTCCATATTTTAGGGAAAAAAATTCCTTCCTGACTCCAATCTGGCAATCAGAATAAATCCCTGCATCAAAGACCCTTCTCCAGAATCAGTCACTATAACTTATTAGATTATTGCACTCTAGATAATATGAGGAAAGCTCCAAAAATAATGCATTCTAAAAAAAACACATGAAGGACTCCCAGACTACGAGAAATAAGATTCTCTGGTCTGATAAGACGAAAATTGAACTTTTTGGTGTTAATTGTAAGCGGTATATGTGGAGTAAACCAGGCACTGCTCATCACCTGCCCAATACAATCCCAACAGTGAAACATCGTGGTGGCAGCTTCCTGCTATGGGGGTATCTTTCAGCTGCAGGGACAAGACGACTAGTTGCAATTGAAGGAAAGATGAATGCGGCCACGTACCGAGAGTTCCTGTTTTAAAACCTCTTCCAGAGTGCTCTGGACCTCAGACTGGGGCGAAGGTTTATCTTCCAACAAGACAATGACCCTAAGCACTTCAGAACAACTCTGTGACCATTCTTGACCGGCCCAGCCAGAGCCCTAACCTAAACCCAAGTGAGCATCTCTGGAGAGACTTGAAAATGGCTGTCCACCAACGTTCACCATCCAACCTGAGGGAACCGGAGAGGATCTGCAAGGATGAATGGCAGAGGATCCCAAAATCCAGGTGTGAAAAACTTGTTGCATCATTCCCATGAAGACTCATGGCTGTACTAGCTCAAAAGGAGGCTTCTACGCAATACTGAGCAAAGGGTCTGAATACTTAATACCATGTGATATTTCAGTTTCTTGTTTAATAAATTTGCAAAAATATCTACATTTCTGTTTTTCTTCTTTCAAGATGGGGGGTGGGGGTGCAGAGTGTACATTAATGAGCAAAAAAATGAACTTTTTTGATCTGCAATGAAACAGAGTGTAAAATGTAAAGGGGTCTGAACACTTTCCGTACCCACTGTATGAACAGTGGCATTTCTGAGGCTTTATATTTGGTTTTTGCTGCATGTTATTTTGAACATTTTTTTTGCGTATTGGGATATTACAGGTATTTTTAATCAGAAGAGATTTGGATTTTGCAGCAGTCTAAATGCACCATATTGGAATCTGACTTCTGTTTTCACCACCTAAATATTGTTGGGGTGATAGAGGTAGGCAATATTTTCTAGGTTCTATAGTGCGTTTGCCTTATTTTTGTTTAGGCTTAAAATCTCAATAGATAGAATTAAAAAGCAACTTACATTTTTGAAAGCTAACTAACAGTCTTCGTAAAAATTTTTTACATGATCTGTCAGAGTCCAGAGTGCGATTTCTTGTCTTGCGTCCTTGTGCAGGTAACATCAATAATCCATGTATCCAAACATTACAGACAGAGTTCAAATTATGTCCTTGCGTCAAATTGCGCAGATAGCTGCATTGTTCTGGGGAACGCCCCCTTTGTCAAGCACACAGGCAGGTACCCGCCTCTTGAATACATATTACATTAAAAAACACTTTATTGTACATGACCAAAATCAAAACGTTTCTCTTACATAGATTTCTACACAATACCACGTCACCATAGTACAAGGTACTTACTAGGTATGGTTCCTCAACATGAAAGCAACCCTTTCTGCGTACATCCCAGAGGGTAGTTAAAGCGCCTCTGCCGCAAAATCACTACGTCAGCTGTTATGACAGCGCGCTTAGCCTAGCGCATGCGCAGTAGCCATCTAACTGCATAAGAGACATATGAGTCTTCAACCTAACTCTCGGCACCTAGTACAATAGCAAATAGTTCTAACTAACCTCCTAAGGTTTGACAGTTATCACGCCCCAAATGTCACCCATGGGATTCCCCAAGGGACAATTAACTAGAGTCCGTTTCATCTGTTCTTTGGATAAAGAATATGATGAGAATAAAATTAAACTCATTGAAAAATTTGTGAATGGAGGATATTTTAGAAAGGAGGTAGAGAAGATAGGACATGAGATCAGTAGAATTCCAAGAGGAACAATAGGAGCGTGTAAAAAGAATTGACTCTTCTCAGAGACCATGCTGATTCTTGTAATTTCAGTTCTGAACATTTCTTTTTTTATTTATTTATTTATTTTTTGTTTGTTTGTTTGTTTGTTTTGGAAGACCTATGGTCTTACGAAAGCACTTAGTGCATATTATACAGTGATGTCACCGTGCCACTAGCTGGAGGCCCTCAGATTTTGTAGTTTATGCTAGATTTACATTTAAGTCTATTGTCACTGTAATTTATCATGATCTTCGTGCTACCCCTCTGAAATAGATCTTCTATGAAAGCATCTTTTTGATTTATCATCATTTTGTGCTCTGAAGGTGCTAATCCCTAGCCATCATATAGGACTTTGCAGTTTCTAACACTCATTACATTTAACATAAACTTTGTATGTTCTGTATATAATTTAGTACTGTACTTAACCCTTGATTCTACATTTTGTATACTCGTAGCAACTCTCGCAGTGATTACGACTCCTCTACATATACAAAGTGCTTGGTAGCCTTCCCTTATATTATAAGTACCTCACATTGGAAAATATAGTCCCTGACGTAACATCTGGCATCCATAAGGGTAAATCACCCTGTGAGACCAGTTAATACAGCAACATGTGGGAGACATTAGGAACTACGTCAACTCACTGAGATGTTTCTGACTTGATTTGGGTCGGAGCATTGACCTTGTTTGCTGTAAAACCACAGTAACTGGGCCGACACTGTTGTGCCTAATTCCAGCTATTACTCCCCTGCTGCCATTGTTTTAACCTGTAATCTCCTGGAAGTGCCTTTTAAAGGTGATCAGGTTTTTATCCCCTTATACTGTCAAAATAGACTGGATGAGTGTTGATCTCTATGGGAAATGGGTTAATAGTTGCAGTTAAGCTGTCTTTGGCAAGCCTTTGACATAAATCCCTTTGAGGCCCCTCTCTATATCACCTTGATTACAGTAACATTTAACCTCTATTTCCCAGCTCTCCTTTATGTACTTACAGTATTATAGAGAGATGGTGTCAGCTTCCCTGATATTATCCTGTGCTTTTCTCTCCTACCCTGCTTCCTTATTGAATTAGTATTAGGGGAGACCACCTCTGTCCCTGAGCACTGCACTGTATCATTACCTCCTCCCTATGTGCTGCGTCTTAGTGATATATAAAGTCCACCTTTTTTTATTTTATTTTTTTAAAAAAGGACATTTTAAGCTCATTTTCTCCATTTCGATTTTATGGTATTCTGACAGCTGGCACCTGGAATTGCTTACAGACCATTGAGCCTTAAATCAAAAAGTCATCTTTTCATTTGCTCTGAGCTACCTTGTTTGTTTCAACTCCAGACATTTCAGTTTTCATTTAAAAGTGTCCATGTATACCCCCAAATATAAGGAAAATGAAAATAATAAGGTGGATGTTTGGACACCTAGCAACTCATGCAATGCATAGGTTGCATGACACCTCAGGTATGGGAGTTGGAACTTTAAGGGGTTTTCTCATTTCAAAGATCATAGCTCAACAGGTGGGGACGAAAAATCTAAGCTTGTAGGCCCTTGGTTACCATAAGCAAAGTGCTATGGTTTAAGAGAATGGGCCATTTGTTTAATTGTTGGAAGGGAGACAGAGCTCCAGTCAGGTTAAGCCCAGGTCCTCCCCCCCGGTCGTATTCGGGAACATGCGTCAGAAGGAGTGGTAGGGGAGAGGCAGAGAGAGAGAGAGAGGGAGGGAGAGAGAGAGAACACGCGTGCAGGGTTTGCTGTGTTCATTCACTGACAGCGATCAATTGACTTGTGCGGTTTGGGATTTGCTGCGTTCGTTCACTGACAGCAGCGATCAGTGGTCCTGCAGCAGAGCGAGAACTTGTGCAGTCCCATGTAAACACAAACCGATAACGTGTATAGTTTTGTTCTGCAGATCTGTAAAGTTAAAAGGTGTAATAATCTGCAGGATATATCACTGTGTGTGTGAGAGAGAAAAAAAAATCACCCATCTTTCCCAGAGTCCTGAATGTCAAATGCCCATTCTAATTACAAAGTATGTAGAGCGAGCGAGAAATGTAAATATATACTATCGCGTTACACTTAGCTTTTCACTTCCAATGATTCCTTAGTCTCTGACAGCTGAGAACCTCTATCCTCCTCCCTGCTCACACAGAATGAATCCTCAAGTGCACACTTTGGGGTGTGTCTGCAGAGTGAAGACACTCCCTGCTGGGAGGAGAAACACGCCCCTCCATTTCATAAGCTCTGCTTGGCAACCAGCATAAACGGCTGCCAAATGATGAAACGATAAAACCCATTTAAAGGAAACCTTTCACATACGTTATGCTACCCTTGCCGATGGCAGCGCAAGCTAGTGACAAACATACTGTTCCCAGCACTGTGTCCCTTATTCTGTAAGATGCTGTAGTTTCAGAGCATTTAACGCTCAAATCTAGCAAAGTGCAGCCTGTTCTGCCAGACACAAGTCCACTTATTCATAAGAAAGTTTTAGCTCTGCCCACCTATCAATAGCCAGGCCCACCCACTGTTTATTGATAGGTTTCTATACACAGTAATAGGTAGAATCAGCGGCTGGTTAATGTCCGCTCATGAATTAAAGGGGTTGCCTCACTACAAGGATTGATTTTTATCTTAAAGATCTTGGAAAAAAAACAAGTCACTTTGCACTATGTGTCCATTAACCGTATCCTACCTATTCCTCGATATCCCCTCCAAGTGGACTCTTCTCTGACAAAGCTTGTTGCACTCTGTCAGATTTGAGCACTAAGGGCCACATGTATGAAAACTGTCTAGGTCTAAAATTCACTTTGTTACCCATAGCAACCAATCAGAGCGACCCTTTAATTTTTCCAGCACTATATGATATGAAAGGGGCACTCTGATTAGTTGCTATGGGCAACAAAGTGAGTTTTAGACCAAGACAGTTTTCATACATCTGGCCCTAAGTGCACTGATCCTAATGGATCTTACAGAAGGGACACACTGCTGTAAACAGTTTATCACTCTGGACAGGGACAACATAGGCTACAGTTGAAACCAGAAGTTTTCATACACTATATAAAAAGACACATATTCATGTTTTTCTCACTATCTGACATGAAATCAGAATAAACCTTACCCGTTTTAGGTCAATTAGGAACCAAAATTATTTATATTTGCCAAATGCCAGATTAATGAGAGAGAGAATTATTTAAGGCATTTTTATTACTTTCTGCAAAGTTAAAAGGTTACATACATTTCATTAGTATTTGGTAGAATTGCCCTTAAACTATATGACTTGGGTCAGACATTTTGGATATCCTTCCACAAGCTTCTCACAATAGTTGGTAGGAATTTTGGCCCATTCCTCCTGAAAGAACTGGAGTCACTGAGTCATGTTTGTAGGTCACCTTGCTCTCACCTGCCTTTTCTGCTTTGTCCATAAATTTTCAATAGGATTTAGATCAGGGCTTTGTGATGGCCACTCCAAAACATTGACTTGGTTATCCTTAAGCCACTTTGTAACCAGTTTGGCAGTATACTTCGGGTCATTGTCCATTTGAAAAACTCATTTCCGCCCAAGCTTTAACTTCCTGGCTGATGTCTTGAGTGGTTGCTTCAGTATTTCCACATAATCTTCTTTCCTCATGATGCCATCTAGTTTGTGAATTGCACCAGTCCTCCTGCAGCAAAACAACCCCAAAACATGATGCTACCACCTTCATGTTTCACAGTTGGGATGGTGTTCTTAGACTTCAAAGCTCTACCCTTTTTCCTCCAAACGTAACGATGGCCATTATGGCCAAACAGTTCAATTTTAGTTTCGGCAGACCACAAGACATGTCTCCATAATTGAGGTCTTCATTCCTGTGTACGTTTTCAAACATTTATTTGGCTTTTATATGTTTCTTTTGGAATAATGGCTCCTTCCTGGCAGAGTGGCCTTTCAACCCATGTTGTTACAGTACTCATTTCACTGTGGATAATGACACAATCTTAACCAGGTTCCACCAGCATCTTTACGAGGTAGTTTACTTTTTTTCTTGGATTGATATGCACATGTCAGACCAAAGCATGTTCTTCTCTGAGACACAGAACCCATCTCCTTTCTGAGTGATATGATAGCTAGACATTTCCATCTTGTTTGTACCTGCATATAATTGTTTGTACAGATTAACAAGGGACCTTCAGGTATCTGGAAATTGCACCCAAGGATGAACCAGACTTGTGCAAGTCCTCAATTCTCTTCCTGATATCTTGGCTGATTTCTTTAGACTTTCCTAAGATGTTACACACAGAAACAGTGTGTTTCTGGTGTGCTATAAAATACATCCACAGGTGTGTCTCTAATTAACTCAGATGTTGCCAATAAACCTATGAGAAGCTTCCAAAGACATGACACCATCATATGGGCTGTCACAAATTGTTTAAAGACATACCGTATATACTCGAGTATAAGCCGACCCGAGTATAAGCCGAGGCACCTACTTTTGCCACAAAAACCGGGAAAGCTTATTGACTCGAGTATAAGCCTAGGGTGGAAAACGCAGCGGCTACTGGTGAATTTTAAAAATAAAAACAGATACCAATAAAATTACATAGGCAGTTTAATGTCCCCCATAGGCAGATATAGGCTGCTATAGGCAGGTAATTGCCCCCATAGGCAGGTTATAGGCATGTATAGGTCCTCAAAGGCAGGTTATAGGCAGGTATAGGTCGTTATAGGCTGGTATAGGCAGGTATAGGTCCCCCTAGGCAGGCTATAGGCAGGTATAAGCCCCCCTAGCAGGTATAGGCAGGGTATAGGTCCTCCTAGGCAGGGTATAGGCAGGGATAGGTCCCCCTAGCAGGTATAGGCAGGCTATAGGCAGGCTATAGGCAGGTATGGGCAGGCTATAGGTCCCCCTAGCAGGTATGGGCAGGTATAGGCAGGCTATAGGCACCCCTAGCATATAGGTTATAGGCTATAGGCAGGTGTAGGTAGGATTTTAAAACAAAAAAACCACTTACCTGGCTCCCCGCTGCTCTGTCTCCTCGCTGTCCGGCCTCCCGCGCGCTCTCCTGTCTTCTCGGCACAGGCGGGTGATGTCATCAGGCCGCGCACGCAGCGTGATGACACACGCTGCCTGTGCCGGAAACTCCGGACGGCCGCGAGTCTGCGGCCGCCCGGAGTCCACTGCGGAGCACGGCGCGCTCGCTCTCTGCCCCGCAGTGGTATCCCTTCACCTGCATGCGCTCCGGAGGAGTCGCATATAGGTGAAGGGATCGCTGACAGTGCCCGGACCACCGCAGCGTCCGGACACACTGCGCTCACTCGGCATTCAGCTATATGCGCTCCCTGAGGAGCCGCATATAGCTGAAGTGTCCCTGCTGGTACTCGGGCCATCGCAGCACCCGAGTGCCGACAGTGACTCGAGTATAAGCTGAGGTCGCATTTTTCAGCCCATTTTTTGTGCTGAAAAACTCGGCTTATACTCGAGTGTAAATTGTATGTAAAGTGTATGTAAATTTTTGGCTTTGCAGAAAGTAATACAAATGCCTTAAAGGGGGTTTGCCACGAAGTAAAATTGACGTGAGAAGCTTGCAATAAACATTTTCACCATATTCTGTACCGTTTTTGTTTTAGCTGCTCTTTTGGTGATCCATTGTTTACAGCTCATCTCTAAGGGATACGACCAGGGCTGAGAGCTCCTCAGTCCTGGTCAGACATGCCAGACATCACCTCTCCTCTCAGGCAGCTACTGAGTGTTCAATCCCTGAGTGCTATCATTCTACTCCCATCCTCTGTACTCCTTAGTAATTAGTCAAACAGTGCAAAATAAATTAAAAAAATAAACCTCAATGAGGTATGTCCATTGATAGAAAAAAAATCCACAGGTTTGGTTCCTGCAGGGCTTTGAACCTAGGACCCTTGTGCTGTGAGGCAAAAATCTTATCACTGAGATGCATTGTATCTACTCACAGCTGTATACATAAACAGATCTTTCTTTGACTAGAGGGAGGAAAAGACATGATGATGTCATCCTGCTGGGTCACATGATATGCAATTCAAACAAATCACACACGCCCCCTTCTGAGCACACAGAGCTGAATGCAGGAGGTATGAAATGAGATTGTGGCAAAACCCCTTTAAAAATTCTTTCTCGCTCATTACTCTGGCATTTAGCAAATATAAAAAATGTTGGTTCCTAATTGACCTAAAATGGGTAAGGTTTATTCTGATTTCATGTCAGATAGTAAGAAAAAAATGCATATGTGTCTTTTTATATAGTGTATGTAAACTTCTGGTTTCAACTATATGTGATGGGTTCCTTTCAAAAGATTTTCGCTCTATAGGAAGTTATGGCATAACACAATAAAATAGTATCACTGGTTGGTAAGGATTCAACTGCCAACTCCTTAACCAGTCCACAAAATGAAAAGGAAGGATATAGCACTTATTTGCTGATTATCTCCTGGGGTTGTCTGGTATTCCAGTAACAGTCCCTTTTAAGCCACGTTCATGTACGTCATGATGCAGTGCCTGTTAATACACCATGACGTTAAGGAACGTCATTGTGATCGTGCGGGCACAGCTCCTGGTGCCTGAGCTTGGTGCTGATTGACAGCCGGGCTCCTACAGTTACCGTCGGTAGTGGAGATAACTCCGTTCCCAGCAGCTAAACCTCTTAGCTGCCGCGGTCAAGAGCGATCACAGCAGCTAAGATGTATGACAGGAGGAGGAAAGTTCCTCTGTCCTTCATCGGAGCCTCTGCAATGAGATTGCGGGGTTCCAGTGGTTAACATAGAAGCCGGAGGTCGGACATTGGCCTCCAGGTTGTCTAATGACCTAACCTATAAATCTGTCACGTTATCTAACCCCTTCAGTGAATGCCATAAAAAAAATGTTAAAAAACTATGGCAGAATTGCAATTTTTGTTTATCCCACTGCACATAAAATGGAATAAAGAGAGATAAAAAAAAATTATATGAATGAATGAATGAATGAATGAAAACATCAGTTTGTCCCGCAAATAAAAAGACCTTACACACAGGGCTGGGACAAGGCATTTTGTTGCCCTAAGCGAGTACAGCCAATGGCGCCCCCCCCCCCTCGCTCCCCAAAAAATTGCACCCTCCCACACTAATTCCTCTCGCCCCGCACCAGGTCCTGTCACTAACTTTCTGCATATTACACATAGATCCTGCCCATCTCCTCAGCAGTCACTGCACAATGAAAATCAGCGATGACAAATTAGCTTTTTCACTCCCCTCCGTATGACAGTGTAATACCCCTAAATAACAGTCACTAAATAATCCACCGATACATGGAGCAACTCTACCAGACGAATGATTGTTACCAAAAAACACTCCTACAAAACCAAGACCCTAAACTATTACTACTTAAGGATCAAATAATCCTGCCAGACCCTGACCAAACGCAACCCCCACATGTGACTATCAGCTGTACACAGTCTCTGATTACATATACCACCGCCATACAGTGACCATATAGTGGTAGATACTAGTTGTATGTAGGCTCTGCAGAAATATAAGTGATTACACTGCAGTTACATTTAGTGACTCACAGAAGACATAATTTCCGATCAGCGTCGTTCACTTCCCCTTTTCTTCTCCATCCGGTTCACACCTTCATGCTTATTGCTCTCGGCCAATACTCGTCCCTGCAGATTTGGACACAAATATCTTAGAATCCTCACATTTCCAGTAACTCCTTAGTTATAGGTATATACGTCCCCTCAGATAGGAAGCTATATAGGTCCCCATCAGTTAGGCAGGTATACAGATATGCCCCCTCTGTCAGTCATGTGTATATATATATATAATATATATATATATATATATATATATATATATATATGCATATGTCTCTCATCAGGCAGGTATATATTGCCCCTTAGACAGGCAGGCATATAAATATAGGGCATCAGGCAGGTATACAGGGCACACAGCAGGCATATAGAGATAGGGGCTCAGGCAGGTGTATATAGGGGCTCAGGCAGGCATATACATATAGGGGTTCAGGCAGGTATATATAGGGGTTCAGGCAGGCATATAGATATAGGGGCTCAGGCAGGTGTATATAAGGGCTCAGGCAGATGTATATAGGGGCTCAGGCATATAGATATAGGGGCTCAGGCAGGCATATATATATATATAGGGGCTCAGGCAGGCATATAGATATAGGGGCTCAGGCAGGGTATATAGGGGCTCAGGCAGGCATATAGATATAGGGGCTCAGGCAGTCAAATAGATATAGGGGCTCAGGCAGGCATATGGGTATATAGGGGCTCAGGCAGGCATATAGATATAGGGGCTCAGGCAAGCATATAGATATAGGGGCTCAGGCAGGGGTATATAGGGGCTCAGGCAGGCATATAGATATAGGGGCTCAGGCAGGCATATAGATATAGGGGCTCAGGCAGGGGTATATAGGGGCTCAGGCAGGGGTATATAGGGGCTCAGGCAGGCATATGGGTATATAGGGGCTCAGGCAGGGGTATATAGGGGCTCAGGCAGGCATATAGATATAGGGGCACTCTCAGGTAAAAATAACATTAATACTTATCTTACCTGCTTCCCAGCCTCGCTCTCCTCTTCTGTCCTCTTCTTTACCAGCCACGCACTCCTCCGGCAGCTCCTCGGGCGCACAGCCTATGACGACTGTGCGCCCGAGGACAGGCAACGGCGTGATGAGGTCATTACATGCCCCGCTCAGCTACCACGGGGCAGCCCAGCGAGAGGACCCCCGCTGTGTCGGTCGACACTGTCTGCACACTGTCTGCAGAGCAGGGAGCGCTCGCTCTCTGCTCCGCAGAAGCCTGCAGCTGCGGACGCACATACAGGGACCGCCGGCGCTTCAGACCCACGGCAGCGGCCTGGAGCCCGGGAGGTTCGGGGCCCCTGCCTGCGCCCCTTAGGGACAGGCAGAAGTAGGCGCCCTAGGCGATCGCTTACCTCTGCCTACCCGTCGTCCCGGCCCTGCTTACACAACTCTGTATTTGAAAAAATAAAAAGTTATGGCTATCAGAAGAGAGCGATACATAAATATTGTTTTACACAATAAAAACATGTTTGTTTTTTTAAACTGCTACAACATAAAAAAAACTTTATAAGCAGAGTAAAACTTGTCACTTGTACTGCACGGTGAGCACTGTATGAAATAAAAATAAAAAACACTACCAGGCTTGCTGTATTTTCTTTATCCTGCCTCCAAAAAACAGATTCAAAGGCAATCAAGAAGTCATGTTTATCCCCAAAATGATGCCAATTAAAATGTCAATTCAAACTGGGAAAAACAAGCCCGTACACAGCTCTGTATACAGAAAAATAAAAAAGTTATGGCTCTCAGGTTATAGTGATGCAAATGTGTTTTATTTTCAAAATTAAAGTGTTTTATTGTGTAAAATATAAAATATGCAAATTGGGTATCATTGTAATCGTATTGATGAGTAAACTAAACATGTCATTTATGTTGCAGGGTGACCACGGTAAAAAATACAAAATACCACTAAGATTGCTTTATTTTTTTAAATTCGGCCCCCCAAAAACCCCTTGTTTAAAAAGCGATCAAAGCGCATAGCCCCCCAAAAAGTCCCCCCTTTTCCCGAAAAAAAAAAAAAAGACCCTAAGGGGTTTCCATGACAAAAAAATAAAAAATTTAAAGGGCGGCAGACAAATTAAAACAAAAAAACCAAATTTTTTTTAAAAAAAAAATTTTTCATTGTGAAAATGTAAAAAAACATAATTTTTACTGACTGCATATTAAATTTACCTGTCTTTTAAAACCGCACAGTAAATTTAGTAAAAAAATTTCTTGGGGAACCCGGGTGGCCCCAAAATCACAAACAACCCAAATGAATCCCGGGGGGATTTTGGAACCCCAAGATGGGGTGACCTCGGGAAGGGTGCCCACCGTTCGGTTTTTGAAAAATGTGACATGAACCCACTAAAATCTGCTTTCCAAAAATTTCCAAAAGGGCCCCCCTCCCTTATGACCCGGGCCATGCACCCAAACAGAAATTTAACACCCACAATGGGGTTTTGCCAAATTTGGAAAAAATTTTGAGTAACAAATTTTGGGGTGTTTTTTTTAAAGGGAAATTCCCTTTAAAAAATAAAAAATTTTTCAGCTAAAACGAAAATTTTTAGTGAAAAAAAAAAAAAAAATTGATTTTACAGACAACAAAAAAAATTTTTACTAACACCGGGATTTAAAATTTACTCCCTTTTACCCCGGGATATTTTCCCTTTTAAAAGGGGTGAATTTCCCCAAAATTAAGGTTTTTTTAAAATGGGTTTATTAATTTTTAAGCACCTTAGGTTGCCAAAAATATACCAAGGAAATGGCTTCTTTTTTCTGAGATTGTGATTAGTCAAATAGCACCTGGGGCCCACAAAAGGGCATCTCAAAAAAGGGGGTTTCGGGGGAAATCAATATTGATTTCCTTTTTTCTGGAAACTTTTTTACTGTGTTTCGGGAAAAAAATATTCTGCAAAAAATGAAATTTTGAAATTTCACCCTCTTTTTTAAAAATTTTCAATAAAACACCTAGAGGGTTAATACATTTTAAAAACGTTGTTTTAAATCCCTTTCCAAAACCCGAAATTTTTCTGGGTGGAGCACTTGGGGGGTTTTCCTAACAATCCCCCTCAAATTTCCCCTTCAGAACTGGTTTGGGCCTTAAAAAAAATGTGTTGCAAATTTCTTGAAAATGTTAAAATTTGCTAAAAAATTAAAACCCCTTTAAAATCTCCTAAAAAAAAAAAAAATGTTTAAAAAAATGATGCAAACCCAAAATAAACATTTTAAATAAAGTTCATTTTTTTTACAAAATTTTTTTTGGGTATGACTGTCTTACACTCAGAAATTTTTTAAAACTTTGAAAAGGCACATTTTTCCCAAAATTTTTCAAAATTTTTTTTTTAAAAATTTTTTTTTCACAAAAAAATTTAAGGAATTGTTTCAACCAAATTTAAATTTGGTTATTAAAGTAAAAACTTCTTGAAAAACAGTCTAAAAACCCCCGGGATAGGAAAAACCCTTTTAACCCAAAACGACGCCCACCGCCTTTTGAGGGAAAGGCATTTCAAGTCCTTTCGTGTGAAAGGGGACGCCCTTTTGGCCGTTTGAAGGGAAAACGAAGTTTGCGGCCCCCGCACCCGGGCTCGCGAAATGGGGGCTGTATTTACACACCCCGGGATCCCAAAAGTATCCCCTTGCGAGCCCCCGGAGGGGCGGGGGAAACTTCCGCACCCGGTGTTTTAAACCCCTTTTTGGATTGCCGGATCGTCCCCACAGAAACAATCAAAGATTTTCCCTGTTTCTGTGGGGTTGATCGAACACCCTTTGGACCCATAAAAAGGCCCGGGGAACCCCTGCTGAACAGTCCCCTTTGGGGACCTAATTTCCCCCGGGACTGTCTTTTTAAACAACCATTGACCAGCAGACTGTTCGGGCCTGATCACTCCCCTGTGCCCAGACTAACACAGATTATAACGTATTAGCATATATGAATATGCTATATATTACTAATGTAAAAAAAAAATGTAAAACAGTTTTTCCCTTTATGGGGTTTTTAAAAAAAAAAAAAAAAAAAAAAAACAGAAAAAAATGTAAAAAAAAAAAGGGGAAAAAACAAAAAAATAAAAAAAATAAATAATTTTAAATCTAAAAAATAAATTTCTTAAAAAACACACACAAAAACCTACAAATTAGTAAAAACCCCACCCACTATAATAACCTGTAAAAGAATCTAACAAATTTTTAAGTTTAAATGTGAATGGTGTAAAGAATAATCTTTTAAAAAAAACGAAATTATTTTTAATTAAATTTAAATTAAAACCCCCCAAAAGTTTCAACCTTTTCTTGAATAAAACAAACCCTCATACAACTGGGGTCATTAAAAAAATAAAAAAGTTACAACTGTTTTAAACGCAAAAAGGCAAAAAACCCAAAAAAAAAGTTCTGGGCATTAACTACTTTTTTAGGCGTTCCCTAAGGGGGTTAAAAAATTATTCCCGGGCAAAAGACAAAATTTTAGATTTTAAAAAAAAAGGGTTGGGGCAAATTTGTCCCAAAACTGCTTCGCCAAAGGGAATAAAAGGGGTGTAAGGACACACCCCTATGACAATGAGAATGGTAACACCTAGTTGTTAGTTCATTCGTTATATAAAAAAGGAAAAGACACAAGCAAGTTTTTAAGAAAAGATGAAACCCAAAAGGGAATTTCTTTTTAAATACACTATTTACCCAAAACAACTTGGGGCAGCATGAAAAGGGCTTCTTTTAAACTTAAACCGCCCCCCTTTTATTTTAACCCTTATCCTTGGGCACTTTCTAAAAAAAGAAATTTTTTAACCACTAAAAATTCCTTTTTGAAAACGGTTTTTGATGGTTTATTGGCTCTGCTGCTAAAGAAGATCGCTGTGGGATCCGCATGGAGAGGGAAAACCGGGAAAGTTGTTTAAAGGGGCTTAACCCCACCAAGGGGTGGGGGAGTAATAAAGCAGGGATTGAAAATTGAATATCCACCTCCTGTCTTATGAAACTTTGGGGGAGATCAATAATGAAAAAAAAACTTCATTCGAATGGTATCAATGGCATTGTCCCTTCACGCAGCGGGGCCATTTGATATTTTGGCCCCTTTTAATTTCTAACATCTGAGGGAAACCTCTCCATTTTAACCTTTACGTATTAAACGCTAAAATAAATAATTTGGGAAAACCATTTAACAGCATATACCCAAATGGGAAAAACAGGGGATCTATTAATCAAGTACACAGGCTAATGACATTTGTAAAATAAGATGTAAAGAGAACATAGCTGAATTAGGCTCTGTCTACATAGCACTCGTTTTTGGTCTGATTTTTAAGCAGATTCAGTATTTAGAATCCACAAAAATCAAACTGTATCCAGTGCCCACATAACCTTCTTGTTTTCTGTTCGATTGACTTTTCAGGATGCACTGTCTAAGGCTTTATTATAAGTCTGCATTAGCTAAAGGGATTTTGTAGAAAAAAAAATAAAAAGGTAGCTAAATATTGTGTAAATGTGTAGAGTTCACCCTAAGTAATGTGATTCTCAAAATGTGGGCACTGAGAGAATGTCTTGAGACACCTGATTTATACAGACACAAAGCACATGGTCACAACCATACACATGGTTGTAAGTACAGAACTCAGTGCATCGACTTAAATATAGTTAAAACTATTTTAAATTGCCTGTGATTGCATTTCATTTAAAGGGGTTGTCTCACTACATCGATTCATCTTACCTAAGTCCTGTTTTCTTAGTTTTATTTTTGAATTCAGGGTCATGTTTACTGGCTTTATTGGCTTCTACTGGCTATTACTTTCCTGCAGTGAGGACAACAGGTCTGTAACTATAGCAACCAGTGCTGGCGGCCTATACGTAGGGATTGAACAGGTCTGTAGCTATAGCAACCTGAGGAGCTGATGCAGCCCATACAAGAGGGGATATCTAGGACTAAATAGAACACTGTTAATGGACATATATTGCAAAGTGATTTGTTTTTTTCAAGATCTTTAACATAGAAAGCAATCCTTGTAGTGAGACAACCCCTTTAAACAGGTTAGCAGTAAAGCAGGAATCCTTGTATACAGTGGTCCCTCCACATACAATATTAATTGTTTTCTGGGACAACCTTTTTATGTTGAAATCAAAATTATTGATTGGTTCCATAGCCCCAAAATGTGTCTCCAACATAATGCAATAGTAAAATTAAGGAACATTAAGCAGATAACTAATGCAGATAAAAACAAGTTTTTACATATAACAGTCAGAGCTGCAGAAAGCTGGAAATCAATTAGGAGCTTCATTGGGCGCTGTCCTCACATGTATGAAAACTGTCTTGGTCTAAGGTTATGTTCACACGGGTTAACTGCGGGACGTAATTACGCCCCGCAGTTACGCCGTGTGGCCGGGGGAGAGAGCGGGGGAGTGAGCGGGGGGCCGGCACTTCGCCGGCCCATAGACAATCATTACTAGCAGCGCGTATACGCAGCTAGAAAGTGACAGGTGAATTATCTCCCCCCTCGGCGGATTCGCCGAGCAGGGAGAGGAGATGTAATCCATAGTTCTCTATGAGAGCTGTGGATTACCGTAATGACTGGGCCGTTTTCAGCCCGTAATTTGCGCACTTCGGCGCGTAATTACGGACCGAAATACGGCCCATTTTAAGCCGAGTTTCCATTTCACATAGTGCTCTGAAAAAATGTAAGGGGTTCTCTGATTGGTTGCTATGGGCAACAAGGAAAGTCTTAGACCAAGACAGTTTTCATACGTGTACCCCTTAGTGTGCTCATCCTGGCACATGTGAATAACAGTATAGAATATGTAGTACCGCACTGTACTGTAGAGAGGCGCTACTAGACCGCCAATCAATGCCTGCACTTTACCAACACAGATGTTTTACAAGTACAATGTTTGTGATAATTGGTTGGATCTTCCATCAATCATGTGCTGCAGATCAGCAGTGTCTGTGACATCGTATGGTGAGTATGGTTTCAAGATACAATGTCCTAGAAAAGACCATTGTATACTGAGAATATTGTTTCCGGAGGCTTGTGTAACTTAAAGGCTATGTCCACACTGCACAGGATTACGATCGTATCTCCGGCGCTTTTCGTTTTTTTAAAAGCGCCGCAGATACGATCGTCAGTGCGGTGCCATAGACGGCAATAGAAAAGACGAGTTGCTGTCTACACAGCCGTCTTTTCTCTGGCCTGTCTTTCGGCACAGCGGCGTATTAACAACAGTTGTATAATACCCGGTGCTTCTCGTCTTCTTGACGTCTTCCCAACAATGCTATTGTATGGGGGCGTCGGAAAACGAGAAGCGGCCGCGGCTTTTGCACAAAGCATGACAAAAGCCGCGGTCCTGCATCAGAGTGAGAACGGCCGCTTTTGGGGCCGTTTTTTCTCTGTTGCAGTGTAGACATAGCCAAAGGGTTTTGCCACAATCTCATTTCATACCTCTTGCATCCAGCTCTTCAGCTCTGTGTGCTCAGAAGGGGGTGTGTGTGATTTGTTTGAATTGCATATCATGTGACCCAGCGAGATGACATCACCGGGCCTTTCCTCTCTGTAGTCAAAGAAAGGTCTGCTTATGTGTAGAATTGTAAGTAGCTACACTGTAGCTCAGATTTAACATTTTTGCTTTACAGCACAAGGGTCCTTGGTTCAATTCCCTGCAGGAACTTAACCTGTGGATTTTTTTTCCTCTTTATCAATGCACAGACCTCATTCAGGTTACTTTTTTTTTTATTTGCACTGTTTGACTTATTACTAAATAATCCAAAGGACATGAGTAGAATGACAGCACCCGGGGTTTGAACACTCAGTAGCTACCTGAGAAGAGAGGTGATGTCTGAGCATGTGCGACCAGACAGCATAATATTCTTAAAGAACAAAGTAAACTCACCGCAGTCAGCAATGTCCTGCACCTTTTAAATCCATTTGGGCGTTCACAGCTAGCTCCCAGTAGATGCACGGTTTTCTGCGGCTCTCGGCTACGAGCCCCAATACCAGGAAAGCACTTGCAAAAAAGCTTATGACCAGCAAACTGGTGCAACCAGGACTGAGAAGCTTACAGCCCTGGTCGTATCCCCTGGAGACGAGATGTAAACAATGGATCACTTAAGGAGCACCTAAAACAAAAACGGTGCAGAATTTTTAATAATGATGAATGGTGAAAATGTTTATTATTTAATTTTCAAACTTCCCACGTTAATTTTACTTTGTGGCAAAACCCCTTTAAGGGACCACTGTATTGTTATTATTACCATTGCAACTTAAGAACCTATTGGCTGTCTTAATAAATGATTGGAAGTCATATTCTTTTTATTGCATATACAATCTCCAAAGTAGTTTCCACGTTTTCCTGTTTCACTACTGCCAAGTAATAGGCTTATTAAACTGATACTGATCTAGAATAATCGGTCTATAATGTAGAGACAGGCTTTGAAATATTGTTTTAGACCGTTTCATTGTGCTGTATTTCCCAATGCTTAGTTAGTCAAAAAGTTTTGTAGCATAGAAGTGCTAACCATATCAGGTCGAAAATTCTACTTGTCACATTGTGACTTGATGACCTATTTGTGTTCCTTAGTTAACAGTAGTCATTGTAAGAAGGTTTCCACGTGTGTCATGACAAAGCTAAAGACAGTTTCCAAGTGTTTCACATGTAAGAGCGGTGTAGTCATTGTGTGGCGCCTTGCTTGGTGTTTGGTTGGTGTTTCTTCAAGATTTGTCGTTTTTATGATAACTGCAGTATTGAGTATCAATGGTTTTCACCAGCTCTGTACAACCATTAACCCCTTCATTTTCAATAGCAATATTACTTATCACTACAAATAAATATACCAGCTAAAACCTACATTTTCCTGTTAGGGCTGGTTCACACAGCTTATTCAAGCTGTAATTGTGGGACAGATTCCGCCCGCAATACGGCTTGAATAAGGGGCGGGGGCGCTGCCCGCCGGCCCCATAGACTTTCATTATCCACAGTGTGTATTCCGCTGGGATAATGAACATGTCACTTTCTCCCCGCCCGGCGGATTCGCCAAGCGGGGAGGAGAGACGGAATCCATAGTTCTCTATGAGAACTGTGGATTACCGTAATGGCTGGGACGGATTCCAGCCGTATTGCAGCGCAGTACGGCGCTCAATACGGCTGAAATCCATGCCCAAAATAAACCGTGTGAACGGCCCTTTAATTATATTTAGAGATTGTGAGGTAAAATGTGACATTTATTGAATCATGGCAACAGAAGAGAAAACTTTTCATAATATCCGTATAAGATATTTTATAAACAAATATCTTTCAATTGCAAAAAAAAATACAATCACATGTTCAACAAATTCAATGTTTGGGGCTTGGACAGTTGCCAGTACAATACTAATACCCCATGCAGTGAAATATTTGATAAAACTACATATTTCCTAAAGTGATGCCATAAATGTCCTTTGCACAGTGTAATATAATGCTTATTATTTCAAGATTGTCATCAGAATGCAAATACATTGCTAACAAGGACTATAGCGCTAAGGCAGGGGCCACATATATTCAAAATCTCTCCATATAATCAGAAGCAAAGGTTGTGGAGAAGTGTGTAGTAGGTGCTTGTTGGTAATGAAGGGGTTAAGATGTTTCGTGTTATAATTGATTAGTCATGTAAATAATGATTTATCAAAGTGTTACTTCTAAGAAAATAAGGATCATTGACTATAAGACTAAAGGGCTTGTTCACACGATGTTTTGGATCCCTTTCACAGATCCGTTTTTGAGGAGTGAAAACTGCATCCGGAAAGCGGATCCGTAAAACGGATCACAAAAGCGTCATGTGAACAAGCTTAGAAGCGGTTCACCACAGCAATAAAAAAAAGGTCCCAGCAGCACAACCAAAAATTAATGTTAAGATGCAGAGTTCTCTGGGTCCTGAATCAAAGGACCCAACAAGATATTAAAAATGGAAAAAATGGTAACATGCCAGCATCTAATGGATAATAGAAAAAATAAAAAATGTTCTTCATTTGTGCAACGTTTCAACCCTATCAAAAATGATGAAGACCTGTTTTACAGTTGATATGTTGCACTGATGGACGACTAAAATTATTTTTCTATTATCTATTGGATGCAGTTTCCATTTTTTTTCATTTAGGCTCTGTGTTAGAGCCACTATCACAGATTCCGTCAAAAGCTATGACAAAATAGTGTAGCATACAGTACTATTTTTCTGTACATCATTTGTTTTTCTAGACACCATGACAGAAACCCGATGGACTGCGTTGTAGTTAATGGGATCCGAGTACTGTTGGTGTCTGACATATAACGGATCCAGAATCTCTTAGGCCATGTCCCCACGGCACAGTTTTTCAGCCGGTTCTTGGTTTTGAAAACCGGCTGCAAACTGGCTGAAAAACTTTTACACGGACCTTAATGGAAAATATGTGCAGCGGTCCCCACTGCACGGATTTTTGGCTCGGCGGTTTTTCAGACCACCACCGGTTCAAAAAACATAGAGCATGTTCATTCTACCGTCCGGTTTTCAGACAGAATATGAACATGTCTATGTGAAGGGGGAGGGTTTTTCTCCGCTAATTGCAGAGAAAAGCCATCCCCTTGCGCCCGTGTGCACGACAAAAGCATGACAAATAACGGTCAGATAAACTGACCGGTATTTTTCCTGTGTCGTGTAAACGGCCCCTTATGCAGATGTGATATTAAGGTATGTTCACATAGCGTATTTGAAACCGGTTTGCAGCTGGTTTTCAAAACCAAGAACCGGCTGAAAAAACCGTGCCGTGGGACATGGCCTAAGAGATTCTGGATCCGTTATATGTCAGACACCAACAGTACTCGGATCCCATTAACTACAATTGTAGTCAGAAAAACTGTCATTGTGTCTAGAAAAACAAATGATGTACAGAAAAATAGTGCTGTATGCTGCACTATTTTGTCATAGCTTTTGACTTAATCTGTGATAGTGGCTCCAACACAGATGTTAATACGTATTTAACAATGTTACAGTCAGAGCTCATCGATTTTAATGTAAAATACTAATGTTCTATGCAGTCTATGCAGTGTAAACTACTTGACAGATTTTCTAGTAAAGGCTAAGTAGATGGTTGACAGTCTGTTTCAGATGGTTTTTAAATCTGAAAACAGTCTGAAAAACCGACAACCCTCGCCATGTGGACGTACCTGAGCACGCACAATCTTTCACCCAGTTTTCGGGCCTAAGGTGCGCTATTCAGTGGTTAAGGGGACGGCTGAATCCGCAAACCGCAGACAGAACCGTCCCCAAAAACCATTAAAAAGAGGATAAAATACCGTCCGGATTCTTTAAACAGAATCCAGCCAGCGTTTTACAACTGCCTTGTGGCCATACCCTACCATATAAAAATAAGCCATGTAATATCAATGTGATAATAATCACAGGGTGTTTCCTTCAATCATAAAAAGTACACATATATTAAAACATATTTATAGGTTTTCACTGAAAAGAAATGGCATGCCATATTACAGAATTATTTTCCTCTAGAAGCCTAGATGCACCTTATGGCAGCGCACAGGGTGCCTATACGTCCATTATACAGTACAGACTCTCTGCGCCACCGTACAGGGTGTTTGCAGACAGCCTTGATGTGGTTAATTATTTTACAGGTTCAATATTGAATCCGTGAGTCTGTAATCAGCTAGGCAATTTACAATTAGGGCCACATGTAAGAAATCTGTCTAGGTCTACAATTCACTTTGTTGCCCACAGCAACCAATCAGAACGCCCTTTTATTTCATATAGTGCTCTGGAAAAAAGAGAGGGGCGCTCTGATTGGTTGCTATGGACAACAAAGGGAGTTTTAGACCTTAGACTGTTTTCATACATGTCCCCTTAGAGCTCGTTCACACGGCTTATTTCGCAATGGATTTACAGCCGTATTTATGATCGTAAATCCGTTGCAAAATCCGTTACAAATAAGTAACAGGCCGTTTTACATTGACAACACGTATTTCCGTGCCGGATTGCGGCCGCAATCCGTCCGGAAAAACAATTAGCATGTCACTTATTTCCGGACGGATTCACCCCATATATGAATGGGGATTGTGAATCCGTCGGGAAATCACTTAGTGACACTTATTTGCAACTGATTTCGGAACGTATTTACGATTGGAAATCCGACGTAGATACGTTCTGAAATAAAACAAGTCTTAGTTACATTGGTGCCATGCTGCTAAAAAGCAAATACTGCACTGCAACAACCATTGTCCAGAGTTTTTCTTTTTAGTTCCTCTGACATTTTCCATAGATTTCTGTGCACTATCCATATTAAAGATAAAAAAAAAATATTCTTGTCCTTCTTGTAAAATGGAAGAAACACTTTGATAAATGTGTCTTTGTGTTTGTGGAAAGAGGGGTAAATAGAGGCAGCTTGTAAGGTTTTGTGATATATGTGCATGTCTGGCCTCATGTAAATCCTAGTTATTCCTGGAACCAGTGAGCACAAGGAGTGTGTCAAAAATAATGTTGTGATGTCATCCTGGGCATAAACAAAGATCTGACCCCTTTATGACGTCCTCTAGAACCCTTGTTTTGCAGAATTTGCACTTAAGGGACCAGTGGCCTGCAAAATCATGCCTCATTATGACAGATGAAGTGTCAGGCTGTCTGGCATGAGAACAACGTAAGCATCTCATTGCCAAACCCAACATCTACAGACTGTTTACAATGTAGCAGCTCACACGCATGTTCGGTCAGCCTTTGTGATGTCATGTATTTGTTCAAACTTTGCCAGAGTACTAAACCGTTACAAAAGAAATTTTATGCTGATCTTGGGGTTTGCTCAGACTGACATTGGCTCCTTGTGTGACCTCTTCTTGTGTTCAAAGCCATTGGTTATCTGTGGGATTTTGCATGAATGTGTCTATGTTGACCTTTGCTGGTTTTCAGGAATGGATTTTTTTTCTGTCTACAATTAACATTTATATCATGAACATTATTACCCATATAAGCATTGTCTGGTACACTGTATGTTTCCTGTGTTTTTCATACTGGCCATACATATTGCAACTAAGTCAAAATTACAGTATTTCCATTAATAGAACAAGCAGATGAATTACCTTGTGATGCATAATCAGCATCCTCTTCTCTGTCTGTCTAGATAAATGGGAAGTGATAGGCCAAATTCCCATATAGAGATAAACAATCTATAGAAAGTGAATGAGTGCTCATGCAGGATGATGCATATAAGAACAGGTCTCTGATCTATCTTAACCAACACCCATGTCTAGGGGCCCCCTTCAAAACTCAGAAGAGATCAAAAATGTCTTTGTGATTTTCTGTCCTCCATCAGATCCTAATGCAAGATAAAATAGAAGAACTGCGTAAAATTTCCTAAGCCTTCACTATAGCTGTGTGTTCACACGGCAGTGGACAAATACCGGTCAGTTTACCCGGCCGGTCTGTGTCCGGTTTTTCGGCCGTCCCCACGATGAGCGGAGAAGAGCGGTCCCCCCTCCCATTGAGGTGTTCATATTCCGTCCGGAAACCAGACGGAAGAATGAACATGTTCAACGTTCTTTGAGCGGCCCGCGGGCGGAAAAACCGCCGGGCGGAAAACCCGTGCAGTGGGGACTGCTGCATGTGTTTTCCATAGAGCACCATTGTGCTCATTTTCAGCCGGTTTTTCAGGCGGTCTGCAAAACCGCAAACCGCCTGAAAACCCGGCCGAAAACCCGTGCCGTGGGGACATGCCCTTAGAATACCAATAATGGCAGATCTCTGGAATCTAAACGAGTATGACATTTTATCCATCCTAGTTATCAACCCTACATATTAAGACAAATGAGAGTAATATGAGTGGCCTGTATGCATTTTTTTTTCTACAAAGTTTCTTTTTTATACAATGCATGCCAACCTATGTATATTCTTCTGTCCTCCTTATATAATCTTTTTTAAACTTTCTATCATGCTTACATGGTATGCTCACCTTTGAACACAATTTTGAATTTCATGTATACATATTATTAACAAAGAGTAATACATATCTTTTACCCATCCTGAGTTATAGCTTGTACTGTAATCCAGGGCTGCATTCACATTTCTAGAGGTGGAGATTGAGGACAGTTGACAAGTTTCCTGAGATACTCTCTTGAGTTGTGGAGCTTATATAACACAGTGATGTTTGCTAGAACATAATAAGGAGTCTTTGGTACAAGACTACAATTCCTTGAATGACCAAGACAAACACTGTGCAGATACTTAACTAGCAAAGAATCCTGGGAGATTTTAGCTCTGGAGCTTTCAAAGTTTATAATGCAGCTTTGGAGTGTAACGCATGATGTCACTCAATAACACTACAAGATACATAATGTAATGTACTTTAAAATGTAATGTGTATATTATACCTATATGTCAACTTGAAATTATGTCCAAAGGTGAACACTGAAATATAGCATACCCTTTTCTGGCTATTATGTATGAATCTCAGATCACTTACAGTTTGCAATTATTGTTTCACATTTCTGGTGTTCTTGTGTCCCTCTCTGTCCACACATTTCATACTTACGGTAGTATGCTCAAAGTGCCCATTTCTTGTGCTGACAGTATTTATTCCTTTTCAGGTTATATTGAAGCAGCTATCATTCCTGCAGGAGCAAGGAGGATTCGTGTAGTAGAAGATAAGCCAGCACATAGTTTTCTGGGTAAAATATGTTGTTTTTTAGTCATATGTGACTGGTGCAGGATGATTTGCGATTGGCATCTATATCCATAGTAAAGTCATGCAGTGCAGCTTATGGTAGTAGTTTGGAACAATAGATGATAAAGATGCTAGAGTTCTTTGTTGCAAACACAGATTTCCTTTTTATGCATTAGAAGTCCTGGAAGTAAACTGCTGTAATGAAGACATTAAAGAGAAAAAAAAATTATTACAATTGTTAAGAAGGGGAATAAAACATTTTTCAAGTAAATTAGGGACAAAAAGAAGAAAAAAAATGTGAAATTACTTAAACTAGTAATGGAAAAAATAACTACAATAGTGGAGATAAAGCAATGGCTACTTTTGTTCAGTATTTTATATATAAAAATTATAATATTTCGGACATGGCATTACCTAGTTGAAAGGGATCTGCTCCAGTGTTTTGGAGGTAGATATTTTAGGTGAACTTGCACATGTAAAGTTATAGCACTGAGCCCAGAGTTCTTAAAGAACTATAATTTGTGATTGCTGTGCTTCTCTCATTTGTTACAATAGTCCCCTATAACAGGTTAAGATTTCTAATGATTGACGAATGGTCAATATTATTGAAAAAGTTCAGAAAAAGTGTAGAGAAGAAGCCAATAACTACAGATCATTTAGCTTAAATGAGTGTCTAATCACAGCAAGTGCTGCCAGAAGGGCAAATTACTGTAAAGTAAGCAATTTTCAAAATGCATGTTGTTAAAATATATTTATGCTTTACCTAATACAGGCCTTTTTTGCACCTTCAACTTACTCTCATTTGTCCTTGGTTACCGACCCACCACTGTGTGCTTTCAGTGGTGGTCGGTAATGCAGCATTACTGTGCCTGTTGCCTGTGGGGGGGATAGAAAGTGTTTGATAACACTGCGTTACTAGCCACCACTGAAAGTACACAATGGTGGTTGGTAATCAAGGAGGCACAAGAGCAAATTGAAGGTGTAAAAAGGCCTGTATTAGGTAAAGCAGATATATTTTTTTAATAACATGGATTTTGAAAATGTTTTACTTTACAATAATTGGTCTTTCCAGCAGTAGCAATTGATATGATGAGAATACCCCTTTAACATCTCTAGTAGTAAATATAATGAAAACTCTCTGGAAAATTAGGGTAACTGACCACCTAAAATCCAACAACTTGCTGCACCCAAAACAGCATTGCTGCACTAAAGACAGATTATGTAAAACTAATCTCATTCATTTCTTTGACTGGCTCACAAATGTGTTAGATGAGGGTGGTGCAATGGATATTGCCTAGTTGGATTCTAGTAAAGCCTCTTTTAGAGATCCACTTAAACTATACTGTATAAAGTTGGACTCAAAGGGGTTGTCCCATCTCACATATCAGCTCGGCTGTACTCAGAACTCCCATTGATGTCAGTGGGGGACTTCCGACCACATTGCCATTCAAAATGAAGACTTTTGGGGGCCTGTCCTTGAGATAGCTTCAAGTTCCAGAGACGGAACCCTAACCCGCTACACATAAATAGGATATCCTATCAATATGCCATCAGTGTGTGAGATGGGACAACCTCTTTAATCCCTGGATAGTTCAGTGGATTTGCAGTTGGTAAAAATAGATGTCAGAATGTTGTAGTTAAAGGGGTTCTCCGGGAAACGAAGAAAACTGAATACATAAACCACATGTCATTATGAAAAAATTCCTAAATATCTTTAATTAGAAAAGTCCGCTTGTTTTGTCTGGGGGATTATCATTATAAAATACCAAAATGGCAGCCGGGCTCCTTCCTCAGCAGAAACCTGTCCTACAGGAAGTAGGACAGACTCTGAGCTACTACCTGGTTATGCATCACTGGGCATGTGCTGTGCTCAGTCAGTCTGACAGACTTGTGGTATGAGGGATAGCTCTGCAGTGTAGAAAGGAGACTGAGGGCTCTAGACACATATGTATATATATTTGGTGTGAATATAGTATATAGAATCTACACCTCAGCTGGAGGGAATTAGGCTGTTGTCATTTTCAGAGAGGGCGCCTAGCAACTGTAGCTCCGCCCACTAGCTCAGTGAGGAGAAATCTCCAACATGGCGATAATATGTGATATAACAGCATCTGTAAGTCGTTCTCACACTGGATTGTGACAGATACTTACTGCTTATCTTTACTATTACTGCACTACATATTCTAATTTTTTGGGGTTTCTCGCACAACCCCTTTAATGGTGTTAATTCTCTACAGACATTCGGTACCACAAGGTTCTATGCTGGGTCCTGATCACTTTAATATTTTTGTTAGTGACAGGAGAAGGTTTAGTAGGTATGGTTTACCTGTGTCCTGATGGCACAATAGTATGAAAGGTACTCGACACACTTGCATTGGAGGTTCCGTTCACAACCTCCATCAAAAGCTCCATCAGGACAGGCAGCAAAAATAGCACAGCTATTTTTTCCAGTAAAACAGACGCCATGACAGAAGCCTGACGGACCACATCGTAGTCAGTGGAATCCATCCTTGATGTCCATTTTGACATGGATCCAGTTCCACCTTTGCAACGGGGGAACCTCCAACACCGATGTGAGCCAGGCTTAATAGGCTGATATTTAGCATTATTGAATAACTAGTCAAAATATTAGAAACAACAGTTCATTGTTACCAGATGTAAAATAGTGCACTTTGGGAGAAGGAATCCTCTGTCTGAATATCCTATCGTCAGTTCTGTTTTAGCCAGAACTTAAGAATTGAAGGATGTAGGGGGTTCGGATTTCTGTCCGCGTCAAAACGAGTCCCCAGTGCAGCCAGGCAAAAGGAAAAGCAAGCTGAATGCTTTGTTGCATAAAGGTACAACCAGGAGAAAGAGGGAGATTGTGGCCCTGCTATGTAGAGATCTCGGGAGAAAACATCTGGAATACTGGGCTCAGTTCTGGACGCCTTACCTACAGTAAGGCCGTGTTTACACGGCTTATTCCCGACGGATTTGTGAGCCGTATTGAGCGCACAAATCCGCCGTGAATAAGGGTGGGACGGGGCGGGGCCGGAGCGTGCCGGGGGCGCCGCTCCCGGCCCCAGCGACAATGCATTGTTTACGGCGCGTACGCGCCGTAAATAATGTGCATGTCATTTTCTCCCCCCGCGGCGGATTCGCCGAGCGGGGAGGAGCGACGGAATCCACTGTTCTCTATGAGAACGGTGGATTACCGTAATGACAGGGACGGATTGGCGCCGTACTGCAGCGCAAATCCGGCGCGCAGTACGGCGCCAATCCGTGCCCAAATAAGCCGTGTGAACGACGCCTAAGACTTTGATTTAATAGAACAAGTCCAAAGGGGTTACAGGAATGGTGGAAGGTCTCAGGTCAGGAAAGACTTAGGGGGACATGTATGAAAACTGTCTAGGTCCAAGACTGTCTTTGTTGCCCATAGCAACCAATCAGAGCTCCGCTTTCATTTTTTTAAGTGCACTATATAAAGGGGAGCTCTCATTGGTTTCTGTGGGCAACAAAGAAAGTCTTAGACGTAGACGGTTTTCATACATGAGGCACCTAATTTGTATAGCCTGGAGGAGAGATGGCAAAAAGGGGTGACAGGATTTAAAGGGGTTGTCTCACTACAAGGATTGCTTTCAGTGTTAAAGATCTTGCAAAAACAAGTCACTTTGCAATATATGTCCATTAACAGTGTCCTACCTATTCCTAGATATCCCCTCTTGTATGGGCTGCATCAGCTCCTCAGGTCGCTAAAGATACAGACCTGTTTGATCTCTCCTGATAGGCTACCAGTGCTGGTCGCTATAGCTACAGACCTGTTCGTTCTCTCCTCATAGGCTGCCAGCACTGGTTGCTATAGCTACAGACCTGGCTTCTACTGCAGCCTAGTGGAAGTGGTAAACATGCCCCTGAATTCAAAATGAAACCAATCAAACAGGACTGAGGCAAGATGAATCAATGTAATGAGACAACCCCTTTAATCCTTTAGATATGTTAAACCAGTGGATGACTTAAAGTGCTTTTTTATATTATAAGTTAAACTTAAGAAGAAAGGGGCACAATATATACTAGTAGATTAGGTGTGGGGGGACCAGAATCACTCAGACGCAAGGCCATATTTAAAGCTCAAAGGGCTTATATTGCTTATTACTGGATATAGTTCATTGCCAGTCTTTGAGCTGTAAGTATGGTCAATGTCTGTGTTTTTAAGTAAATAATGTCCCAGTTTTCGAGGAGTAGAAGCAATGTCATAAATTCTGATTTTACCAAAGGAGTAGTAGATGCCTGGTACAGAATTTCAGCAGACTATATGAACCATGTGGGCTCTTTATTCCTTTTGCTTTCTATGTTTCCAACTCTAGCTCTATACTGGTGATCCGAAGCCCTGTGTCGGTTTGGACCATTGTTAAAAAACAAATATCAGCACAGAATATTGGACACAGAAGATAAAAGTTGTTTAACTATTATTGTAAAGGTTGTCTTAGGTTTTTAATGGAGATAGAAAAAATTCCTCATCATAATATCACATCCCACGCTGACATGTGTGCAGGCACCAGCAACATGCTTTTCATAAACGTCCCTGTCTATAGAGGCCAAAGAAAATACAATGTTTGCTAACGAACATGTTAGGGATATAGAAAGTAATTTGATGCTGGTAGCCATTCAGCTCTTGGATGCTGAGCAGGAGCACATGGACTATAGGTAGCAGAAAAGAAGAGAACTCGGCACAGAACATGATGGAAAAACTGTAGAATGAGGAACGAGAATGTGGGAATTTAAGAGACTGTTGTAGGGAGCAAAGAGCAGAGAGAGGGGATTATAGAGAAATAGGCGCATGTGCAAAGAAGCCAGGGTCGGTAAGGAGCCCAGAGCTTAATCGTCACTTTACACCATGGAAAATATTTCCTGCAGCCCTTAGATAAATGGAATATACCTGCTCCAACAGTTTACAGGGGCAGGTCCAGCAAGTGCATCATACCTTATGTACTTTGTGCTTAACTCTTTCAGCCCTGAAAGACTCTATTAAGAAATCCATTAACAGCGACTGGAAAATTGAGCTTCCTGGTGAGTTTCAAATAGCAGGGACCACCATTCGTTATGTACGCCGGGGACGGTGGGAGAAGATGTCTGCCAAGGGACCAACAAAAACTCCTTTGCATCTGATGGTAATATAAAAATAGTTAGACATTTTTGTTTAGACATTGCTATACTATGCACTAATTTTGGATTTTAAAGAGAACCTGTCACATAGTTTTTGCCCCCCCTGGCTGAGGAAAGCACAAGCTAGTGTCAGACCTGCTGTTTCCAGCGCTGTGTCCCTTATTCTGTAAGATGCTGGAGTTTTAGAGCATGTAATGCTCAAATCTGCAGTTTTCAGCAAGAAAAGAGTCATTATAAAAGTCAGGTTTTTTCAAACCCCGCCCACCTGAGGCTAGCCCCGCCCACCTCGAATGATAAACCTATTACTTTGAATAGGTAGAAACATGAGAATAACTGCCAGGTGGGCGGGGCTAGCCTTTGGTGGGCAGGGCCAACACCTGCTCATGAATAAGATTTGAGGGGTAAATGCTCTAAAACTACAGCATCTTACAGAATGAGGGACACAGCGCTGGGAACAGCAGGTCTGACACTAGCTTGTTCTGTCCTCAGCAAGGGGGGGCATAATCTATGTGACAGGTTCCCTTTAAGTTCATATAATTATCTGGGCCTTAAAACATATAAGAATGTCTTCTGATTGAATGCTTCATGCAGCTAACAAGGCATTTCTCTATTGGGTTTTTGGGTACTGAAAATACATAAATGTGTGTTATCATTATTTAGCATGTATGTGTCACATTTAGGTGACTCTCTTGGAAGTGGCAATGGTTTTTTGAGTGTTGCTATATTGGCCATTACTGTAGCAGTAGAATGGCAGCTCTTATTAGGCCAGTGTCTCTTTACCATGACGTCTACAGCACAACACTGGCATGAGAGGTCTCTATCTTGGATAATTGGGTATAAAATGTATTACAACATAACACTGCAACCTTTATTTAAGGTCATAAAAACAACCTGTAAACTACATTTTAAGGGCACGTCCCCACTGCACAGGACAAATACCGGCCGGTTTGCGATGAGCAGAGAAAAGCCCTCCCCACTCCACATTGACATGCACGGATTCCGTCCGAAAACCGGACGGAAGAATGAGCATGTTCAATGTTTTGCGGCCGGACCGCGGGCGGAAAAACCGCCCGACGGAAAACTCGTGCAGTGGGGACTGTGCGCGGGTTTTCCATAGAGCACCATTGTGCTTGTTTTCGGCGGGTTTTTCAGGCGGTCTGAAAAACCGTCCGAAAACCCGTGCTGTGGGGACATGCCCTAAAGCTCCTTTTGCACATTTTGATACTCAACTGCAATACAACTCGAAAGATCCTACTCTGTGAGTTTATCCCCATCAGAAGATGGATTTTTTTCTGCCTCCAACAACAATAGAAAATCCAAAATAAATTATTCCTTTAAAACATAACCTTTACTTACATTATTAAAAATATCATTAAATCTAAAACCTTTTTAAACTGTCATAAATAGGGGACAACATCCAACACACCCTACTCAGTCCCTTCTCTTATACTGGGCTATTAGGTGTCCCTTAACGGAGACCCCGCCCCAACAAGGGCGACCCCGCAAAGCTTCTCATCTATATCCTGCCACTGACCCTATATCTATACAATAGTTATCAACAACAGGCCAGGGCAAATAACTTAGAATCTTATAGCAATACTGTAATAAAGTATGCAAATATGATCCCCAAAATAGATGTAACTCTCCAACAATAATATGCTAGAATATTGATACAGATTGTTATATGAATGTAGGTGCATTAGTTTTAGAAAACAATGCAGAGCAGTAACCTATATATACTTTTGTGAATTTTAATATAAGATGAATGATTAGAGAAAAACTGTAGCCAAAATTTTGGGCGACATCAACGTTGGCGCTAACAGGCCAGTTCTAAATCACTTTAAGACAGTGTAGAATGCACCAGAATGTATGAACCTGTTCTTCTGCAGGTCACACATACAGGCGCAGTCTAGGCCAATACAACAAGTCTGACTCAGGCACCACCTTTACCCTGGTCTGTCTGTTCTAGCTGTTCTGCGCCTAGGTTTAGCATCAAAGAATCATAAATGTGTCTAATTCTATGAATGTGGTGCGATTCCCCCAAGAACGCCCCAAATCTTTGGTGCATTACAAAGTGTCGCTCCTGCTCTTATCGTGCCAAAGCTTGGAATGTGACTCTTGATATATCTATAGACCAGGGCTACTACAGCTTCTTGACGCCAGATAACTGCCGCAGCCCCGTTCATACAGGTTGCCCTTTGTGTCTAATTAGTTGACTCTCTTCTCTCCCGGATCCCAAAATGCCTATCATCCATTTCCTCCTTCTTCTCCTCCCGTCGCTTAACACTAAATGTAGATAAAACAGAATTCATCATCTTTCCACCGTCCCTCTCTCTACCCCTCCACCTGATCTCTCTATCACTATTAATGGCCACACCCTCTCACCAGCTCCACAAGTCCGCTGCCTTGGGATAACCTTTGACTCCTCTTTATCCTTCAAACCGCACATCCAAACCCTCACCTCTGCCTGCCGCCTCCACCTGAAAAATATTTCACGCATCCGCCCATTCCTCACCTCTGACACGACTAAAACGCTAGTCCACGCCCTCGTCATCTCCCGCCTTACTACTGCAACATCCTTCTCTGTGGCCTCCCAGTTAGCACCCTCGCTCCCCTCCAATCCATCCCCAACTCTGCTGCCCGTCTGATTCACCTCTCTCCTCGCTACTCCTCTGCCTCTCCCCTCTGCCAATCCCTTCACTGGCTGCCCATTGCCCAACGAATTTTAGTTCAAATTACTCACCCTGACCTACAAGGCTCTCCCATAACCTCTCCCCTCCATACATCTCTGCCCTAATTTCCAGATACCTCCCCTGATGCTATCTCCGCTCCTCAAAGGACCTTCTCCTCTGCTCCCCTCTCATCAGCTCCTCACATAACCGTCTCCAAGACTTCTCCCGTGCTTCACCCATTCTCTGGAACTCCTTAACCCAAAACATCAGACTCTCCCCAACGTTCACCAGTTTCAAAAGCAACCTGAAAACCCATCTCTTCAGGATAGCCTACAACCCACACTATCCCCACCACCACTACACCGGCCCGCAAACATGTCTGCCCCACACCTTCTGTCTCTCCCCTTCTTCCTTGTAGATTGTAAGCCCTCGCGGGCAGGGTCCTCTTTCCTCTCTGTTTCAGTTACTAGTCATTTTTGTCACCATTGTAATTGTTCCATATTTGTTATGTATGTAATTCCCCTTAAATGTACAGCGCCCTGGAATTAATGGCGCTCTAAAATAAATAATAATAATAATAATCATATTTAATAACCATTAAAGCTTTGCCTTAGATTTATACTAGTTCTGTAGATTTCTTTCTGTAGGGACTGGAAAAATCTTTATATTTGTAAATGTAATGATGATATATGTAAGTGATTACAATATTAAAGCAAAAGGAGAAGTTTATTGGAGAAACTGTACAATTTAAAGAAGGCTCTGGTACCCTGTTGGGCCACCTGGATACAAGATGAGGTACGGTTGAACATGGAAGCTTATGAGATTTAGATGTATTCCTGTGGCACATTTGCCCACAAATGTTAAAGCTGGGCCTGTAGATTCTGCACACTCATAGGCTGCTGAAGCTGGCTTACCAGCTGGTCCCATAAATGCTCATTTGATGATAAATCTGTTGACAAGACAGGCCAAGTAAGTGATACAATCTGGCAAACATATTCCAGGAAAACCCTTAGGATATGTTCACACGGCGCAATTGCGTGTACAGTACGCGGTAGCAATACGCTGTGTCTTGGGAGTCACGCTGATCGCGTATTCCCAAAGCATGGGGGGGACCTTCAACCTGCCGGCCCCATTGACATGCATTGCTCGCGGCATGTAATCGCTGCAAACAATTGACATGTCACTTATCTTCCCGCGCGTACAATACGATCATATGGTACGAGCGGAGGGACGACGCGTAACCCATAGTTCTCTATGATGTTATCATACTTGAACCTGATTATTGGTGAATCCCAAACAGAACCTGTATTCATCACTAAAATCTATGTGATTCCAGTCAGTAGCGGTTATAATGTTTTATTTAAAACAAAAATGCAAACAAGGCAACAGAGGCTGTCTGACAATGGCTGGAGACACATCGGGTGCTGTGACACCAAATGTATTCGTTATAAGGGCATGTCCCCCTGGCGCGGGTTTTCGTCCGGTTTTTCAGCCGGTTTGCGGTTTTTCAGACCGCCTGAAAAACCGGCCAAAAACGAGCACAATGGTGCTCTATGGAAAACCAGTGCAGCAGTCCCCACTGCATGGGTTTTCCATCGGGCGGTTTTTCCGTCCGCGGTCCGGCCGCAAAACATTGAACATGCACAATCTTCCGTACGGTTTCCGGACAGAATCTGTTCATGTCAATGTGAAGGGGGATGGCTTTTCTCCGCTCATCACGGAGAAAAGCCATCCCCCCGCGCGGCCGTGGGGACGGCCGCAAAACAGGACAAATACCGGCCAGCAAACGCGCCCTAAGTGTATAGAAATGGTCTGGGCAGAGACGGGGGTTTGTAGTGAAGATGCCATCTGGATGGTTAGGGTATGTTCACATGACGTATTTTGAAGAGTAAATTTACCCTTCAAAATCTGTCTCCAAATCTGCTTCAAAATATGCCTGATTAGAGGCATATTTTGAAGCCTATTTTGAAACAGATTTAGAAAAATCTTATCTCCCTTTGTTTCCTGTGGTGATTTTACTTACATAAACACCTCAAGAATTGACATGTCACTTATTTGTACGGCCGTAATTGCGTCCGAAAAGCATCTCACAATTACGCTTGTGAAATGCGCTTCATGAGAACGACGAGGCATGTTTTACATTTTATTCAATGACAGAAGAATTGAAGATCGGCTGAAACTGATTTTAGGCCGTAATCCAGCACGTTAAATGCACTAGAATATGGCTCAAAAACACTGTGTGAACATACCCTTACAAAGAAGCTGTGGCAGATACTCCTGCATTTTGAGACATGTCAGAGACTAATAATAGATAATCACAGCCTCCAGGAGGTGATAGAGTAATACCTTTCCTCCAGAAACCAAAGTTTTGAAACCCTTATCTCTGTGTATAAGGTATAGCATTCACCAACTGAGAAGACAGCGCTTCATTTCATACTGTTGTTTACAGTATTTTATCACAGGCACATGTGTGCCAACATAGATATAGGAAGGTACTGGGTTACATTCAAGTCTTTGAGTATGGATTAGAGTTCCTTCTTTCATTTTTCATATGTTGGTAAGCTTCACAGGTTGGCAGGGCTGTTTTTCTGCAGATGTGAAGCACCCAGATATAACCAAGAGAAGATGTATGCTCTCATCACCCAACATAAGGACTTACAATGTATAGTGTTAGGCTATGTCTCCACTGCACTGTTTTATGATCATATTTTTGGCGCTTTTAGAATCCTAAAAGCGCCGAAAATCCGATCATTGGTGCGGCCCCATAGACTACAATAGAAGACGACCTGTAGTCTCCACAGCTCGTCTTTTCTACAATCGTCTTTCGCCGCATTATACATCATGTTGTATAATACAATGGTGCTTTTAGTTTTCTCGCCGTCTTCCCATACAATTTGAAAAAATTAGAATCGACCGTGTTTTTTTGCGCAAAAAGTGACAAAAACCACGATGGTGCATCGGGGAAAAAAACAGCCGCTTTCATCTATTTTTTTGGCCGATGTAGTGTAGCCATTACTTTATAGCACAAATCTAAACATTCAGCAATATAATGGAGGTGTCATTAAATTCCACATCCACTGCTTATCTTGTCACAACCTACACAACAAAGTTGATAAGTGGGAAAACAGGTAGAATCATCCTATTGTGTGTTTATTAGTGGCTAGTGTGAAAGCTGCAGTATTTCAAGTATTTCAAAATCTGCAGTCACAAAAAAGCAAAAGATCACCAACAAATTAAGCAATAAATAAAAAGAAAAAAATAATACTTTAAATGATATATATCTTCTGATGATATATTCCTTGTAAAAGTGCCCAACCCCTAGGATAAGTACATATGAATATACACATCAAAGTGTTGCAAAGCCCTAAATACCGTAGATTCTTTTAATCCAGTTTTAATTCCTAGTGTATAAGCGGTACAATGGTACATTGCTATTTTAACCATTAATGGGGTTGTCCCATCTCTATAAGTAGCTTTTAAGCAGAAAAAAGCAGTAAATGGCAGCACTTCAAAATCGTGACTTTATTGACCCAACAACCGCTTTGGCAGTTGTTGGGTCAATAAAGTCACGATTTTGAAGTGCTGCCTTTACTGCTTTTTTCTGCTTGGATTTTTGGCCGTGATCCTGGCCTGAAGAGCGTGCACTCTCATCTTAAGGTTTTCCATTTCTTGCTGCTGTTTCATTACTTGTTATAAGTAGCTTTTAGGCTATGTTCACATGACGTAATTGCGGGGCGTACAGGATGCGTGTACTCCCGCTACACGGGGGGCGGCAACCCGCCGGCCCCAATGACAGTCATTACTCGCAGCGCGTAGTCACTGCAAGTAAATGACATGTCACTTATCTCCCCGCGCGTACAATACGATCGCATTGTATGCGCGGGGTGACGAGGAATAATCCATAGTTCTCTATGAGAGCTATGGATTACCGCAATTACGGCGCACATCTCGCTCGTATTAAAGCGCAAATACGTCACGAAATGCGTGCCCAAATTCCCCCGTGTGAACATACCCTTACAGTTGACAGAGAATGGGAAGATGACCGTGCTTGTTCATTTCTTCCCTTTAATCTCTATGGGATTTTCGAATATAGGTGAGCACACTTGCTTGGCCTTATTCATAAATCCCAGCAAAATGAATGGGGAGAACTGCTTAAGTGCGATCATCTCTTCATTCGCTGTAGACACTGCTTACGAGATGGGACAAGCCTTTTAATAAAGATAAAGTTGTGTTTCCAGTTAGATTCAGCCTTGACTAAGCAAAGTACATATTGTTGTAATGCAGACATTTCAATACTGAACAGACAGAGAAGAATCCTGCAGGAAAATAGCACTTCTAAAGTGTCATATGATAAACATCAAAGGAAACTGTTGCAGGGGGAACTTCTCTGGTGCCTGTTTTGCTGGGCAACTATCCCAGTATAGACAAAGCTTTCTGCTGCTTTAAACTAGTTCATCAGAAAATAATTTCCAGGAACAGGCAAACATTCAGAGAGGGAGTTGACACCCAACAGTACCTCACATAGGAAATAGGCGGCCCGAAAAGTGTAATCAAAGAGAGGAGTGGAAGGGGAGGCTGTGAATAGAAAACTGCTATAGAAACAATGTAGAGGAAGAGGCTACAGTTTGCTTAGTGCCTGGAGCAGCATCGGAAAACAATTATAGAACCACTTCAGAACAAAGCTGATCAAAAACTGCCTGTGTCTGACAATGGAACCCCAGTGCTGTGAACAGATTGGAGACTTGGCCTTTAAAAACATTGATGGAGATTGTTCTAATGCTTTCTTCTCCTGTTCATATTGATGGAACTTCAGTTCCTTTTACAAGATTGATAATTACATATAGGGGCATCAATCAGCTTCTAGCAAGGAGCCTACACACTGCCCAGTTACAAGGGGTTGAACAACTGCATGAACGAGCGTTCATAACCTATGAATGTTTGTGTTCACTTTTATTACTGTCAGTACACATCTAGGGGTGATGCCGACACAGAGTGGTTTTTACTTCTGCATAAAAGATTAAATTGTCTTTATAAAAGGGCAATTATTGGGACTGGGCTCTCGTACAAATATTTGTTAAGCTTAAAATGGCCTCATACTGAAAAACTTAATAAATACATTTGTTATAACCTTGTTTTTGTTTAATTTTGTCAATTATACATTTGAATTATTTGAAACACTTTGTTTTTTTCCCATGTTACTATTACATTGTCCACTAAGCCTCAATAGGTTGATGCCTTCCTGTTCTGTAGATAACACTTCTCAGTAGTCATCTCATGACAGCTAACAGCTCTGTTATAATGTTGACAGTAGATAACACAGGATCTACCATTGAAATTAAGTCATTTCTACCCCATTCCCTGTAGACAGAGTCCAGACAAATAGATTTAGGCACCTTCAGAAAGGCACATCTACCTAGTATCTACCGAAAGTGGTCCAAAAAAAACAACCAGTAAACTGGTGACAGGGTCACTGATGCCCATGGAGACCCCACTTTGCAACTGTGAGAATCTGCTGCTAATATCTTGGTGCCACATTCCTCAGGACACTTTCAGAGGTGGTTTTAGAGTGTTATATATCAATTCATCACACCTGTTTTGGTGGCCGGAAGGGAACCTACACAATACAATGCAGAGAGTTTTCATTTTCTGACTGATCAGTTACAATCTAGTAGTATATATACTGTAGTTACAGTATGTATATATTATTGTGTGTGTATATATATATATATATATATATATATATGTGTATGTATATATATATATATATGTATATGTATATGTATATATGTAGTTAGCAGTACAAATATTGCCTTTTACAAATTAGATGATTGCTGAGGTAAAAGATATGGATGAGGGAGCTAATAATGTTAGTTAACTCAGTTAAGATTAAGCTAGAGCATATATGAAATGGCAAACAAAAATGTTTACACTTTTATGTTTATAAGCTGATTAGTGGCTGTTTTTCCATAGAGAATCAATTAATTAATAATCAAACCACATTAAATGTGCATCCACATATTTCCAATAATATCTTGCTTCCTTTTGAAATATGTGATTAGGTCCTACTCTTCCATGATCAGAACTATGGTATTCATTATGAGTATACTATCCCCGTGAACCAGTCAACAGAGCAGAAGACTGAGGTGGAGAGACAACCGGACCCACTGTACATGTGGACACATAGCAGCTGGGAGGGGTGTAGTGTGCAGTGTGGAGGAGGTAAGGTCTCGCTAATCGATGATGACAAATTACATGAGAGTACAGTCTTTTAGAACATTTCATTGTGTTAAGGCATGGGGTCTTCAGTGTTGGATATGGTAGCCCACTACATTTAGATTCTTAGTAATGATTGCAGTAGCCTCTAGGAAGACATTACAAAACCAGGGTTCTAACCCTGTCGGATACTGGGATCAAGATGACGTTAAGTCCAGAGTTACTTGAGATTCCATACAGTACTGCTATTGTCCACACCACAATGTTATTAACCACACCAAGCTTGATCTTGCAAGACTCCTCTTGTGAACATGCTGTGTTAGAATTTTATATTAATGTATAGCTAATCTGATTAGTTTCTGCATGGTGAACTTCTGTGACATCTTAGTCTTTATCCTTTCATTGCATGTGTCATTAATGAGAGTCTTCTCATGCGCCATACCAGATGTAGGCTTCATGTGTTCCAGAATATAACATAGAATATAACAGATGTGCATTGCAATTAGCACAATAAGTCACTGTGCTTACATGAAACTCGTACAATGTGTTCATTAGAACATTTCCTTTACCACGCAGTCTTATCTTGGATAACTTGTCATACCCACCCTCATATTTTTATAAAAGGTCATGAAGTCCCACAGTAAGTTCTGTACACAGTGCATATACTAGTTTTGTAACGCCTTGGCAAGTATCAGTCAAGAATCTACAGGTTGCAACTGATAGGGTTTTCTGGATGCTGGTGGGTGAATATTCTACTTATAATGCATTTACTAATTTAGAAATCCACTTTATTCCAGGTGAACGGAAGACTCTGGTGTCCTGCACCAAACTGGTGAACAAAACTACACTGATTGTAAATGACAGCATGTGCATTCATGTGCCACGTCCTGCCCCACAGGTCCGGAAGTGCAACACACACCCATGCCAGTCAAGGTGGGTTACAGGCAGCTGATCTCTTTTGTTAGGTACATCTAAAGATATGCATATATCGCACCTAAATCTCAACAGGAACCAAGCGGTTCTGCCAGCAGTGCACATTAATGAGATATTTTATGCCATGTTCACATGCTGCAGGAAAATCAACGTGGCATATTTATTTTATTGTGCAACAGATTTCAGAAACTATAGCATGTTTTATTAGTGTTGATAACCAGCTGAAAAGCTGCAGGTTAGCTTCATTGAGCTACAACAACGCTATTTAGTGTGCAGATCTGCTGGCCCATCCATGGCAGAAATTCACAGATTATCTTTATAATCTGTTTTAGATTTTTCTACTAGAAATCCAGATCTCTGTTTTATAGGTAGTGGTCTATATATTGTTTATGCAGTTTTTGGTGTAAATTGCTATTGGTTTCCACTCTGAACGTGTGACCTAATTGTACATTTTTCTAGGCATAAAAAAAACTTCACTTAGGCAGATGTTTCCAAATGGACCACATATGTCATGGCGCGCTGCTTTAAATAGATTAGTTACAGTTCTACTTCTCTTCCCTCCTCAAATAGACGTGTGTATTTATTACACCATTATTATTAAATGCAAGACCTTGTGCTGTATGATGTAATAACAGAAATATAATATGAAATGATATACACACTAATCTATGTAACAAGTAACAATTTTTATGTTGGTCTGGTTTTAACCTTGCTAGACTTCGTAAAGACAAAGTCAGCGATGATTGTTAGGTATATGTAATGATAGGCATGCATGGCAATAAAGTAAATCCTTAGCCTGGCACAAATATGAAACAAGCTTTGACAAGAAGGTAGATACCTACAATTTACCTATCGTATGCCAGCAAGCAACATTCCGCTTTTATAGACATCAATGTAGAGTACCATGCTCTAATGCAGGTACTTTTTAACTCAGTTGGGTATGTGGCAAGTAATGCTAAATATATCCATAAATTATTACGATAGTAATAAAATAAGCCAGTATAAGATAAAGCATGATTTTCGGGGGGCAGACAGAGGACCAACCCACTATGAGATTGTGACCTGTACCCTGCTGGATTATATTGTGCGGCCTGAAGTATGTCCCCTGCACCTCTAGCAGGTCAGCCGCAGACATGATCTTCAGGGAGTACAGGGAATGAAGATTAGTGCTAACTTAATCTGAGTACTTGGATTTAATCAGATTCGTTGGATTACGTCAGATCAACATTGGATCCATTTCTTTAAAATGGTCAATGAGGGATGTTGTTGAGAATGTTCATTTAAATAATGTGTTTTTCTGTTGTGTCTGATTTTCTTTTTTATCATTTTATTCCAGTATCAGTAATGGAGGTATCTGACCGACTCCTCACCGTTACTGGCACTGGTGGTGCTTGGTGTCAGCCAGCGGTGTTTCTGGTCACCTCAAGGCTGACACTAACCCTTTGTCACTATTATCCCAGTACTTAATGCACCAGGGGTACTGGAAAGAGCTGGGTTACCGCTAGAAGCAGACCCTCCTATGCAGTGGCCTGCTTCTGGGGTAGTTGCAGGCTGCTATATTTAGGGTGGGAAGGACACACATCCATGGACTTCCCATCCTAATAGTATGAGCCTGCAGCTGCTGGTTTTACCTTGGCTGGTTATGGAAAAAAGGGGAGACCCCACATCGGCTTCTTTTTCTTTGTTTAAGAAAAAAAACAACGTAGAGTTCCCCCTTTTTTCCATAACCAGCCAAGGTAAACCAGCAGCTGCAGGCTGATACTATTAGGATAGGAAAGTCCATGGATATGGGTCCTTCCCACCCTAAATATTGCAGCCTGCAGATGCACCGGAAGCAGACCATCACATTAGATGGTCCACATTCTGAAGGTAACCCGGCTCTTTTTAGTATTCCTGGCGCATTGGGTACTGGGATAATAGTGAGAGGGGGTTAGTGCCAGCCTTGGGATGACAATAAACACCGCTGGCTGACACCAAGCCCCAGCGCTAGTAATGAGGAGGTGTCTGTCAGACACCTCCATTACTAACACTGGAAAAAAATGTAAAAAAAATACAAAACTAATACAACACTGATCTGACATAGTCCAACGAACTCGCTGTAGTCCAAAAGGGAAACCTATGAAAAAACAGGAACACTACACAAACATATAATAGGCTGGACATTCCATCCCCTACAGCAACCTGCTTTCCTATCACAGCCTGCTGTAGGGGATTCCTACCTCTGCCTACCTGTTTTCCTGTTCCTGCAGGCACAGCACACTGAGGATATATGTCTGACAGTGTTTACCTTTTGCTTCTAGCTTCCTCCTCCATAGCACACAGGCAGCCATATTACACTACTGCTAGTGTAATAACACCCAGCACAGAACTTACCAGTGTACGCATGATGTAGACTTCCAGGCTCCACCTTTCACAGTGGATTCTCCCAGCTCAGAATCAGGAAGTTTCAGAGAGCTATCAACATAGTGATCTATCAGGCTATCAGGAGCCACAGTGGCCCGACTTCAGTCCTGTCTTAAAGGGCCTGCGCTTTTTTTAAGCTAAATTACTGGTGAAATGCTTTAATTTCCCTAATAAACATATTTGAGAAAGTGTTCATATTTTAGTCTTCTGTTATATAATAAGGTTCTCTAGAGTTGATATGTCCTCTTTGAGGTTATGTCTATGACTATAGTTAGAAACTGAATATTTGCACAAGTTCAGTTGGACCTATGTCAAACCGAACATGGACCCATTCAAGCTTACTGTAGTGCTACTGCCTACAGTTACTGCCACAGGATGGTTTTCTGATTTCTATGTAAAACAAATAATCTTCAGCTGTTTCTTAGATTGGGATATTCACTTATTTACTTTATCCTTGGCCCACAATTATGACAAGAAGGAAAGTCCAACTGTAGATAAACCTCACACCAACCAATGAGTTAATCATAAGCTTCTTAAGAAGCAAGAGAAAGGCAACAGCACATTATAATACACTCCCTTGACTTTAAGGTCTCCTCAGGAAAGGGTCTGGGAAGCATTACTCTTTTATAGGCAAGACGATTACAAGCTGAAAGATATAGACCTTATAAATGAAGACCTACATAAGTAAACTACAGGCATGTCTTTTCGGATTGGCGAGACATTCGCTTTGGCTACAGTCTATAGCAGTTCTGTCTGTACACGATATTAGTTATTAAAGGGGTTTTGCCACAATCTCATTTCATACCTCCTGTATCCAGATATTCAGCTCTGTGTGCTCAGAATGGGGCGTGTGTGATTTGTTTGAATTGCATATCATGTGACCCTGCAGGATGACATCACCAGGCCTTTCCTTTCTTGAGTCAAAGAAAGGTCTGTTTATTTGTAGAACTGTAAGTAGCTACAATGTAGCTCAGAGGTAAAACTTTTACCTCCAGGCACAAAGGTCCTCGGTTCAAATCCCTGCAGGATTTTATTTCTCTTTATCAATGCACATACCTGATTGCAGAGTACAGAGGATAGTAGTAGAATGACAGCATCTGGGGTTTGAACACTCAGTAGCTGCCTGAGAGGAGAGGTGATGTCTGAGCATGTATGGCCAGGACTGAGAAGCTCACAGCCCTGGTCGTATCCCCTGGAGATGAGCTGTAAACAATGGATCACTAAAGGAGCAGCTAAAACAAAAATGGTCCAGAATTTTTAATAATGATGAATGGTGAAAATGTTTATTATTTAATTTACAAATTCCCACATCAATTTTACTAAGTGGCAAAACCCCTTTAATGGGCTAGTTTGGGCTCCGTTGCTAAACCATCTTCACTCCTTGTTATGGCAGCACATTCTGGTACCTCCTCTGACTTTACTCATTGGTAAACTGCGACAGTACTTTTCCAAAGATTGGACAACAGATGTTTCTGTGCCTTGTATGTTTTCGCCATAGTCGGCATCAAACCTAGTCTAATGGTATATAGTGTATAAGTAATTCTTGCTTCAGGTGTACAAAGGAAATTCCGATGGTAGTGGCTGCTTTTTTTTTTTTTTAACCTCTCATATTTCACAGTTAGAGCGGTTTGTAGTGAGCTCTGTGCTCAGCCTGTCTTTAATTTTACTGATTTGTAATCCCTTTTACTGGGCCAGTTATGGCTTTGATGTGTTTTCATTAGCAGGTGTTAAAGTCTGCCGAGCAAGCGCTGTTATAAAGATCTTTTCTCTTTCCCAGGCCCCTCTCACCTTTTGCCGTCTCTATTTCTGACTCTTTAACTAGAAGTACATAGCTGTGTGAAAGTGCTGAAATTCTTGGAGACTTGGCAGCTCTATATTGACTTGACATACCGCATTCCCACGCTCACTGACCACATTCACACTTGCAGTGCCGTTCCTGGGATCCCTGTCAGCAGCGTGGTTTCTTTTTTAAACCTATTGATAACATTTCCGTTTCCAGTGGCATTTACATCCCCAGGTACTAGACGTGCTGACTGTGCAGATGCAGGTTCCAGAAAACTGCCTGGGCTCCACACTTTGGAATTGAATTTACAAATTTCACCATTCCACCCACTCTCTGACTCTACTACTGACTTCTCACTTTGACATTAGCATAATAACTGCTTCTGTGGGGTGATCATGGCACAAGACCAATGCCTAATATTTTTTAGCTACTGGTTGAAGAGATGGTTCTCTCACTGTACACCTGCTGTTTCACAACAGTCTTGGATATAAAAAGCTCATTGAAGGGGGTTCTTCAACTCAACAATTTTACCTAACACCCATTAATAGTAGCTGTAAGGGTGCATTCACACGGCAAAGACAAAATACTGGTCAGATTTTCATATTTTGTCTTTTTTTGACATGCAGAGGGACGGCTTTTGTCCGCGGTTTGTGCATTCAAGTTGTCCCCCTTTGCACCCACATGTCCATGTTCTGCCCGAAAACCGGGCGGAAGAATGAACATATTCTAAGTTTTTCATTATGCCAGTGGTGTCAAAAACCGTCTGACGGAAAATCCGTGCAGTGGGGACTTTCTGCACGGATTTTCTATTTAAATCCATGCAAAACGTTGACAGTCGGTTTACAGATGGTTTTCAAACCCGAAAACCATCTGTAAACTAGACTGAAAACCTTTGCCACGGGGACAAGCCCTAACTCTTTCTAAACTGGATAGCTTTTGCTAGTAGTGTTGCTCTTTTGATTTAGGTTGGGACAATTCAGCCTGCCCAAAATTTTGCAATTGATCGTAGGAAAAGCCTTTTCTTAAATAGGAAAAATTAATTGCATCCAATTCGATCCATGAATGATGCATTTCCATATTTTTGTCTGGAGAAAGACTGGTGATTGGCGTATGATTTTCTTTCGATCACTATCAGAAATCAGGGAAGGCAGAACTGACCCTATCTGAATCTAAAGTGCTAATTAGATGTTTGCAACCTAAAAACTAGAACTGGAAAAAATAACTGACTCTCTTATTTGATGCTTATATTTTAACCCTTAGGTGCAAGTATAGGTAAAAAAAAAAAGTGAAGTTAGACTAATAGCACCGGTACCATGACTTATTAATTGTTTAACCATCATTGGTATATGAACGCTCAGAAGAGCAAAAGGTAGCAGGATATGTAACCAGCTGGTCACAGAGTCCACAGGAAAGTTTTTGCGACATAAGCCATAAGAGTGGTGCATGTACCCCGCCACAAGAAGCGCTGATATGAAAACATGCAGAATTGTTTGCGGTCAGGACCCAAATCCAGACTGCCAGAAAGTCATAAAATCACGTTCTTTATTCTCAGGTAGATAAAAGCAGTTCTCATACAGCAAGACAGGAGAGACAGACACCGCTGATGCTTTTCGGGCGAACAAGCGCCCTTAGTCATTATTATTGCACTGGTTCACTCAAAATGCATCAGCAGAGTCTGTCTCTCCTGTTTTGCCGTATGTGAACTACTTTTATCTCCTTGAGAATAAAGGACGTGATTTTATGACTTTCTGGCCGTCTAGTTGTGGGCGCTGACTGCAAACAATTCTGCATGTTTTTATATCAATGCTCAGGTCTGATTAGCTCCTATGGACAATTGTGTTATGTCTTGTCTGTGTTGTATCTAGCATTTTAGGACTTTAGATGAAGGAAACACCTTTCCATCTGTTCACCTGATGTTGACCAACTTAAAGGGGTTTTGCCATGATGTAATGTTGACGTGGGATCCTCCAAAATGGGTTTTTAATCACTTTTCTAAATATATGTGATTACAAAAATTGCAGCCTGAGAGAGTTACAGGCTGCCTTACATGCCCTTGGTTACTTCAAAGCATCTATTAGATAAGACCTGACAAGAGCTGCTGGCCGGGCTTGTGCAGAGAAAGCTTCTTATCTGATGAGACTGAGCTGCAGAAGCTTTTAAGGCACCGGGTAGAAATATGTTTTCTTTTGTATACAGAATAAACTAGTTGTAGTGTGATTAGATCCCTACTTTATCTGATGACAGAGAACATGAAGAAGCTTTCAAGCTGCTGTGGAGAAAAGGTGTTGTCTTTTGTATACAGAATCCACTAGTTGTAGTGTGATTATTTCAGTGAACATGTCACACGATCCCTTATGCAGCTCTGTGCTCTCCTCTATTTCAGCTCCGTGGCTTGTTTACATTTGCTTCTTAGCAGATAAGGTTCGTCCTGGCAAAACCCCTTTAAGGATTAGATGAACCTCTGGTTTGGAGCTGTTTTAATAATTATATTCTAAAACTACATAACTATCTATAAGTTCCATAATTTGAACTGAATCTTTTTCTTTTGATTATATTTTAACCCTTTAGCATTGCTGGAAATTAAAATTACATTTTATCACTTGACCTATCAGAAAATACATTCACCATTTACTGCTTACATGGCTTAAGTAAAGTGCTAACAGATGCTGTCATGTCTGGTAGCACATCGTGACAGCTCTTGTCAGCTTTGCATTGATAAAATACAGGTTGGCATGGTTGTATTCTGCTGAAGCCACCTGAAGGGAAACCACAGGGTATTTCCCCTCACAGTTCTACAGGGTTACTGTTGGATCTTTCCAGCTTATAAATACTCCTAGATCTTTCCCAGTGCAAAAAAAGAAAAAAAAGCTGTGGTTCTGCATGTAAAAACAGTAATATAAATGTTACATTCCGATTACTTATAACATGCTATAATACAATGCCAATAGCCTGCTATAGCCCCTTGCTGTACCACAGTGTTCTTGTGAATTTATATGGAGGTACAAGGAGGTTTCCTTTTAACAGATTCCATATGAATCCACATGAAAAGAATCATGGCATGCTCCATCACATGCCACGTTACAGAGGTATTGCTGCCATACAGTGCTTCTAGGAGAGAATGTGGTGCCTTACAGAGTCCTTATGGGTTCAGTTACATGTGGGGTTGTACAGGTTCAATGCATATGGTTTTACTGTTTGGATGAGCCCTAACTCACGTCCATGTAACATTTGGCTGCCATGTTTTTTAAGCTTAAGTGCTGCAGAAAATAGTGAAGGGTGAGCGTGGCCTGAAAACACCTTTTTTATTTTCTGCTTCTATTTAAAAGACATACATTTTGGAACATTGCTAGGTTGATCAAAGCTATAGCTTTAGTCCATGTCCGCTGTAATTGTGAGCTCTTGCTGAGAGTGGCTCATGTCTGATATAAAAATATACGCCATGTGTTCGTGTGTAGAAAGGGTTGATTGATTTAGAGGAAGTCCTGGCTGTTTGGATAGAGGGTATGTGAAGTTCAGTCTTGTAAGTTTCTCTCCATAGAAAGGATCTTTTCTGTTTCTTCGTGTAGTGGAAATAAAAACTGAAACCCAATATGCCAGAGCCCTCTCAGGGCCGTTGTGTGAATGCCGAGCTTTGTGTGTGAGCCTTAAGCACACGTCCAGGGGATGTTAAACAACCTCAAATCCCTGAGAGTGCACTTCCAGGGACAATGCGGATATTGCATGGAGCTGCCCACACTTGTCCTGACTGAAAGGTTTATCTGGCCGCTTAGCAAAGATTACTATGTTGGCCTTGATTCAAAAAAGTGTCCTGTTTTCCAAATGTGACTTGTGGTCATACTGTAACGCAGGATTTATTCCATACCCCTGTACCCATCACTATTGGTAAGTCACCCTTGAAACCCCCCATCTGGTCTTTGTATTGGTTTTATCAATATTTTTCAATGGACAACCAATAAAGGATTTAAGTTTTATTCAGGTGTTGAACTGTTACATGTTTATCATCCTGTGTGGTACTGGTGAGTGATCACCATCCTTAATAGATATGTCTGGGTGGAAGTGGCATAGAAATTTAAAAAAAAAGGAAGCACATGCAAAATATTGTTGATTTATTACCCATGCAGTGTTTCAGGCCACACAGGAACCTTTCCCAAGCAAAGGTTCCTGTGTGGACCCAAAATGTTGTGCAGGTAATAAATCATTACTTGTCTGGAAATGCTGCCTATTTCCTTTTTTTTTCATGTGTTTGTGACTCTGAGGTACCAGTCTTCAAGGCGTTCATGGAGTTCACAAGAGCTACACAAGTTGCAGTCGCTGGAATCCTCTTCCACTCCTCCATGAAGAAATCACGGAGCTGGTGGATGTTAGACACCTTGTGCTCTTCCACCTTTCATTTGAGGATGCCCCACAGATGCTCAATAGGGTTTACATCTGGAGACATGCTTGGCCAGTCCAGCACCTTTACCCTCATTTTATTTAGCAACTTAGAGGTGTGTTTAGGGTCGTTATCATGTAGGAATACTCTCCTGCGGCCCAGTCTCCGAAGTGAGGGGATCATGCTCTGCTTCAGTATGTCACAGTACATGATGGCATTCATAGTTCCCTCAATGAACAGCTTTCCACAGCTGGCAGCACTCATGCAGCCCCAAACCATGATACTCCCACCACCATGCTTGACTGTAGGCAAGACACAACTGTCTTTGTACTCCTCATCTGGTTGCTGCCACACACACTTGACACTATCTGAACCAAATAAGTTTATCTTGGTCTCATCAACCACATGAAATGGTTCCAGTATTCCATTTCCTTAGTCTGCTTGTCTTCAGGAAACTGTCTGCAGGCTTTCTTGTGCATCATCTTTAGAAGAGGCTTTGTTCTGGGATGACAGCCATGCAGGCCAATTTGATGCAGTGTGCGACATATGGTCTGAGCACTGACAGACTGACCCCCACCCTTTAACCTCTGCAGTAATGCTGGACACACTCATATATCTATTTTGAAAAGACAATCTCTGGACATAACAATGAGCATGTGCACTCAACTTCTTTGGTCGACCATAGAAAGCCCTGTTCTGAGTGGAACCTGTCATGTTAAACCGCTGTATGGTCTTGACCACTGTGCTGCAACTCAATTTCGGGGTGTTCGCAATCTTCTTATAGCCTATGCCAACTTTATGTACAACAATTCTTTTTTTAAAATCCTTAGACCATTCTTATCCATGAGGTGTCATGTTGGACTTCCATTGACCAGTATGAGAGAGTGTGAGAGCGATAACACCAAATTTAACACACCAGCTCCCCATTCACACCTGAGACTTTGTAATACTAACAAGTCACATGACACCATAGAGGGGAAAATAGCAAATTGGGCACAATTTGTCTATTTTTACTTAAGGGTGTACTCACTTTTGTTGATGGCGGTTTAGACATTGATGGCCGTGTGTTCAGTTATTTTTAGGGCACACCAAATTTACACTGCTATACAAGCTGTACACTGACTACTTTACATTGTATCAAAGTATCATATCTTCAGTGTCGTCGCAGGAAAAGATGAAACCACAGGAAGAATATCCCCAATAAAACTTATACTTTATTTCAAACATTAAAAATAGAATCATTTGTGATAACCACGAACTTATACACCCAAAATACACCAGAAAGATAAATACCTGTCTTGGGACAAAATACTCAAGAGGGAATGATGAATGTTTATGGTAAGCTATGAAACCAGATTGTCTGTCTGAAAATGCACAAATGCTTTAGGTAACTAAAACTAATTTTAGCCAACAGATTATTGACCATTCCCCAAACTCTGACTTCCTGCCACTGGGCTTATATTTTCCTCTATTTAAGTATACTGATCTTTCAATATATTTCATCTGCAAAATATTAACATGAACCTTTTTCAATTCATATTATTACAGAGGAATTTATACAAGATTAAATGGAAACATACTGTAATCCATTTTGTCAAATGCCAGGACCAAATGCAGATTTCCTGTGATGCTCTCAACGAGTGCTTTCACACGGAGCGTTTTTTTTGTGTACATTTTTGGTGCATTTTTGGGAGTGTTTTTGGATGCATTTTTTGTGCAGAAAGGCTCAGCAATTAATGCTGGACATTTCTGCACAAAAAATGCATTCAAAAATGCATAAAAAAAAAAGGCCCCAAAAATACACCAAAAAAACTCCATGTGAAAGCACTCTAAAAGGTTCATCTAATATAGAAGCTGTCATTTCCAGTTTTCTTATGACCACACTTTAATTAATAGTTTCCTTGGAAGACAGAGAACCAGTGTGCAATGCAGTGCCCAACTCAATAAATGTGACTAGTCTATATGATATAGAACCAATATGGCAACTCTCCTTTGGCTTTCAACACAATAAGGCTACACAGCATATTTTAAAATGCCGTCCAAAAACCACCAGCCTTCTAAGATCGCTATTCTGCGCTTTTTTTTGTGCGAGCTTGCGCAAAAAACCACGGTCGGTTTTTGGCTTTCCTGCTGGCCCAGTACATTGACTGTACGGGAATCCAATGGGAATCCGGTGGAAGTTAGAGCATGTTTTAAAATCTGCTAAAAACTGGCAGATTTCAAAACTGACCGTAAAAAATCTGTGCTGTGTAGACTACAGCACAGATTTTCTACTGCTCTCTATGGGGCAATGGTTACAGTCGGATTTTTGGTCGATTCTAAATACTGAATCTGCCGAAAATCTGACGAAAAACCACTGCTGTGTAGACATAGCCTAACACTCTCGCTATGTAGTTCACGGTATATGTCCTTAATGGCCCTTTTGCTACAGACTATCTATTGAATGTCCTTAGGAATCGTTATGCAGTCACAGCCAAACAGAAATTTAAATCAAGGTCTGATAGTATATTGAACCAGCAGGAAATACTGAGAGTTCAGTTCTGAAACCTACAGCCGTATGTAGCTGTAGACTATAATTTGGGCTGTAACTTGGAATTAGTACAAGATGAGGAACACATTGTAATTACAAAGTTACTCAACTTTTTACATAGATTAATTCGATCTGCAAACTATAAAATGGTGTTCAAAGGAGAACTTATACTTTAAATTTACTCAACTTAACCATTTGCATTTAATAGCAGCAATTTTTCCATGCAGCTGAAGTCCATAGTTTTAACAACTATTAGTCCTGAGGCTAGTCATTCCCAAGAGATAAGTTCTAGAAAAACATAGGGTATATCCAGCCTCTTGCTGTCTTCTTTATAGAAATAGACTCCTATAATCGCTTACAGGCTGCAATACTTATTGCTGGATCACAGAACCTTTTGTGTACAAGTAATTCATCCCAACATTGTTGACATCTATGCAAAGTGCATACATATGGGGTGTTCTGATTACTATAGAAGTTGTGATGCCATGAGGATAACCTGTTTGACACCATAGATGTCATCCCTTCATAGCCTTTTCTTAAATTTAATGTAGCAGGGAGATCAGGTAAACAGAAGATAGCACTCTTCATCTACTTTAATGTGTTGTCCGCTTAAAGAATTTATTGTCATACAGCCTATTAGTGAATTCTGAGTTAATGGAGGGCGTTCCCTTGTTTGTTCTTGCTCTTGAGTACCTATCCTGTCCTGCCTTCCACAGACAATTCATTGATGTGAATAGGCACTCTGTAATGCTAAAAAGGGTTGTCTCAACATGCTGTTTTAACGAGCCACAGGCAGCTTCAGACTCGCACTTCCTGGTAAGTTTGTGGGCGGGTCTACAGCAGTGATTTGCATAACTCTGCTGTTCCTAGTTGAGCCTGATAGTGATGTGAGTGCTGAAGGTTTGTAAACTGTAGCGCACAAGGCTAAATAGCTCTAAAGGGTTAAATCTTGTCAGTAAGTAACATAAATAAGCAGCATCTTCAAGATAAGAAACACAGCAGGGAGTGACATCACCAGCCTGACCACTGATACAGCCTGAGAGAGCAGAGAGAGGTGGCCGGTAACTCGGGAAGCTTGTGTGCAAAACCAGGAGAAAAGATCTGCCTATAAGTCTGAAGAGAAGCAAAATCAAAACAGCAATTTTATTTTGTTGTTCACAGAACGTTTTGGATCCATTTTGGATGCGTTTTACGGATCCGTTTTTTAACCTGCGAAAACTGAATGCAAACTGCATCCAAAAAGCGGATCCAGAAAACGCAACAGCTGATCCTTTTTTGGATGCTGATTGGATGCGTTTTGCATGCGTTTTTTTACGGATCCGTTTTTGGATCCGTTTTTTCAATGCTTTATTTAAATCAACCTATCAAACTGCAATTTAAATATAATATAACCTATCAATGACCAAGAAAAAACCCTTTTTTTTAACCTAGTGTCAATCAACTGTACATACACCTGTGATTTTAGAACCCCCCCCCCCTATTTTTTTTTTTTAAATCAACCAATAGTTTTCAAACCCACCCCATGTAAATGAATTAATAACAATCATTTGTAAACTAAATCATTTATAAACTAAATATTTATAAACTAAATATATATTCAGTATACATATATATATATTATATACATTTATATAAATATACATTTATATACTATTATATAAATTTATAATATTATACATTTATATTATATATAAATACTATACAAAAGTATATTTATATATATAAATATACTATTATATACATTTATATATATAATTATATACATTTATATAAATATATATTTATATACATTTATAAACTAAATATAACCCAAACATAATATTAAAATTTTATATTTAATTTAAATCCAATGCGTTTTACGGATGCGTTTTTGGCATCAAAAGCGGATCCAAAACGCACCCAAATGTATGCTGCGCTTTTGGATCCGCTTTCGGGATGCCAAAAGCGCACTCCATTATTTCCTATGGGGATTTCTTTTGCGTAAAACGCAAGAAGAATTGACATGTCAATTCTTAAAACGGATCCGAAAAGCGGATCGCGAAAAGCGCATCGGCCATCACTCGTGTGAACAGCGATGCAATTTTGCCATTGAAAGCAATGTTAATCACACTGACAATTGTTAGATCCGTTTTGCGGATCCGTAAAACGGATCACAAAAACGTCGTGTGAACAAGCCCTAATAGTTTTTATTTACCTTTGCCTACATGTTTAAAGCAAATCAATGATACAGGAATACCCTTTAATTTCCTTTTTGATGGTGCTGCAGGGAAATTGAACACACATTTCCAGGTTTCACTGCAGATGATATCTGGTCCATGGGGATGCCAACAGAGGGGAATTTAAATAATTAGCTTGCTGTCAAAATACCTTAGAAATAAGTAGAGATTGCCCAAAGTGAAGAACCTATTTAACTCCTGTTTTAGTCCAATGGAGAAATGCAGGCAGAAATAAAAGTATGTGTAAAAATGACTGTGACAGTGTGACTTTGCTAATAAAGTACTATTCTTTGTTGATAGTTTACACTTTTGCCATCTGTAGTCAAAATCCCCCATTTCATCTGCATCTTAGTAAATCTAATATACCAGAAGGTGGATCAACCACTAAACTAAACTTAGGGGGTGTTCACACAGCGTCAGTAGGGGGGAGGTGGTAAAGGGAATTGTGCTGCTGCCAATTGGAGAGAGGTGGTATATGGGATTGTGCTGCTGCCAGTGGGAGAGAGGTGGTAAGGGAGATTGTACTGCTGCCAGTGGGAGAGAGGTGGTAAGGGAGATTGTGCTGCTGCCAGTGGGAGAGAGGGTGAAAGAGGGATTGTGCTGCTGCCAGTGTGAGAGGTGGTAAGGGGGATTGTGCTGCTGCCAGTGGGAGAGAGGTGGTAAGGGGGATTGTGCTGCTGCCAGTGGGAGAGAGATGGGAGGGGGGATTGTGCTGCTGCGAGTGGGAGAGAGGTGGTAAGGGAGATTGTGCTGCTGCCAGTGGGAGAGAGGTGGTAAGGGGGATTGTGTTGCTGCCAGTGGGAGAGAGGTAGTAAGGGGGATTGTGCTGCTGCCAGTGTGAGAGAGATGGTAAGGGGGATTGTGCTGTTGCCAGTGGGAGAGGTAGTAAGGGGGATTGTGCTGCTGTCAGTGGGAGAGAGATGGTAAGGGGGATTGTACTGCTGCCAGTGGGAGAGAGGTGGTAAGGGAGATTGTACTGCTGCCAGTGGGAGAGAGGTGGTAAGGGGGATTGTGCTGCTGCCAGTGGGAGAGAGGTGGTAAGGGAGATTGTACTGCTGCCAGTGGGAGAGGTGGTAAGGGGAATTGTGCTGCTGCCAGTGGGAGAGAGGTGGTAAAGGGAATTGTGCTGCTGCCAGTGGGAGAGAGATGGTAAGGGGGATTGTGCTGCTGCCAGTGGGAGAGAGGTAGTAAGGGGGATTGTGCTGCTGTCAGTGAGAGAGAGGTGGTGAGGGGGATTGTGCTGCTGCCAGTGGGAGAGAGGTGGTAAGGGACATTGTGCTGCTGCCAGTGGGAGAGAGGTGGTAAGGGACATTGTGCTGCTGCCAGTGGGAGAGAGGTGGTAGGGGGAATTGTGCTGCTGCCAGTGGGAGAGAGGTTGTAAGTGGGATTGTGCTGCTGCCAGTGGGAGAGAGTGGGTAAGGGGGATTGTGCTGCTGCCAGTGGGAGAGAGGTGGTGAGGTGGATTGTGCTGCTGCCAGTGGGAGAGAGATGGTAAGGGGGATTGTACTGCTGCCAGTGTGAGAGAGGTGGTAAGGGGGATTGTGGTGCTGTCAGTGAGAGAGAGGTGGTGAGGTGGATTGTGCTGCTGCCAGTGGGAGAGAGGTGGTAAGGGAGATTGTGCTGCTGCCAGTGGGAGAGAGGTGGTAAGGGAGATTGTGCTGCTGCCAGTGGGAGAGAGGTGGTAAGGGTAATTGTGCTGCTGCCAGTGGGAGAGAGGTGGTAAGGGGGATTGTACTGCTGTCAGTGAGAGAGAGGTGGTGAGGGGGATTGTGCTGCTGCCAGTGGGAGAGAGGTGGTGAGGGAGATTGTGCTGCTGCCAGTGGGAGAGAGGTGGTAAGGGAGATTGTGCTGCTGCCAGTGGGAGAGAGGTGGTAAGGGTAATTGTGCTGCTGCCAGTGGGAGAGAGGTGGTAAGGGGGATTGTACTGCTGCCAGTGGGAGAGAGGTGGTAAGAGGGATTGTACTGCTGCCAGTGGGAGAGAGGTGGTAAGGGGGATTGTGCTGCTGCCAGTGGGAGAGAGGTGGTAAGGGGGATTGTGCTGCTGCCAGTGGGAGAGAGGTGGTAAGGGTAATTGTGCTGCTGCCAGTGGGAGAGAGGTGGTAAGAGGGATTGTACTGCTGCCAGTGGGAGAGGTGGTAAGGGGGATTGTGCTGCTGTCAGTGAGAGAGAGGTGGTAAGAGGGATTGTGCTGCTGCCAGTGGGAGAGGTGGTAAGGGGGATTGTGCTGCTCACAGTGAGAGAGAGGTGGTAAGAGGGATTGTACTGCTGCCAGTGGGAGAGGTGGTAAGGGTGATTGTGCTGCTGCCAGTGGGAGAGAGGTGGTAAGGGGGATTGTGCTGCTGCCAGTGGGAGAGAAGTGGTAAGGGAATTGTGCTGCTGCCAGTGGGAGAGAGGTGGTAAGGGAGATTGTACTGCTGCCAGTGGGAGAGGTGGTAAGGGGAATTGTGCTGCTACCAGTGGGAGTGGTGTTAAGGGTGTTTGTGCTGCGGCCAGTGGGCGAGAGGTGGTAAGTGGGATTGTGCTGCTGTGATGTCATGACGAAAGAAGGGAAATAATTCTGTTCCCATGGGAGGAGGGGTGGGAAGGTGTATAGTGCTGCTGCCAGTGGTAAGGAGGTGGAGGGTGTAGTTGCTAGGGGAAAAGGAAGAAAATTCTGCTGCCAGGGGGGAAAAAGGTGTTGAATTCTACTGCCAGAGGTGGACGGCTAGTTGAGGAGGCAATGGGACACCTAGGGCCACATGTATGAAAACTGTCTATGTCTAAAACTCACTTTGTTGCCCATAGCAACCAGTCACAGCTCCCCTTTCATTTTTTCAGAGCACTATATGAAATGAAAGGGGCACTCTGATTGGTTGCTATGGGCAACAAAGAAAGTCTTAGACCTAGACAGTTTTCATACATGTGCCCTTAGTGTTTTTGCTGCCTAGAGCTGTCCCTGAGTTTGCCTCCCCTTTTACAGACTTTTTAAGGTCCGTCTTCTTATTCCAGGCCCCGCCTCAAACCATAAGTTATAATTGCCACTTTTAAAAATATGGGCCTCATGTATGGAAAATCTCTAGGTCTAAGACTTTCTTTGTTGTCGGGTTAAATAAACCACCCCATTTTTTCTGAAGTGCTATCTATATTTTTGGAATATTTTGGACTCTCTATTTGACCTTGGTTCTGGTCTGTTAGGCGAGCACTATAAATCTTTTTCTACTGTTGCTGCTGAAGATTAATATTTTGTCATGTATGACAACTGTCTAGGTGTAAGACTTCCAAAAAATATAGACAGCACTTCAGAAAAAACGGGGTGCTTTTCAAGTATCGCTGATCAGTGCGGGCTTCCAAAACACCCGGCGTATTGCGGCGCGTACAGTACGTGCCCCAATACGCCGTGTGGACATACCCTTAATTGAACAGGGTAAGCTATATTTTCTTGACGTTTTCATTACTACCTTTTTGAGGTACCCAAGAGTTTTACGTTCATTTTAATTCTGTTTTTTTGTGAGGCTAGATGGGAAAAAAGGCACTTATAGCATGTGTGTTGTTTAGATTTAATGACACAATAGTTTTATAGATTGGATCATTACAGACACGACAATACCTATCTTTATTGGGGAATCAAGGTTTTTTTGTTTTGTTTTTTTCATTTGTTTAAACATTTTTTATTTATTCACTTTTTACTTTTTTTACAGTCCCAATATGGGTCTAGACTATCAATTTTCTGATCGCTTTTATAGTATATATCAGTATTACATTCTAACAAGACAAACCAGGAGGCCATTATTTGGCCTCTTGATGCCTTCGCAACTATGAGCAACCTGCAATCGCGTTGCAGGGGTGCTCATGGGTGACAGAAGAAGCCCCATCCTTCTTTCAAATACCACTGGGATTGGAGCTAGCTCCATTCCCAGTCACTGTGGCAGGAACCCAGCTATATATTTATATCTTACTCCTGCTGCAGATATGTCATCAGAATAGACAAAAGTAGTTTTTATCATTGTTTTTATTTTTTTAATAACATTTTTTTATACTAATTAATTTTTTAGGTTATTGTGGTCACGTGGATACCTAAAGCATGCATAGCTAAATGTATTTAATATTAAATAAACACTTTCATTTTTTGTGGACTTTATTTTATTAATATTTTGTAACTTTTTTTATCTCACTAAAGGGGTTTTCTCATCACACGCTTTCACAGACATGAGCTGTTTCTCTTACAGCTTCAAATGCAGGGGTGTGTCTCTCCTCCCAGGTGGTGTGTCTTCCCTCACTGAAGACTGGTGACATCATCACACCCCTTCCCTGCTCCCTTCTCCCATCATCATCATTTTGTGTGAGCAGTGTTAGAGATTGGATGTCACAGCTTTGCAGACCTCCTGCAGTGGTCAGTTCTCATGCCTAGATAGCTGTCACCTCCCTCCACAGGTTCCTTGTAACTAGAACACCTGCATTGCTGTAAGTAGTTATACATACAGCCTGAACTGATGAAACACATGTGAGAATTGCACTCTGCTCCCCCCTCTGTTATCAGGCAGGAGGTAGAGGGTATAAGGCTGTGTTATACGGGTGGGGGGAGCAGAGTGTATAAGAGTGTGTTATATGGGGGGGGGAGCAGAGTGTATAAGGTTGTCATATATGAAAACACAGACAGCAGGCAGCTATTCCGTTTCATTTTTACACAGCTCAAAGGGGAATGCAGGACAGCCTATGACAGCACAGGGACTTGTCCCACACAGGGGGTGTGTCCTGACCAGGGCTGAACTAAATATCAGACAGCCATTAACAGCAAAGGGGGCGTGACCCGACCCCAAGCTTCAGATTTGGATCTAGACATTCACGGATTAGCTCATAGCTGCTATACTAAATCAATTGCAAAAGTGCTTATTTTTACTTTCCTCATCATTACAGATACGATCTTTGTAGCGAGAAAACCTCTTTAAGGGATTACTGTTTTATGTTGTTTTTTTTAAATATTTATAAAGTATTGTCATACTCCTGTATGCTATTACACAGTGGTTCAGTGGTCAGCACTGTTGCTTTGCTGCACTGGCGTCCTGGATTCATACCCCCCAGGGACAACATCTGCAAGGAGTTTGTAGGTTATTCCCATGTCTGCCTTGTACTCTGGTTTCTCCCACATTCTAAAAAATATACTAATAGGTTAATCTAGAATTTAGATTGTGAGCCTGAATGGGCACAGGAAGCTCTATACAGAGCTGTGGAATATAATGGCGCTATATAAATGAACAAAAAAAATAAATACTCTGTGCCACTATGAAACAGCCCGTTGTTAAGGTAACACCTAGGTTCACTAAATAGATAACCCCAGAGTCCTTTCTAGGTCCTTAAGGCTAACCATAGATTGTTTTCCTAGTTTCAGATAAGGTCAGTGGGAAACCTGGTGTCCAGATGAGGAGGAGGAGTCCCCTTAGATTATGCAGCGGTCATGGACTACAATTTTCAAAAGGTCACATGGTTTGGATCGGAGGTGTGCTCATAGTTGCCAACTTTTGAAAATGAAAAAGTAGGAGATTGAAGAGGGAGGCGCGCCGCGGCAAAAATTTGCATGGACACGCCCATCTTTTGTGTCACGCCCCTTCAATAAGCCACACCCACTCCGTCTAACTGCATAATGGCTTTGAAAGAAAGCCAGGTAGATGCCCTTATAGCCAGGTAGTAGCCCCCCATAACCAGGTAGTGCCCCTTACAGGCAGGTAGTTGCCCCCTTTGTTAGCCAGGTAGATGCCCCCCTTTGTTGTAGCCAGGTAGTTTCCCCCTTCATTAGCCAGGTAGTTGCCCCCTTCATTAGCCAGGTAGTTGCCCCCTTCATTAGCCAGGTAGTTGCCCTCTTTGTAGTAGCCAGGTGTTGCCCCCTTTGTAGTCAGGTAGTTGCCCCCCTATAGCTAATACAAATAAAATAATAAAAGTCACTCACCTCACCAGGCTCCTTGCAGCACGGCCAGCTCCTGACGATCTCCTCAGTGTCGCAGGGGGAGTGAGTGCAGCCGCGCGTCACTCCCCCTGCGACGCTGACCTGCATGTACAGCGCGCACCGGCCAGCGCTGTACATACAGGGGGAGGAGGGGAACGATCCCTCCTGCCTCCTCCCTGCACAGTGAGATGCGGCGGGCGGGTGAGCGGCCGCTTCACCCACCTGTAGCAGCGGCACGGCGTCGCCAGTGTAGCGCACCAGCGCTACTCTGGCGCCGCGGCGGGAGGAATGCCAACTCTGCCGGGAGGGTGGGGACCCCAATTAGCGGGACCCCCCCGCCAAAAGCGGGCGAGTTGGCATGTATGGGTGTGCTCAGGATGCTGCTCTAGTAATGGAGCTGTTAGGCTATGTTCACACCGTGTATTTGCGGGGCATACTTAAGCGCGTAATTGCGCTGCAATCCGGCCGAAGCACACCCCGCAAATACAGTAAAATCATAGCACTCATTGAGGGCAATGATTTTAAAGCGTATTCCCTGGCGCACTGAACGCGCCAGAAGAAAGAAGTGATGAGTGAATGAGGGCTGGCACAGAACGCTTTAGAAGTACACGCTGGTCAGCGCATACTTCTAAAGCAGCAGACATATAGCAGCGCGGACATTATGGGCGACATGTATGAACGGGCTTTTGCTGTTTTTGGAGAAAAATGCCCCTCCGGCCCAAATTCCCCTGTGGGGACGCGGGATGAGTGTTTGGCGCAGCGTTCGCCACTTTCGCTGCGCCCGCATGAAGGGGGGGAATGGGGCCGGTGTGGGGGGTGTAGGCGTTCCGGGGCGGGAGCGGCGCGCTCAAAAACCCGGGCATGTACATGGCGCCCCAAAGCGGGGGAACAGCCCGCAAGGGGACCCTAGTTTTTTTTGGGTCTAAATGCTCGGCGGCGGGAGTAAAGCAAGAAGGAAAATGCGGGAGCATACAGAAGATCGCAAGAGAAATCTCGGCCTCAGCTCCGTGGGGCATGGGTGATTCCAAAAAAACCTTTATAAAAGGGGAAAAACTTATCAAAAAAAGGGAGCCAACCCTCAAAAAAAAAAATAATAAAAAAAAAACATTTTTCCAAAAATCTAGAACGGCCAAATATCGGAATTGGATTTGGAAATTGCGGGAAATCGTAATTCAAATTCTGAAAGCTTTTCTTTGGGTTTGGAAAAGAAACCGGCCATCGAATAGGAGGACAGTAAAACCTTTAAAAAAACCTATGGGAACTATTGCCAAAAATGGGGGGAATTAAAAAAGGGGGGGGGGGGAGTTCAAAATACAGTAAAAAATGGGGGAAAAAGGCTAAATTGGCGAGCTGCGGGGGTTGGCTATCTCGGCCAATAGAGGGGTACTTTCCCCCATTGTGTTTGGAGAGTGGGCTTTCAATTGGTTCAGCCCCTGGGCAGGAGTTGAATAAAAAAAATTTTTTATTATTGTAAAATATCCTCTGAAAAAAGGCTCAAACATTCTTAAACTAAATAAATTTAAACCCCGAACAAGCGTTTGTGCGAGACGGTTTACATCGGGGAATTGCAATAGAGAGAATTGCCGGGAAATAAGAAAATTAAAATTTTTGAAGTTTTCCCATTGGGGCATAAACCCACCCCAATCAGATGGGGAAAAAAGACAAAGGGAAAAAACCCTTTTTTATAAGCTATGGAGGAGAATTGACCAATCAAATAGGACGAAAAAGCCCCTTTTACCCGAAGGAGAAGTTTAAAACCAACAAAATAAAAGGCGGGACAGTTCAAATACATTTAAAAATACGAAAAGAGTGATTGGTGAGTGCGGTGGTTGTATCCACCCAAATAGAGGGAGTACTTCCCCCTTGTAGCTATGGAGAGATCGGCGCAATGAATTTCCGGCGTCAGCGCTGGGCATGGAGTATGTTTAAAAAAAAACTTTTTTAAAAGTGTAAAAATTATCAGATAAAGGCTGAAAACCTTCTTAAAAAAAAATTTCAGTTAAACCCCGAACACGGTTTTTCGCGAGAACCGGCCTAATGGGGAATTGCAATGAGAGATTGCCGGAAAAAAGAAATTCAAATTGTTTAAGTTTTTTGGTCGCCATAAACCGCCAATCGAATGGACGGACAGGGCCCCTTTTTAAAAATAGGGAGGAAAATTTGACAATCAGAATGGAGCGACGGGGGACCCATTTATTTATGGAGAAATAGCCCAATCTATTAAAAAGGGGGACAGTTCAAAATACAGAAAAAAGGCAGAAAAAGAGTGTTTTGGTTAAAGCGGCGGGGGTGTCAGTTAGCCAATCAGAGCCGAGTACTTTCTATAGAGTTTTTGGGAAAAAAGAAATGCAGAGGAGTTGTTTGTGTTTGGAAAGTTAAAAGGGCGGGTTTTTGGACCAATGGGAGAGCGGCGACGCTCCTAGGGGTTTTCTATGAAATCTGAAAATAAAATGACATGGCCGAAATCAAATGATATACTGCCGAAGTTGCCCCGATGTGTAATTTAAAAGAATAATATTGGGGGTAAAAATAAAAAATATTAATTCAAAAAAAAATCATGTTTTTTTTTCTTGATTTTTAGTTACCCCCCTTTATGATTTCCTTGGCTAAGAAATAAAAATTAAACCTGAGTAGCGAGAAAATTATACAGGGTTCCCCCATGTGCTGCTATACGCCTGCAATAGGCCGTCTGAACATACTCTTGGCTACAGCTTTGTTTCTAGAGCAGTTTTGGAGCAGAGGTCTTAAATGGGGTTTGACCTGAATTCCCATGCGGGGGAAGAATTTGGCGTCGTGTGGGGTGAGGGAAAAGGATTACTCAAGAGTATAGAAAAAGACACGAAAAAATTATTGATGTTGCAGAAAAAACAATTTTTTTTTTGGGGCTGGGACCCAATGGTTTTGGGTCTTAAAAAAAAAACATTTGGAATCTGCAAAAATCCACATTATCTGAATAAAATTGATAAAATCTCATCCTCTTGCCTGCTCTTGTAAAAAGCTGCAGATTTTACCTGCCAATTTACACAATTCCTTGTGGATTCCCCTGTGTGTTGCTCCCACTGGGTTCAATACTAGCTGTATAAATTCACAGGGGAGGTTAATGTTAACCAGAATTATATTATTTAGCAGTCAGAAAAAGAGTAACCCCCCTTACAGATATTATGAAATAAATCCCGCTAAATTTTTGGGTTCCTAAAAAATAAACGTCAGTTTAAAAAAGGGAGGTGGAGGGGGGGCCCATTTTTCTGAGGTTTTTTAAATTTTAATTTTTTTTTTTTTTAAACAAAAAGGCAACACCAGTTTTGTATAATGTATAACAGTTCTAACGTTCTCATATCAGTCATCTCCGCCTGAGCTGCTTTTCATTATGGTGAATGCTGCATATCTGTATTGTAACAAATGCTGGCGTAAACAGTGTATAAAATGTACAGTAAGTGCAGGGGATTGTGCAGATGGTCTTTATTGTGTTCCATTTGAATGTTGTATGGAGCCCCCGATGGGTGCTTTCAGAATTGCGGTGATCTGGTTATAGGAGCGGGGTTTTTCCCCTTGTTAGTGCTGGCAGCCCAGACAGTCAGACTACCGGGTTGGAAAATGTGCGGGGGCCCCTCTGGGAAATCAAGGGAAGTTAGTGTTGGACTGCAAGGTTGGACTGGTGCAGCTGTATTATCCTAAAATGTTCCCTGCTACTCTGGAGGGACTGGGTGTGGTGGGACCTGCTACCCAAACCCACATTCACCTGATTATTTTCTGTCTGGGTGGATGCATGAGTTTAACCCCTTTGCTGTGTTTTTTTAAGTGGCTTATCGTCCCGCTGCTCCCCCTTTTGGTCAGGGGATTTATCAATCATATTGAGCCCAAAAAAGCTTTTGCCAATTTATTTAAGGTATTCCCAGGGGGTATATGAGGTAGATTTTCCAATGAAATTGCAGGTGGAAAAATGTGGCATATTGCAGTACCATTAAAGGAGTTGTGCCACCATCGACATTTAACATCTGTCTGCAGGAAAGGGGATAAATGTGTAAATGCTGAGGGTCCCACCACTGAGACCTCCCTATGCTAATAAGGGGGCCCAAAAATTGCCCCTTCCCTTTTGTGAGAAATTCTTTTAAAGGGAGAGTGGTTGAACTGGCACCCCTGTCCATTTAAAGTGTTTGGACCCGTGAGGTAGTCAAGTGTGTACTTGGCTATTTTACATTCCCATAATTTAAATGGACTGCTGTTAACTATTAACCCTTTTCTCAAAATTCAGCTTTGGGCCCCCCTTACCCCCGACAAAAAGCTGTGGACATACTTTTCAACAACGGTTCCCCATTTGGCAGATGGGTGTCTGCGGTGTGTGCACTTTAGAAAATTATTTTAAATAAGGGATGTTAGAGAAGAAATTTAATTTCACGTGGGGCCAAAAAAAAAAAAGTTATATAACGAAGCGTTGTTCCTCTTTCGTGGGCCCCCCCCACCCCCTCCTTTCACCCCCCCCAAAAAAATTTTTGGGGGTGAACAAGTGCAATTATAATAAAATAATCTTTTTTGTTTTGCGCCAACATATTGGACTTTTTCAAATTTGGGGTTGCGTAGAAATTTCACATTAAAAGACTACGTGAGACAAAAGGGGTGAGGGTGCTGCGAGAGTTACAATTATTAGGGGAGGGTGAAAAAAAACGGTGAGAAGTGCCAAGTTTACAAGGTCCCGCCGTTTATAAAAAAGGGGGGGGGTTTACATGAAAAAAGGATGAACCCCCCCCAGACCCAACATCTATTACAGATAATGCCCCCGTGAGGCCCTAGCGCCCTGTGTAGGGGGGTGACAGATGTGTGTGTTAGCGTTAAAATTTGGGAGGCCCGACCGAGAAGATGTGTTTCGGGGCCTCTTAAACTGTGAGAGTTCTGAGGTGCTGATGCCCGGGTGGGATATTCCAAAAAAGTGGTGCGCAGTGTAAAAATTTTGGAGACGGGGATGGGAGGTTCGGTGTTGTGGTCTGGTTTGAGTCGTAGCTGAAACAGAGGAGCGGGCGCGTGGAGACAGAGACGGGGAGGTTTAGTAGGGGGGGGTTTCGCGTTGTGGAGAGCTTTTGGGTGGAGTGATGGTTTTACTGTTCCTGCATGAAAGGGAAAAAAGTGCAGGACTGACACAGGGTAGAGGGCATTAGTATAGCGGTGGAGGGGAAAGATGAGCCTGGCGCTGCACTCGGACAGATTGGGGAGGGGAGAAAGGGTTTAGAGAGGGGAATGATAAGCAGGGTTACAGTAGTCAAGTGAGAAAGAAAGGGCAAAAATGGGGGTTTTAGTTGTTTTCACAGTGAGAAATGGGGATTTTGAGATGTTTTTGAGGGGCAGGTGACGGGGGCGGGAAGGATTGGATATAGGGGATGAAGGTCGATTGAAATTGTATAAAACCCCAAAAACAGCGGGGGTGCTGCCCAGGAGAAAAAAGTGGTCCAATACAGAATAGCAGGGGGGGGGGGGGGTTTAGATGGGTAAAGACCAGAAGTTTTAGTTTTGTGGGTTTAGTTTCAGATGGAGGAGGCATTATGTAAAGGGGGGGCCCGCGTCACTGGGTGTTTGGTAGGGAGTGGACGTGTCCGGGGGAGGTGTATAATCGAGGTTTTAAGCATGGGAGGTATGGGAGCCAAATTGTGATGGTTTGTCAATCGGGGTGTGTACAAAGAAAAGGGAGGGACCTGAACCGAACCCCGAGGAACCCCAAAAAGCAAGAGGAAAAGAAGAGGAGGTGATCCGAAAAAAGAGACATAAAAGGGGCTATCAAAAGTAAGAGGAACCAGAGATAGCGGTGTCCTGGAGGCCAATGGACGAGCATTGAGGAGAAGTGGGATCAACAGTGTCAAACGTGCAGAGAGAAAACCCAAAAGGGGGGCCAAAAAAGGGGTAGTTCCCTGAGATTTTGCTGTTTGAAGATCATTTGGGGAAATTTAACTAAAGCGTTTCCCTGGGGGTATGGGTGCGGAAACTGATTGTAGGGATCGAGGGAGTTTGTAGAGAGATAGGGATTAGGCGGGGGAGTAGACCAAGCGTTCCAGGAGTTTTGGATGAAGGGCAGGTTAGGCTGGTCGATAATTTGCGGACAGGACGGGGCCGAGAGGCTTTTTCAGTAAAGGAGTTTTAAAGCGGTTTGAAGGAAGATGGAAAGACCGTGGGGGAGAGGGGTTTCCCGATTTTTAGTAAGGTAAGAGAGGGCAGCTGGAGGGAGAGACTGGGAAAGGTGGGGGGGAATGGGGTCAGAGAGCAGGTGGTGGGGGTGAGACGGGAAACCGGACATTTTCCCCGTGTGGGTCAAGGGTAGAGGATAGAGGATTTTCGGGGGGGAAGGAGGGTATTACTTGGGGTGGTTTTTTGTTGCCCGGGTATTTTTTGTTTTCTCTTTGAAGGTTGGCCCGGTCTTCGCAAGAGGTAGTTAATGGGGGCCCGAGGGGAGTGGAAGGGGTCAAAACAGACATTTTGGGTTTTTGTGTAATGTGGGGTGAGGGGGTGGAAAATTTTGTTTGGGGGGGTGAAGGGGGTGTGTTTAAATCCGAGCATGAATTTTTAGTGGAGAAAAATTGCAGGTAGTTTGAATTTTCCCCAGACGCTCAGCACACCCGGACATCGCTGAAAGGGAGTCTGAAGGTGGCCCAAAGGGGCCCGGGATTGACTCTGGTGGTGCGGGTGTGTGGGGTTTCCAAAAATGTCCAGGGGGTTGTGGGAGTTTCATTGTAATGTTTGACAGTCAGGTCAGGACAGGAGAGGGAGGAGATTGGGGGCAGTGAGGACTGTATGGTGTCTGTGAATTCCTGAGTATTAATGGAGTGGATATTTCGGAATGTGTGATGGGCAGGTGTGTCCAGAGAAGGCTGAGAATTAGTGATAACAAAGGAGATAAGGTTGTGGTCAGAGAGAGCATAAGGAGAATTAGTGAAGTTAGAAAAAACAATTGCGCCTTTGTTTTTTGGGTTTAGTTTTTGTTGGAGTTTACAGTGAACAGTTTATTTGACTGGTTTTCTGTATTCTGCCAGTCAGTACGTATACAAAGGCTAAAAAATACCACCACATTATCACCGAATATCACAACTATATAGTGACTAATGCCATCATTATGTTACTGACCAAACCAGTATACCAAGACGTATATTACCAATAACAACAATATACAAAGACCGAATAGTACCACCACATACCACTACCATTTAGTGACTTATACCACCATACTGTTACTGACCAAATCGATATATCAAGACTAATGATATCAAACACAACCATATAAAGGGACCAAATAATACTGCAACATCATGACCACATATCACCACCATAAAGAATGAAACCTGTTGCACTGCTACTGAATATAAACCTCTACACTATGACCGCTATTTCTATTATACAGTGACCATATAATGGTACATACCAGTTGTGCACAGGTGCTATGCAGAGAAATAAGTGATTAAAGTGCAGTTACATACAAGGACTCACAGGTGACATCTTCTTATAAGAGTCATTTTTTTTCCTTTTTCTTTCTTCATCCAGTCCAGATCATCACAACATGTTCTCCTGGCCACAACTCATCCCTGCAAAATGTACTACACAATCACTTTTCCAGCATTTCCCTTTCAATCCCACCTCTTTACAAACTGCCTAGCCATAGCACCACAAATTGTAATAACGCCCCACACAGTAAATGTACCCCAAACAGTGAAAGTACCCCCAAACAATTATAAGGCCCCAATTTGTGCCACCAGTAGAAGGTGGACAGAAGGTGGGCACCTTTTAGCTGGGTTAGACCCTAAAAATTAGTCAGATAAGTAGACAGAATCTTCCTAAGTAGGTAAAGTTCCCATCAATAGGTAGGTATAATGGCCTCTCAATAAGTAGGTACATAGGGTTCCCTCGCAGATAGGTTGGTATATAAGGTTCCCTAAATAAATAGGTAGTTATGTAGATAAATAGGCTGACCTAGTAGGTAGACGGGTATATACGGCCCCTTTTAGTAGGAAAGTATATAGGGCCCCTCTCTTAGGTAGGCAAATAGCACCCCCAGTAGGTTGGTATGTAGGGCAGCCCAGAAGGTAGGTAGGCCCCCAGTATGTAGGTGGTAATGTATGGCCCTCTTTAGTAGATATATAGGGCCCCGAGTAGGTAGGTATATAGGTAGGTATATAGGGCTCCCCAATGTGGAAGTGGGTAACTATACCCCCCTAGTTAGTAGACAGGAATATAAAGCCTTCCCCCAATAGGTAGGAAGGTATACAGACCCCCCTATTAAACATAAAGGCAATTATACTCACTTCTTCCCCGTTCTACTGCCGAACACCTCTCTTTGAATCCGAAGTGGGTGGTATGACATCATCACGCCACCTGTTTCGGGATGCCACTACCATCATCTACTAGGCCCTAAACCTAGGTGAAGGCTTAGGATCTAGTACAGGCAGTGGCACGATGACATCATTACATCGCGCCACTATCTCCAGTGGGCTAAATGGCCAGGATCAGTGTATACTGGTCGTTTTGTCTCAGCTGCTGCCTGCACTGTGGAGTTGGCGGCTGTAATCTATGGGCGGCTGGGTCTATGAGTGCAATGAGGAAGTACAGGGGACTCGGGGTTCCCGTTCTAGCATTCACAGCAGTACTGCTCTCCATGTTAATCATTATGCCCAGCCATGCTCACAGGGGATGGACGGGCATATTGATGTCACAGCTAGCCTGGAAGCTTTTGTTAGAAGACACTCAAACTTCATGAGGTCCCCATGAAAATACTTCACCTGACGGAAATCAGAACAGAAAGCGTTGTTATCGTCAGGCTTTAGGCTGACTTATAATCATAAGAGTTATAGCCCTAAAGGTAAGCATATGTCCCTCTCCAGATGTCCTATATTATTGCATATTGAACAGTCTCTTACATTCAACATATATCAAGGTTTTTCTTTTCTTTTTTGCATGTGTACATGATTAGTCTTTTCTTTCCTTTATTATTCTTACTGTCATTATTATCATAGGCACTTTTTTTAAATTTGTCTTTTAGGGTAGGGTCCAAGCTGCAAAAACTGGATGGCCCCTGGGCGGCTACCATGCAGTTAGGATTTGCTCCTCCATGCAGTTCTCTATTTATTAACAGCCTCCTGATTTTTCTAACTGTATACCTGTTAAATTATATAGCCAATCATGATACCCATTGGTATTCATTATTGGCGGCACAATTGTGCAGGAATACACCTTGCAAAATCTAGGGCCGTTAACAATAGAGAAGCACATGGAAGAGCAGTTAGTTTTTGGCTGAAAGTTAAACAAGCTAAAAATCTGATATGATGTGGATTTGACACTGGGGTAATGAGTGGTAACTTCCAGTATGATCAGACTCTAATGAAGCAGACTTTCCTCCACATATACGGGTCATCTGTAGCAGTGGTATATATCACTGGAGCAGATATTTCTTCTGTCGGGGACATCTGCCCGGGACATCTGCTGATGCTCTGTGCATAATATGAATAATATCAGAAGCTTACAGTATATACTACCACTGTACATTTGCAGCTAGTAAAGTTTACATCATACAGTAAATGACACTGGCTGTCTGGTTTTCACTTTCACACTGCAAGGAATTTTCTATTATTGTGTAAAAAGTCCATAAAAATTCCTTCACACATGCTTTTTGTTGCCTTTTTTGGCTTAAAATACCTCAAAAAACTTTATGCATTCTCTATTGCTTCAATCGGGGAGGTTTTAACATTTTTCTTGTTACAAAATTCCAAAATATTGTTATGCATCATTACATACAGGTTATCCTTATAGGGCTTATCCGGGAGTTTAAAGATTTCAGAGAACACTATGAACAGTATTTATATTGAAAAGTAAAGATTTTCCACTACCTTTGTGTTTCTTTTGCCTCCTTATTTATCTATCATAAGATCCACTTTTTGCAGTGAAACTTTCTGCACACATCATTTTCGTAACAGCAGTACACAACCCTCCAGCTCTGACCTGCTGTTCTCTGCTTCCACTACTAAGTTCTACCAGCAGGACTCGAAGATAAACAAGTTCCACCTCCCCTGTAATTACTCTAATGAAGTTACTTCTGTTCACTTGCAAACTACAGGCTGATTTCCCCCACCCCCCAAGAAAAAAAAATAGGCAGCCAGATTGGTAGACGCTCCTTTTAAGCAGGTTAGACCCTCCAAATTAGTTAAGCACATACAGTAAGTAGGTAAAGCCCCCATTAGGTAGATAGGTGTGTCAGTCCTCATTAGGTAGACCAGCCCCCTATTAGGTATATAGGTATGTAAACCCCCATTAGGTAGATAAGCCACCTATTAGATATATATGTATTGATGCCCCCATTAGATTGATAGATATGAAGGTAAATAGGCACCTCATCAGGTAGATACATCCACCATTAAATAGGTAGTCTCCCAGTTTTTGAATAGGCAGGCCCCCATTATGTAGGTCAGTCCCTTCATAAGGTAGGCCCCCATTAGATATCAAGCTTGGTAGGCCATCCATTAGGTAGCTAGGAAAGTAGGGCTCTTGGTAGTTAGATAGATAAGGCCCCATGTAGTTAGGTGTAGTGTAGTGACATACAAGGCTCTCCATAACCATTCTTCACATGCATCCATCCCTTAATCTCCTGATACCTTCCCTAACACAATATCTGACCCTCCAGGACGTATTCTCTGCTCTCTTTTTGTCTTTTCTCACACAACCATCTCCAAGATTTATCTCTTGTGTTGCCCTTACTCTGGAACTCACTGCCACAACTAGAGATGGGCGAATTTCTCAAAAATTTGATTAGGTGACTTTGCCGAATTTTCCGACAAAATTCGTTTCATTCCGAATTGCTTCGGGACGAATCACGTTAAACTGCTATTTACAGGCTGCACAGAGCCTGCAGGGTGCTGTATAATGTTGTGTGATGCTTATATATGCAGAGGGAGCTTGGTTTGGTCTTCATACAATGTTGTGTTTTAGTATGACACGCAGATGACTGCCGCCGCTCTTAGAATCGCTTCACTATAAAATTCCCTGGGCACTTAAGAGGGCAAAACTGACCAAAAAACTGAAACGGGAATGTAGCCGGATAACGTAACGGCAGCGACAGCTGGAAAAAAACACGCTGAGGGCTCAGGTGGCAACATCAGAGTAGGCCACAGAGTGGCACAATGACAGAGAGTGTAGGTCACGGCAGCAGCCACAGCAGCAGCATGAGTTCAGACAGTGGCACAATGACAGAGTATGTAGGTCACGGCATCAGCCACAGCAGCAGCAGCATGAGGTCAGACAGTGGCACAATGACACAGTGTGTAGGTCACGACAGCAGCCACAGCAGCAGCATGAGGTCAGACAGTGGCACAATGACATTCTGGAAAATGGTGGACAAAAAACAGGAGGTAGACTGCCACAGATGTTGGCACAAGACAGGAGTAGAGTGGAAGGGTGACACGGCAGCAGCCGACAGCAGGCAGACAGCAATGAATTCAAGGCAGTGGCACAATGACATTCTGGAGGTGGCAAAAACAGGAGTAGGCCACAGAGTGGCACAATGACAGAGAGTGGAGGTCACGGCAGCAGCAGCATGAGGTAAGACAGTGGCACAATGACACAGTGTGGAGGTCACGGCAGCAGCAACAGAAGCAGCGTGAGGTCAGACAGTGGCACAATGACATTCTGGAGGTAGTAAAAACAGTAGTAGGCCAGAGAGAGGCACAATGACAGGGTGTGGAGGTGACCGCAGCAGCAAAGTATATATTACCGAAAGCTGCCTTAGCTAAATTGCTATGCTTCTGTCTCGGTTCGGGGTTCCTCTCCTTACCCCACTATATCCAATCTTCAACAATATGCAACAAATTGCAGCATCGAGACATTAAATCTTAGTAAAAAATCTTTATGTAAATTGCATAGAAAATATAATAACAGCATAAAAACCTGGAGGTGCAAAGTCCTTCTCAAGTATAGGAATGCCACTTTCAGACAGGCCCGTAGGTACGACTATAGGGCTCAGATAGAGCTGCTCACGCACTCCTGCGACGTTTCGGAATAGATTGATTCCTTCTTCAAGCATGCGCTGTTTGCCCTCAGTCTTGTTTAAATAGTAGTAACATGTCACGTGACCTTTCATTCACAAAACTATCATATTAACCATCTCCTTACCTAGCATACTAAGCCTAGTATTCTATTTATTGCAACATATATCTATTTAATCAACACTATAGGGGATTACAGAAAACATCTCAAACTAAAAGCCTCGTTTAGTCCCTTAGAGACCATTGTATCCAATTTATGGATCCAAAACGCTTCTCGTTTTAGAAGCGTTGATCCAATGTCTCCTATATTTCTGACCTCTTCTAGAACGCACCATTTTAATTTGCTAACTTGATGTTTACACTCATTAAAGTGACGAGCAACCATATTTTGTAACCTTTTCTTGGGTGTTTTCCTGCACTAGCTTCTTATTGTAGTTACGTATCGCTGATTTATGTTCTGTAATTCTTTTCTTCACTGGACAGCTAGTCTGCCCAACGTAGGATTTACCAGAGGGGCACTTTAGAGCATAAATTACATTGCTACTGTTATGTGTATGATAACCATATATTTGTATTTTTGTTCCTTGCAATAGGTGCATAAAATATGACCCTTTGATTATGCTACTACAGTTTGTACAAGACATGCAGGGAAATGTACCTTGTTTTTGAGTCCTAAGCCTTTGTTGTCTCGTTTTCTGTTGTTTCATGTCAGATCTAATCAATTGGTCACCTATGCTTTTACCTCTTTTGCATATATACATTGGTTTATCCCTGAATAGATGGCCATATTTTCCATCTTTTTGCATGATATACCAGTATCGATTTATCGTTCTTTTTATCATAACAGACAGTCTGCCATATGTGGTCACAAATACTTGTCTGAGTCCATCTGACTGCTTTCTATTTTTGTTTTCCAATAGATCGTGTCTGTTTATTCTTCCTATTTCTTCCCCCAATCTTTTCATTTCTTCACGACATTAACCTTTCTACACTTATTTTTTGATAAGTTTCTCTTTTTGTTCGGCATATTCCTCATCATCTGAGCAGATACGTCTGGTCCTAATAAATTGACCTTTAGGGATACCTGCAAACACCTGGGGTGCATGATAGCTAGACCTATGTATTATGTTGTTACGATCTATTGTTTTGGTAAATAAGGTGGTAGAGAAACCATTTTTCTCTCTATTTCTTTTAACTTCTACATCCAAAAACTCTATGATGTCCTGGCTTTTTGTTAACGTAAAATTAATTAGTGGATGGCATCTATTCAAGTATTCCAAAAATTCTAGAAAATCTTGTTCGTCCCCCATCCATGCAAGGAACACGTCGTCCACATATCTTTCCCAGCTGGCTATTCTGTTAACAAATCCAGATTTTTTTACTAACTTCTCCTCAAATGCTGCCATGAAATGGTTGGCTACACTAGGAGCCACAGGAGATCCCATAGAGGAGCCTTGTAATTGTAAGTAATATTTTCCCCAAAGCGGAAATAATTTTTCTTGAGGACCAACTCCAACAATGTCATCAAAAATGCAAGTTGTTAATAAGAAATCTATGGATCTTCTTGAAGGGCCTCTTGGACTGCCTCATATCCCTCATCTTAATGGATAATGGTGAAAATACTTTTTACATCTAGCGAACATATCCATTTAACATTCAGATCGTCTAGTTTTTGTAATTTATCAAGAAACTGTTGTGTATCCATCAAGCATCTCGGTATTTTTTTAGAGCCTTTTGTAAATATCCGTCAATATATACAGCCAGTGGCTCCAATATGGAGCTTATCCCTGACACTATAGGTCTACACGGGGGTGAGATTAGGGATTTGTGATTCTTTGGGACTAAGTAGATAATTGGTACACGTGGGTTCTGCACCCTTAGCATGTTTCCTATTGCTGTCGTGATTATATTCATGTTACATGCTTCCTCTATAACCATATTTATGGTAATCTGAAATTCACTAGTTGGATTATTTGGTAATACACAATAAACTGTCTCATCCTGCAAATGCTTTAAGGCTTCCATTATGTAGTCTGTCCTGTCCATGACAACAGTTGCCCCCCCCCTTTGTCTGCCTTCTTTATCATTAAAGTATCATCTTGTTTCAGTTGTTTGATAGCCTCCCTTTCTTTGGGGGGCATGTTGCCACGGGCAGGAAGGGCACATTGTTGCCATTTCGATTTCACTTCTTCAGTAACCATACGTTGGAAAACTTCTAAGGATGAATTTTGTACATTTGGATCAAATTGGCTCTTACTGCCGAGCTTCTTTATCAATTTATTTTAAACATTTTTATTTTTATTTGTTTGATCCACCGTACCAAAGTGCATCCTCAGCCTCATAGATCGACACAATTTATAAAAATCAATTGTAAATCTGAATAAATCATCCTCTTGTGTCGGGACAAAATTAAATCCACGATTTAACATGTTCTGTTCCACACATGTCAGTTCCCTTGTAGACAGATTCACCACTAGTGATCTCATTTCTTCCACGTTGTGTGCTTGGGTTTCCTTGTTTCTCCTTGATTGGTTGAGCTGGCCATATCCTCTTGAGAACTCGTTTCTCCTAAAAAAAGGTAATGTCTTTTGACTCTTAGTTTTTCCTTTGGAACGAGCATTATCTTGATTACTGTTAGAACCCGTATCAGTGCTTTCAGAACTTCTATTCATGTGCCGTGGTATTCTATGTTGCATATGTTTCTTGCTGCTGCAGCAGCAGCAGCAGCAACAACAGCAGCGGCAGCATGAGGTCAGAGAGTGGCACAATGACACAGTGTGGATGTCACGGCACCAGCAACAGCAGCAGCAGCATGAGGTCATAGAGTGGCACAATGACACAGTGTGGCGGTGGGTGACAATACCAGTCCCTGGTAAAGATGGTTGGTGGCAGATGGAGAAACTGGCAGCAGATTTCTGGCATCAGGTGGGTGGCGGCATCAGAATAGTGGCTGAGGCAGGTAGTTTGAACCCAGACTCATTTCTCATAGTTTGGGTGAGGCGTCATGTCTGATGTAGTCTGACGCCTAAGGCATTGGTGTGTGGAAATCCTGGCCGATCCACGTCCGATTCATCTTGACAAGGGTCAGTCGTTCCACATTTCCCGTGGACAAGCGGGTTCTCCTTGGGGTAACGATGGCCCCCGCCGCACTGAACACCCGCTCTGATGCCACACTACTGGCCGGGCAGGACAGCTTCTCCACTGCAAACTCGGCAAGTTGCGGCCACACATCCAGTTTGGCTGCCTAGTAGTCCAGCGGATCTTCTAACTGGGGTGGCAGAGTGCATCTGGACCGAGAGATGATAGCAAACAGAAACAGCTCCCTTCTGCAGAAGTGGTGAAGCCTTGACTGGCTGCAATGGCATGCGTGCCACTGGCCGCTGCTGCTGCTGCGGCGGTGGCAGGATGGACCACCACATCTGAGTCACGGTTGTCCCAGGCCACCGGATGGTGACGCTGCATGTGGTGACGACGGGCCGTGGTGCCAACGTTAGCTCCCTGGCCACGCTTCACTATCTGCCCACAGATTCTACATATACCCATATTCGGCTCCTCCGGTGCCTTAGCAAAGAACTGCCACACCGCTGAGTAGCTGATTTTACCGCCAACGCTCCGCACTTAGTGACCACTACCGTTGCTGCCTAGCTGAGCCCCTGTGCCGCTACTTTCTTGGACCTGCGAAGCGGGTTTTCTACCCAGTGGCCGCTTGGCTCCTGACCTCACACTGCTGCTACCCTGCTGACTCACGGCCACACAACCCACTTGCTGGCTGCGCCGCTGCCTGACGCGCAAGCTGATGCCCTCTTCTCCTGACGATGATGAAGCCCTTGCTTCATCCGGCTCCCAAGTGCGGTCGGCTACATCATCATCGATTTGTGTTTCATCGTCACTGCTGTCCTCATCACCGGTCTTGGTATGCAGAGGCTGACCCCTCACAACATGACCTCCATGCCACTCTCCACATTTACTTTGCGCCTACTGCAAGAAGCAGGGAATATTGGCCCCATTTCTTCGCTGCCAAGTAGCTGCTGACTGCCCTCCTCAAATTGTTCATCCTCGCTATATAGTGGCACTGAGCCCAGACCACATAGTAGATCTCTGGCTGAGGGAACCGGATGGGACAGAGGCGGGTTGAGGACAGGTGAGGGCCGCTGACCCGCTCCCGGGCCATGCCAACTAAGGGTTGAGTCTGACGTTCCCACCGACTCTTGGCTGGGGTTGTCAGATGTCATCTGGGAGGAATGGTGACCTAGTCAACCAATCAAGAACTATTGGGTTGCTGAACAACACACGGCCGCTAGATGACAGCGGCAGTTGTGGCCTCACCGAGTGACCCCTTGCTGCTACGTCCCCTTGCTGTGCTGCGACCTGGGCTTGCACCAAGAATGTTTGTGCCACTGCCACTCGCAGGTGAAGAGCCTGCCACCTCTCTGTCTGACATACTGTTTGTTCTAAATGTACAGACATGTTTGTGAAAATATCTGTATATAATAAATCCCACACCCTGTATTTGACTCCAAATGAACCCACTAACAAGCTTGGGTAACCCTTGGATATAAATTGCGCTCCACAAATGGGCAAGAAAAATGTACTTGTATGTGTCGTTTAAAAACACTGTGTATTTTACTGAATATAAAAGCACAAACAGGCTTAATTAACCTTCGGATATAAATTTGCTACAGCCCAATATTTCTTCTTTTTGGCGGGGGAAAAAGAACGATTTTCTTTTACTAAGTACCAATTGCAGAAAAATGCTCAGTTAACCCTTGGATGTAAATTGCGCAAGAGAAATGTGCTGCCAACAATTACCAGTTTGTAGCGTTTTTTAAAAACGGGTGTATTTTAGGGAACACAACAACAAAAAAAAAAACTTGTAATTAACCTTCGAATGAATCATGCTATAGCCAAAATTTCTTCTTTGGCGGTGAAAAGGAACGTTTCTTTTACTAAGTACAACTGCAGAAAAATACTCAGTTAATCCTTGGATGTAAATTGTGCAAAAGAAATGTGCTGCCAACAATTACCATCTTTGTAGCGTGTTAAAACGGCGTGTATTTTACGGAACACAACAACAGAAAAACTCGTAATTAACCTTCGGACATGAATTATGCTACAGGCAAAATGTCTTCTTTGGCGGTGAAAATGAACGTTTCTTTTAGTGACCACAATGGCAGAACAATGCTTAATTAATCCCTGGATGTAAATTGCGCAAATAAAAGGTGCCAAAAATTAAGTGGTATTTGGATTGTAAAAATGCTGTTTCTTTAACTGAATATAACAGGAACAGGCTTAGATAACTCTTGGATATTCAATGTGCTCAAGAACTGAGCAGATAGCATTAAAATGTATATGCAGCTGCATTGGAAGCACACTGGACTTCGGTTCCAATACCCCACAAAATCAGATTTAGAACGTAAGAGAAGCAGTCTCTGAGACAAGCTGTGACACCCCCCCAAAAAATCGCTGTATAAAAGTGATTTCTTTAGTATGAGATATCATAAGCAGCAGCGGCGGCAGCAGGAGCAGCTTCCCTACACAGCACAGTGAGAAGAGTGTGAGGAGCGAGCATGGCACCCGGACTTATATAGTGCGGTGACGTCACAGAATCCCGCCGGTCTCTGATTTGGGTTCATCTCTGCACATGTCTGTAGGCTATTTCACTTCGTCCTCCCAGAGTTCTTTTCCCCAGGTAACGCCCTGTGCTCGCAGCCATTTTATCAATTAAAAACACGCTTCGTTCCTGCGAATCACCCCAAACTTCGACTTCGTTCAGAATCGAAATTTTCCTTAAATTCTAAACGAATTCCACTTCGTTAGAATCAATCTGCCCATCTCTAGCCACAACACATCAGTTTCTCCTCCCATTTACTAGTTTCAAAAGCAACCTAAACACCAACCTCTTCAGGACAGCCTACAATTTACAATAACTCTGCTACCACTGCTCCACACCACAAACATGCATGTGCTTCTCAATAAATTAGAATATCAGCCAAAAGTAATTATTTTTTCAGTAATTCGGTTCAAAAAGTGAAACATATATAAAGTAATTACAGAGTGAACTTTTTCAAGTTTTTTTTTATGTTAATCTTGATGATTTTGGCTTACAGCCAAGGAAAACCCAAAAGTCATTATCTCAGAAAATTAGAATAAGAAACCCAAAACACCTGCAAAGACTTCCTAACCATTTTAAAAGGTCCCATAGCCTGGTCGAGTAGGCCACACAATCATGGGGAAGACTGCTGACTTGACAGATGTCCAGAAGGCAGGGTAAGCCACAGAAGGTCATTGCTAAAGAAGCTGGCTGTTCACAGCGTATATTAGTTTATTAATGGAAAGTTGAGTGGAAGTAAAAAGTGTAGTAGAAAAAGGTGCACAAGCAACCGGGATAACCACAGCCTTGAAAGGATTGTTAAGAAAAGGCCATTCAAAAATTTTGGGGAGATTCACAAGGAGTGGACTGTTGCTGGAGTCAGTGCTTCAAGAGCCACCACACCCCCCACACACACACACACACACACACACACACATCTCCAGGACATGGGCTCCAAGTGTCGCGTTCCATGTGTCAAATCCACTCATGACCAATAGACAACGCCAGAGGCGTCTTACCTGGGCCAAGGAGAAAAAGACCTGGACTGTTGCTCAGTGGTCCAGGGTGTTGTTTTCAGATGAAAGTAAATTTTTCATTCCATTTGTAAATCAAGATCCCAGAGTCTGGAGAAAGAGTGGAGAGACACACAATCCAAGGTGTTCTAGTGTGAAGTTTCCACAATCGATGTTTTGGGGAGCTATGTCACCTGCTGGTGTAGGTCCACTGTGTTTTATCAAGACCAGAGTCAGCACAGCCGTCTACTAGGAAATTTTAGAGCACTTCATACTTCCCTCTGCCGACAAGCTTTTTGGAGATGGAATTTTCATTTTCCAGCAGGACTTGGCACCTGTTCACACTGCCAAAAGTACTAATACCTGTTTTTTAAGATCAAAAAAGTTAATTTTTGGCTCATTAATGTACACTCTGCATCCCCTCCCCCCATCTTGAAGAAATAAAACAGAAATGTAGATATTTTTGCAAATTTATTAAACAAGAAAAAACTGAATTATCACATGGTCATAAGTATTCAGACTCTTTGCTCAGTATTGAGTCTAAGCCCCCTTTTGAGCTAGTACAGCCATGAGTCTTCTTGGGAACGATGCAACAAGTTTTTCACACCTGGATTTGGGGATCCTCTGTCATTCTTCCTTGCAGATCCTCTCCATTTCCCTTCGGGTTTGGGATGGTGAACGTTGGTGGACAGCCATTTTCAAGTCTCTCCAGAGATGCTCAATTGGGTTTGGGTCAGGGCTGTGGTGGCCAGTCAAAAATTTGGTCACAGAGTTGTTCTGAAGCCACTGCTTTGTTATTTTAGCTGTGTGCTTAGGGTCATTGTCTTGTTGGAAGATGAACCTTCGGCCAAATCTGAGGTCCAGAGCACTCTGGAAGAGGTTTTCATCCAGGATATCTCTATACTTGGCCGCATTCATCTTTCCTTCAATTGAAACCAGTTATCCTGTCCCTGCAGCTGAAAAACACCCCCATAACATGATGCTGCCACCACCATGTTTCACTGTTGGGATTGTATTGGGCATGTGATGAGTAGTGCTTGATTTTCTTCACATATACCGCTTAGAATTAACACCAAAAATTTAAATCTTCGTCTCATCAGACCAGAGAATCTTATTTCTCATAGTCTGGGAGTCCTTCGTGTGTTTTTTTGCAAACTGTATGCGGCTTTCATGTGTCTTGCACTGAGGAGAGGCATCTGTTGGCACACTCTGCCATAAACCCACGACTAGGGGAGGGCTGAAGTGATAGTTGACTTTGTGGAACTTTCTCCCATCTCCCTACTGCATCCCTGGAGCTCAGCCACAGTGATCTTGGGATTCTTCTTTACCTCTCTCACCAAGGCTCTTCTCCAACGATTGCTTAGTTTGGCCGGGCGGCCCGTTGTGGTCGTCCCAAACGTCTTCCATTTAAGGATTATGGAGGCCACTGTGCTCTTAGGAACCTTGAGTACTGCAGAAATTATTTTGTAACCTTGGCCAGATCTGTACCTTGCCACAATTCTGTCTCTGAGCTCCTTGGGCACTTCCTTAGACCTCATGATTCTCATGTGCTCTGACATGCACTGTGAGCTGTGAGGTCTTTTATAGACGGGTGTGTGCCTTTCCTAATCAAGTCCAATCAGTTTAATTAAACACCATTGGACTCCAATGAAGGAGTAGAACCATCTCAAGGAGGATCAGAAGGAAATGGACAGCATGTGAGTTAAATATGAGTGTCACAGCACTATTTCAGTTTTTCTTGGTTAATTTGCAAAAATATCTACATTTCTGTTTTTTTCTTTCAAGATGGGGGGGTGCAGAGTGTACATCAATGAGGCAAAAAATGAACGTTTTTGATCTTGCCAAATGGCTGCAATGAAACAAAGAGTGAAAAATTTAAAGGGGTCTGAATACTTTCCATACCCACTGTATATAGGCCCCCTTGGTGGGAATGCAGGTATATAGGCCCCCCTCAGTAGGTAGGCAGGTATATAGGCCCCCTCAGTAGGTATTCAGGTATGTAAGCCCCATCGGAACACCTTGCTCTTTTGTCTGATGCTGGTGATGCTACCCCCCAATATCTTCTATGCCACAAGCTTAAGACAGAGTGTCTTAGGTCTGCTGCCTAGAAGAAACAGCGCTGCAGGCAGCATGATGATGGAACTACCCTCCCTACCTTAACCACCTCTCTTGCTTGTTTGTAGGTGACCAAATACTTCTTTTCCATCATAATTTACAAATAAATTCTTTCCCAATCAGACAATGTGATTTTCTGGATTTGTTTTCTCATTTTGTCTCTCATAGTTGAGGTCTATCTATGATGTCAGTTACAGACCTCGCTCATCTTTTTAAGTGGGTGAACTTGAACAATTGATGGCTGACTAAATACTTTTTTCCCCACTGTATTTGTCTGGTACATAACGGATCATGTTGAGGTAACTAATATAATTAATATAAGGGTTGTCCACTGTGCTCGATGCACATCTACACTGTTTTTCTTTAATAGGTTTGCATGTTCTGCACAGGCCAGAAGAAACATAGTACGTATGTGTAGCTCACACGGTGGAGCCACTTTAAAGATTATATGACGAAATTGCATAAAAAGGCAGGTCTGTAGGGCTATTGCAGCACATTTGTAATTCTTTACAGCCCTGCATATTATTATTGGAAGACTCACAGAATTATATTAGGAGAATGTTATTTATGGAGTTCCTAATTATATTCTTTAAAATGGCTCCTGAGAGGGATTTGTTATTCTTCCCACATCCCTGAATATAAAATATGTGGAGGAAAAAAGGGCAGAACATTGTATACCAGGCCATACCCTCCATTGGAACCACATTCCTTTTTGTCATGTTGGCACATAACCGTACACTAACCAGGCACAATTGCTATTGAATTGTGATGCAATGTAGTTCATTATGCCCAACATATATTCCCATTTTATTGCAAGTTCCACCCATCTTCCTGTGTTCTCTTTAGGGGCAGCTTTCCAAAATATGTTGGTCTTGTAAAATAGGCAGTTTTATTCTCAGCCTTCTACTCCATAAAATTTTATATGACAGAGTGCAGAAGTGGCACAGGGTGAGTGAATGGATTTTACTGCACTCCTGGGAAAGGGGACTGCATGCAAAGAGGAACATGGTGTCCGGCATAATGAACAGTGTTTTGTGTTGCTTTGTTCGTAACCCTTCAGTCATTGTGTAATGACACCCTGCTCCATGAAGATACAACATATGTGCAAACTTCTACATCTGAGAAAACACTGATCCTTCCAGCTTGGTAAGGCTAGGGCCACACAGCATAGGACAAAAAACTAGTTGGAAACCAAAACCTAAAAACCTCTTTGAACCTCAGTATTTTGTCAGTTTTTTGTCCAAACCAATTGGCGTTTTTGGGGTGTTTCTTAGTTTCTTGTTGACGTTTTTGTTGTGGTTTTTTGGACGGTTTTTCAGGCAGTCTATTTGAAAAGTTCTCCATCAGATTTTCAGAGGTTTCTAGAAACCTCTTTTTTCTAGGTTTTCTCAAAACCACCCAAAATCTGACGGAAAACCTGCGCTGTTTAGACATAGCCTAGAAGTTAGGCTATGTCTCCACTGTACACATTATCAGTTGATTTTTCTTTTTCTAAAATCGCTGAAAAAACTAATGAAAACAGGTCCCATAGACTTCTATAGTAAAAACGTTCTGTAGTCTCCACAGAATGTTTTTTTTTTCTGCTGGTCGTTTTATGTAACATGTTGCAAAAAACAGAGCAGGGCAAAAAATTTACTATTGGAGTCTATGTAAACCATCGGACGTTTTTTGCAGAAACGCACCAAAAAACTCAGTTTTAAGAACGGTTTTAGGATTTGTTTTTCAGTGAAGACTCCTAGGAAAGTATCATCTTCTCCTGCGGCCTGAACAGCTCTAGATACCTTCCGGCTTAGAGCTTCGCTGCGCACCACACTCACACAGGACCATGGGCAATTGCTGTCAGCTCTGACCTTCTGCTCTGCACTACGAGCGTTCACTCCAACGGCACCCACAGCACAGAGCAAAGCCCTTTCAATGCCTCCCAGGGGTTACACAGAGGCACAGCAGTGGCATGAGTAACCTCTCCAGGCATCAGAGTTGCTTGTGCTCCATCAGGTAACATCTAGGGCTGCATTCACCCCCCCCCCCCCCATCAACCCTCCTACTATCACACTCTACGGCGAATGGTCATACACCTCTTCAGTGCTGAGCGAGACAGAAAATAGAGGAGCTTCCCACATTTAGCTTCTTATAGCCACACAAGTGGCTCCACTTTCCACACAGTAATGTCACATGGCATCAGGGTCTCTCCATCTTGCAGAGCCTCCACGTGCTCAGACCCAGGGGGCCATAGGTCCACATCTCTTCCCCTTAATATGGACTCTAACGGCGGTCCCTACTCATGGCAAAGCTCCCCAGTCTTTCCTCCAGCTTGACATAGTCCTCATATAACAGACTCTCATGTTTGGGCAGATATTTTACACTAATTGCCTACAAAAGAGGACCTGAAAGTTCTCTTATCTGATGTTAAAGCTGTGTGTAAAGAGGAGACTTCAAGCCTCTGACAAGATATCAAGCAGATTGCATACGTGTAGAATCGCTGGAGGACGAGCATGATAATATGCGCAAATATATTGCCCAAGTACATCCTATTTTTTAAACCCCAATCATTGTGGTAGAGATCTTCCATCAAAAAGAGGGCCTTGAAAATTTTGATAGCAGGAAAAAATATATTTAATTTTTAGTGCCCTTTCCCGAAAACCACAGGGGGATGAAGTTCTTCAAAATATCCTGGATTCTCTATTTAACCAAATTATGGGAGACTCTCCTCAAACTGCCTTTAGGCTGGACAGGGCACCCAGGGCCTTACAGCCTAAAGGCTCTTCTCCCCATCCCAGGGACATTATCTGTTGCCTCCATGACCATGCGACCAGAGGCAATAATGGAGAAGGTGAGAGATCTATGTAATATTGAATTCCAGGCTTTTTCAATTCAAGTTTTCCCTGACCTTTCCTGGCACACCTTGCAAATGTGCCGCCACCTGAAACCTCTCCTCATGATTCTAAAACAGCACCACATTCCCTACCGCTGGAACTTTCCTTTTGTTCTTTCCGCAAAGTCAGACGGTCGCTCAGTAACACTTAAGACCTTCCGTCCTTCTGCAAGACCCTACAGGTCCCAGTACTAAAAATGGACAATTGGGAATTATCCGTCCATCTCTTCCTTTACCACCGGTTTCGCAGGTGGCCTCATCGAACAAAGGACGTTCTCCAAGGAACTCCCAACCACCTCAGGAGCCCCGACACACACCTCCATGCTAACATGAGGACTTTATTCATTGGATGAGTAGTAGAGTTCACCTTTATTGTCTTCTTATCCCTTCAGTTGCTCTCTTTTAAATAACCAATCCATTTGTTCACACTAGAAGTAGGGCATTACTTAGCTAACTATTGAAAGTTTATTAAGATAGCTTTTCAGGTCTCTTCCCATTAGTTTTTGTTGTGGGCCTCTCCTCTTTCCCCTTTTTGTGGGCCTTCGACTTCCTGTCTTCTTTTTAGAAGGGAGGGGTCCCAACTGGGTGCTTCTATGGGGCCCTTAGCTGCGATTATCTTAGTACTTTTGTACATACCTACAGCCTGCCAAAACCAGAGAAACTAGTACCAGGGAGATTAATTTCCCTTTTTTGTGGTCTTTTTCCTCTGGTTACATTGCTGGTTTATTACTGCTTGCTCAACGTTCTTGTTTGTCTTGTCTGCCTCGTCTGTACCCTATCCTTCTCGTTTCTTCCCCCCTGTGTACTGCTCCTGTGTAGGTTACTATATTGCTGCCTCTTAAAGGACTACTAGACCTTACTTTTTACATTTGTGATGTTGTCATAACCCCATTTTGGGGACCTTCCACTATTGCAAAATGATCCGTTGTCTTTCACTACATGTCAAAGGCCTCAACTCCAACACTAAAAGGTTGTTAAACACTTGAGAACTGTAAAGGTCCTAAGGGTGCATTGTCTTCCTTACAGGTGACCATTTTTGGACCCTGGCTGACTTGATTAACTTTGCCAAACCCTACAATAGCCTTTAATGCCTTCAACCAAAGGAAAAAGCGGGAATAGTCATATTGGTTTCAAACTCCTGTCCTCTACAGATACTCTTGTCATTGATTGATCCAGCTTGGATATATGTTGTTTTAAGTGCTATGTTATTTGGTAAACCTGTTACACTATGCGGTGTGTATATAACTAATGCCTCACAAATTGCTTTCTTGAATAAGGTTCTTGCGAAACTTTCCAGATTCCCCTCTTTGGCCCTTTTGATGGGGGGCGATTTCAATATGGTCTTCTCTGAAGTCTTGGATAAATTCGCTGTCAAATGTAGTAATCAAAATAACTCCCAATCTAGGTTATCCTCTGACTTCGGAAAAAATGTTAGAGCCAAGGGTCTATACGATCTATGATGAGTTAGTCATCCCAAGGAAAGGGAATTCACTTTTTTCTCCCACCCTCACAAAACACATACCAGAATCGACTACTTCTCTGGTAACATTCTGACCCTTTGCATGTTGTTGGAATCTAACATTGAATCTATAACATGGTCGGATCAAGACGCAGTCATGGTCGACCTCAGTTCCCAGACCTCACACTTATGCTCATGTTATTGGAGATTGAACAAATTGCTAATAAAAAAACTTTACATATAGACAAACTTAAAAAAATCACTTATCTCCTACTTCGAATTAAATATTGGTTCAGTGTCATCAATCTCCTCCTTATGGGAAGCACACAAAGCGGTCTTCAGAGGCGAATGCATAGCTCTGGGTTCTAAAATTAAGAAAGACTTTGGGGGAAAAGAAACTCTCATATCACTCTTATCCACAACGCGGGCAAAGATCCTGCGGATAGCGCAAGCTATTGACCTATTTCTCTCCTTAATTCTGACCTTCAAAGTTACACAAACATTCTAGCAAATAGGCTAAACGTATGGCTACCCCAGCTAATCAACAAGAATCAGGTCGGCTTCTTCCCCTTTCAACAGGGAGGCAATAACACAAGGGGGACCATTGACCTAATTGAGGTCCTAAACTCTCAGACGGGACAGATCCTTCTTTTAAATTTAGACGCAGAGAAGGCCTTTGACAGGCTAGGATGGCCCTTCCTGTTTGGGCGCGCTCGCGCTGGCGACTCTGGGGTTCAATGGTCCTTTCTTAACAGGCTTTGCTCTTCCCCCTCAGCTTTCATTAAGTGACATCATTCCACCTCATGTACCTTCCATATCAAGAATGGAATAAGGCAGGGTTGCCCACTGTTCCCGCTCATGTAAGGTTGCACTTCATAAATGTTTGAATTATATTGAAAAATTGTAATAAAAATTTTCAATTGGAAAAAAAAATTAGATTACAGAGCTCTAAGGAGTTAAAAACTGTCCTTCTGTACCACATAGTTAACATCTCCTGCAGTCATTTCACTGTAACAGGCTCAGCTAAGAATAGAAGAGCTGAGATGCCACTCACTGCTATAGACCCACCCGCAGCCTTACCTGGAAATATGAGTTTGAAGCTGGCTGTGGCTTTGTTAACTTCATGGAGTTGTTCGTCCACTTTAAGCTTTTTAAAAATGTCTATATAAATATTGGATAGAAGAAGTATCACTCAACAAATTGATCCTCCACCCCACCTGTTTTGATGCTTTAGAGCTCCAGGACATGCTCTGTAGTTTCTGGTTCCTCTTGACACCGATAAGTGACCACTCACCACCAATCACTGGCTGTAGAAGGTTACTGCTATGTGTGAAAAACCCTTATCAGGTTTAATTGCACATACTTTCGATTTTGCGTAGCTCACACTATTTTCTGGAAAACTGAGAGTGGTTTAGTGAGTGCGGCTTCCACAGCTCATAGATTTTCTATAATCCATGCTGGAAATTTGCAGGCTTAAACTTCTGTTTCTAGTGCATGGAGAGCCAAACAAAGTACCAAATTTTTAATGAGGTAAAAACCTCTTAATTCATGTCTTAGGCCTCGTTCACACGACGGGTTTGGCCGCGGCTCTCGCCGCGGCTCCCGCAGCCAAACCTCGTCCTAGCCTCGCCGCAAACTCGCGTCTCCTGAGAATTGACAGGAGAGTTCTCCAACATGCGCGGCAAGGCCGCGGCATGTGAATATTAACGCGGTTTCCCATAGGAAACCATGTTAATAAACTGGGCGCGATTTTGGCTGCGGAAACCGCGTCGGAACCCACGTCCAAAACCGCGCCCAAAGTCGTCGTGTGAACATTCCCTTAGGCCTTAGGACATGTTCACACAGCGGCTTTGGGTGCGGTTTTGGCCGCGGGTTCCGACGCGGTTTCCGCGGCCAAAACCGTGCCCAGTTTATTAACATGGTTTCCTATGGGAAAACGCACTAATATTCACACGCCGCGGGTTCGGACGCGGCTTTGGGGCCACGGCCTTGCCGCGTGTGTTGGAGAACTCTCCTGTCAGTTCTTGACAGGTAGTTCTCAGCGCGGCGGCTGCGCGGTCTTGCAGCGGGCGGCGCCTTCGGGGTCTCGCCGCGGGTGGTGCGCGGCTGGGCCGCGGCTCGCGGCACGATTTGCCCCCTGTCTATCAATTTGCATGGGGGCAAACCCTCTCCTCTCTGGGAGACGCGAGTTTGTGCGAGGCCAGGACGAGGTTTGGCCGCGGTAACAGCGCGGCCGAACCCACGGCCAGACCCACCGTGTAAACGAGGCCTTACTCCTACATAATTTGGCTTTTAAACCACTGTATGAAATGCACATTTTTCCCTATGTGTGAAGGATGCCTTGTTTGAAAATACCCCTGAACAGGGGCTGTTATTTGTTGCATAAGTGAGCCTACTAGAACACTGAAAAGCACTACAGCCGCTAGAACCAGCAAGAAAGTGACAAGGAGTAACGTTCTCCCTAAAATGAAAAATACAAATACAAAAAGCTCAGATATTTCTTTTTCTTGAAAAGCCACATGTCAACTAACATGTCCAGCATTAAAGCTCCAACATGGTTTTCCAATACTGTACTAGATGTTAGTTTCGTTATGAGATTCTTGTGTCGCTGCCTAACTTTTCAGATTTTACAGAACATATCACAGCGTACGCAGTACCAATATAATCATTGCCTTTTTTCTGTATTAGTAGTACTGTATCTAGCTTTGATGTAAGTAATGATTTGTAAAACACGCAGGACATACATGGACAACTAAAGGATTTCTGTTTGCAAGTAATTAACTTTTAATGGTATAGGGAAATATTCTTTAAAGGGGTTATGTTACATATAGATTACTCATTACAGGATAAAAATCTATGCAGGGGGTATTTATTAACTACTTTCTGACAGTTTTCTGGTGTCTAATAGTTGCACATTTTTTCCAAGTCACATTTGCACAAAAATTTGCTTGTGCTTTTGTCACTTTTTAAAAGTCAAAAAAGCTAATGGGGTTTAGTTGTGCATGCCCACCACGGACCAACAGATTTTCTATAGGTTATGTCAGAAACTGGTGTAGATTATGTCACAGATCTACCCTGTTCATAACTGGATTTGCTTTTCTGCTGCATAGGCAACCTAAAGATGCATCGAATGTATTATTGCACTGATTAAAAAATTTGGCACATGTTACTCTAGTATAATTTGGATTCAGACCAGTATAAGAAAAGCAAGTCTTACTTCATTCCCCCACTGTGTTTCAATTTGTAATTATTTTCAGAGTTCTGGAAACATTATTGTTTGTACTCAGACGCAGACTGTGGCCTGCTTGCACGCTATGAAGGTTGTGGCAGTGCATTTTGGTACTCAAAAGAGCAGCATCTAAAAATTATTCTCCTGGCCTGTATTCCAAGTTACATATTATTGTCAACACATCTGACTCTTCAGGATCGTTTACAACCTTCATTAACTTTGCTGTCACTATACCACCATATAAGCCAGTTCGTCTCCCACCTTCTGCCTCCTTTCTCTTCCCTTATAGGTTGTAAGGCCTCACACGCAGGGTCCTCTATCTCTGTGCACTAGTTGTTTGTCATTTAGTGTTATTATTATACTTTTTTGGTCTTTGGGGCCATTCACACGGCACAGTGCAAATACCGGTCAGAAATCCCGACCGGTATGTGCACTGTTTTCGTGCCGTGCAGACGGCCGCTGGGGGACGGCTTTTCTCCGTGGTTTGTGGAGAAAAGCCCTCCACCTTCGCATACAAATGTTCATATTCCACCCGAAAACCGGGCGGAAGAATGAACATGTTCTATGTTTTTTGGACCGGCAGCGGTCTAAAAAACCATCCGGCGTAAAACCCGTGCAGTGGGGACCGCTGTGCGTGTTTTCCGTAGAGGTCCGCAATAAAAGTTGTCACCCAATTTGCAGACAGTTTTCAAACCCGTGCCGTGGGGATAAGGCCTTAGTTTAAGTAGGTAAATCCCTTTCAAAACTTCAGCTATGAGGAATTAATGGCACTTTAAAATATATAATAACACTGATACATTGTAACAAGCTTATCAACTGTGTGAGCAAAATAGGGATAGGGTCTTGAAAGCAGTATGAAACTGAAATGCTAGCTCTACACAGTACAGGACTTTGGTCGTTTTTTCAGCAGATTCAGTATTCTGAATCCACTAAAAAACAGACCGTTGCCTGCGCTGTGTATCCCTCAATAGAAAATCCGTGCTGTAGTCTACACAGCACGGATTGTTTTACTGAGGGACACCATAAACAAAAAACATCCAGTGGAATCTAGAACATGTTCTATATTCCGCAGCAACAACAATGGATTCCTGTAGCCCCAATGTACTGGGCCGGCGGGAATCCAAAACCGACCCCCATTTTTTTGCACACAAAAAATAACAGCAGTGCGGCATGGTTCAGCAAAGTGAAAATGCTGATTTTGGATAGCTTTTTCACTTGCTGTGTGGACCTAGCCAAAAACAGAATTTTTTCACAGGTTGCATACACTATATTATTATTATATTATTATGTTCATTGCATACCTTTCTGCAACCTGATCAAAGTCAACTACTATCTATATTTGCTAAGATGTCCGTGTGATCTGAATAAAATGTAATACTTATCTTCATTCCTCAGATGGGTGACAGGTTCATGGGGTCAGTGCTCAGCCACCTGTGAAAAAGGCTTTCAACAAAGAGAAGTGTCCTGTGTGTTCCAGCTGCAGAATGGCACTTATGTCAACACCCGGGATATTTACTGCACAGGACCCAAACCAGCAACAAGACAGACCTGTGAGGGACAAGACTGTCTGTCTATCTGGGAGGCTTCAGAGTGGTCAAAGGTAAAGTTCTAATAATACAATCAACTTTAAAGAGGACCTATCCCTTCCAGAGAAACCGCATGAAGTAACAGAAGACTAAAATACAAACACTTTCTCAAACATGCTTCATTAGGAAAATCAAAGCATTTCACCTGTAATTCAGTTTTTTTTTTTTTAAAGAAACACTGGCCCTTTAAGGTTATGACTCCACTGCAATGAAAAGTGATTGTATTTTCTGCGGTTTTAGGATTCTAAAACCACAGAAAATACGACCGTTCTGCCAGCCCATAGACTTTAATAGAAAATAAACGACCTGTAGTCTACACAGGTTGTTTTTTCTCTGCTCGTCTTCTGGTGCCCGTGGTTTTTGTCACGTTTTGCTCAAATCCGTGGTCAGTTCTCATTCTTTTTGCCGTCGGCCCATACAATTGACTGTGTGGGAAGATACCTACTGAACCAGACTAAGGGACCTTTTAAAACAGGGAGCCTTTGCAGGTGTTTTGGGTTAATTATTCTAATTTTATGAGATAATGACGCTTTCCTTGGCTGTAAGCTATAGTCATCAAGATTAACATATATAAACAGTTAAAAAAGTTCACTCTGTAATGACTCTATATAATACATGAGTTTCACTTTTTTAATCGAATTACTGAAAAAAATTACTTTTGAATGATATCCTAATTTTTTGAGAAGCACCTGTACAGCCCCTTGTAGGAATATAGCCCCCTGTAGACAAGTAGGCATACATGTTAATGTCATCGATGTCCACTACCTTTTCACCATGCTATATGGACTGGTATTCATTTATACCTAGGTTGGCTGAGATGTCAGAGATTAGAATGGAGTTTAGGTCACAGAATCACAGTTTATGTAAATGATTGACTTGTCTTTGAAGTTGGCAAAAGTGGATTCTGTTCATTATTAAGGAATTACTTCCGAAGGAAGGTCAGTAGGTCACAGCATATACAAAATGAAATGGATGATTTCCAAATATCAAAATAAGAATGTCTTTTGTTTCTGCTCCTATTTAAAGCTTCATTTCTCATGTTGGCCACTGTTCAGTCACTTGAGCTCATGGATCAAATTCTGGGTCATGTGTCAGTGTCTCGGGAGCTTTTCCAATAGCTCAAATTATGATCCACCTACATTATAGTATGACCATCAATGTGTGTGTTCTATGTAAAAGCTACTATGCTCTGACCATGTCTAGGAAGCATATGAGGTGTTATTGGATGGCGCTGCATAGTGTAGTACTACTTTAGGTGTCCCGCTACCTGTCTATGTCCCTAAAAGCAGGGATTGTAGCTTCACTTAGGCATATTTTAACTGTGTGGATTTACAACCTGGACCTGTTGGTTCTACTAAGCAAAACTTCTAGCTCGTTATGGAATTACTTTGTCTCCTCAAGTTGCCTCAATCTCACAAGCTCTGAGATAGGCATAGTTTGGATTTAGTACCATGTAGGGGAAAAGATAGAAGGAAATATGACTGAAAAATCAAATTACACAGGGTTTGTAATATGAAGAGACATATAGGTTTGTATGGCAGACACCAAGTTTTAAGACATTTTTACTAAAACTATTTGCATCTACAGTTGCTTAAAAATATTCACAAACTACTAAATGTTTATCAGTACATTGGGGCATAATTAAAAATAGAAGAAAAAAACTTCTCTTTTAAAACCTCTTGTTCTGGTGCCACAATGGTCACAGTGATCTCAACTGATGACGTCAAAATTCAGTCTTCATGTGACAATCACAGATCTATTCAGCAAGTGACCGCTGCAGTCTGTGACTGGCTCCAGGTTCATGTGAAGAATAAACAGCTGTGTCCTCAGCTTGGATCACTGAAACAGCCAGGACACTGAAACGAGAGGGTTTACAAGTTAAGGGTTTTGTTTCAGCTATTTTGTGTAACATCCCCGCATGGACTGATGAGCATTGATTTGCTTTAGAACACCCATTTTTAATTTTATAATTTAGATACATCGGATTAGAAAAAAAATTGCTTTCAAAAGTTGACATATCCTTTAACTACAGTCACTCAGACTTTAGAATTCAGGGAAAAGTAGAACTCTAGCCATTTGCCAATGGAAAAATAAAAAAAGCTTTTTATTGGAATAAAATACATACACAGTTAAAAAAGTAATATCGTATGCACGGAAGAGGAATGCTGACGCGTTTCGATCTTACTAGTTTTATCATAGTGTGGCTACATATTTTTTTGTTCATACCACACTGTTTTATCTGTGTATTTTTTTCAATAAAAGAGCCTTTTTTATATTATGTACTGCATGTGCTGTATGTAGTCAGGCTGGTTGCTGGTTTGCCAAAATCTCGGACTTTAGATTTATAATCTATAGTTAGACTATAGAGGTCTTGCCAACATTTGTGACTTGTGTTTTTAAATGTTTGCATCCCTCGAAAAATAACAAATTCTGCACCACTTTTGTTAGCAGGCTGCATTTCTTCTGTTAATTTAACTGGAATTTTATAAGCAACTAGGTATTACCTTTTCCCTAGCCAACAGTATGTACAGACTGACACTGTAGGCACTGATGGGATAATGCCAGACTGTGTAAGTATATTCTTCATTGACAGGTTCATAAAACCCAGTTGTCAATTTATTCATACATTTTCAGGAGGAATAACATGAATGGCACAAGGTAGAGATCTAGGAATAGATACTCTAGCATTGGTATTTTATGTGAAATATAAGTATTTACTAAGAGACAGTAAAAAAAAAAAAAAGTTCACTACCTGTATAAGTCCATGTATATACCCGGTGTATATTTTAGTGCTCTTCCGACTGTGGCCGGGGCACCAAGAAGAGACGAATATCCTGCACCAATACCAGGGGTAAATGTGATTCTGCAACAAGGCCAAGAGAGGAGGAGGAATGTGAGGACTACACTGGCTGTTATGAATGGAAGACTGGAGACTGGTCCAAGGTAAGTAGATTACAAAATGTTCATAGTCATTCCCTGAGAAACGTTGCATGTTTAACTTAATGAATTTTAGAGCAATAATGCTAAAACAGCACATATGTTGCCTATTAAACGTGAAAAACACTGACCTCATTGAGCGGCTTGAGGAAAGCAGTCACGATATCTATTTCTTAATTAGTTGTTAGGTCCCTTGCTGTGAACTTGGTACAGCTCCAAAAATGGTGTATTAATGACAGATCTTTGTGATTATCAGGGCATCATCGATTAACATCATCCCAGTTATGTACATTTAAAGGCGTATTAAAACTAAAGTTTTAAGAGTTGAAAAGATGCAGCTTGTAAAATGCTGTGCTTTTACTGTCATGTAGGTCTGGAGGTTCTTAAAACTGGAGATAAGAAGGGTAAAGTAATGGTAACAGGGACAAAAAGTTTTCTAATCTTTCCCTCAGTAACTGTAGTGACAAATACTAAAGTCAATCCCTCACCAACCTATAATGGCACAACAGGGAACAATATAATCCACTATACTGCATAGAGTATCATGTATTTAACATACTTTATTTCCTTTTGTTGATTTTGTTTTCTTTTACTGTCTTTCTCCCTATTATTTTGCACCTGCAGTGCTCTTCTACATGTGGGAAAGGCTTGCAGTCTCGAGTAGTGCAGTGTATGCACAAGGTGACTGGCCGCCATGGAAATGAATGTTCCTTCTTGTCCAAGCCAGTGGCCTACAGGCAGTGTCACCAGGAGGCCTGTAATGAAAAAGTGAACGCCAACACCATCACTTCTCCCAGACTTGGTAAGTGAAATGGAAAGGTTTTGAACTTTATATTGTTGTTTGTTCATCAACTTGATGAAGACCACCTATGATGATGGAATGGTAGCGCTTTTTGGATTCAGCTATCTGAATGGCAATACTATATAACTATCCATACCATTTAGTTTTATTAAGGTACTTTGTTTGGTCTTATGTATGTAAACCCCCATGGAATGTACAACGCCCTAAAAATAACAGTGCTTTAAAATAAATAATAATTGATGACTTATCTACAATCCAGGGACAAAGAAGTAAGTGAACCTCTGCATTAATGATTTATTCCTCAAATTTGGCAAAAGGTGTTTCAATAAGGGTATGTTCACACAGTTTATTGCAGGCGTATGGCAGCACGTACTGTGGTTACCGCTATAAGTCTGCTGCTTCAGGAGTATGCGCTGGCTAGTTCTCCTACTTCATAACTCAATGAGATCTATAAATTATCGTATTTGCAGTCTGTTCTTCAAGGGGTATTGCAGCGCAATTAAGTGCCGAAATGTGCCCCTCAAATACACCGTGTGAACATATCCTAAAAGAGATGAAAATAGAAGTGTAGGTTTCACAGATACTTTGCCCATCAAATAAATAAGCACACAAAGCCTGGTTACTGACATATTTGTTTTTCTCAAAGTAGACTAGTTAGTGCAAGCAATGCCTTCCTATAAACTACTTTTAGAAGATGTTTTACAAAGACAAATCAAACTGGAAAAGCTTAGACAAATATTTTTAAAATGTTGAGATCACTCCAAAAACACAACAAATGATGCTAAAAAGAGCTGAGAAGAAATCCATCGATAACGGCAAAAAACGTACACAAGACTGAAAAACCTCTGTTTGTGTGTCCACTTTTAAGAATGGCGTTCATGGAAAGACACTAGATAGAAAACCACTGCTGATCGAAAAAATAAAAAAATGTGGCATGTCTCAAGTTTGTCTGGGAGCACCTGGATGTTCCAGAATGCTTCTGGGAAAATGTTCTACTGACAGATAAGACAATAAGGAGAACTTTTTTGCACAAATGCACAACACTGTGGATAAGGTTTTGGTGTTGGTAGGCAGTTCTCTTTTTTTTCCTTCAAATACACTGGGATCTGTGTTTGAGGGAGTATCATAGTATGGGGATGCTTTGACAATTGGCCTGAAATAAAAAAAGGAGCAATTAATTCAAAGGTGTACCAAAACATTTTACATGAGCATGAAAGGGGGCAGTCCATGTCCTCTAGCTGAAGAGACATTGGGTAAGGCAACATGACAACCGTATATGAAATAAAGAATAATTAAAAGAAGATTTTGGGTACTTCCGGTTCCGGCGCGTGTATGAACGGAGGCTGAGGTGAGGAGCTCCGGCCCCGTTCCTCCGCTATAAGCTCCCCCCGCTCAGAACAACTTTTAAACGGCACTTCTTAGTGCCAGCAGCAGAGCGCTCGTTCCGGTACACGGAGCGGGCGGATCAAGCAACGAGGGGGAGCAGGGCAGCATACATTGTCCCTGGCATAAGGCAGCAGCATGGCGTCCAAAATGGCACCCGATCAGCCCCGCGCCACGCTGAGCGGCCGCTCACTACAGAGCTCAGCACAGGAGGCACAAATATCGGAGGGGGACTCTGAAACAGAGGACTCCTTTTCCAGGCTGGGGGCAACATGCAGCGCAATGGCTGCTAAAGTAGCTGAGCTTCTGGCACCGGGCATTACAGCAGCATTGGAGGCTACAGTTACAGCAACTGTTACTGCATCAGTCACAGCATCGATCTCAGCCACCCTCTCCCATTTGCAGGCAGAAGTCACCTCGCATTCTACCCAAATCACAGAGCTTGAACAAAGGGTGAGCTGTGTGGAGGACGAGATTATAGGAGCAAAGAGTAATATGCACAAATTATTGAGAAAAAATGCCCTGTTACAAGAAAAAGTTGATGATCTGGAGAACAGATCGAGAAGAAATAATGTGAGAATAATTGGGGTGTCTGAAACAGTCAAGCATGCAGACCTTGCGAACCTGTGCTCGGTGACCATTCCCTCTTTATTGGGCCTAGAAAAGGCGCTGAAGGTAGAAAGGGCACACAGAATCGGCCCACCCCAGAATGCTTCTTCAGAGGATATGAGGCAAAGGCACAGACCTGTGATAGTCAAATATCTGGATTTTGCTGAAAAGACACAACTGCTACAGGCATATAGAAAGAATGGCGGTAAGGCGCAACTAGGAGGGCAGAAAATCTTAATGTTTGGTGACTACTCGGCCGAGGTGGCGAGAAAGAGGCGACTATTCAGAGACATTTGTTCTTTCCTAGTCAAGAAGCAAATAAGATTTGTGCTACAATACCCGGCTTTGCTAAAGATATTCCCTGTTAATGGAAAACCAGAACTGTGTGCAACCACAGAAGAGGCGGAAAGATTTTTGGAAAAAGTCCAGGCTGGCAGAGAGGTAAAAGATCGAAGGGGCTCGGAGGCAAGTACATCTCGTCTGGAACAGTGGAGCTACGTGCAGAAGAACAAGGACTCTAACGCAACTCAAGGAAGCCAACAACACAAGGACTATCTACAGGAGGACACACCGAGAGCTTCCAAACCGAAGTGAACATGATCTGGCTGGCATGGGACTGGACTGATACTTGTTGGGCCGAAAATCTGCCTGAGGTTTGGAGGGTTGGCAGGGTAGGAAAGGTGGATTAGGGGCTATTAAGGGGGGCAAGGAGGAAGTTCTTTAGTTTAACAGAGTTTCTATGTAACTTAACGCGGGCACGATAAATAGGTGGGGATGGATAACTGTAATCTTGAGAAAGGGGGGAGGAAGGGGAAGGACAAGAGGAGTAGGATGTCATTTGGAGAAGAAGAAGGGGGGGTAGAGGAGCTTATGCTTGGTCTACCAAAAATACACGAAAAAAGGAAGATCATGATCTTTGGGGGGGAGGGGGTGGGGAAGTTATGCGGGGTGGGGGAATTGTTCTATATTGTTAACAATGTTTGTGATGTGCTTGCCTTTTCTCTTCAACTTTGGGAACAAGTAGGTGTACGCTTACACTATGAGAATAGTTAGTTGGAATGTCAAGGGGTTGAAATCACCCCATAAGAGGATGATGGTGCTGAGACACCTAAAGAGGCTTAAAATGGATATAGCGCTCTTGCAGGAGACGCACCTGGAGAGCACAGACTTTCCACGAATGCAGAAGCTATGGGTAGGGGAAGTGAGGGGGTCATCAGCAGTTAGGGGAAAAGCTGGAGTTCTCATACTGATACATAGAAATGCGGCGTGTAAAATTATTTCCCAGGAACAGGACGGGGAGGGGAGGTTAATTAAACTGGTAGTGGATACTGAGGCGGGAAGGCTTAGTTTATACAATGTGTATGCGCCTAATAAAAGAGACAGGGGATTCTTTGACGATCTGGAGGCTAGGCTAGCAAAAGATGAGAATAATGATAGAATAGTGGGAGGGGATTTTAATTGTGTAATGCATCCCCTGGAAGACAGAAAGAGGCTGCTGCAGGGAGTGAGACAAGATGATAATAGGAATAGTTTGATAAGGGAGCTGTGCGAGCGTGTAGATCTTAAAGATGTCTGGAGGATGATAAACCCCGAGGATCGGCAGTTCACCCACTTCTCACATGCCCAGCAGTCCTGGTCCAGGATAGATTACCTGCTGGTGACTCAACGAATGCTGAGGTATGTAGAGAAGTCGGATATTGGAGATATGGCAATATCAGACCATTCGCCCATTAGTATAGAGATCAGGAATATACATCAGAAGGGAACGGACATCCTGTGGAGATTCCCTTCCTCGCTAGCAAATGACATGCAATTTAGGGATTTGCTCCAGGAGTGGTGGAGGGAGTATGCTAGAGACAACGGAGGTCAGGGAGTCACCCCTTTTACTTATTGGGACGCAGCTAAAGCGGTCCTGAGAGGACGCATAATGGCATATGTGGCTAGCAAAAAGAAGCATATACTGAAATTATTTGAGGGCGCCACCACTAAATTGAGAATGGCCTATACGGAATTCTTACAGAACCCATCGGAGGAGAATAAGGAAAGGTGGAATCTGTCTAGGGAAGCCTTTAATCTACAACAGGGGAGGCTAGAAACACTAATTGGAGACCAGGGCAAACTTAATCTATATAAATTCGGGAACAAATCGGGCAAAATGTTGGCCAACCTAGCAAGAGGGAGGAGGGGGAATACAATTATCATGAGCTTGAAGGACGAGGTCGGGGGCGGGGGGGTACTGACAAATGATCCAAAATTGGTAAATAAGATTTTACAGAAATACTACTCAAATTTATATTCACAGCCCTCATATGATATGTCAGGAGGAAAGAAATTCCTGGATGACATTAAAATACCCAAATTATCTAAGGATGATCTGGAACATCTTAATGGGGAGGTGCTTGAGGAGGAAATATTAAAAGTGATCGGGGATATCCCAAGTGGCAAATCACCGGGACCCAATGGATTCCCGGGGGATTTCTATAAAATATTAAGAGAAAATATAACGCCAACCTTGAAAGAGGTCTTTGATCACATGATCGGATCTCAGTCTATGATACCCTCGGGGGATACCGCATATATCAAGGTCCTATATAAACAGGGACGGGACGCCTTAAAACCCGAATCTTATCGCCCGATATCCTTAATCAATCAAGATGTCAAATTAATGTCCAAGATAATGGCCAATAGATTGGCGGAAATCTTACCCAAGCTAATAGGGGAACATCAAATGGGGTTCACTAAGGGGAGATCGGGAGTTAAAAATATTCGTTTGTTAATGACAGCCCAAATAGCAGTAGAAAAATCAAGTGACCTTAGGACTAACCCAGCCTTTTTCGCGCTGGATGCCGAAAAGGCATTTGATAATGTAAATTGGGAATGGTTAAATATGGTAATGGATAGGATGGGTATAGAGGGGATGTTTCGATCCTATGTTTCGGCGATATATAGATCTCCAAAAGCGAGGGTGAGCACTCCTGGCTTTTTGTCTGAAACCATTTGGTTGAAAAGGGGAACGAGACAGGGGTGCCCGCTCTCCCCACTTCTCTTTAATATGGTGTTAGAACCTCTAGCTCTGCATCTGAAGACATCAGGGCTGTATAGGAGCATTCGGGTAGGGGATAGAGAGCTCAAAATTGTTTGCTTTGCAGACGACATGCTTCTCTTCCTGGACAATCCGAAGGAAGATCTGGGAAAGGTGGTGGAACTGCTGGAACATTTCGGGTCTTTTTCAGGGTACAAAATCAATAGGGAAAAAAGTCAATTACTGCTGTTAGGGAATAGAGACCCTAGAGAGGTAGCTAATCTGGGGGTTAAAATAGTAACCTCGCATCTGACGTATTTGGGGGTTAAATTTGGAAATAAAGCATCGCTTGTGTACAATTTAAATTATATACCAATTATCAAAAAAAATTACAAAGGAGCTAGAAAGATGGAAGGACCTTCCACTGTCAGTCATGGGGCGCATACACCTGATTAAAATGGTAAGCTTTGCCAGATTGCTATATCCTCTACAAAATATACCAGTACTCTTAAAACATAAGGATGTCAATAACTTAAAAGGGGCTTTCTCAAAGTTCATCTGGAGGGGTAAAGGGCAAAGATCGCGATAGGGAAACTATCATTAGGGAAGGGCCAGGGGGCGCTAAGCTACCCGATATAAGGATGTACAACTTAGCTGCAATTTGGAGACATGTCCTAGATTGGGTGCATGGGACGGGAACTTTCTCCAACCCGGAGGTGGAAGGTCAGCTAGCAGGACAGTGGGATCTGGTGGCACTGTTACATACTCCTTATAGCAAACAACCAGAGGTAGTTAAAAATAACCCGGTATTTAAAGACACGATGGCAACGTGGAGACATATAAGAAAAATATATAATAGGCCTATGTTTGTCACAAGGTTTTTGCCATTGTGGTCTTTGCCCGAGTTTAGCCCAGGCAGGGAGAGTAAATTATTCGAGGAGTGGAAGCAAAAGGGAATACTTAGATTAGAGGATTTATTAATAGGACCAAGGGGGAATTTGATGTCTTGGGAGGAAGTAGCGAGGAAGTATACACTGGGAGATAGACATCGATATCAATATCTGCAAGTAAGAAATTATCTTAAATCTAAGCTTCATCTATTGGAAAAGATTTATGACCCAGAGGAGTTTGAGGTTATTTTAAAAAATCCAGGGGGACGAGGGGCCTTGTCTAGAATTTATAGCAACCTACAGTCATGGTCGTCCGCTAAGACAGCTGCCAAATTATTCCATAAGTGGGAGATTGAGCTAGAGGACGAGGATATTGGCGATAAAATCATTAAAGGAATGGAAGCAGTCAGGTCAGCTACGATAAACGAAGGGTGGAGAGAAGTGTTGTTTAGATTGGCTCATAGAGCAATATATGCATTTAATCTACCCTCGGCCAAAGATAGGGAGGATCATCTGACCAGCTGTCCGAAATGTGTAGAGGACAGGTCGGGCCTACTGCACTCTATGTGGACATGTCCAAGGTTGGCAAGCTTCTGGGAGGAGGTGGTTAGCTATGTAGAGAAAGTTTGGGAAATTTCAGTACCGTGGTCACCTCAATGCTGTCTATTTCACTATGTTTTGGTCCAGAGGGGAAATGATGGAGGAGAACTATCTCTTAGTAAACATAAGGGGATCCACCTAACGCTTCTGGTAGCTAAAAAAGTGATATTGAGGCACTGGTTGGAGAAGGGACTACCAACGGAGGGAGAGGTGGTACTTACCTGGAAACAGCTATTCTTCACGGAAAAGCTAGACGCGGAACGTAATAAAGACAAAAAGGCAGGAGGTTTCTTTGAGAAGTGGAAAAATTTTATTTTGGATTCCTTCGAAGATCAAGAAATAAGTGACATTGTGGAGCCATTTAGGTACTCAGCATATTATTTGAAAGAACAACTGGCGGGAACCCTAGGAAGATTGGGTGGGAGACAGAGCTAGAAGAGAAGTAAGGCAAGATAGACACATCAGGTTTTAGTTTAAAGGGGCGAGTTGAGGGTTAAGTTTCTTTGGGTAGAAAATATGAGAAAAGCGGAAATTCTTGGTTAGAAGATATGATAATAGAAAAAAGGAGATGAGACTCAGGATGTAATTTGACAGAAACCACATGTGTGTATTAGGATAGTCACAGGTTAATGTCAACATATTGTGACTTGTAATTGTATGACACACTGTAATGATTGATGTATAAATTGTTCTCATTCAATAAAACATTTTGATAAAAAAAAAAAAAAAGAAGATTTTGGTTTGAAATGGCAAAGTTACAGTCCTGAGATGCTGAGGGACAGGGTGAGGGCTGTGCACACAAGGCATCCTAGAAATAAAGGACGAATTGAAACACACTTGCAGTCTGTAATTCCCCTAAATTTCTCTTCAACATTGTGCACATACAGGAAAGATTTAGTGGAGGTGATTGTTGCTAAAAGTGGAATCCAGACGTTGTTAAATTCAAGAACTCAATTACTTTTTCTCCCTGCACAGTGCATATTTACTGAATTTGGTCAATAAATGTTATGAACAATGTAAAAATAAAAATAGGACTTTCTCTAAATGTAATGTCTTATGTCTTGTATGTTTCATGTTTAATATCAATTTGCAGTGTTTTTCTGGACACATGTGAAGTATTTCATTGTTTGTTGGATCAGTTTTTCATGTTTCATCTAAATTTGCAGTGTTTTCCTGGACATGTCTGAAGTGGTATTTCATTATGTTTTAGATCAGCCTTTTATAGCAATTCGAATGAGCAAAGACATCCAAAGCAAAAGTGGGTGACAATGGAAAAAGGAAATGAGCTGTCTGCAAGGCTACAATGTGACTGAACATATCTAGTATGTAGAATATATAAAAGTGAATTTCTCAAAAATTCGATTCGGCTGATTCGCCTAGTTTTTCCCAAAAATTTGTTTTGTTCCGAATTTATTTGCGGCAAATTGTGTTAAAAACACAACTATTTCTTTTCTACAGAGAGCCTGTATGGTGTTGTAGAACATTGTGCCATGCAGAAATATGCATAGGGGACGTGGTTTGGTATTGAAACAATGCTGCAATTTAGTATGACACGCAGATGACAGACGCCGATACTAGAATCGCTTCACACTTCACTTATCTGGGCAGTTACAAGATCAAAACTGACCAAGTAACTGAAGTCGGAATGCAGCCTGACAGGGTAATGTCAGCACCAGCTAGAAAGAACTGAGCAGAGGACCAAGATCCCACTATAACGTCAAAAGAGCGCCCTTCTTTTACACTGTCATCAGATGATTCCACAGATCATGAGAGAACCTGTTCTGTTAAACGCTGATACATGTAGAACCCACCTTCCCCCCGAAAGAGTGCAGAGGGTGTCGGCAGTAATTTTGTCAAATAACTTATTTGTCTCAAAAAACCTTTAAAATACAGCTCCATTACAGGCAGGTTATTATTTTGGGATATTGTTCTCTGGGCCAAACAGTAAATTTGTCACACTTATTTGTCTAAAGAAACCTTTGAAATACAGTATGCGTTTTTTGTCATATACACACATCTCCATTACAGGCAGGTTATTATTTTGGGATATTGTTCTCTGTGCCAAATAGTAACTCTTTTTGGCGCAGAGAACAATATCCAAAAATAATAACCTGTCTGGAGATGTGTGTATATGACAAAAACACAAGCTGTATTTCAAAGGTGTTTCACCCAAAAAAAGCTGTATTTCAAAGTTTTTTTGGTCAGTTGGCCGCTGCCTATTTGCGCCATCATCCATCCTCTCTCAGGTTTGACCAGGGGGTTCCTCAGCACTCACGTACCAGTGCCACGGCTGCTGTGGGGGGTGGAAGGGTAGGAGCAGTACCAGCTCCATGAGTCTGGAGTTGTTGATGAGCAGCTTTCTTCACCCGCCTTGTGAGGAAGGTACTCACCAGCATCACCTGTAGCAAACCCTGAACCGGCAGGTGGTTCCCTACTTGGACATTACCCTGCCATCCCACATTGAAGATCCGCTGGACTACTGGGCAGCCAAACTGGATTTGTGGTTGCAACTTGCCGAGTTTGCAGTGGAGAAGCTGTCCTGCCCGGCCAGTAGTGTGGCATCAGAGCGGGTGTTCAGTGCGGCGCGGGCCATATTTACCCCAAGGAGAACTCGCTTGTCCACCTGAAATGTGGAGAGACTCGCCTTTGTCAAGATGAAGGCGTGGATCAGCCAGGATTTCCACACATCAATGCCTGATGCATCAGATTTGATCAAATGAGTCTGGATTCTACTGGCTACCTGCCTTAGCTACTATTCTGATGCCGCCTGATGCCACACATCTGCTGCCAGCTTCTCCTTCTACCACATATCATCTTTACCAGGGACTGGTATTGCCACATATCTCCCCACTCTTCACTGGGCCATTATGTAGCCTTCGGATGCTCCTCCCACCTCATGTTGCTGCTGCTGCTGTCACCTTCAGGCTATGTCACCATGTCACTCTCTGGATTGATGCTGCTGCTGCCACCTCCTCATGATGTCACCTAACTGCCGTCACCTCAAAATTATGTCATTGTGCCAATCTGTGGCCTACTCATGCTGCTGCCACCTCCACACTATCATTGTGCCACTCTGTGGCCTACTCATGCTGCCGCAACCTCTACACTGTGTCATTGTGCCACTCTGTGGCCCACTCATGCTGCTGACAACTGACCACTCTCTCACTCAACCACCCTAATGTTGTTTCCACCCTCCACCTCTCTATGACGTTGCCACTATATTTAGTTTCCCCTTTCTTTTAATCTGTCAGAAAGAATGAAAAGGACAAACACAACCAATTGTGTCTTTGGAGAAGCCGTAAGGACAGTATCAGTATAATATTTGATAGGTCATGGCAGTGCTTGTGCTTCTGGGTGTGTGAACTGTTTGAGGAGGGCAGCGGGGGGGAGTACATGGTGTGCTTAATTTGTAGCCCAAATGAGTCTCCTAGCCTGAAATTATGACCGTAAACATTCAGAGCATAGGTTCATTAGTTTAGGCATATCAAAAATGAATGTAAAAGATTCATAATGTGAGCCAGTTCTCAATTCTATGGTTTCCTAGAGCCCAAAATCCTAGCACTTATTACAGTTAAAGTGGCTAAATTCCCTGGTCACAATCACATGGGTTATTAAAAAAAAAAAAAAAAAAAAAGATTAAGACAACGATGTCTTTGAGGTACAGTGTATATATGCTTTGTAAATACTAGATACGTGAAGTCACCTGGTGGTCCTGCAGAAAGCTTGTTTTCTCTTTCCATCGTTAACCCACCTGCTCCTAACAATGTCTTTGCCAATTGGAGCTGTAACAAAAAGCTGATCTAATTGAACTACGCATAATAAAATACCCACTTCATGGGTCCAGGAAAACTAAGTGTGGATTCAGATTAAACAAGAAAGGTATAAAACATAATATTTAGAGAGAGAGCAAGTTAGGGGAAAAAAAACGCCCCAGGAGTCCATTTTTATTATAAACAGTCCAACTGTTTTTGTGTTATGACTTTAGTTCGTGTTTGTCTATAATTGTAACCTAGGTATAACTGTGACCTAGGTAACAACTAGACCTCAATTTATGAGTAGTGCAGAAATTCTAGTAATTTTTAAAGGATTCCTTTACTTTTTCTTGCAATTATATCACTTACTATAATAAGTAAACTCAGACAGCTCCTACCACTTTTAAGCCACCATGCAATATATTGGTACGGTACTGTGGCACAGATAGGAGCCACCCTTCTTTCACTAAAAGGGTGTCTTCTACTGAGACTGAAGCTTTAGGACATGGGGTCTGTGACATTGTTTTTTATTTTATTTTTTTACTGTTTTCTTACAGCTGCCCTGACCTACAAGTGCACAGGGGATCAATGGACAGTCTACTGCAGGGTCATTCGAGAAAAAAATCTGTGTCAGGACATGCGGTGGTATCAGCGCTGCTGTGAAACATGCAGGGACTTCTACGCTACCAAGCTGCAGCCACAAAGCTAGTGACCCAAAGCACTGACCAGAACATTGCAGCACAGAACAGCAGTGCTACAATAAGCAAATTAGACTGGAACATAACGGTGCTGGGTGATGATGCCAGGAAACCCTTGTTGTCAGATCCGAAATCCCAGAACAAGTGTCACATTTTCTGTATACGGCTGAGCTTGTTCTTCTGCCTCATTGGTTTTCTCCTGGATGGTTATCACACTAAATGACTTAATCTGGATAACACAAAACAAATTCTCAGGCAAATCAGGCAGACTTGGGAAAATGTGATGTATTTTAATGGTTTGCCCAAAAATTGAAACCGAGATGCAAAATGACTTTCATTTTAGGGGTGCCAGTTAATATGCTGTGCTAAGCAATCAGCAACTGTAAAGTGGTGCCTGACATGAAGCACTGCCCTGTACTATGGTGCTTAGTGAGTATTTAATATCTGCAAACATGGTGCAATCTGACGACAGCTAATCTTTATGGCTACAAGCCAATCTTCACCAGTGTTTTTGCTGTCTGGGTAAATTTACACCATGAATATCAGACATAACTGTAACTCCACCAGGTTTTTCTGTTCTGAAAAACCATGCTACAGATATTGTAAAATGTGAATATGGGGACACAATTTGCCATGCAGTTTACTGTGTACTGAAGAGAGGGATGTGTCTTCGAGAATACACCACTCATGTATTGTTCTGTATCTTGTCACATTGACGTTGAAACCTATATGCTGACATACTTTACAGTTTTGTAGCTTGTTACATTTAAATGGAACTATTTGTTTTATATTGGAGCTTGTACATTACCACAATCCGCAACAGTGAATAAGTACTGTAGACGCATAAGTGCCGCAATCAGTTACTGCTTCTATTTAGTCAAGAAAAGTTAACAGAGGGTGCATTTGTAATGTTTTTTGTTTTTTTTTTTACTGGTAAAACACACAGTAGTCAGATGTTACATTACATAATTGTTAATTTATGAATACCCCTGTTCACATATAGTGTCACACAATTGTAAGGGCCATTTTACCTCTATTTTCATTGTGGCAACAAATTTGTGGTTGTAACCCATAGTCTGTTTGCTTTCATTTCGTAACCTTCACTAGAGCAGTGATTCTCAGCTCCAGTCCTCAAGACCCACTAACAGGTCATGTTTTCAGGATCTCCCACAGAATGCACTGACAAGAATTATATCACCTTTGCGATGCCAAAGAAAGTCAGAAAACATGACATGTTGGTGGGTCTTGAGGACAGGAGTTGGAGACCCCCTGCTTTAGGGCAGTGTTTCTCTACTCCAGTCCTCAAGACCCACCAACAGGTCATGTTTTCAAGATATCCCACAGAATGCACCGACAAGAATTATATCACCTGTGCAGAATGCACCATCATTATATCACCTGTGCAGAATGCACCGACAAGAATTATATCACCTGTGCAGAATGCACCAATAAGAATTATATCACCTGTGCAGAATGCACCGACAAGAATTATATCACCTGTGCAGAATGCACCAAGAATTATATCACCTGTGCAAAATGCACCGCCAACCATAAGATCACTTGTGCAGAATGCACCGCCATGAATTATATCACCTGTGCAGAATGCACCGACAAGAATTATATCACCTGTGCAGAATGCACCGACCAGAATTATATCACCTGGTGCCCGAATTGCATGACCCAATAAGATTACCTGTGCAATGCAGAATGTATTCACCGCCCAATGCCCCTAAGATAACCTGTGCAGAATGCACCGCCAAGAATCATATCACCTGTGCAGAATGCACCGCCAAGCATAAGATTACCTGTGCAGAATGCACTGCCAATAGTTATATCACCTGTGCAGAATGCACCAATAAGAATTAGATCACCTGTGCAGAATGCACCAATAAGAATTAGATCACCTGTGCAGAATGCACCAATAAGAATTAGATCACCTTTGCAATACTGAGGAAATCCTGAAAGCTTGACCTGTTGGTGGGTCTTGAGGACTGGAGTGTGACTCAATGAGCAATGTGCAATGGGAATTGCAGATTTGGGTTCATACCACTGTTTTATCCTACCCCTTTAGTAAGCAGACAACTATCACTATTCTCCATCCTTGTGTTAATGTTTATACACTTTTTGGTTTTGTTTCCTTCTTTTTTTTTTTTTTTTTTGACAGGTGGAAAGTCTTCCACAGCTCCTGTCATGTAAACCTTTTTTGACTTTTAAAGATCCTCAAAAAAGTGCAGATATTGATGCTTCGTATCAGATTTTATGTATAACTCTCTGTATACTCTTTGTTACCCTGTTTTATATTCCGTCCCTAAATTCCATATATATCTCACCAGGATACAGACATATTGGAATCTGTTAGGAACACATAATGGACTTCTGTTAAAAAATGCATCCAAGGTGAAGCCCATCCATCTGTTATCTGCAGAATATCCCCACACCCTAATTATGCTTTTAGACTCTAAAGCTTTATTTTTTGTAGTGCTTTTAGCTTATACATTGTGATTTGTATAATAGAGTGTGGTCAAGCTAAAGTTGGCTACACTATCCTGATTACAGGGCTAGTTCTTTACAAAAGTGCGATAAAGGCAGACATGTTATAGCTGCATGCCATGGTTTATGAACCATAAAGTGAATACTGAACTAGGTACACGCTAAGCTAATAGTTCAATGTCTGCTATGAGTTGGAAATTCAAGATGCTCCTAGAATTGAAGGAGAGGCTCAAGAATTTAGTGCATGGGGCACACAGAAAAGTTCTCTTTGTAAGTTTCTATAACTTCCTATGACGTAAATATAAAAAGGGGATGCACAGAGGTTATACTGTACATAGGTGGAGTCCCAGCTCCAGGACCCCATCCACAGGACTTTGCATTGTGACATTTCAGGTACACATTGCACAATTTCAGCCCTTAAAAATAACCTATGACCTCCTGTTCATTGGACTAATATTCTTCTCATGTTTTTCATGAATGTGGTTTCTATAATTCTGTAACGCTCAGTTGGAATTGGGGCGATATTTCCCGTTTTCTATATAAGGCTGTGGTTGCATGGGGCTGGCACTGAACTGCTTCCCCTGTTAATGGCTACCTACAACCACCACTAGGGGGAGCTCAATACATATAGGTGTACTCAATTTACAATGAGTTCATAGAAGTTGTATAAATTTACAGGCTTAAAGCAACTGGTATTATGTAATTCATCAAGTCAAAACTTAACTCTTTTTCCCCAATTTTTTTTTTTTTTAATGTAACATAACTACGCATAGCTTTGTTGGTGGTGTGCCCGATCTATAGCTTTGACAGGGAATTAAGACACACCGTTTTACCATGTTTTACCATAGGGTCTCTGCACTTTGCACATTGTAACTAAAGTCCACAGGAAGAAGCCACTGTATTCCAGAAGCAATTCTAAGGTAATTTAATGTCACCTTCAATTCCTTTAGCTTACACAGTGTTTTCACACTTTAGTTTTCAGACTGACTCACCCAGCAATACATCTAAGTTGCCATAAAGTGGGTAGATGGGATTTTACTTTATTTATCCATGATGTTTACCACCAGATTTGTATTTTGCTCAGCTATAGCCCTCTATACAACTAAGCCAAGGCATACCACAGGTGCAATGTGTATATATTATGTAATGCTAAATTCTGTATATAAACACAGACATGTAGTTGTGATAAGAATACATAATTATTATCATAGTGTAGCAGAGTACTCGGCATTGTACAGAGATTCAGGTGCAGCGAGTACCTTTTATCTGTAGAGCCTAAATAGATAGTTTTTAATTTAATAATTTTTTTTGGGGGGGGAGCAGCACCTCCAATAGGTCAGCTGTCTGTGAGTGTCCAAGTCTCACAGCCTTTGTTCTTATTATTTGCTGGCATCTAGTGGATAACAATAGTAACTACCACTCATTAGCCTTAATTTTTTAAAATGTTCAGGTATCAAAGCTGCCTGCCTGCGATTTTTCATTTTTTTTATTGCAGTTAAGAAAATGAAAGCCAAACTCAGAAGTGGTTGCTTAGTAGACAACAAATGCATTTTAGTTTTTGAGTAGCGCCAACATTTGGCTGCGACTAACTGTGCTTTCTAACAGAGATAACATACAAATCCTTTGTACAGAATTCACGGGCAGGTATGTACAGCTCTAGTAATATACAGTTTGGGGCAAATCGTTGTAAACAGTGTTGCCAATCCACAAATTTGGGATGAACCTTCTGATTTAACATTATCAGATGTTCGTTGGTGCTGACACCCTGATATTGCACTCATAGGAGTTGTCTCCCTACAGAGTTTCATAGGATGCATGAATGAAATACTCTGCCACTTCCTGGTTCAGACTGACTAATTTGCATACAGCTCCATGGTAAATTCAACTCTGTTTTCAGTTGCTAATTATCTCAGAAGCTTCTGCAACTGCTCCCAGAAGGTTTTATCTGATCCCTCAAACAAAAGCCCTAATTACAGTTCTGTTTAATTTACATAAATCAAGCTTTTTACTGCCCAGCAGCACAGAGGCTGCAGTGACCTGTGTGATGACATCACTCACTGCTATCACATAGAACAAACAGCAGGGGGGAGAGATATACACAGGTCAGTTACTGAGGGAACTGAAATAGCCAGGGAGGTGATTAATTCACTTGTATCTCCTTAAGGAAAACAGATGAACAAAGCAATATATTTGGAAAATGTCTTTATTTTGTGTTCCCTACAATTTGAAAGCTATTCTTTGTAGCGAGACAACCCCTTTAAGGAAGCTTGTGACATGTGCAGCGCGTGACAGAGCAGTCTGGGTATTTCACCTTCTACCTGTGAATACTATACCCCAGAACAGGAAGAATATACCTCCCAATTTATTTAATACTTCAGATATTGTTACTACTATGTAGCAGTTCAGTCTGATGCAGATACTCACTATGAACAAGTCTGACCAAACCAATGACGTTCCCTTTCCATTATGGTTTGTATGTTTCTCTGTTGCATGGGATAAATGAGCTTTTTGTAGCATTTTACAATGGTGCATACCGATCACAGGAGTGCTTGTGTATTGTGCGAAGGATGCTCCATTGTTCCGATGGTACTGTACACTTTACAATTATTTGTGGTGCTATTTTTATATTGAGATGAAAAAAGTGATGTAATTGTTGCTTTGTTACAATATAACACAGGGTTATAACTTTCATGGTGTGTGCATTATTTCAGAATCACAACAGTGGCTCTAATACTGGTTATAAAAATGAGAACAGATGTCCAGGAAATGTCATAGAAGCCACTCTGTCATATATCGTGAATGCCAAAACGTCAAACTGAACCAACATGTGACACACTGAATAGTCATAGGGAGCACAGGAATCCCTTGATGTTGTAATCATGGGGATTCCCTCAATCGGATGAAATGTGTCTTCATCTCTGCTTTTATATTTACTTAGAATATGATATATAGATGGAGTATAACTGCTGGAAGAAAGCAGACGCATCAGAATTCAATTATTCACATTTGTTTTCAGACATGACATGAAGTGCAGTGTCGGACTGAAGTTCCTTTGGCCCCCCCCAAAGGCAATTATTCTAAGGGTTTATACACTATGTGGAATATATGCACGACTACTACTAATTATTGTACAAGCAAAGTTTAAAGTGGTTGTCCAGTTAAATAAATTACAGTTGTCACACCGTAGAGCTCCCTCCTGCGAGTCAGGACCAGAAGTTAAAGGGGTGTTCTCACCATGCTGCTTCAGAGTCTGCTCTTCCAGACCAGCTTCAGACTCTCACTTCCTGGTCAGGCTGTGGATGGGTTTACAGCAGTGATTGGCAAATTAGCTCTGCTATTCCTAGCTGTTATTATTACAGTGACATAAGTGCAGGAGGTTTGTAAACTGTAGTGTACAAGACCACAGAGCTCAAATGTTTAAAGTTTGTCAGTAACCTAAATAAACATGCTCCTATGCTGCAAATAATACCCAGCAGGAACCGATGTCACCATGGTTGGACAGGACAGCTGAAGCATTGAGAGCAGAGAGAGATGATCGGTAACCTAGGGAAACTCGTGTGTACAAGCAGGAGATAACATTTCCCCTGTCCTGTCTACTAACCAAAGCAAAATCAGAACAGTAATGTATTGGTAATAGCCTTCATTTACCTTTGCCTACACATTTAAAGATAAGCAATGTGGTGAGAAAACCCCTTTAACGAGGAGTGGATCCTAGAGAGCTGTGGAGTGGTGGCAGTGAACCAGAAAGTAATATATATATATATATAGTAAATAAATAAATAAATACATTTAAAAAAAAATTAATATATATATATATATATATATATATATATATATATATATATATTTATATATATATATATTTACATATATTTACTATTTCTTCCCACTCTGGCCCCATTTAAGGCTATGTTCACACGGCTCTTTTTGGGACGGATTTCAGCCCGTAATTCGCGCCATAGATAGTCCTTACGGTAATCCACAGTTCTCATAGAGAACTATGGATTCCGCTCATCCCCCACTCGTGAAATATGGCGGGCGGGGAGAAAGTGACATGTCAATTATTCACGGCAGTATCTGCACCGTGAATAATTAATGTCTATGGGGCCAGCGAGCTGCCGGCCTCCCTACCCCCGCCCCCGCTGCCGAGTACACGGCGTAATTGCGGGCGAAATCCGTCCGTGAATAAGCCGTGTGAACTCGGCCTGTCATGTTATTGTTCTAGACAAACCTATCATTAGGGTATCTAGTGGCTGTTGCTTAAGTCAACTCCATAGGAGAATGACTTCTGCTAGCCCTTTAGGGTTCCTGAAATATATGGAGTACATTAATGTGACAAAGTAAGAGTCCATAGGAGGATCCTCTGGTAAACTGGTGGGCCAGTCTGACCCGGAGTAGACATATTTGTATACCATTATACACAACAGAAGCATTAGACCATTTGTGCAATTTTGATTCCGTGAATGGGATACACTAGGTCAGTGTTGTTAGATTTGTAAAACAAGTATACCCAGTCAAACAAATTTCAAATGCGGAGGATAAAAACCTTAGTCAAAAATGAGTGGTACAAGGTGTATAGGGGCTGAATACATATCTAATACTTGAAAGAGTTGTCCACTTTAAACACTGCTGCAGACTGCCATAGGAGTAGTTACAGAGCAGGATCACAATGGATTCAGCTTACAACAAAAAAGCACATCTATTTACAGCAGGCACCTTCACAATGAATTTATAATTGCAGTAGAAATTGCTATTTCCATAGTTGTCACAGACTTCTGACAGGAGATGCCAAGTAAGATATGCTCATGCATGCCTTTTTATAGCGCTCATGAAGAGAACTACAATCAATATTCTAAAGTGTCATGTATAAAGTAGTCATTTACTGACCAAATTTGCTTTGATGTAAGCCACAGGTGTAACAGCCAGACTGCCTTCATTTTAGCTGTTAGGGCATGTCCCCCTGGCACGGGTTTTCGGCCGGTTTGCGGTTTTTCAGACCGCCTGAAAAGCCGGCCGAAAATGAGCACAATTGTGCTCTGTGGAAAACCCGTGCAGCAGTCCCCACTGCACGGGTTTTGCCGTCGGACGGTTTTGCCGCCGGTGGTCCAGCGGCAAAACATTGTAGAAGCACAATCTTCCGTCCGGTTTCCGGACGGAAGATGTGCTTCTCAATGGGAGGGGGGAGGGCTCTTCTCCGCTCATCGCGGAGAAAAGCCATACCCCCCGCGGCCGTGGGGACGGCCGCAAAACAAGACAAATACCGGCCGGCAAACCGGCCGGTATTTGTCCACTGCCGTGTGGATGCGCCCTTATATATTTACTCTGATCACCATTATATGAATTCTGAGAAGTTTCATTTAGAACCAGGAATTATTTACAGTCATTTTTATTCTCTATTGCTTACAGGCAAAGCAGATTATGCTTATAATAATCATATGAGAGGCTTCTGCCAGTCAATATAGAGTGGTACACAATGTGAAATCTAAACATACCTAGCATTGCCTATTTAAGATGACACTATGGACAATGATTTATAACTGTTAAAACTGACCCACTGGGGGGATGTAACATAGCGGGGCCCTCACTCAGTATCATGGGTTCCTCCAAATGCCCACTTCTGTGTTCCTCGTAGTGCACATTGCCTATGCTGCTGCAGTGGAGTCAATACAATGCTCCTATTTGTGCCATCAACTACTGCTATGCGGCTGCTGGACGAAAAATGCAGAGTACTGACGATATTCTTTTGACATCAGTCAATTCCCAGCCAATAATTCTACAGCACTGAATGCTGTGTGAATAGAGAGAAAGAGGGGCTTATTTTGACAATTTCTGGAAGAAAACAGGACACCAAGTAAAAGCCTAATGAATCGCCTTTAACAATTATTCACTTTTGCTTAAACTATCTCCTTAAACCAATTTCTTGGTATGTTTAAACAGGATAAAGTGGCTAACATGGCTCCCTTCCCTAAAAATTGTATTTTTATATTACGTTTTATGACGACGCTGCAAAATGTTGGCAAGAGTTATTGGCTGCCTAGCACTCGATGGCTGGGAAGACAAAAGTGTCTGTGGGGACCTCTGGGTAGGCAAGTGCCAGACACTTCCATGGTTTGCTGGTGATGTAGGCTGTGAAAGCTGATGGAAAGCACTATGCTGTGAAGATCCAACACCTGATCTGTTAAGAAAAAGGAAAGATGTACTTAGAGTTAATAAGTTAATAAGTATAGAACATGGAGCACAGAAACAAATTATTTGGAGCTAGATATAAAACCCAAAATGTATAGAGAATTTAAATTAAAGTTGTAGAGAGACAAAACATGATAGCAAATAATAACATGGTATACACAACATCTTGATTTCACTGCTGAGGGTTTCAGGACAATTTTCACATTAAACCCCCAAACCCATTTATTTTCTAAATAAAACCAGCGGGCACACTATGAAAATACCGCACCCAGCACTTTAAATTCATGGCTAGCTTAATCCAGCATTTTATAAAAAAAAATACATAACAAATTCTGTTTGTGGCTAAAACCTTAAAGGGGTGTTACCATGAAGAGACATCCTTTAACAGAGTAGCTTATAGCCAGCTACAAGCCAACTGTGTTATAGAATAAGGATTGTGGCACCTGTGGCTGTCCTTCCTGTTCATTTCTATGGGAGTTCCAAACATAGCCGAGCACACTTACTTGGCTATATTTGGAACTCTCATGAAAGTCAATGGGGAAGATGCCTGCAAGTGCCACTCTCCTTATTCTGTAACACTGTCGGCTCGTAGTTGGCTACAAGTCAACCTATTACCATATGTTCCTTCGTGGGAACCCCTTTTTAACCAATGCAGAGCCTTAAATTCTCAATACCTCCTTACAAAGGATCTATTGATTTGTAGTTGCATTGCTGAGTAACAAAGACCCAGCCCTGCAATAATCAGATCCAATGCTCACATAGTATGGGCTTGGTGGTTGGAATAGGACCTTGCTCTGATCCTGGCTGTTTAACCCCCTAGATACTTGGTCAATACCAGTTACAGCCTCTGTCTAACCACTGGCACCCGAAACAGGACTGTGGGAGGCTGATGGCAGCTAAAGGCCAAATAACAGCATCACAGTCTGCCATGTATGGAAGCCTATTATGCCCTACCAGACTCGGTGTCTAAAAGGCTGTCACAGGCATACATAGCAATACAGTAATGTATTATTATCTACAGTGTCTCACAAAAGTAAGTCACCCCTCACATTTTTGTAAATAGTTTATTAGATCTTTTCATAGGACAACACTGAAGATGTGACGCTGATATAATGTAAAGTAGTCAGTGTAAAGCATGTATAATAGTGTAAATTTGGTGTACCCTCAAAATAACTCACAAATCTCAAAGCAATTGATCCCCATATCCAGGTAGGGCAATAAACTATTAATCTCATACTGATTTTGCCAAAGGGAAAAAAAAATTAACCCAATTCCTGAAATATAGTATAACATTAATACATAACTTTTATTAGTAACACAATGAGAAAAAACGTGATTAATCACGATCCTAAATGCTCCACCAGTATGTAATTTTTAATATAAATGGCAGTGCCTTCTGAACTCACGGAGACGCAATTCTTGCCAAATATTACTAAATCAAAAGACCGCTACAAACTACACAATGAGAATAACCATGCCTTGTGAACTCAAAGACATGATTCTGTCAAATATTGCCAATAGAGAGTAGCTGCATGGTGTTAATGAGGAGCAGTTGTCTTAAATTTGGGTTATCACTTTCACATTCTCTCATACTGGTCAATGGATGTTCAACATGGTACCTCATGGCAAATAACTCTCTAAGGATCTGCAAAACAGAATTGTTGTTCTACACAAAGATGGCCTAGACTATAAGAAGATTGCCAACACCCTGAAACAGCTGTAGCATGGTGGCCAAGACCATACAGCGGTTTAACAAGACAGGTTCCACTCAGAACAGACCTCGCCATGGTCGACCAAAGAAGTTGAATGCACATGCTCAGTGCAAATCCAGAGATTTTGTTTTCAAAATAGACGTTTCACACCACCTCATGGGTTCTTAATCATAACTGGATCATTACGATTAAGAGCCCATGAGGTGGCTCGAAACGCGTAAATTAATCAGCATGCTGTTGTTGCTTTGATCTTAATATGTTTGTACATGGGACCTAAATAAATTGTGTGTTTTACAATTTTCTAACATTTTCACGGTTGCTGGATTCTTTTTTCTTTCTATTAAATTGGTCTGCATGGCTGTTGTCCCAAAAGGAAGCCTCTTCTAAAGATGATGCACAAGAAAGACTGCAAACAGTTGGCTGAGACAAAGATAAACTTATTTGGTTTTGACAAAGTCAAGCGTGTGTAGCAGAAACCAGGTGAGGTTTACAAAGACAAGTGTGTCTTGGCTATAGTCACTGTGGGAGTGTCATGGTTTGGAGCTGCATGAGTGCTCCCGGATTTGGGGAGCTAGAGTTCATTGATAGAACCATGAATGCCAACATCTACTGTGACATACAGAAGCAGAGCATGATCTCCTCACTTCTGGGCCTCAGGACAGTATTCCAACATGATAAGGACCCCAAACACATCTCCAAGATGATCGCTGCCTTGCTAAAAAATGAGGGTAAAGGTTCTGGACTGGCCAAGCTTGTCTCCAGACCTAAACCCTTTTGAGCATCTAAGGGGCATCCTTAAACGAAAAGTGGAGGAGCACAAGGTCTCTAACATCCACCAGCTCTGTGATGTCATCACGGAGGAGTGGGAGAGGATTCCAGTGGCTGCAACCTGTGATGCTCTAGTGAACGCCATGCCCAAGATAATAAAGGCAGTACTGGAAAAGAACGATGGCCACACAAAATATTGACACTTTGGGTACAATTTGTCCATTTTTATGTGATAAATAGGGAAAGGGAGTGTCTTGAACTCATTTTTTTTTATTTTGCTGTATTTTTAAAACATTTAATCATTCTTCCTTTCCTGGTTAACTCCTTAATGACCGGCCACCGTCTTTTGACGTTGGCTGGTGCAGGTTGTGCGCTTGCAGCGATGTCTTTTGGCACTGCAGCAGTGCTGGGAACGGGGCTGTACTACACAGTTCTGTTCCCAGCACAGTTCATGCAAGCACCGGGGAGCGGGGGAAACCTCCGCTTCCCGGTACTTTAAACCTTTGATTGCCGCAGTTCGTCACCGCAGTGCAAGCAAAGGGTTTCCCTGCTCTGTCGGGTGATTGGAACACCCAGTAACCTGACAGAGCCAGGGAACGGCTGCAAAGTCAGCCTTCGTGACCTAGAGTAACCACAGGGCTGTCTGTGTAAGAAGCCAGCGATCAGGGCAGTCTGTGGGCTGCCCTGATCACTGCCCGTGTCAGACTGACACAGATTACAATGTATAAGCATATATGAATATGCTAATACATTAATAAGTGTAAAAAAAAAAAAAGTAAAGTTCTCCCTTCATGGGATTTAAAAAAAAGTAAAAACATAAAAAGTGTAAAAAAAATAAAAATAAACAAATAATAAAATAAAATAAATGTGCATACATTAAAACACAAAAAAAACACATATTAGGTATCCATACAATCGTAATAACCTGTAGAATTAATCTAACAAGTTATTAAGTGTGAAATGTGAATGGTGTAAAAAAGAAAATGTAAAAAAAAAAAAAAAAAGTTGAATAAAAAAATAAAAATTCTGAAATTATTTATAAGTGAACTTAAACTATTCCCCCATAAAGTACAACTCGTCTCGAACAAAACGAGGCCTCATACAAAAGCGTCATTGAAAAAATTAAAAAGTTACAACTGTTGAAACGCAAGGAGGCAAAAACTTAAAAAAATGTTCTGATCATTAACTACTTTTCAGGCGTTCGGCTTAAGGTGTTAAGTCCATTTCGGTTGCGTAGTCCACAATGTCTTTTTAGGAACATAAGATCACAATGTCCATGATTCAGTCAATGTTTCAGCTCAGATTAAATCATGGATATTGTGATCTTACATGCATAAAAAGGACATTGTGGACTACACAAGCATACAGGTTTTATAAAATTTGCAATTGCTGTGAAAAATGTGGAATGTTGATTAAAAATTCATAGTAAAGAAGATACATGATCAAGAAAAGTCGAAAGGCATTGTTCTATTATTGTTACGGCAACTGTTTATATTATCTATAATGTGTTTGGCAACCTGTTCAACTATGTACGCTAAAGTTAAGCCTTTAGTGCCAACTTAACACCCAATTACATGATTTACCTTAATAATCCGCCTGTAGCATTGCTTCGATAGGGACCTGTTAAATGAAAATTTCTTTAAAAAATTTTGCATTTCATTATTATAAAAACAAAGAAACAAAATAAATTGCAGTGCTCCCTCGTGTGATATGTTACTTATAAATTAATAACAGAAAAAAGTAGCGATCACGCTCACCTTTGTATATTGTGCTAAGACCCAGAGGCACAACTCTCTGTTCACTTGTTAGAGTTAAAGAGGTTTTCCCACGAAGGCATTTCATGCCAGGTTTATCCAGCTTCAGCTTTCAGTGTGCTCAAAAGGGAGTGTGTGTGTGATTTGTTTGAACTGCATAACATGTGACTCAGCAGGCTGACATCAACATGCCTTTCCTTACAGTGTACTCACTCTAATCAAACAAAGGTCTGTTTATGTGAAGAGCTGGGAGTAGCTACAATTTAGCTGAGTGGTTAAGACTTCTGCCTTTCAACATACGGGTATGTTCACACAGTGTAATTGCGGGCCGTACTTGCGCTGCAATACGCCCAAAGTACGGCCTGCAATTACACTCAATGAGTGCTATGATAACTCCGCATATTCCCTGACGCAAATTAAGTGACAGGTCTCTTCTTCCCGGCACATAAGTGAATGGGGGCCGGTGCACAGTGCTTTAGAAGTACGTGCTGGTCAGCGTGTCTTTCTAAGACACCTAGCGTATAGCTGTGCGCACAATACACACTGCTATACGCCGGATACACGCTGTGTGAATTCACCCTAAGGGTGCTAGGTTCAAATACCTGTAGGAGCCACACATTTGGTTTTTTTTTTGTCTCAATGCATGTGTTTAAAGGGTTTTTTATTTATTTGCACTTTTTGTAATCAGAAAGGGGCACAGAGTGAATGACAGCATGGGGTTTTAAAACCCCAGCAGTGAGTATGTGTGTTTATAGGAGGGAAGGATTGGGGCGTAGTTCCCGGAGGAGGTTATGTTGGTTATATGCGGGGAGGATGGGTGCTTGCTTATGGTCGTATACCTGGAGTGAGCTGTAAAATATGTCACAAGGAGCACTAAAAAAAAAAAATATTTACAAAAAAATTTTAATGAAAGTTTTTTTTTTTAAAAAGCAGCTTCCCACGTCAATTTTATAGCTATTATGTAAGATGCCAGTCGCTCCCTTGGCCCGGTATGCCACAAAGGATCTCCATGGTATAAAAAATATGTAATAGATTTCTCTTAACCCCAAACAGTACCAAATTGGTGATGGGTTTGAAGGGGGCCCCGGCATATTTACGTTGGCACCTCAATATATTTAAAAAACGTTATTATGAACTGGAAGAATTTGTTTAGTTTTGTGAGACACTTCCTCAAGGCCTCCTGTTACATGATTGCAGTAAGGATTAAAAAAGGGGGGGCAGGGAAGCCACTGATTCATTAAGACGGTACATAGGATATTAAAAGACTACACTGCAATTAGACAATTAAAAAGTATATACATATAATAAGAACAATTATAAATTTATAGTGTATATACTGTACACACATTTTCCCTTTATTTTGGCCTTTTTATTTCATATAGGGAAATTGAGCCGTTAAAATACTAATAATAGTGCACTTTTACCACCAGAGGTCGCTTTTAATAATAGGAAAGATGGAAAAATATCATTCACATCAGTGTTAATTGTAGGACCTCCAACTTATACACACATTTGATGAAGAATGAATTGTGCAAATATTACAATTCAGATGCAGACAGAATATAGTATCGGATGCTAAATATATTAACTTTCTTATTTGTTCAGCATATGTATACATATACTGGAACTTGGCACCTGAACATCATATTTTATTTCAAAATAATGAGTGCATTATAGGAGCACTAAATGCATATAATTTTGTTACTATTTCCCAATGTAAATAAAAATACAGAGTAAAAAATTTATTTGTTTTCCCTACATGAAATAAAAAAGGGGGAAAAGTGTGTGTGTATACTTTTATATATGTATGTATATATGTGTATTATGTATTATTTATATGTATATATGTCGTATATATATAATGTATTATGATGTGTTTATAATGTGTATATGTGTATTATATATATATGTATATATGTAGTATAGATGTATATGTTGTTGTATTATATGTATATGTGTTATATATATATTTGTATATATGTGTATAATATAGCTATAATGCTAATATGTACGTTAATACTATATATTGAATATATTAACTATGTTATGATATATGTTATTATTTAATACTATATTCTATTATACTATGTATATATAAATATATATACTGATTGAATTTATATTGTATATTATGTAATATTGATCGTATTTAATTAGGTTTTATTGATTTATGATAATTATATATATTTGATATATTTGGTTTGTATATAGGCTATTTATATATATGTAATATATATTATATGTAATATATATGTAATATATATCTATGTATTTTATTATTATGTATTATATATATGTACAATATTATGTATTATTTTATTATTTGTGCAGTTTTATGCTATGATATTTGGAGTTATATATTATTTGTTTCTTAAATTCCTTTAATATTGGGAATTTGTTATATAATGTATATTATATATAGTTTTGTATATTATATGTATATTATATATGGATATTTATGTATATAATATGTATACTAATATGTAATTATATATATATATATATAGTATATTTATGTATATTTATGTATATTATATATGTGATATATATGTATATAATTGTACTAAATGTATATATATATGTATATATTTGATATCATATATGCTATTTATATGTATATATACTGTGTATATGTAGATATATGTATATTAGGATATATATTGTATATATATATGTATCATATATTGCTATATATATATGTATTATTTTATGTTATATATATGTGTGTTTGTATATTTATGCTATATATATCTAAGGGTGTTGTATATATATTTAAATGTATATGTATAAATATGTATATGTATATATATGTTATATGTATATATAATGTATTTGTATATATTGTATATTGTATATATATGTGCATAATATATATGTGTATATATATTATAATGTATATGTATGTATATGTATTTGTATGTAATTATGTATAATGTAGGTATATGTATATATATGATATGTATATATTGTATCATATATATGTATATGATATATTTATATTATATATTTATGTATATATATATATGCTTGTACTATATAAATATGTATATATATGTTGTGTATTATATATATTTGTATTATATATATGTATATATATATATCTTGTTATATTTATGTATATATATTATGTACTATATATATATGTATATGTATATATGTATATTATATATATGTATATGTATATTTGTATATATATGTATTATATATATGTATAATATATTGTATATATAATGTATATATATGTATATATTATATATATATACTATATATATATATTATATATGTGTAAACAAAATTAAAAGTGCTTTGAAACCTCGTAGGGGGTATTTGCAAGTAATCTATAATTAAAGGGAACTATTTTGAAGCAGGCCTCTAGAGCGCTGCTTGTGTTATAAACTAAATAGCGGGTTGTATTATTATTTTTGATATATTTATATTCTACTTAGCACATGAGAGTTTCAGGGTCCTTGCCCGCCTTTCTTCAGATATGCAATAGGAACTGATAAACAGAATGGCAACACTTTATACTCATGATATCACAAATCGAGGCTGCTTAGTGAGTAAATAAGTTCATTCACAAAAAAAGGTCATTCACAAAGTTGTTTCAAAAGAGCAACATGTTTCACAAAACACATAACTATTGGTCTAAAATTTTTAAAAACTATGTTATATGATCTAAAAACCTATGTATAGAAAAAAAATATATATATATATATCTTAAAAATAACCAAATTTTAATAGAGAAATATAAAAAAATATATATATAAAAATATATAAAAAACAATTATATATAAAAAATGAATAAAAAATGAAATAATAAAATCAAATACAATTAAATGCATACAATAATCAATTAGTATATAATACATTATTTTTCTTTTTTTTTTTCTTTTCTTTTTTTTTTTTTTTTTTTTGTTTTTTCTTTTTTATTTTTTTTTTTTGATTTATTTTTTTTTTTTTGTTTTTTTTATTATCTGGAAAATTTGATAAATCGTAATATATCTGAAAGTAATTAGAATAATAGCACATCTTGTATCTCGTTTAACATGGGGCGCTTCAGTGTGTCAATTTGTACTTACAATACGCCTCTTCCTAATTAACATTTTGGCCCCTTATCTGTGCAATACCCGTCAGGGGATACGATCTATGGGTTGTATTGAAATTGAGCTCCTCGTATCATGTGAACTCAAATCAGAATGACGGAGGGTAAGTTATAGACGCGAGTGATTACCTTGTCGAATTGTCATACTATGATTATTTATCTCGTGAGGAGACGTTTTGTGGAGTCTTCCCCACATACTGTAGTTGCAGCAGCACGTAATTAAATACTACAACATAATACTATTACAGATAGTATTATCTTCATTTAAATAACGCTCTTGTCAATGTTGATGTAATGGATATTACTATTACCTTGTTTTGTCAAAATTACATCTAAAGGTCGCCGCAGGGGTAGAACCTTTTGTTTCACAGAATTTTTCGTCTTTCTTAATGCACTATTTTAACTTGAGTGCATGTTGTTAAGTTTTAGATGGGGCCAAAATCTTCATTTTTTAAACGTTTAGATCTTCTATAAATAAAATGAGGGCCGATGGTAGGGATAAACACCCTTGAGGCTAGGGTTTCGTATAAAATTTTCAGATGTTTATATAAAATATTTTTTTTGTACCTCTTTATACTGGAACTATTTGGTAAGTTATGAGGCTTTATATTGAAATACTCTGTCCAGAGAGATTTCATATAAGATTTCAATATTAAGCCTCATAAACTAACCAAAATAGTTCAAGTATAAAAGATGGTTACTAAATTTTTATATAAATACATTGGAATATTTTATTACTGAGACCCAGGCCTCAAGGTTTTATCCTACACGCCTCAATTTATTTTAGAAGATCTAGAACGTTAAAAAATACTCTTGGCCCCATTCTAATACTTAAACAACAACAAGGTAAATAGTGCATTAAGAAAAGAAAAAATTCTGTTGTAAAAGGTTCTACCCTGTGCGGCGACCTTAGATGTAAATGTTGCGAAACAACAAATGGTATTTAGATAATACCTTTACATCAACAGTGACCAAATAAGGAGGTTTTTAGAAATGAAGAGAATCTTTTTCTTATATCCTGTAATAGTTGTGTTTTATGTTGTTTATTTAATTACGTGCTGCTAGCAAACATACAGTTTGTGGGGAAGACATCCACAAACTCTCCTCAGATTAAATGAATCATAGGTTATGCTATTACTCGACAACGGTAAACTTCTGGTATAGCTTACCTCGTCATACTTTGGCTGTGTTCCATGATACGAGGAGAGCATCAATTTTTCTATTACAAACCTATAGTTCGTCTTCTACTTCCCTGAGGTTTGCACAGATAGGTCACCAAAATGTTAAGTAGGAGGCATGTGTATTGGATGTACCAAATTGAAACACACTGAAGCCCCATGGTTTTTATAACGGAAGAATTCAAGATGCTTATTATGTAATTACTTCGTTATTTACTATTGTAATTTTCAGATAAATAATTGATTATATACTAATTGATTCATACTTGTATGCATTTTTATTGGTATTTCTTGATTTTTATTATTTCATTTTTTATTCATTTTTTATAATTAAATTCGTTTTTTATATTTTTTTATATATATATTTGTTTATATTTTTTCTATTAAAATTTGTGTTTTATTTTAAGGACATATATTATATATTTTTTTTATAGTACATAGGTTTTTAGTTCAGTAAAACATTGTTTTAAATAATTTTATGCAATAGCTTATGTGTTGTGAAAACATGTGCTCTTTTTGATATCAAACTTGTGAAATGTATGAATTTTTTGTGATAATGAACTTTATTACTCACTAATGCAGCTAAGCTTTGATTTTCATGAGTATAATAGTGTTGCCATTCTGTATCAAGTCTTTGCTTATCGAAAGAAGTCGGGATGGACCCGATGAAAAGCTGTCCTGTGCTTATGATTGAATAAAATAATTAAATAATAATACTAACCCTATTTGTGTTTATCACACACATGCGAGTCTCTAGAACCTAAAAGAGTTCCCTTTTATCCTTATAGTTAGTTTGCAAATCTCCCTACGGGGTTGCAAAGCACATTATTTTGTTTAAAGTACTCCTCGGCTTGTCCTCGTGGAAACTCGAGGAAGCGGGAACCGGGAAGAGACTGCTTTTTCATCTCCACGCATCTGTGAGACTCACCAGCGATTTATATTCTTAACAGAGCGTGTACCGTCGCTCCTTGTGTTCAGCACCAAAAGTGGCACTGATCTTGCCTTATCTAAATCACGCGTGCTGTTATATCTGTGGAACCGATCTGCGCTTCTTTTTTTACAGCGATAGTAACTCGTCTGCTTTAGGCAGCCGAGGGCACCCTAGCGATTCTATTATATATATGTTCTGTATATATATTTAGTATGTATTTATATAAATGTATGTAGTTATATATTAATATATGTTTTATATATATATGTTGCTACTATATATAACTGTATATGATATATTCTATATTGTATATATATTATATTATTATATGTATATTTATGTATATATATATATGTATATTATAGTATATATGTATATATATATATTATGTATATATAAATATATATGTAATATCTATATATATATGTATATTATTATATATATATTGTAGGATACTATATATATGTAGTCTATAGTATCATTATGTATATATATATATATATATTATTTTTATTGTTTATATATTGTATGTATATAATATGTTTATATATATTATAGTATATATATATATATGTATATATATATATGGTTTATTATATATGTATATGTATATTATTATATGTATATAATATATATGTATATATATATTTATATATATTATAGTATATTATATATATATATGTTATATATATATGTAGATTATAATATGTATATCTATAGTTTGTATATGTTTATATATATTATGTATATATATATTATATGAATATATATATGTGTTAGTCATGTTAGTGTATATGATATATATGTATTATATATATATGTATTTATATACTGTATATACTATATATGTATATATATGTTATATGTTGTGTATATTATATGTATATATATGTATATTTATAGTATATGTATATATATGTATATGTATTATATATGTTTATAGTATATATATGTATGTGTATATATATATGTATGTATATATATGTATATATATATATATGTTTATGATTATGTATTATGTATATATATGTATATGATATTATATATGCTATATGTATAATAATATGTATATTTATATATATGTATATATTGTCTTGTATATACATATATGTACTTTAATGTATATGTATATATAATATGTATGTTTTATTTATATATATATGTATATATACTGTTTAAGTATATATTTATGTCATATATGTATACCTGTTTATATAATATGTATATATTTCATGTTTATCATGTATATGTATTATATATAGTGATTTATATATATATATTGTATAATTTGGATTGTTATATTTAATGTATTTATATGTATAGTATATGTTATATATGTATATATTTATGTTATGTATATTTATTATATGTATATATATATATATGTAATAATATATTATGTATATATATTTTATATATTGTATATATTTATATATATATGTATCATATGATGCTATATAATATATATTTTATATACTATATAAGTATATATGTATAGGCGTATATATATAGGTACTATATTTAAATGAATATTATATATGTTTATGTACTTTATTTATGTTTACTTTTCTATGTTTTTAGTCATATATATTTGTATAGTATATATATATTGCTATAATATATATTTATAGTATGTATAATATATTTTGTATATATATTTGACATATATATATATATGATATAAGTATATGATTTTTGTATATATACTGTATGATTATATATGTATATATATCATGTCTTATGTTATGTATGTATATATGTTATATGTATAATGGTATTGTATATTTATATGTATATATATGTATAGTATATAGTATATGTAGTATATATATGTAGTGGTTTATATATATTTTGATTATATATATTTATGTATATATTATTTATTGTATTTATATATATGTATATGTATGTGATTATTTGTATGTATTTTTATATGTTTATGTATGTATATATATGTTTGTATATATATGTATGGTATATAATTATATGTATATATATTGTATTGGTTTATAATATGGATGTATATATATCTGTATATTTTGTACTGTATGATATAAATTTATGTAGTATATATGTATACTATATATGTATATATACACTAGCGTTGTAATATACGGGTTATATATTTATATATATATTATATACGTATATTTATATATATATTATATAACAATCATAGTGTATACCATATATTTGCTTTTTTTTTTTAAAACCTGCTCTATTAGAGACATATACCTTGCCTATACCCTGCCACTATAGAGTCATATATCCTGCTTATACCCTGCCTATAGAAGATATATACCTGCCTATACCTGCCTAATAAGGACATATACCTGCCTACGCTCCCTCCCTATAGAGAAATTTTACCTCCCTTTAAAACCCCTGTTTTATAGTGACATTTTCCTGCCTAACCCTGCTTTTAAAGGACAATACCTGCTAATCCTGCTATAGGGACATATACCTGCCTATGCCCTGCCTATAGAGACACATACCTGCCTATAACCTGCCTATAGAGACAAATACCTGCCTGTAGCCTGCCTATGGGGAACATATGCCCACCTATAACCTGCATATGAGGGACATATACCTGCCTAAACCCCGCCTACGGGGGACATATACCTGCCTATAACCTGCCTATGTAGGACCTATACCTGCCTATACAGGACCTATACCTGCCTATGGGGGACATTAAACTGCCTATACCTGCCTATGGAGGACATTAAACTGCCTATACCTGCCTATGTAATTTTATTGGTAACCATTTTATTTTTTAAATTTGCCAGTAGACGCTGCATTTTCCACCTAAGGCTTATACTCGAGTCAATAAGTTTTCCCGTTTTTTGTGGCAAAAGTAGGTGCCTCGGCTTATACTCGAGTATATACGGTAACTCCTACCCAGGAACCAAAGTAATCAATGATGTCTAGGTAGATTCAGGATATATAAGTTGTATTGGATATTGAAAAGACATTAACGATCTCCATGACTGTAAAAACTTTTAAAAAACGTGAAAACCAGACATTTAAAATAAAAATTTAAGTCAGATATAAAGTAAAAAGGTAAAAAGCAAAGTAATTCGAATTGCCCAAACTAGACAACAATAGGTCTATAGATGTAATGTACATTAACAATAATATTTCAGCAAACATTTATGAACCTACCCATGAGCCCATTTAGAGGGGGACTTATCATTGACAACCTTGTTGGACCAGCTATAGTTAACTGTAAAAAAAAAAGAAAAAAGTCTTATCAGCTTTACTACAGAAGGCTTGTAAATAACAAAGCTTTTATAGTTTCACTTAAACTCACATTCTTTTTTCTGGGTGCATTAGAGGCGTGGTCCATTAACTCAACCCTGTCCAAACATAAATGATTAGTTCACTACACAGAAATATACCGTAAAACTAGGGGTGTTACTAAAGGGGGTTCAGAGGTTGCTATTGCACCCCGGTCCTCATGCCTGTGGGGGCCCATTAGCTTCTCTGTTGTATAGAGGAGAAATGCACTATAAATGGGACGGGATGGTCAGATCCCGTTTACAGGTATATCCTCAGAAGCGTCAGGTTACATCGCTGTGTAAAATAATGTATGGCATAACTTCCTTCTTTTTACACTGATATGACAGGAAATGTGGCTTGTCTGGAAGATAATAAACCTGTTTAACTGGCCAACAAGACAGTACCAAGCAGCAAAAGTTGACGTGTTGGTATATAGTGTATCTGTACTGGCCTATGTGTTGAAGGTCAGTGTTTGAAACCACTGTGTAACATACTTACTTCTTGGTACTGGGGATTTTTGGTACAGATGGAGAATATTGGTCTTCTGAAGGTACTGAGGCAGAAACAAAAGACAGCTATTTTATAACTTACATTACAAAATCCAAGAACAACTTACATAAAATGTTCCTGGAAACTGTGACCAGTAAGGTTGGTTTTACACACACAGATTTTTGGACACAAAGACAGGAGTAGACCCAGAAATCCCAATTCCTTTGAGTCCACTTCTGGATTTGGTGCAAAAAAAAAAAACACAAAAAAAACTGCTACAAAAACGAGAGCAATTTTCCCAAAACACTGTGAGAAACCACTCTAAATGTGATTTAATCATTACAGGGGTGACTTTTGTTAAAGCGTTATTTCCATCTCCTAATTTCTGGGTAAAGAGATAGGAGTGAGCTGACCACAGACAATAGGGAAGCGGCTTTGCATGCTCATCTTTCTCTGTTTTTTTTTATTTTGTTTAGGGGAATTGTAAGTCTGCAGAGCACACTCATTTGGCTGTATCTAGAACTCCCACAGAAGAGAACAGAGACAGCCGCACATGGAAGACCACCTCTCCATTCTCTATGGTTGGCTCATTCATATCTCCTAACCTGGAAGTTAGGAAATAGGAATAGACACATACCACTGAAGATCTATGATCTCTAATTAACCTTCTCCATGAACTATCACTGCTTTACAAAACAGTTAAAACTTAACTTGGGGAATCCATTTTAACAGATAAAACGTCAAATAACTTTACAAATTCTTTGCTTTTACTGTTTTAACATCAATTTAAGTTACTTTATGTTGTGTTCTCCATTCATGTGCACTTCTACTTTTTTTTTTACACATAGTAACATCCTGCTGGCTTAGCTGCTAGTGTGCTATCACCTCTGATGCCGAGTACATAAGAAGGTTAGAAGCAAAGGCAGCTGGAAAGAGGAGTATTTAGGACAGGCCACAGATGAATAATAAATATGTAATATATACAAAAAAAACTATATTCCTTTTTAATTATAAAAAGTTAAGGTTTCAGCATATGCTATAATGGTTATTCTTTGTATAGCCAAATCCAGAATATCCCCTTTTTATTTTCAGATTGTGTTGTGGATGTACTAGATAAAACATCTGTTGCTCCGTTCACACTTGCATTAGCTCTTTTTCATTCGGTCCCCATTGCTTATTAAAAGGTCAGAATACTGCAACCCGCTGCATTATTTTGTCCCGTAAAAAATGAATAGATATCTAGAAAATCCATTCGAATTCAATGGGGCTCACATACTGAGACTTTCCTTTTCACAAATCTTGCATAAGTCAAGAATACAAGTAAATATAAGAAACTTTACAATGTATCTTGTTAGAGAAAAAAAGGCCTCCTTCTCTACTTAGGAGTCACTTCTGCCTCCTGCACTGATTATTCAGTCTCACATCAATGCTAAATTGGATTATAAACTCATTGATAACACTGGACAACACATTTTTTTGAAAGTTTTTCTTCTTTAAAAATTTGAGGTGATTATGATAAACCCATCCAAGCCAAGTGGAGATCTCATTTCTGATAGTCTGTGTCATGTAGAAATTTTGAGAAACATGAGAGTAAGTTTTACAGGTTTAGTTCACAGTTTCAAGTTTCACAGCATTAGTTTTGCTGCTGATTTTCATTTGTATTCAACATCCAGTGCATCCTGTATTAGTGTCAAGCAATAGTCAGCATTGATGGATTGCAGAAGCCTTGATGATGCTTTGCCATCAAGGCAATATTTTGGTGAAACCATTTGCCATGTTTGTCACTGACTGTAACATGATTTGCAGGGAACAATTCCAAATGTGAAGGCAGAAAATTAATTTTCAATGACATGCTGTATTTCATTGCTTTGTAAGCTTAAGAAGGTTGTCAAGCAATTCAATGAAGTTTGCTGCTCGATAGTTGCCAAAGAAATTCTTGTGAACATCCTTGAATGATTTTCAAACAATTTTCTCAGGCCCCACCAGCAGCTATTTAAAGTGCTTGTCATTCATGATGTGTCGGTTTTGTGGACAAACAAAAACGCCTTCCTTGATCTTGGCATTGGTTATTCTTGGGAACATTTATTGAAGGATTGTGTAAGACAGCCTTGTGGATTAACACGGAGTCAATAAAGAAACGCCACTGTTTTGGCTCATGCTCACAACATAAAGATGCGAACAATCCATCAATGTCGGTGCATTAGCGCAGGTTGTCAACCTGTTCAAAAAACTGTGTTGTCATCTTGGTGGCTTCGAAAGACAAAAACTTGTGTACCAGGTGACAGCACATGCCATCCTTGAAGTTTTCAAACCAGTAACTCTGCATTTGCTTTTGACAAACTTAAGTCCCGGACCAAGTCATTCAGTTCTGGCTGTGTTATAAGATGAGCCTCACTAGCCTTACATGGCTCAAAGTCTGAATCAGCATCGTTCCCCATCTCTGACCCGTGGACGGCAACATCTTCATTGGCTGCCTCCTCTAGGTTCCATGGCGAACGTTGGCGCTGACAGGACAGTTCTAAATAGCTTTAAGGCAGTGTAGAATGTGGTAGAATGTATGAACCTATTATTTTGCAGTTCATACATACAGGCGTATTGTAGTCAGGCTCAGGCAGACCACCTTTAACCTGGTCTGGCTGTTCTAACTGTTATGCGCCCAAGTTTGGCATCAAAGAATCATAAATGTTCCTAATTCTATGAATGTGGAAAGACACGCCCCCAGAATGTCCCAAATCTTTGGCGCATTAAAAAGTGTTGTGCAGGCGCTTATTGCCCCAAAGTTTGGAGTGCGACTATTCATACATCTTTAGAACAGGTCTACTAAAGCTTTTTGACTCTAGATAACTGGCACAGCCCCATTCTGACATGTCGATCCATGTTTCTAGTGGCTTTGGTACTGGAAGAGTGTCATTGTGTGGCACTGGTCTCATAGCTGAAGGCAGATTGGGATATTCCATGGATTACTTCTTAGCAGAGAACCCAGAGACATTGGTTAGACAGAAGTAACAGTCAGTCACATAATACTCCCCCGTTCCCCCATTAGGACAGCAAACCGTTTTGACTTGCAAGAACCTCTCAGCCAACATCTAAGAATAACAGCACATCTTGCACAACCATCACCAATCCTACATCCAAAGTACAGCTCATAGGCTTTCAGGATGAGCGCTGTCATGGTGCATCTTTAAAGCTTTAACATGTACTCAAATGTAACAGAAGGTACTGCCACTGTTCCGACACTGACGAACTGTAGTAGTTTATAGCTGCTTAGATTTGAAAAAACTTGCAGAATTTTTGCAAGCAGATTTTACAGCCTCTGCAGACAGAGTCCAGATATTTCTAGGTGTGCAAGAAATCTATGCCTTTGCTTGCCTATAAATTACATCACAGCAGATATATTATGTAGACAATACATTGACAGCCTGAAAATATGAAAAAGAAAACAAAAACGCTCAAATAGAAGATTTCAAACGGTAAGTGACAGGAAAATTCAAGGTGATTTTCGGAATCCGCAGCTCAAAGACACGTTCATCCAAAAATGTTCAGGAAGCAAAATCTTTGCTGTCAAGTGTAACCCATCTCCACTTTCAAGATAAATTTCAGCATGAATTGAGAATGAATAATTAGTGCTGGGGGGTGGGGAAGAAATAGTAACCTAATAAGTAAAGAAAGAGGCATTTTTCTCAAATGTGATATAGTACAAAGTTTCCTATATTCATTTGTACTGTTGTTTTATGGAAATCTTATTGAACGGACAGTGCCATTTAGCTAATCATAATGGATTCATCAAAATGTTCATGACGGATCATAACAGACCAGTTATATCTACTAATAATCCTGTAAAAAAATTAAAACCATCAGTGTGAACAGAGCCTAAAATGCACACATATATTATGTAGTTTTATCTCAATACAAAAAGAATTGCAGTAGCATGTTAGCCAGAAAAGGCTATGTGATGGTAAATACTTTTGTGTCAAAGAAGACAAAAGTATTATAGGAGTATTACCTTTATAGGCCAACCAGAAAAACTTGCTAGATGAAGGGCTGTGTTCTGTGCTCTGTGCTCTGAAAGCTAGCGAAAATAGTTTTTCTGAATAGCCAATGAAGGTATTGCTCCTAAAATACTTGGGTCTTTTTTGACACAAAAGTATTTACCTTCACATAGTTTCACCACGATATTTGATGTGATATTAGCCTACTTTTGCCCTAGGTCTTTATAGTCTACCTTGTCATGAAATATTGCAATATGCTGTTATGCAATTATTGTAACAGCATGTGACAATAATGACATTGTGAATGTGCCCTCAGACATTAATATGTCCAATGCAAAAAACTAGGCACGTGAATTTAGAACATCAAGTATTTTAGTATCAGTTTAAGGGGTCTCGGTAAAGCCCACACCCACTGGAGGGTCGATGGCCTGACATGGGGTGTATTCGTGACTTTGCGCTCTCCCCTTAGGGGTACGCAAGGTCAACTGGATACAGTTTCACAGTTAATGCCTGTCCGCACAGGCACAGGAAGACCCAGGGAGTGCGAGAGGATACCCAACTCGCCCACAACCCTGAACAGCTGGGAGTGTTCTGTTTACCTGCACCAGTGAAACAGAACTCTGCCAGCCCAGTAGACTGCCACAAGTTCCTCGTTAGCTTTAAGCCTGGTCCCTTATAGACTTATAACAGGCCAGGGACCAGCCCAGGTAGCGATATATTAGAAACCGAGAAGACGGCCATGCAAGATCATGGCGATCAAGACAACAAAACAGCTCAGGATCAAAGTTTAAAGCCCAGTTGGGCTCAGACTTTTAACTGTACTGGGACATCCCACGTCACACCACTGTCACACCCCTGGGACGATCTACATGCTGCTCCTTTCCAGGGCCATGCTGTTCTTAGCTTTGGACACAAAGCTGACCATATCCGGGCAGGGAAATGGGACAAAGCCAAGCCAGTGGTACCATCAAAACTAGATGGGCCTAAGCCACGACCGGGTACCAACCACTAGGTCACTGCTCTGCTCCTGGTACCAGTTGTCCAATGACAGCTATGCATGTGGGACATTCCATATTTAAAAATAAGAAACTGGGATGTGCCTGTGACGTTCGGTTATTCCATAATTTTTTATGTAATTCTGACTCCGCTGTGACTGGTAATCTCCTTTGATGCTATGTCTTGGAGTGGGACCCTGGCCAAGGTGGTAACGAAATGAAACGAGGAAGCTTTTGAGCCTCAGACTCCATGCTGGGTCGGCTTCCTATGGCTGGAGCATTTGTTTGATTGAGTGCTTCTTTAATGACACATGTTGGCAGTGGGGAATCTTGGGTGACGTCCTGCAATCTGCAATAACTGAGTGAATTTGTGAAGAACTATGGGGGTGACTTTCATCGTATTCCTCACGAGGGGTATTCCCATTTCATTGATGATCTTTAATCCCTTAAGTACCAGCCCTGAAAAGACCTCAATAACCAGCTACATTTTTTTTATTTTTGCCTCTCTGCATTTCAACAGTCATAACTTTTTTATTTTCAGTGACATTACGTACTGACAATCTTTAACCCTTTAGAACTCTGCTGTCTTGTGCACTGCTTTTTATAAACCTTCAGCACTAATGTCCCTCAAACAGGATCAGCTAGGAATAACAGACCCGGCCACAGCCTAAGCAGGAAGTGTGAGCCTGAAGTTTGCTGTAGCTCTGTGAAACTGCATGGTCAGACAACCCCTTAAAGCAAACCAATCAGTCAGTACCCGTTTTTTGTGAAATATACATTTTGTTTAATTCAACTTACCTGGGCCCACATTCCTTGGTGTATTAGATGTTGGCAGTCGGCTGTAGGATTGTGAAGCTCTTAAACTACAACTTAAAAAGAAATTTGTGGTGTAAGAGTTTGTTCACATTCTCCTACCAAATATTTTCAAAGCACAAAAGATGGGAGGGAATAATATAATTTGGCAAAAACATTAAATGAAGGAGTTGCCCAGAAAAAATATTTTTTATGAGCATAAAAACAAAAACAAAAAAAGCTAAAGAAAGTTAGTTGTATAATTCCAATTTAAAACTGAGAACGCTTACCTTTGTAATTGTTGTGTGAGCTGCTTAATTGTTTCTTCTAACTTTGTGATCTAAATCAACAAGAAATTAACTATGGGATCAGTGACATATACTTGAATGTAAAGGAGAAATATAGGACTATAATACAAAAACTAGATGGTTCGGTACCAGCTTTAGAGGAATATTCAGTGGGAAACAAAAAAAGTTGCTGCCAGACACTTCCAGTCCCAGCTGCTGATAACATATGTCAGTTATAATATTCAACTTGCACCTGCTGAATATTACTCTGAAGCCTGCTCTAGACCCCTTGTCTGATATTGTGACGTACATGTACAACATATATTAGGAAGGGGTTAAACTCCTGTTAGGCTGAAATCACATGGCGTATTGCGGCACATACCTTTGCAGGCCGTAATACGCCTGCTGTTGAAAATACTTTCGACAGCGCTACGGCCTAGGCTCCTACTCACCTTCTTTTTCCCCGGCGTGTAAGCGTAGAAAGAGCTGACATGTAATTTCTTTTTACAAAGCACAGGACAAATACTGGCCAGTTTATCCGACCAGTATTTGTACTGTTTTCGTTCCGTGCACATGACCGCCAGGGGACGGCTTTTCTCCACGGATTGCGGAGAAAAGCCCTCCCCCTCGAAAACTGGACGGAAGAATGAACATGTTCTATGTTTTTCGGACCGCCGGCAGCCTGAAAAACCGCCGGGCAGACAAGTGCTCGCCATTGCACAGATTTTCCATTGAGGTCCGTGTAAAAGTTTTTCAGCCGGTTTGCAGCCGTTTTTCAAAACCGAGAGTCGGCTGAAAAACCGCGCCGTGGGGACATGGCCATACTGTGCACAGGGGAATATGCCAGGTTATTACAGCACTCAATGAGTGCTATGATTTTACCGTATTTGTGGGGGTCACTTCAGGCGCATTGCCACACAATTATACCCCGAAGTATACCGAAATATGTTGTGTGAACATACCTTTAAATCCTTTGGCGGTACAGCATTGGTGATACCCAACATTCTGTATTTTCTGGGAGCAATAACATGCCATACAGGGACATGACCGCTGTAGCCAATCACAAGCCTCACGGGTCATATGGTGTACATGCTAGCATTAAGGCTAAGTTCACACGGCATAATTGCGGGGAGTAATTACACCCCGCAATTAAGCCGGAACTTCGGGAGCTCGCGCCAACTCCTGCGGGGCTGGGAGGCTGGCAGCCCGACGGCCCCATAGACATTCATTACTAGCGGTGCGTATTTGCCGCTAGTAATTGACATATGACTTATCTCCCCCAGCGGCGTGTTATCCGAGCGGGGAGAGGAGACGTAATCCATAGTTCACTATGAGAACTGTGGCTTACCGTAATGACTGGGGAGCATTTTGCCCCGTATTTAGCGCAGTACGCCGCGAAATACGTTCCAATTTAAGCCATGTGAACTTAGCCTAACACTGAGATCAGTGATTGGCCGCATGAGGCAAGTGGATGTACAATGTGTCATTGCTCCAGGAAAGTAAACAGAACCAGGAGGAGCATTAACACTGGGGGGGATTAACAGGCAAGTATTTTCTTTACATTTACTGCTAAAACTTTTATTTCTTCAATTCCCCGACAGTTTTTAACTTTATACATTTTTTAAGAATAATTTAAAAACAAATTATTTAAGTTCTAAAAATCAAACTTGCTCCTAAATACACCTCTCACATCTCTCAATATATTTCAGGGTTACAACATAGCACAGATGATGTACAAATAAAGGCAGTGTCTTTGCTGAAGACCTGTTGTTGACCATTAGAAAACCATAGATTTCCTTTCCTAACCTTGATATCCTCCTTCAACAATTTTAATCTATCTTAGATATGAAAGTAAATGGTGACAAATTGGAATCATTATTCATCAAAAACCCCTCGATCTGAGCAAGATCATATTACATTTCAATTTAATTTTAAGAGGTATGTCCAGTTTTTAACGGATTTGTGTGTTACTCTTACCCCAACTAGAACTGTCTCCTTTAAATGGAATTCTGCCCCTTTATACAACAAATGACCCAGACCTTGGCAGATGTTCTGCCCCATTTTTTATCTGGGCTGGGAAGAGTCCATTCTATTAACCCCTTAAGTCCCAGGCTTGAAAAGACCCTAATGACCAGCAATATTTTTTAGTTTTTGCCTCACTGCGTTTCAACAATAGTAACTTATTCAATGATGCAGTTGTATGAGGACTTTACGTGGGAGAAGTTGTACTTTTAGGGGGTGTAGTGTAAGTTTACAAATGAATTACGGCAGAATATGTTTTCATTTTTTTTTTTACACCATTCATATTTCAAACTAAATAACCTGTTAGATTAATTATACATGTTATTACAGTTGTGTGGATACCTAATGTGTGTAGGTTTTTTTTTTGGGGGGGTGGGGTTGTACAATGTATGCACAATAATGTTTTATTAAATATTTATTTTTATTATATTTATTTTATTTATTTTTCCCCCACTTTTTTATATTTTTTTACTTTTTTTTAATCCCATTAAGCGATAACTATTGTGCAATTTTTTTACACTTGGTAAAGTATTAGCATACATGAATATGCTAATACATTACAATATGTGTCAGTTTGACACAAGCAGCAGTTAGGGCACCACACAGAGCGCCCTGACTGCAGGCTTGTTATACAGACAGCCCTAGGGCTACTACAGGTCCCAGGCGCTGACTGAACATACGTTCCCCGGGCTCCGTGGGGTCACCGAGAGTGCCGATCACCCGATGGAGCAGGGATATGCCCTTGGATTATGTTGCGGTCACGAATTGTGGCAGTTAAAGGGTTAAGCGCCAGGAGGTAGTATAGTTAGAAATAACCATACGTTCTTCCATTTGTTGAATGTAGTTAAGGCGTTCACAAAATGTTCCTAATGGAGGAAAGTTCCTCTGCTTCCAAAGAGATGCGATGGTTTAACTGCCAGCAGCCAGGAAATGTCTCAACAGCCCCTTTTTAACCAAACGAGTAGGTCCTGGAATAAGGATCAAGAGACCGAACTCTAGGCAACAGACCACATCAGACCACGAAAATTTATTGTATAAAGAAAAAACAGCCCATCAAAAGGATCTTATATCAGGGAAGTCCTACCAAATATAAAAATGATTAAGGGTCCACGTGACCTGAAACGCGTTAGTCTTTTGCTGTGGTTCTCTGATGTTTTATCTCCTACGTAAATAAACAATTGAGTGCTATCTGAAGAACGCTGGACATCAATCATTCTTCTTAAATATAAAAATAAGATCCTACCAGGGACTGGCGTCTTCAGTATTTGAAGTAGCCGCATACATTTTGTATATTATAGTAGGTGTCCTGTACCATCTAAATAAGACTTTATAATTCTCTTCCTGCACATAACCAGAGCAAGAGGATTGATGTATGAGGGAATACATTTTAGGCCAGTCTGGAGGAGAGATGGAATGACCCAGTTCCTCTGTTTAGGTCCACACTAATACCTATACCCTCCGCAACCTTTCAAAACATGCACTTCCAAGTATCAAAATTTGTTTGGCACAATAGACCACCTAGGGGCTTAGCACAGAAGATTTGGGGGTATGTCATTGCTTAATTTCTCTCACTCCTATAAAGATGCACAACTTGCTAAATGATGACCACTTCTACTAATAGCAGTACTATTCACTGGGTTTTGTTGGAGTCCGACCTTCTAGCCCCTCACTCTTTAGTGGGTTCATTTAGGCCAGGGGTTCCCAAACTCCAGTCCTCACGCCCCACCAACAGGACAAGGACATGTTTTCAGGATATCCCACAGCATGCACTGACAGTATTTAAGTCACCTGTTCAGCATAAATAAATCACCGGTGCAATGCTAAGGAAAGCCAGAAAACATGACCTGTTGGTGGGGCGTGAGGACTGGAGTTTGGGAACCCCTGATTTAGACGGCACTTCCCACTATGGCCATCACTCTGTAAACCTTTTGTAGGCAACTTTGACTTCAGTTTAAATTACAAACTAATCAATCCCATTCCTTCTATTAATATGTGGCAACTCACATATAGACTTTTGTCATTCAACAAACTGCAAGATATCCTCTTAAGATTAACCAACCTTTGGGAACTCTGGATTAACCCCCCCACATACACTTTAAGACAGAGAGGCTTGTCGCTGCTGTCAAAACACCTTATGGCTCTGTTAGGAGTACTGTATGTCTATTGTCATATTTGTGTAGATTGTTGTAATACTCTACTCTGGCAAGACTGAACAAGCACCTAAAGTGAGACCAGTGTATGATTTAATCCTTGTTTTCACTTTTTCCACCTCTTCCTGTTCGGCTTCTTTAATAGTTTGTGTTTCGAAAACTGTATCAGAGGTATGATACACTTTTGCCCCCTGTGTGGGGACTATGGCATTCGTACTGTGCTACATTTAATCTTTTTATACCGTTTGCAATAAAATCTTTAAAACTAAAAATAAATTCAATGTGTTTTTTAACCAAAGTGTAAAAGGAAAGGTACTGCAATGTTTAAAATACTATGGGTGAATGTACCCTTCATTTAGCTATGCATTTTATTTTTAGTTTTGCACTGTCTGATGGTACTTACTCTCCTCTTGTAATTTACTAGCAATCGATTCCTATGACTCCCTTGAAATTCTACAACCTGCAATAAGCATCTATGTTAGAATGACCTAAAAGTATCAGCATACAAGAAAAATACATTGCTTATAAATGGTGCCAACCATAGTGCCCTTAAAATACAAAATTCGTATATACTCTATGGTCCTACACTACTGACTCAACAAGGCAGTACAGGAATTTGCATGTGACAGGAAGAAAGCTGAGCTCTCCAGCGCCATTTATTGGCTATAGCAATCCTCAATTCACATGTGACTCACTGAGCCTTGCAAAGTGAAAAGGATTCATGCCAAGCCAGTTTAGCCCATCTGCATACAGCCATTTCGGGATGTTGCCCCTCATCAGTGCAAAGCAGAGCTTACTGGTTGGCAATACCCTGAAACAGCTGTATACAGATGGGCTAAACTGGCTTGGCATGAATCCTTTTCACTTTCAAAGCTTAGTGACTCACATGTGAATTGAGTATTGCTACGTACATCCAATAAATGGTGCTGGGGAGTTCAGCTTTCTTCCCACAAGCCTTTGAAATATTCAAATATCCAGTGCAGTGTAAAAGGCAAATCTCCAAATGCCAACAAGGTGCCTTTCCTCAGTGAGATACCTTACCGATTCTGAGGCAGTAAGCATGGGATTTGAGTGCCAAAATTCACACAAAAGTAGCTCTAAGAGACACAACTGATGTTCCATTGTGGATTTTTGGCAAAACATTTTCCTCCAAAATTGAATTCACGTGTGCCAGCTTTACATAAGTACAACAATTATTTGTTACTTACCTGTGTTAACTCCTTTAAAAACTTTTGGCAGATGACATTAATATCCATAAACAACATTTTTATATCAGGATCTGTCTGTGAAGGCAAAAAATATGCATTTAGATACATTTGAAAGCTAATACACAATTCGCCTCTGACAATGGCTAAAAAATTGTAGCACCACAGCTGTTACATATATTGGGTGTCACACCTTCAAGCAATTAATTAAAAAATGCACGCAGTTTTTAATTGCCCTTGTTTTTGATAAAGTTAAAAAATGCAACAAAAACGTGTAAATCCATCCTTACAAAGCATAATAATTTTCTTTGTTTTTCAACTGCATAAAAAACGCAAGAAGTTTACATACACTATATTAAAAGAAACATATGCATGTTTTTCTCACTATCCGACATGAAATCAGAATAAACCTTACCCGTTTTAGGTCATTTAGGAATCAAAATTATTTATATTTGCCAAATGTCAGAATAATGAGGGGGAAAGAGAATTTTTAAAGCACTTTTATAACTTTCTGCATAGTCAAAAGTTTCCATACATGTCATTAGTATTTGGTATCATTAGAGTGGATTTTTGGTTGTAAAAACTAATAAAATTTTACGATTTAAAAAAAAAAGTATTTGGTAGCATTGCCCTTAAACTGTATGACTTGGGTCAAACATTTTGGATATCCTTCCACAAGCTTTTCACAATAGTTGGAAGGAATTTTGTCTCATTCCTCCTGACAGAACTGGTGTAACTGAGCCATGTTTGTAGGTCGCCTTGCTTGCACCTGCCTTTTCAGCTTTGCCCATAAATGTTCAATAGGATTGAGATCAGGGCTTTGTGATGGCCACTCCAAACCACTGACTTGGTTATCCTTAAAGGGGTTGTATCATTTCATTAAATGGTCTTCAGAATAAGGGGACAGTGAAAACAAGCAACTTTGCAATTGGATGTCATTAGCAAAGCTGTCTTGTTTTCACTGTCTCCCTTATCTTCGTTTTCTGTAACACTGTTCCCCAGTGCCGGTCAGATTCCTCCTCCTTGCATTTCATTGGCTGACGGCTCTACTAAATTACATTCTGTCTGGCCCCCAGTCGTATACACGGGAGCGTGCATTCCTGCCTCTCTCACTCAGAATAAGGGTCCGGCAACAATTTCACTCTATACAGCCACCAGCTCCTGCTACAATCAGAAAACAGCAGAATTGTGCCTCGGTGCCTAATGCTCCTGCGTGTAAGGGGCCGGCAGCAATTTCACTCTATACAGCTAGTAGCTCCTGAGTGACACTGCAGCTGCTTCTACAATCAGAAAACAGCAGAATTGTGCCTCAGTGCCTTGTGTAAACATAGAAGGGAGACGGATCTGTGCTGTGGATGAGTTAATAGAAGACTGTATTCAACTGTAACAAACCTCCAGGTGCGAGAGGAGAAGAGATCAGTGCTCTGGGTTCATAGAAGACTGTGAATGCAGGACTGTGGTATGTAAAAAGCTCGTACAAAATAACACTGCATAGGGAAAGGATAGTGACCTGCGGACACAGAGCGCGGGGCGGGACACCCACTCGGGAGCGAGCATGAACACTGAAGGGGGGGATGATGTCATCCCCTTTCAGCTAAGAAACACCCAGCTGGGAGGGGAAAAAACGCCCCTGGATTTCAGGAACTGAGAAAATCAAGCTTCAAGAAAACAGCCGAACTGATGAAGCGATACATCCCCTTTAAGCCACTGTGTAACCAGTTTGGCAGTATGCTTCGGGTCATTGTCCATTTGAAAGACCCATTTCCGCCCAAGCTTTAACTTCCTGGCTGATGTCTTGAGATGTGGCTTCACTATTCCATCATAATCTTCTTTCCTCATGATGCCATCTATTTTGTAAAGTGCACCAGTCCTTTCTGCAGTAAAACAACCCCACAACATGATGCTGCCACCCCGTGTTTCACCGTTGGGATGATGTTCTTAGGCTTCCAAGCTTCTCCCTTTTTCCTCCAAATGTAACGATGGTCATTATGGCCAAACAGTTCAATTTTAGTTTCGGCAGACAACAAGACAGGTCTCCAAAAATGTAGGTCTCAATTTATGTGTGCATTTGCAAACATTAATCTGGCTTTTATATGTTTCTTTTGGAGTAAATGCTTCTTCCTGGCAGACCGGCTGGGTCTGCACATGTCAGATCGAAGCATGTTCATCTCTGAGACACAGAGCCATTCTCCTTCCTGAGCGGTATGATGGCTGGACATTCCTATTCTGTTTGTACTTGCATATAATTGTTTGCACAGATGAACGAAGCACCTTCAGGTATCTGGAAATTGCACCCAAGGGATAAACCAGACTTTGGAAAAGGTCCCCCAATTTCTTTCCCTTGATATTTTTGGCCCTTAAATTTTTAGCCCTTTTCCCCATGATGTTACACACAGAAGAAACCCAATGTTTTTTCTGGGGGGAAATTTAAAAAACAATCCACAGGTGTGTCTCTAAACTCGGGAATTTTGGCCAAAAAAAAACCAAATCGGAAAAGCTTCCAAAAGGACATGCTTTTTTTAAAATGGGCTAAAACCAAAAGTTTTTTAAAAGGGCCTTTGAAACCCTTGTTGTGAAAACTTTTAACTTTGCAGAAAAACCTAAAAAAATCCCTTTAAAAAAGGAAACTTGGGGGTTTCCCGGGCCGGCGTTTATGAACGGGGGGTGAGGTGCGGGTTTCCCGGCCCCTTTCCCTTTCCGAAAAACCCTCTTTCCCCGCAGTGCCCGGCACGTTTAAAGGGGACTTTTTAGTGCCAGAGACACCCGTTTCTTTCCTTTGCCGGGGCCCCAGCAAAGGGTTTCTGAGGCAGAGGGGGGGGGACCCGGCCACCCGGGCGCATTCCCCCCGCCCACTGGGGGGCCCTAAAGGGCGTCCAAGATGGCCGGAGCAGCAGGCGCCGCCCCCCGGGGGGGCGGGCCCCCTCCAAAACACCCCACCCGGCCCAGGAGCGTCCGTTCAGAAGAGGAGGCAGAAGAGAGGGTTCCCCAGGCGGGGAAAGGCAAAACCGCAACGCCTTGGCAGCCCTAAGGTGCAAAAACTACTGGCCCCCAGAAAAAAACCGAAAAGCACTAGGGGGCCAGTGTGACTTCAACGTGACACCCTTTCAGAAACATATATTTTCCCCTGCCCCCCCTACCCACTTTCCCAGTTGACTTTGGAAACCAAGCTTTTACTTTACGGGATTACTGAGTTGGGGGAAAAGGGACTGAGCTGGTGGAAGACAAAATAGTGGGAGCTAAAAGAAAACCAGGGCATAAGCTGCTGAGAAAAAATGCAAATGCTGGGGGAAAAAGTAAAAGGGCCTGGAAAACAGGCCCAAGAAGAAAACAAATATCGGGAATTATGGGGTTTCCCCTGAAAAACTTTTAAAAGCCTGGGAAGTTTTTTCCCTGAGGCTGTGTTTTTTCAAAAGGCCCTTTCCTTTCCTCTTCTAGGCTTCGGGAAAAAGCCAGTTTTTAAGGGGGAATAGGCACTTTAGGTTTTGGCCCCCCGCCACGCCCCGGACCCCCTTTTCGGGGAGGGTGAAAAAACCCACCGGGCCCTTTAGACCAATTTAATATTTTTAAGTATCTGGACTTTGAAAGAAAAGGGACTCTATTTACTTAAAGCCTACAGAAAAACGGGCGGAAAAGCGAAAATTGCGGGGAAAAGGTGATGTTTTTTGGGGGTCTATCAGCGGCCCGGGGTGGGGAGAAAAAGGCCCCAAATTTAGGCGGTTTGGCCCCGTCCCTTTTTAAGAAGAAGCTACGTTTTATACCCCAGTTTTCTCCCCTTGGTTTTAAAAATTTTTCCCCAAAAAAGGGGAAAAACCAAACCCAAATAGCTCGAACCTGAAGAGGCGGAAAAAAAATTCCGGGAAAAAAGGCCCCCGACGGGGGAGAGTTCAGACAAAAAACAAGGGGCCCCAAGAAAAGCCGCCTGTCCCCGGGTTAAATTCCCCCAAAGAGGGGGCTATAAAGTAATGGTTTTCAAACCCCCCCAGCGATCCGGGAAACAGCCCCAAAGAAAACCCAGCACCCCAAACGGCCCCAGAGAGGGGGGAAGATTTCAGCCCACCTGAAGTGAAAAAGATTTTGGGGCCCTGATGGGACTGTCGGTGTAGGGGGTATCCTTTTTGTCCTTGTTTTGGAGGGGAAGGATGGGTGAGATAGGGGGGGGGTATTTATAAAGGGAGTACGGATTTACTGGGGGGGGATGGGGGAATTTAAAATGGTAAGGTATATTTTTATGAATTTGGATTGTTTTTTGTCTTTTTCTCTCCTTCCCAAGTGGGGGAAAAAGAAAATTGGGGAAATTGTCGGGGGGATCTGATAATTGTTTTTTAGAAAAGGGGGGGAGGGGGCCCGGGAAGGCGGAGGATGGGTTTTTGAGAGGAAAATTTTGGGGCATTCGAGGAAGGGGTGGAAATTAGGGGTGACTGAGTGGGGGCTCATCCCACCAAAACATACACGAAAAAAAAGGAAAAGTAAACTGAATCAGGGGGGGGGAAAGGGAAAATTTTTGTGCTCCATTTGTTTTTTGGGGGACAGGTTTTGGGATTTCATTGTTAGGGGTGAGGTGCCAAAAACCGGATATTTTAAAAATGGTTTTAAAAATTTTTTCGGGGTGAATTTAAATTATGAGATTATTTAAGTTGGAACTTTAAGGGGGTTTTTAAAATTCACCCCAAAAAAGGATGATTTTTTTTGCTAAAAGGATTTAAAAGAGGCTAAAAACCGACATACCCTTTTTTTTAAAAGGGGACGCTTTTTGGGGAGAAGTTAATTTTGATTTTTTTTGGGAATGCAGAAAGGTGGGGTTGGAGAAGTTAGGGATGGGAGCGGGTGGGGGGCAAGGCAGGGAAATCAACCATAATCCCAAGAATCCCAAACTTGAAAAAAATAATCGCAAAAGGGAAAAAGGGAAAAGTCGGGGAAGGGTTTGGGTTTAAAGGGTAGAAATAGATACCCCAGCATTTAGAGTTAGTTCTTTTAATATTTCGCCCCAAATAGGAGAGTTTAGGGGATTTTTTTAAGGGATTTGGAAAGAAAAAAGGGTTTGGGGGGTTTGGGAGCCCAAAATTTAATGTAGGTGGGGGGGGGAAAATTTAAAAATAGTGAAATTGCTTAAAGGCAGAAAAAAACAGGAATCGGGAAACCTCGAGGGGGGGGCCATCCCGGGGGGGAGAGGCGCGGGCTCCAGGAGTATGTGATAATACGGGCTTCAGGGTTGTTTGGGAAATGCACAACCCTGCAGGCCCCGCCCAATTTTTTTACCCCCAATTTTCCTCCCAATCCCTCAGCAATCAGGGTCACGAATAGATTTTTTGGGTTGTAAACCAATGGGTTTGGCTGAGAAATGGGGGAAAGGACAAAATATGGGGGATTTGACCCTTTTCTGATCACGCCCAAAATTATTTAGGACATTAAAGAGAAGTATGCAAAGGGCTCGGACATACTGTGGAAAATTCCCGATTTCACTGCAAGCGCCCAAAACCAATTTTCCCAGGATTTTTTAAAGGGGGAAGGGTTGGAGAGAATATGCGGGGAAAAAATTTAAGGGGCCTGGGGGGCCTTTTACCCCACTTATTTTTTGGGATGCCTCCAAAGCTTTTCCTTAGAAGGCCCCCAAAAATAAATTTATTTTTCGGGGGGAAAAGGGAAAAAAAGGGCTTTTCCAGTTTTTTTTGGGTTTCCCCGAAGGGAAGTTGAGGGGGGCCCCTTACACTGAGTTTGGGGGGGATCCTCGGGAGAACCCAAAAGGGAAAAAGTGGAAAATGAAAGGGAGGTTTTTTTAATTTCTTCAGCAGGGGAGATTAAAAAAATTATTTGGGGATGGGGTTAAAAACCGGGAGTTTTATAATTTATGGGAATAAGTCGGGAAAAAATTGTTGGCCTTTTTGGGTGGTGAGAGGGAAAAGAGGCCCTCTAATTTTTATGAGTTTTAAAAGGGGATGAGGGGGGGAGGGGTTTAGCAAAAAAAAACCCCGGAAAGGTGAACGGGGATCTTCGAAAATTTTATAAAGACCCTCTACACACAACCTTTTATAGACATGAGGGAAAGGGTAAACAGTTTCGGGAAAGGGGATAAAAGTTCCCAAAAGCTATCCAAAACTAGACCTGGGGGGTTTAAATGGGGAAAAATTAAAGGGAAGAAATAGAAAAATTTTTAAATAGGGAATATCCCCAAGTACAAGGCCCCGGGTTCCTGACGGGCTGCCAGGGGACTTCTACAAAATAAATTGAAGGGGAAGGGAAGGACTCCGGGCCCTTTTAAAATAGTTTTGATTGCATTAAATAATACCAGACGTTGGGTCCCCTCGGGGGACACCCCCGGGGATTTTTAAAAATTCTTCATAAAAACCAAAGGGAAAAGATGCGGGTGAAAAAACCCGAATTTTATTTTCGGCCCCATTTCTTTTTAAATTAAACAGGACATAAAGATATTATCTAAAAATGTTGGGGTAATTGATTTGCGGAACTTCTACCGAAGTTAGTGGGGGATACCAGAGGGTTTTGTGGGAAAGGGGAAAAATCGGGGTGGGGGAAAAAAAATTTTTAAAAAAATTTTATTGACAGCCCAAAAAAGCAAATGGAGAAAAAATTTTAAAACCAAAAAAAACCCAAAAAAAAAAAGGGGGGCCCTTTTTGGGGGTTTTACGCCAACCCCCAGAAGGCCTTTGATATGTAAATTTGGGGAAAGGCTTAAAAATTTGGTAATGGATAGGATGGGTATAGAAGGTTGCCCTTTTGTCCCTATTTCACTGTATTATAAATCCCCCGGGGCCCCGGGAGTAAACACTCCTGGGTTCTTGTCCCAACCCAATTTTGCCCACAGAAGGGCACTAGAAAGGGTGTCCGTTTGTCCCCCGCACTCCTTTTTTTAAACCCGGCTTGGAGGCCCCCTTTGGCCCTTTCACTTGCAGGAAACGGAAACCCATATAGGGGGGAATTTAAAGGGGGGGAGCCCAAAAATTTAAAAATTGGGTTTTATGCTTTTCGGACGACATGCTTCTTTTCTGGAGAGTCCAAAAAAAAAACCCGGTAGAGGGGGGGTGATAAAACCTTTTGGAGTACCCTTTTGGGTCTTTTTTCAGGGTACAAAAATAAAAACCAAAGTAATAATTTGGGAGCTTTTACTTTTGGGGAAAAAGGATAAGGGAAAGGGGGGGTTGCAAATTTGGGGGTGGGGTTGTGTCCCCCTCACCTGACATATTTGGGGGTTTAAAAATAGGGAGCTCGTCCTTCACTTTAAACTATATATTTTAAATTAAACCCCCCGTTAATTTAAGAAAAAAAGTGGGGGAAAGGGAGAGATGGAGGGGGGGTCCCCAAATATCACTCTGGGGCGCATTCATTTGGGTAAAGGGTGGCGTTTCGCCCGAAATTTTTTAAACCCCAAATTTAAAATTTTACCAGTGCTATTTGAAGCAAAAAGATGTTTAAAACAGCTGGAAAGGAAATTTTTTTTGCCCTTTATTTTTGGGGGGGTGGAAGGCCAGGGGTATCAATACAAAAGTGACACTAGGGGGGAAGGGAGGGGGGGGTTTAAAATTTCCAGTATTAGGATGTATAATTTAGCAGCTTTATGGGGCCATGTAAATGTTTGGGTACATGAAACGAAACTTCTTTTCCCAATTTTAGGGGGTGGAGAGGCAGTTGGGGTCAGTGGGGTCTGGGGGCCTTACTACACAACCCCCCTTTTTTGGTAAAACCAACCCGGGGTGGGGGAAAAAGCAACTTTTGTGTTCAGAGGGCACAATGGCGACTTGGCGACAGTCAGGAAGTTATTCAATAGAACCCCGTTTTTGTCAGCCCGATTTTTTCCAAAGTGGTCGTTTTCCCGGGGAAATTTGGCCCCCGGGGGAGAAAAAAGTAAGCTCCTGGGGGTTGCTGGGAAAGAAAGGGGAAAACGGGCCCTTGGGGGGTTTTGCCCCAAGGGCAGTCAGGAAAGTTGGCCCCTTGGGAGGAAAAAAACGATTAAAAATTTATGCTGGCGGAAGGGCATAAATTCCAATATATTCAAATCAAAAAAATTTTTTTAAGCTTTAAAAATTTAGAATTTTAAACAAAATAAATGGGAACCGGCAGAATTTGAGGGGAAAACTGGAAGTGTGGGGGAGGTCGTTGGGGCGGGTTTTCCCAAGATATTAAAAAATACGGAGGGGGGGTTGACCCGAAGGGAAAGGCGGGTTAAAAGGGCTTCAGGGAAAAAGGGAAAAAAGAACTGGGAGACGAAGGGCCCTTAGTGTTTAAAAAAGTTTTAAAGGGAAAAGGAGTTTGGTTTAAAAAAAGGCCCTGTCAGCGAGCATTTGGAAGAGAAGTTTGTATTCAAATTTTGCACACAGGGCAACATATGGGTTTAATCTGCCTTCGTTACAAAAGGGGAATTTTAGAAAAAATCTGACGTTTTTGTTTCCCAAAGGGGGGTGGGAAAGGATAAGGCCGGGTTACGCATTGCATGTGGGAATGTCCAAGACTCGGCTTTGGAAAAGGTGGGGAGGTATATTACACAGGTTGGGCCCAAAGACATCCCACTTACGCCCCAAAAATTTTTCTCTTTCACTTTAAACTTGGTCAAGAAAATCCAGAGATGGGGGGGGAAAGTCAGTGTGTGGGGATAAAAGGGGTCATTTGTCACTTTTAATAGCGGAAAAAAAATTTTATTTTAGGGCACTGGCCCAGAAAAATCAGGTCCGACCTTTGGGAAAAGGTGGTTTTAAATTTTTCTGAAGCAAAAATATTTTTTATGGAAAAAATTGATCCAGAAAGCGGAAAAAGGGCAAATTAAACCCCCCCCCCCCCCCCCGAAGTAAAAAATTTTTGAGGGAAAAGGAAAAAAAATTTTTGGTTTGATTCATTTGCTGACCCCGGAGATAAGGGATATCGTGGAAAACCCCTTTTTGATTAAACTTTTCATCTAGAAGGGTTTCGGGCTAGCAGGTACTTTAGGGAAAGGGTTTGGAAAGGGAACAATGGAGGGTGAAGGGGAAAGGGGAAATTCTTTTTGCCAACCCTCACAGAGGGTTGGGGGTGGGAAATTTTGGGGGTTTTGGGGGTTTTAAGTAATGGTTTAGGGGGATGGGGAGAGAACTAGGGGATAGAAGGGAGGGATAAATGACGAGGTTTAGGGACAAAAAAACGATGGGAATGGCTCATCTCTTGAATGCGATTAAAAAAAGGTTAGCAGAATGATGTCTTCATTATAACACGCGTTGTATGTGATTCTTAAAATGTATTATGACGTAAATTTTTGTTAAAAATTCAAAAAAAAAATTTTATTATAAAAAAAAAAATGCCTTAAAAAATTCTCCCTCTCATTATCCCGGCATTTGGCAAATACAAATAATTTTGCTAATCCTAATTGACTTAAAACAGGTAAGGTTTATTCTGATTTCATGTCAGATGTGGGGGAAAAAAACATGCTATATGTTTTTATAAGGTAAAAAATTTGGTTTCAACTGTATAAAGAGATTGTCATAAATTACGGTCCTTGGTTTCCCAGAAAAAATTTACAAAGAGAGCAGCACAGGTAATTGTATAAGACCGGAATCAAGGTAAAAAATAGTAAAACCAAAAAATATAACAGACAGCGCTTCAAAAAAAGTGAATATTTATTTACCCGAAGGACTGCAGCTCTGAACAAAGCCTTTCTCAAGCATAACCACACAGAGCAAAGCAAGTGATTTAAATAGTGAGCAAAATATACAGGTATATACCGTGTTTCCCTGAAAATAAGACACCCCCGAAAGTAAGACATACCCAGAATATTGTTAATTCCTATTAAAAGGGCCTCCCCAAAAAATAGAATAGCGGAAAATCTTGTGCAGCCCCCCAACCCAGGCCTGCCCCTAAGGGGGCAGAGAGAAAGGTGGGGGGAAGGGAGGCAGGTTTTCCCCAAAGCCCCGCTCACCCCAAGAAACGGCCCTGGGGGCATATTGTTGTAGCACCTGGTGTTGAAGGAACTTGCCAGGGGGGTCATGTGACTGATGTCACCACAGGTCCCGACATCCCAGGGCAAGAGACTGAAAGTACATTTGTAATAGGGGAAAAAGGGGGGAGAACAGAAATGATACTAACACACCACCACACACATCTCACAGGAGGTGATGGGGAAAGCTGGAATTCTAGTTCTAAAGTCCCCGCAGTCACATTTGCCACCTTTTTAGATAAGTCACTGCGCTGCCCTAAATGTCCTTTACAACTATTATATGGTTTGTGTCTAAATTTAAGAATATATTTTTCCCCAAACACATGTTAGCTGTATAATTTATTGTGAAAAAATAAGACACCCCCTGAAAATAAGCTGTGCATCTTTGGAGCCAAAATTAATATAAAAACGCTGTCTTATTTTTGGGGAAAAAAAGGGTAGTAAAAAGTCATATGAAAAAAGGTGTTTATGTTACATAAGTGAAACCTAGGAAAAACATTCAAATACATGATTAGTGTAAAAAAACAGTGAAATACAGAATAAAGCAGTGATTTAAGAAATTACCAGTCACAGATGTGTAATCAATTTTTCAATTAAAAATAGTCTGCTTGCTGCACAGAGAGGGTGAACCTTCAGCGCTCTGCTCCGGCGTCGTCAAAGGTCGACTGCGCATGCGTGAAAACTCAGGACCGCGCATGCGCTTTAGTAAATTCACTGTGTACTTAGTAACCATGTAAACACAAGCAACATCAGTGGCTGCGCTTGCACAAAAGGAATATAGATATGAGACATCGTTTCATTGAGAACAAGTTCCAAAGACAGTGGGTATATAACTGTAGTTGGTAAATTATACATAGGCATATGTAGGAGGCCTCTCTCTAATTTTCCTTATGCCTATGTATAATTTACTCACTGCTGTTACATACGAGCACGTGCAGCCAGTGATGTTGCTTGTGTTTACATGGTTACCAAGTACAGAGTGAATTTACTACAGCGCGTGCGCAGTCGACCTTTGAAGACGCCGGAGCAGAGCGATGAAGGTTCACCATCTCTGTGCAGTAAGCAGACTATTTTATATTGGAAAATTGATTACACATTCTTGATCACTACTTTATTCTGTATTTCACTGTTGTTTTGTATTACACTGATATCATGTATTTTGAATCAACTTCATATGGTCCCTTAATGTAACATATGACACATTGTTCATATTCACTTTTTCAACTATATACCTGTATATTTTGATATATGTATTATCATTTGTATCTCATTTCACTAATCGACATATCGTCACTACTGCTCACTATTTAAAGAGAATCTGTCACATAGGTTATGCCTTACTTGCTGAGGGCAGCACAAGCTAGTGACAGACCTGCTGTTTCCAGCGCTGTGTCCCTTATTCTGTAAGATGCTGTAGTTTTAGAGTATTTAATGCTGAAATCTGGCAGTTTTCAGCCAGAAAAAAGTTCAGCTTTTCATGAAGAGAGTCCATTTAATTCATACCCTGTCCACCTGAGGCTAACCCTGCCCATCTCACAAATGAGTAACCTATCACTTTGAATAGGTAGAAACATGAGAATGAGGGTATGTTCGCACGCCGTGTTCAATAAGTTTTTGGATATACGTTTGTAGATGCGTGTTTGGATCCATGTTTCAAACCCTAAACGGACCCAAACACGCATCTAACAATTTCCAGTGTGATTTATATTGCTTTCAATGTAAAACACGCATCGGCGATCAGACGTCTGATCGCCGATGCGTGTTTATATGTAAATTTCTGATGCGTCTTTCGGATCCATTCAAAGAATTGACATGTCAATTCTTGATCCATTTTTTCAGATTGAAAACTTATCCAAAAACGTATTGAACACGCCGTGCGGTGACTATGTCCAGGTCTAACCCAATACATTATGAAAGGATTGGATTTGATTCTTAAAACAAAATCTATACAGGCCCCACACAGCCATAATCCAACTTTTTAAAAGACTTACAGAAGGTGACAGATATCCTTCCGATTTTCTGCACATACCTCATTTGAAAGTATAATTGCGCGGCATGGAGACTTACAAACACCGCACTCGTCTTTTTTTGCTACAAGAAAAGAAACACAAAATTGCCTCAAATGTGTAATGTAGCTATAGGTACGTACAGGAGTCCTGTTAGGGCAATCACATGAAAGACAACATTGGTTCCAGACACATACCACTGACTTATAAGGTCGGGTTCACGTGGCATATAGCAGCACGTACCTGTGCACATCACTATATGCCTGCTGTTAAAAGTACATTCTGGCCAGCGCGTACTTTCAACAGCGCTCCGTCCCTGCTCCCATTCACTTTCATTTTCCCTTGTCACTTCTTTTTATGGACACGTACTGTGCGCCGGGGAGTATGCAGGTTTATCATAGTGCTCATTGAGGGCTATGATTTTACCGTATTTGGTGGGGCGTACTTCAGGCGCAGTGTAGCGCAATTATGGCACAAAGTAGACAAAAAAAACGCCGTGTAAACATACCCTAATCGTCTCTCATTCTGACAGGAAAAATAACGCTGCATTTGTCAAATATGATATAATTTGCAAGAGTAGCTCTGGAGCAGATGTTAACAGTCTTACATACAGCTTATTTGCAGTATATATTTTTAGGTCAATGGTAGACGGATCGATAAAACCGAGCACTAATGAAAACTAATGAAAACTGTTAGTTTGTTAGGCTCTGTTCATATTTGTGTTAGTTCTTTCCTCTTTATCTATTCAAAAAAAGATGTGACACCTTATTCTCCAATTTATGTCAGTGGGTTCTGTTACATGATAGTGACAATGATAACAGCTTTGTTATGTCTCATGTGAAACGAAATCCACAGCGATCCATGATAGTGCTTGTGCCTTGGCAGAGTCTACTTTTGTGACATCTAAACCGATGGAATCTGCTAAAAAAAACAGTGACAAGCTTTCAACTAGCCTGCAGCACCCCCTCGGGGAGATAAAATATCTTACAGCTTCCATGAATGGACACAGCAGGTCTTCTAGAGTGAGTGAGGCTAGGTCTACACAGCATAGAACAAAAAACTCGATGAAAACCAAAAAATTAAAAACTGCTTTGAAAGTCAGTTTTTCTTCCCAAGCAGCTGGGTTTCTGACAAGTTTTTTTGGGTGGTTTTCAGCTTTTTTTGCCATGTTTTTGGACTGTTTTGGGGGCAGTTTTTAAATGTATGCAAAATTCATATACCTTGTTAAACACCTGGGCAGTTTTTCAGCAGAACTGTCCAAAAACCGCACCAAAAAACGTCTGGCGCTTTACATAGACTTCAATAGTAAATTTTCTGCCCTGCTCTGTCGTTTTTTGCAATATGTTTGTTACAAAAAACGACCAGCAGCAAAAAGAGCAGCAAAAAAAAACGTTCTGTGGAGACTACAGAATAATTTTATTATAGATGTCTATGGGGCCTATTTTCTTTTTTTCATTGGTTTTAGAAAACGAAAAATGCTGAAAAAAACAACTGAAAAGCTGTACTGTGGAGACATATCCTGAGGCTCAGTCTTTGCAGCCTCTAAGAGGACCTATGACATCTCCAGATTTGTATTTTAGTAAATACTTATCGTGTTTTTCGCACAAAAAAAACATTTTAGTGCATCTTTTCTTAAATCTTTATTCTGTGTTGTTCCCCTGTTATTCCTTCTAGAAATTCAATACTAATCTGACAGCTAGGTGTTACTAATTGGAGATGTGTCACTGCACTTTGACATTGTCCTATCAGCACTGACAGTCATTGTGTGCAAGCACACATGCCTTGAAAATTGGAATTATAACACTCAGTTGACTGGTTCAGTCATAGATTTCTAGAAGGAATAACAGAGGAACAGCACAACACAGAGATATCAGAGAAGATGCTCCAGAATTGTTAATTGCAAGTAATTACTAACACAGACAGGTCAGGAGATATCACAGGTCCTCTTAAGTCTAATTTCCCTAACAGGGTATTTAAAAATGGATTTTCTGAATCAAACAATCACTGTAAGGCTATGTTCACACGGCTTAACTGCGGGGCGTAATTACGCCCCGCAGTTACGCCGTGTGGCCGGGGGCGGGAGCGGGTGAGGGAGCGGGGGGCCGGCACCTCGCCAGCCCATAGAGAATCACTGCTAGCGGCGCGTATACGGCGCTAGAAAGTGACATGTGAATTATCTGCCCCCTCGGCGTATTCGCCGAGCAGGGAGAGGAGACGTAATCCATAGTTCTCTATGAGAACTGTGGATTACCGTAATGAATGGGCCGTTTTCAGCCCGGAATTTGCGCACTTCGGCGCGTAATTACGGACTGAAATACGGCCCATCTTAAGCCGTGTGAACATGGCCAAACGATCAAAGTTCAAAACACATAAACTCTGTCTTTACATACTGCTCATTGTGGACCTTCCCTCTCCTTGTGCCATCTTATTAAAGGGATTGTCTAGAGAGCTTTGCAAGATCTCCTAATGCCCTGAAAGTATTATGTTAAAAAAAAACGTACTCAGTACTAAAGCTGCTCAAGCATTCTATCAAATCCTCCATCAATAATGTCCATCATTCACTAGACACCGATCAATAAACGGCTTTAGCAATCACGTCTCGTACATGCAAGGAAAGATCACTAAGGTTAAAGATTGTCTACAGTGGGGGACCAGCGGGAACACTGGAGTAGTGGTAGCACTGCTGCTGAGGCGGCATTAGCCATAAGTATTTTTATTTATGTTTACTCTAAAAAAGTCTGAGGCAATAGGGGATTTTGTAAAAAAAAAAAAACGAAATAAAACCCATTGAAGATCCAAGTTTCTCACACACATTTTTTCTAATATGTACAGCAGCCTTTAAAGAGGTTAATAAATAAAAAAAAAAAAGAACCAGGCTACCCCTTTAATTTGACACTTTGCAACCAACTAATAGTTTGTAAAAAGATACATATATGGTGACATGTATGAACAGGGCTGCATAAGATATCTGGCCTCTTTTCAGCCCAGTATCAGGCGCAGCCCCGTTCATACATTTTTAAATCTCCTACCTGCCATTATCGGGCACATTATATAGCGCCTGCCGCGCCTTATAATGCGTCTGATCTCGGGGGGCATGCGGGAGGGAGGTGCACTAGAACCGTAGCTTCGCTATGGCATTCCTAGGTGCATTACTGTTGGAACAGGTAAACCACTTTCAAAGCGGTATACCTGAGCCAGAACGGTCGACCGAGCGCTAGAATGTGCCTGAATTGCCACTGTAGAGCGAGTTGATAAATCAGGCGCATTCTATGCCATTATTATGCGCATAAAATTTCACGTTAACACCCCAAATTTCATGCATGTCGCCTGTAATGTGTAGCAGAAGGTATAAACAGTGGAATAGATGGATGTAAGTTGCAGTGCAATACACAGGCAATACGTTTCTATTGTACCTTTTTGCAGGCAGCATTCACAGAAGACATGACCACAGTTGGTTATGGCAAATCGAGGGGTTTCGCTGCTTGGCTGTCGAAAGCAGATGTTACATCGTAACATTCTATGTGCGTAGTAAGATCAGCGGAGACGTTGTGGCTATAGAAATGTACAAAAAGAAATATTATCAGTGTGCTGAAGAAAAGGAAACACCAATCAGAAATAAATGGAAAAGTAAAATTGGTAAAAAATATTTCCCCCCAAAAAATGTTTTAATCCAAAATTAATGGGATTTGCAGGTTCCAGATTATTAAAGTAGAAATAAAGCCTTAATACAAAACTTCTCTAAGTAACATTTTTCTTTATCATAAGAGCTCCTGATTTCCTAGACGCCTGGGAACCAAATATACTGTGACACTCCACTTCTTTTCACGCTTCCACACTGCCACAAACAACATCAGGACATTGCATGCTTTTCTGATCGTGAGGAGTCTGGTCTGGGGTCTGCGGCTAAGACACAGCTGGGAGTAACATCACCATCCTGGCCAGGGCTGCTAGAGCAGAGGGAGGTGGACAGTAACTTAGGAAACCTTCTGTAAATAAGCTGGAGATAAGATCTGCTCTAATTCTTAAACGAAGCTAAATCAGAACAGCAATGTATATAGTAATAGTTATTATTTACATTTGACTACATGTTTAACCCCTTACCAACAATAGATGGATGAGTATGTTCTATTGTTAGTAAAGTCCTATGTAGCGGGCTTACTGCTAATTACCAGCTCAGATCACTGTTGCTTAACCCCTTGGCTGCCGCGGCATATAAATAAATGAGGTAATAGAACCGCCATCTTGGTACACCCTTTTGCATTATTTATATAGTGGTCAAGTAGCCTACGGGGACTAAATGTGAAGGTTAAATTAAAAAAAAGTTTTAAAAGTATAAAAAAAATCCTAAAAGTTCAAATCACCCTTTGCCATTTTATAAATAAAAAAAATGAATAATGTACGCATAATTTGTATTGCCGCATCCATTAAAGTCTGATCTATTAAAATATAACATAATTTATCCCAGATGCTGAATACCGTAGAAGAACATAAATTTCAAAAGTCAAAATTGCAGGTTTTTTTTGGTCATTTCTTGTCCCCTAAAAATTGGAGTGAAGTGATCAAAAACTCATGTATCCCAAAATGGTACCAATAAAGACCACACACTGCAAAAAATGTGCCCTCAATCCGATCCATATGTGGAAAATGAAATAAAAGTTACTGGTCACAAAGAATGGCGCCGCAGCGCAAGTGTAAGAAATGGACAATGTTTGTATTTTTGTAAATACTAAAACATAGCGAAAACCCATATTTGGTATTGATGGAATTGTATGGACCTGCAGAATACAGATAACACGTCATGTATAACAAAGATAGAACACCATAAAAACAGAAGGCCCTGAAAACATGGTATAACCACGCGTTTAGATTTTTTATTTTACATTTCAACCCCACCCCCACATATAATTTATTTTCGGTTTCCCCGTATATTTTATGGTTCAGTCAAAAGTACATCTTGTCCCACGAAAAGTAAACCCCCATGTGTCTATGTCACTGATGGTAAACCTTTTAGAGACAGAGCGCTCAAAACCCACTTATTTATCGCACAGTGCCGACACATCAACTTAACCTAAATACTGAGGTGACAGCTTTCTCTGTTGCCCATAGCAACCAATCAGAGCTCAGCTTTCATTTTTCCAGAGCAGTAGAAGAACTGAAAGCTGAGCTCTGATTGGTTGCTATGGACAACAAAGACAGCCTTACTATTAGACCCCTTTGATAAATGAGGCCCATTTTGTTTAACTTCATTAGCACCCTCGTTGTCATGGCAACTGAATGGCATTCTGCGCTCTTGTCACGGGAGGAGGGAGACCATCGAGCACAGGAGGGGGTGTGACATCAATTTCTAAAGGTTTAGATGCCACGGTCATGTTGACTGTGACATTAAGTGGTTTGGATCAGAGTCATGTTTAAACCCGACTGCTAATGTTGGGTGTCAGCTGTAACAGTTGGCACCCACAGGGTATGTAGTGAGTGGGCTCCATACATTCTAAATGCCTCCATTAATAGTCCATGTAATAGTGCAGCATGGGACCTTAAAGGCATAGTTGCCAACTTTTGAAAATGGAAAAGCAGGAGACTGAAGAGGGCGGAGCGCGTAGTGCACCGCGTCCAAAAAAAATTGCATGGACACGCCCATCTTTTTGTTGTGCCACGCCCCTTCAAAAAGCCACACCCACTCCACCTAACTGCATAATGGCTTTGGAAGAAAGCCAGGTAGATGCCCTTATAGCCAGGTAGTAGCCCCCCATACCCAGGTAGTGCCCCTTACAGGCAGGTAGATGCCCCCTTGTAACCAGGTAGATGCCCCCCTTTGTAGCCAGGTAGATGCCCTCCTTTGTTAGCCAGGTAGTTGCCCTCCTTTGTTAGCCAGGTAGTTGCCCCCCTTTGTTAGCCAGGTAGTTGCCCCCTTTTAGTAGCCAGGTAGTTGCCCCCTTTAGTAGTCAGGTAGTTGCCCCCTTTAGAAGCCAGGTAGTTGCCCCGAGGTACTTTAGTAGTCAGGTAGTTGCCCCCCTTTGTTAGCCATACAGTGCCCCCCTATAGCTAATAAAAATAAAGTAATAAAAGCCACTTACCTCACCAGGCTCCCTGCAGCGTGGCCAGCTACGGACATCTCCCAGCCGATCACCTCAGCGTCGCAGGGGGAGTGAGTGCAGCCACGCGTCACACCCTCTGCGACGCTGATCTGTATGTACAGCGTGCACCGGAGCTGTACATACAGGGGGAGAAGGAAGGAGGGGAACGATCCCTCCTGCCTCCTCCCTGCACAGTGACAGTCTCCGGATGGGTGAGCGGCCGCTTCACCCGCCTGTAGGAGCGGCCCGGCGGCGCAAGAGTAGTAGCAGCAGCGCTACTCTGGCACCGCGGTAATTTAAAGAACCCACGCTGCCTGCTGGCGGCGGGAGGTTCGCCAACTCTGCCGGGAGAGCGGGGGGGACCCCAATTAGCGTGACCTCCCCCCCCCGCCAAAAGCGGGGGAGTTGGCATGTATGATTAAAGGGAACCTGTCACATAGGTTATGCCCCTCTTGCTGAGGGCAGCACAAGCTAGTGACACACCTGCTGTTTCCAGCGCTGTGTCCCTTATTCTGTAAGATGCTTTAGTTTTAGAGCATTTAATGCTCAAATCTTATTCATGAGTAGGTGTTAGCCCTGCCCACCAAAGGTTAGCCCCTCCCACTGACAGTTATTCACATGTTTCTACCTATTCAAAGTAATAGGTTTATCAGTTGAGGTGGGCGGGGCTAGCTTCAGGTGGGCGGGATTTGAAAAAAACTGACTCTCTGAATGACTCTTCGAATGACTCTTCTGGCTGAAAACTGCAGATTTGAGCATTAAATACACGAAAACTACAGCATCTTAGAGAATAAGGGACACAGCGCCGGAAACAGCTGCATACACTGACTCAACAGTCACTATGTAAACAGAGGTGCTCACAGGAATGTAATCAGTACAAAGCTGGAGGGTGTTATACACTAATGTGGACACATACAGTGATAACTATGTGTACATAGTGACTCATGACTGCTAGAGTCTAGTTGCCTTCATTACTGTGTACTGTTTTCACCTCTTCTGATAGAAGGAGATGTCTTTTTGATAAATTTGCTAAATAGACCTTTTCACCTGGTCAGAAGACTTGCATTGATTGATTGACTGAATGTGCATTAGGACCTCTGATATCATCCAACAGCAGTAGAAAAAAAAGTCTGCCTATTGCTCTTTATATAGTAGTGGTGCCAGGGTAAAGCATCATGAGACACCTCTATGACATCGCTGGGTGCAGAGATGAAATAACTAAGGGGTTAACAAACTTCTTAAACACTGCTTTAAAGGGGTTTTGCCACGATGTAATGTTGACGTGGGATCCTCCAAAATGGGTATTTAATCACTTTTCTAAATATATGTGATTACAAAAAATGAAGCCTCTGAGAGCTACAGCTTTCTTTACAAGCCCTTAGTTACTTAAAAGTTTACATTAGACACGAACAGCAGCTGACAGTATCTGACCTGTCCGCGCTTGCGTTGTCTGCACTTCTTTTCTAATGACAAGGAACATGAATGAGCTTCCACGGGACTGTGGAGAAAGTGCAGTGTATGAGGCTTTAGGCTGTATAGACAATCCACTGGTTGTAATGTTATTATTTGAGTGCACACGCTCCCTTATTTCTCCCTCTGTGCTCCTAGCTGCTCAGACCCCTCCCTCTCCAGTGTTCATGATTTGTTTATATTTTCTCCTGAGCCAGATAAGAGGAAAGCAACTCACTTTGTGGCAAAACCCCTTTAAATACTTTAAGGGGCGTAGTTTCATAGATTGAGTCATTTGTGGGGGTGTCTAACATACAGAAACCTTGAACCCACGTTAGAACTGGACTGATCCCTAAAAAAAATCTATGTTGCAAATTTTGTTTAACATGTGAAAAATTACTACTAAAATGTTGTGAAAAAATAAAAAGTCATTTAAAGAAAATGATGCCAACCTACAGTAGACCTATGGTAGATGCTAGTAATAAACTATTTCGTGTGGAATATTTTTTTTTCATGCAGAAATTTTTAGACTTTGAAAATGGCAAATTTTTCTAAATGTTCACGATATTTTAATATTTTTCACAAATAAACAAGGGTCTTAACTTAAAGCACAATGTGTCACGAGAAAACAATCTCTGAATCACTTGGATAGGTAGAAGTGTCAGAAAGTTATTCTCACATAAAGTGACACATCAGATTTAAAAAAATGGGGCTTTGGTCAGGAAGGTCAAAACTGGCTGCGGGCACGGGGTGAAAAGAATCCCTATCAGAAGCAACAGGGAGAAGACTGATAACTGCTTCATTAGTCATCTGACAGCCCTTGGTCTACTAAAGAGACTGCAAAGTCACTGGGGCATGATGAGGAGCTTGTGTATGTGGAAGAGGTAGAGCATGCTAAAACCAATGTCCAGCCACTGCTGCCACTCACTCCGCTTTGCTCCGTGTGCTCCCAGCGTTCTGCTGACTTCTCTTCCAACTCCCAGCAGTGCACACTTCATGAATTCCAGCTCCTTCCATGACCTAACACTACAGCGGCAATGAAATAGTCCACATTAAAACGCCTGCTAACACCAGCTGGGTGGCAACCCTGGCCAGCAGTGAAAGCAGGGCCATGGCATGCATGCCCACAGAGAGGGCACTGACTGCTACCTCTGATATGTGTGCCATAGGTTCACCACCACTAGTCCATGTAGATAGAAAAAAAAAAGTTATGGCTCTTGGAAGGTGAGGAGTAAAAAAACGAAGAGCCAAAAAATTATGACTGGCTGTCAGGAAGGGGTTAAAGCTAATTATTGTGATGAGAAATACCTCTAAACCCTGGATTACATCTGCATTGGAGGTTTAGTTTGGAACCTCTGTCACAGAGGTGGCACTGGATCCGTTTTATTATGGAGACCAATGGCACCCGATGGATCCCATTGACTACAATGGGTTTTCATTATTGTGTCCGTAATCTTAACATAAAAACAAATAAAGCGATGAACGCTGCTCTCTTTTTCCAGCAGTCTGGAGAGAATCTGCAACAGAGGCTCCAAACAGAACGTCTGACACATATGTGAACTGGGCCTTAAATTCTGGACATCATTCATTTAGAGGGTCTACTCTGGGGCCTCCATTCATTTAGACGGTCTACTCTGGGGCCTCCATTCATTTAGAGGGTCTACTCTGGGGCCTCCATTCATTTAGAGGGTCTACTCTGGGGCCTCCATTCATTTAGACGGTCTACTCTGGGGCCTGCATTCATTTAGAGGGTCTACTCTGGGACCTGTATTCTTTTAGAGGGTCTACTCTGGTTCCTGTATTCATTTAGATGGTCTACTCTGGTTCCTGTATTCATTTAGAGAGTCTACTCTGGGACCTGTATTCTTTTAGAGGGTCTACTCTGGTTCCTGTATTCATTTAGATGGTCTACTCTGGTTCCTGTATTCATTTAGAGGGTCTACTCTGGGGCCTGTATTCTTTTAGAGGGTCTACTCTGGTTCCTGTATTCATTTAGAGGGTCTACTCTGGGACCTGTATTCTTTTAGAGGGTCTACTCTGGGGCCTGTATTCTTTTAGAGGGTCTACTCTGGTTACTGTATTCATTTAGAGGGTCTACTCTGGTTCCTGTATTCATTTAGATGGTCTACTCTGGGGCCTGTATTCTTTTAGAGGGTCTACTCTGGTTCCTGTATTCATTTAGAGGGTCTACTCTGGGACCTGTATTCTTTTAGAGGGTCTACTCTGGTTCCTGTATTCATTTAGATGGTCTACTCTGGTTCCTGTATTCTTTTAGAGGGTCTACTCTGGTTCCTGTATTCATTTAGATGGTCTACTCTGGAGCCTGTATTCTTTTAGAGGGTCTACTCTGGTTCCTGTATTCATTTAGATGGTCTACTCTGGGGCCTGTATTCATTTAGATGATCTTCTCTGGGGCCTGTATTCATTTAGATGATCTTCTCTGGGGCCTGTATTCATTTAGATGATCTTCTCTGGGGCCTGTATTCATCTAGAGGGTCAACTCTGGGGCCTGTATTCATTTAGACTGGCTACGCTGGGGCCTATAGTCATATAGACATTTTTTTAGAGCGTCTATTCTGGGGGGGGGGGGGTCTGTATTTATTTGGAGGGTCTACTCTGGGGCCTGTATTTATTTAGAGGGTCTACTCTGGAGTCTGTATTTATTTAGAGGGTCTATTCTGGGGGGTCTGTATTCATTTAGAGGGTCTACTCTGGGGCCTGCACTCATTTAGAGGGTCTACTCTGGGGCCTGCACTCATTTAGAGGGTCTACTCTGGGGCCTGCACTCATTTAGAGGGTCTACTCTGGGGCCTGCAATTATTTAGAGGGTCTACTCTGGGGCCTGCACTCATTTAGAGGGTCTACTCTGGTTCCTGTATTCATTTAGATGGTCTACACTGGTTCCTGTATTCATTTAGAGGGTCTACTCTGGGGCCTGTATTCTTTTAGAGGGTCTACTCTGGTTCCTGTATTCATTTAGAGGGTCTACTCTGGGACCTGTATTGTTTTAGAGGGTCTACTCTGGGGCCTGTATTCATTTAGAGGGTCTACTCTGGTGCCTGTATTCTTTTAGAGGGTCTACTCTGGTTCCTGTATTCATTTAGAGGGTCTACTCTGGGACCTGTATTCTTTTAGAGGGTCTACTCTGGTTCCTGTATTCATTTAGATGGTCTACTCTGGGGCCTGTATTCATTTAGATGATCTTCTCTGGGGCCTGTATTCATTTAGATGATCTTCTCTGGGGCCTGTATTCATTTAGATGATCTTCTCTGGGGCCTGTACTAATTTAGAGGGTCTACTCTGGGGCCTGTATTCATTTAGAGTGTCTACTCTGGGGCCTGTATTCATTTAGACATTTTTTTAGAGCTTCTATTCTGGGGGGGGGGGGGGGGTCTGTATGTATTTGGAGGGTCTACTCTGGGGCCTGTATTTATTTAGATGGGTCTACTCTGGAGTCTGTATTTATTTAGAGGGTCTATTCTGGGGGGTCTGTATTTATTTAGAGGGTCTACTCTGGGGCCTGCACTCATTTAGAGGGTCTACTCTGGGGGCCTGCACTCATTTAGAGGGTCTACCTCTGGGGCTGCACTCATTTAGAGGGTCTACTCATGGGCCTGCACACATTTATAGGGTCTAATCTGGGGCCTGCACTCATTTAGAGGGTTACTCTGGGGCCTGCATCTCATTTAGAGGGTCTAATCGGGGGCCTGCACTCATTTAGAGGGTTAATCTGGGCCTGCACTCATTTAGAGGGTCTACTCTGGGGCCTGCACTCATTTAGAGGGTCTACTCTGGGGCCTGCACTCATTTAGAGGGTCTACTCTGGGGCCTGCAATCATTTAGAGGTCTATTTCTGGGGCCTGCACTCATTTAGAGGGTCTACTCTGGGCCTGCACTCATTTAGAGGGTCTACTCTGGGGCCTGCACTCATTTTAGAGGGTTAACTCTGGGGCCTGCACTCATTTAGAGGGTCTACTCTGGGGCCTGCACTCATTTAGAGGGTCTACTCTGGGGCCTGCACTCATTTAGAGGGTCTACTCTGGGGCCTGCACTCATTTAGAGGGTCTACTCTGGGGCCTGCACTCATTTAGTGGGTCTAATCTGGGGCCTGCACTCATTTAGAGGGTCTACTCTGGGGCCTGCACTCAGTTAGAGGGTCTACTCTGGGGCCTGCACTCATTTAGAGGGTCTACTCTGGGGCCTGCATTCATTTAGAGGGTCTACTCTGGGGCCTGCATCCATTTAGAGGGTCTACTCTGGGGACTGCATTAATTTAGAAGGTCCACTATGGGGCCCGTATTCTTTTAGATGGTTGGATTTATTTAGAGGGTCTACTCTGGTTCCTGTATTTATTTAGATGGTCTAGTCTGGGGTCTGAATTTATTAAAGGGTCTACTCTGGATCCTTTATTTATGGGGGTCTACATTTTTTAATTGGGTCTTCTGTGTGGTCTGCATTTAGTTAGAGGGTCTTATCTGGGGCCTGTATTTAGAGGATCTACTATGGGGGTTGTATTTATTTAGAGGATCTACTATGGGGGTTGTATTTATTTAGAGGATCTACTATGAGGGTTGTATTTATTTAGAGGATCTACTCTAGGGTCTGTATTTATCAAGAGGGTCTGCTTTAGAGTATGTATTTATTTAGAGGGTCTGCTCTGTGGCCTTTGTTTATTTAGAGGGTCTGCTCTGGGGTCTGTATTTATTTAGAGGGCCTACTCTGGGGCCTGTATTTAGAGGATCTACTATGGGGGTTGTATTTATTTAGAGGATCTACTATGAGGGTTGTATTTATTTAGAGGATCTACTATGGGGGTTGTATGTATTCAGAGGATCTACTATGGGGAGTCTGTATTTATTAAGAGGGTCTATTCTGGGGTCTGTATTTATCTAGAGGGTCTATTCTGGGGGTTTGTATTTATCTAGAGGGTCTATTCTGGGGTCTGTATTTATCTAGAGGGTATATGCTGGGGTCTGCATTTATTTAGAGAGTCTATTCTGGGGTCTGTATTTACTTAGAGGGTCTATTCTGGGGCCTGTATATAGTAAAAGCATCTCCTCTGGGGTCTGTATTTAGAGGGGCTACTCTGGGTTCTGTATTAATTTAGAAGGTTTACTCTGGGGCCTGTATTTATTAAGAGGGTCTACTCTGGGGTCTGTCTTTAGTAACAGGGTCTACTCTGAGGTCTGTATTTATTAAGAGGGTCTACTCTAAGGTCTGTATTTATTAAGAGGGTCTACTCTGAGGTCTGTATTTATTAAGAGGGTCTATTCTGGGGCCAGTATTTATTTAGAGGGTCTACTCTGGGGCCTATATTTATTTATCGGGTCTGCATTTATTCAGGGGGATTATTATCCTGTATAATGGGGCGGGGCATAAGGTGATAAACGTTATGCAGTCATTACTGTGTATTTTGTAAATTCCTTCATAACGTTGAAGGGAAAATGTCACATAGATTATGATGCCCTTGCTAGTGACAGACATGCTGTTTCCAGCGCTGTTTCCTTTATTCTGTAACATGCAGCAATTTCAGAGCATTTAATGCTCAAATCTGTCAGTTTTCAGCCTGTTCTGACAGAGAAGAGTCCAGCTTATTAATGATCATGCATTAGCTCCACCCACCTGGTGGTTTTTCATGAGTGGGCAGAGCTAGTCATGGGTGGGCAGGGTTAACACCTGTTCATGCATTAAGTGGACTCTTTTTCTGGCAGAACAGGCTGCAAACTACCAGATTTGAGCACTAAGGGGGACATTCATGAAAACTGTCTTGGTCTAAGACTTTTTTTGTTGCCCATAGCAACCAATCAAAGCTCTCCTTTAATTTCATATAGTGCCCTGAAAAAAATGAAAGGGGCGCTCTGATTGGTTGCTATTGGCAACAAGAAAAGTTTTAGACCAAGACAGTTTTCATACATGTCCCCCAAAATGCTCTGTAATTCCTGCATCTTATAGAATAAGGCTATGTCTACACTGCATTGGACAAAAACAGCGCCCAAAAGGGGCCGTTTTTTCTCCGATGCAAGACCGAAGTTTTTGTCACGCTTTGTACAAAAACCCCTGTTTCTTCTCGTTTTCCTGACGTCACCCATACAATTGTATTGTATGGGAAGACAGCAAGAAAATGAGAAGCGCCGGCGTATTATACAACATGTTGTATAATACGCCGCTGCTGAAAGACGAGCGGAGAAAAGACGAGCTGTGTAGACAGCAGCTCGTCTTTTCTACTGAAGTCTATGGGGCCGCAGGAACGATCGGATCTTAGGAGCTTTAAAAAAACAAAAAGCGCCGAAGATACGATCGTTTTCCTAAGCGGTGGAGACATAGCCTAAGGGACGCATCAATAGAAACAGCAGGTCTGTCGCTAGTTTGTGCTGTCCTCAGCAAGGGGGGCATAACCTATGTGACAGGTTCCCTTTAAAGGTCAGTGCTGTAAACAAGGGCTAGTTTACTATATTTTATGAATTATTGCATACTGTATTGATGAAAAGTCACTGCAATTATACAGGGATAGAATTAATAGAAACATGCACACTGTGTTCGTATACCTCCATATGTCATTGGCTTAACCCCTTAACAACCCTGGAAGTATGAGTACGTCCCAGGGCCGCTAAGGGGCTTTGCAGGGGGATCACTCCGCGACCCCCCCCGCACAGCCGCCGGGTGTTAGCGGCTGATCGCCGCTAAAACCCGGCAGTAACAGCGCCGGTGGGTGGCGTCGCCCGCTGGCGCTGTTTAACCCGTCAGACACCGCGGCAAAGATGGCCACGGCGTCTGAACGAATGACGATCGGTGCCACGCAACGATCGTCAGGGTGATCGGCATCGCCACAGCATAGCTGAGGCGATCCGACCCCCGGACACGGCAGTGGGAGCACTGTGAAGGCTACCATCACTGCCATGTCCCGGTTTACCCCACTGCCGGCCGTAGACAGGAAGTGGGAAAACCGCCATTTTGGTACAGTCTAATGCATTGTCTATGCAATGCATTAGACTGTATTAACAATCACGCCCCCTAGTGGTCAAGCACCATAGGGGGACTCAATGTTACAGTGAAAAAATAAAGTTTTAAAGTACAAAAAAAAAGTATAAAAAGTTCAAATTACCCCCCTTTCCCCATTTTACAAATAAAATCATTAAAATAATAAAAAAGTTACACATTTTTGGTATCGCCACGTCCGAAAAAGTCCGATCTATAAAAATATAACATCATTTATCCCGTACGCTGAACACCGTAGAAGAAAAAAAATGGAATAAAAGTGATCAAAAAAGTCGCATGCATTCCAAACTGCTAGCGATAAAAAGTACACTTCAGCCCGCAAAAAATGCCCCTCACTGACGTCCGTAGGTGTTAGTGCAAAAAAGTTATTGGTCGCACAAACTGGCGCCGAGGCGCAAATTTCAAAAATAGAAAAAGTTTGAAATTTTTTTTACGGTACCACAACGTAACGGAAACCCTACATGTTTGGTATTGCCGAATGCGGGTCAATCTGTAGAATACAGGTAACACATTATATTTACCGAAGATGGAACGCCGTAAAAGCAAAACACCTGGAAACATGGCGAAAATACATTTGTTTTCAAAATTTGTCCCACTTGGAATTTTTTTGCGGTTTCCCAGTACATTCTATAGTACAGTGAATGAGACCATTAGAAAGTACATCTTGTCCCGCAAAATAAAAGCCCTCATGGTCTATGTAGGTGGAAAAATCAAAAAGTTATGGCTTTCAGAAGGCAAGGAGGGAAAAACTAACGTGTCAACAACAAAAAACGCCGGGTCCTTAAGAGGTTAAAGGGGTTTTCTCATCATGCTGTTTCACAGGGTCACAGACAGCCTCAAACTCACACTGTCAGTTCAAGCTGTAGGTGGTTCTGTAGCAGTGATTAGCTCCTCTATAACAAACTGAGTTTTACAGAGACATAAGTGCAGAAGGTAAGTAGACAGAGTTTGAGACCTGCCAGAAGTGAAAGCTAGTGTTTTCAATGGTAATTAATCTCATCTTATTAGAGATAAAGACTCTGCTCTGCTCCAACCATGGTGACGTCAATCAATGCTCTCTGTCTAATCAGGAAGGGAGATATTGATTACACTTGTGTGTAGTGAGAGCAGATAAAATCTCTTATCTTCTGACTGGGGCAATTTCAAATGAGCAATGTACTTAGTAAAAGTATTCAACTACCTGTCATGTTGAAAGCTCATCACTGTAGTAAGAAAAACCCTTTAACTGCACTGCACTACTGAGTCACAAAAAGGTGATTAAAAAAAATATCCATATATTGCTAAATTTTAACCAATGTCTTGTTTACTTAGAGTGATATAATAGCATTGTGTGACTGACATTTTTTGGAAAAGTGACAACAGGAAGCCCAGACACTTGTCACCTTTCAGTTAGCTTTTTGGTAAACTGTTGTCTTGTTACTGATTGTATTCAACTGTGTTTTATTGGCATTTCAAGAAAAATATGGTAACAGAGTATTACAGTAATCAGCAGTATCATCATTGTTGCTGTAAACAATAACCTTACAAGTGCAAAGAAGAAAAATAAAGATATTTAACAATAGAAAATTTCGATCCTTTGAATTGCTCTAGATTATGCAAGATCAAACTCCAATCGCTATTCTTAATAAGTCACAAACACAATCGCCTGTAATGGTCACAACCATATAACAATTTAACAACACTCAGACAACAGACACGATACAAAAGGGTAGGGGGAGTATTGTTATTCCCAGTAGGCACGTAAATTCGAATCAGGGAACGCTTCCAGTTTCAAGTCGGGTCTCGTTTCACCTCGGTACTACATCATGATCCTTGGGTGGCCACATAAGCGTCCCAAAGGGCCCATGTCTCCTCAAAGTTATCCATATTGTTCTTCAGGGAGGCAGTAAGTTGTTCCATTAGTCTTACGTCTTTAAGCCTATGAAGCAGATCATCTAAAGTAGGAGCGTTCATACGCTTCCAGAATGCGGAGATCAGGCATCTTGCTGCCGTTAATATGTGTAAGACTATACGCAAGGTAGTCTTCCTAACCTGAGGAATATGAATATTCAACAAAAAACATAGCAAAGTCATAGATAGCTTAATTCCAGTGACATCTTTCACCAATGCTCTAACCTCCTTCCAGAAGTTCCCTGTGTACATTCCCAGAAAATATGAAGTATGTTTGCTCCACTCGACCCACATCTCCAGCACCGATCTGGTATGCCCGGGTTCAGTTTGTGGAGTAGAGCTGGCGTATGATACCACCACATTAGAATTTTATATTGATTCTCTTTGTATAAGTTACATTGAGACGTCTGGCCTGCTCTCTGCCATATCAATCTCCATTCCTCCTCAGATAACTTCCTGCCCAAGTGTCCCTCCCACTTCCCCATATAAGAATGATTAGGGAGCTCCTCCGGACAGGGGTTTAATAGCATAGAATAAATCTGGGATATCAATCCCCAAGTTGATAATTTGCATGTTAATTCAAATCCAGTCGGTTTGGTAACCTTACCGGAACCCAACACTGATCTAGAAAAATGGACAATTTGTAGGTAAGAGTAGTGACTGCTATTCGGTAGATGGAATCGGTCCTGTAAAGCTTTAAATGGGAGAATTTGTAGTGTTTTGTAGTCTACAATGTCTGCTATCCGGAGGAGCTTCCTGTCGTACCATGGTTTCATAGATAGATCATCAAGTCCTGTCGGAAACACTGGGTTAAAGAGGAACGAGGTTATCGCAGAAGACGCAGAACAGAGCCCAAATCGGTTTGCACAGCGGAGCCACACATCCCTAGTCAGAATAATAGGCCCTAACAATGGGTATGTCACTGGAACCTTCGAAGTTGCCCACAATAACGAGTTGGGATGCACTGGGGCCATCCACAACTTTTCTATTTCTGCCCATTTAGAATATGCATAAAGCGTGGACCAAGCAGGAAGGCGCTGGAGTTGAGAAGCCCAATAGTATTTTGTTATGTCTGGGACCGGCAGACCTCCCATCCTTTCGATCCGCCAGCATTGTACTCTTCTTTATCCTGTGTCTTTTTGATCCCCAAATGAATCTAAAGATCGACGCTTGCATGGCTTTTAGGTGAGCAAGAGGAACTGGAACAGGCAAAGCCTCAAATAAATACAACAGCTTAGGTAGTATGGTCATTTTGACCGGTGAAATTTTCCCCAGTAATGAAAGTGGCAATGCTTGCCATCTCTGCAATAGACCTCGCACCTCATGGTATATTTTTGGGAAATTATTACCATATAGGGAAGCATAAGAGGGTGTCAAATTCACCCCTAAACATTTCAAAGAGGTAGAACGCCAGTTATAACCATAATTATCCTTTAGTAACTTTAATTCTGCAGAAGGAATATTAAGTGGGAGAGCTTCCGTTTTTTTAGTGTTGATCTTGAAACCCGAGAGGTCATGGAATTTAGATAACAGCGAGTGGAGATTCGGAAGGGAGACATGCAATGAGGTCAGCGTTAACAACACATCATCTGCGAAGAGGGATAATTGGAATTCCCTATCTCTAATACAGACACCCTTAATGTCTGGGTGATGACGAACGGCGGATGCAAGTGGCTCGACACATAGGACTAACAGTAGAGGCGATAAAGGGCATCCGTGATGGGTGCCATTCGAGATGTGTATCAACGGAGACATGTTATGTGGAAGTCTAATCGTTGCAGTGGGTACTGAATAAATTGCACGAATCGCAGAAAGGAAGGGACCTGAAAATCCGAATGTCTCTAAAACTTTAAACATATAAGACCAGTTAAGCCGGTGGAATGCTTTTTCAGCATCTAAACTTAGGACAAGACCCGATTTGTTAATCCGATTCATCGCATCAATTAGGTTGATTGCACGCCTCGTGTTATCCCCCCCTTGGCGGTTTAGCACGAAACCTACCTGGTCTTTATGGACCAGCTGCGGTAACAAAAGTGCTAACCTATTGGCCAGAATTTTAGTAAAAATTTTTAGATCAGAATTTAATAGCGCGATTGGCCTATAGTTGCCTATTTCCAATGGATTTTTATCAGGTTTCGGAATTAAGGAGATATAAGAGTGTAAAAAGGTGGATGGAACCCCTGTACCTTGCAGAATGGAGTTATACCTGGTAAGGAGAGAGTGTTGAGTGATATGTCTTGTAATAAAGATATGTAAGACCGTCTGGCCCTGGAATTTTCCATTTGGTAAAGATTTTAAGACCTCGTTTACTTCCTCTGGAGTGACAGGCTCATTAAGAGTGGCCAAAGCTGCTGAGGTTAGAGACGGGAGATTACAAGAGGAGAGAAAGTCTGTTAGTACAGTATCTGTTCCCTAGCTATCGCATCTCTGGGGAGAGTCTCCGGGAGGGAATAGAGATCGGAAAAAAAGGCATGAAACATATGAGCAATTTTATTAGGGTCATAGATGATGTTATTATTCGAGTCGACTAAGGCATGAGGGGTTCGGTTGACTGCGTCCTCCCGTAGTTGTTTAGCTAGCAATGTGTGTGTTTTATTTCCCCTCTCATAGTATCGTTGTCTAGAAAATAAAAGAAGCTTTTCTGTCCTTTCATATTCCAAAGACCGTAGCTGGGACCTCACATCAACTATTTTACGCAGCTGGGACCTCCTGGGGTTATTACCTAATGCCTTTTCAAAGTCACTCAATTGAATTTGTAAACTTTCTCGACGTAGGTTGGCGTTTTTCTTAAGTCTGCTACCTAGCGCTATGCACCACCCTCTAATGACCGCCTTATGTGCTTCCCATAGAGTAAAGGGGGATGAAACAGAACCCTCATTCGCTATAAAATAGTTTGAAATATGCTGATTTAATTCCTCTCTCATCGGGGAGAATTTTATTAGCCTCTCATTGAGACGCCAATGGCAATGTCTGGTCGGTACGTGGTCCCTCCTCAAGGAGAGTGATATCGGCGTGTGGTCTGACCATGTTATTTGGCCAATTTCTGCATCCGTCAGAATATTGCCAAAGAAATAGTCAATACGCGAGTGGGATCTGTGATAAGGCAAAAAATAAGAGTATGACCTATCATTGGGGTGGGCTATCCGCCATAGGTAAAATAAACCGTATTTCCTAATAGTTCTGCGGAAGGCTTTAGAAAGTGCCTCCGATTACCTGTCCCCCACCCCAGATCCCACACGCAGCCTGTCCATTGTATCCGAAAAAGCCAGATTAAAATCTCACCCAATTATCACCATAGATGGCAAGCACTGTTGGATAATTTGAAATACTTTATTTAAAAATAAGTTTTGACCCTGATTTGGGGCATATAAGTTACACAACGTGAGCGGGGCCCCCAAGTATGTACCTCTCAGAATCACATATCTCCCCCCCGGATCAAGTTTTGAGTCGGTTACCGGAAACGGGCAGGTACGAGACAGCAGAATAGCCACTCCTGCCTTCTTTTTATCTGTAGAAGAGATATAACTAGTAGGGTAAATACTTCTAGAGAAAGCAAAATTTCCTTCCTTATTAAAGTGTGTCTCTTGAATAAGGACTATATCAGCCCTTGAGGCCTTTAGTTCAGAGAGCAACATACGCCTCTTAATTACCGAGTTAAGACCCTTGGCGTTGATGGAAAATAACTTAGCCATAGTTAATTATGGGTGCGAAGCCTAGCCCTACAAGCCTATAATTCCTAACAAATGTATGCCTTTGAAATATTGGGTAATAACTATAGACACAATAGGATAGGGACAGACAAGACAATGACATAAGTTTGAAACAATAATCGATTCATAACAGTAGTATAACTAATATGAACATAAACTAGCGTCTTGATAAACCAGAGTATATAACTCTGAGATAGAGAAAAGGCAGAGCGCCATACAGAAGATGGCGATGTGCCTTAGAAGTGGGGGTAATTGCCACCCACTTTTTTGAGCTCCCATGTAAAAATCAAACCAAGGAAAATTTGAAGAAAAAGGAAGCCCATAGCAGGCACGTCCTCTAATGGGGGAATAGTGGACGGCATTACGTACCAAACCTTAAGACCGAAAAAGTAATCAATGGAGGAAAAACAAAGTGCTGGGGACCAGAAGCACATTTCAGGTGAGAGAGGGAGGGAGGGGCTGGTAAGAGAAGGAGGGGAGATGGAGGGGAAAGGACGGAGAGAAAAAAAAAAAAGGGGAGTGAAGGAGGTGAGGATACAGGGAACAGTGATTCTATGAAACCAGCACTTCAGTGGTATAGGGGGCTATACGTTATAGACAAATGCATACTTAGCAGAATCTCATTTTAGGGAGAAGTCAGCAAGAACCTGCGTTAGGGACCCAAGAGCAGGAATCAGAAATCCAGAGAGAGAGAGAAACAAAGGTCCAGTCATATTCAGGTCTCCGTGGGTGAGCCGGATCCCGGTGAAGAACTTCCATATCTCGGGGTCGATTTCCGTTGTCTCTTAGGCTGTGGTGTCTGCCAGACCGGTGGAGGAGGTGGGGACGGAAACTCCAGTTCCCAGTCTGGAATATCCGGCACGGTCAGTTGAAAAGCAGAACAAAAGTGACGGAGGTCTTCATGTGATTTAAGAGTAGCAGATTTCCCTTCCTTCGTCGCAATGAGCATAAAGGGGAATCCCCATTTATAGATGATATTCCGCTTTTTAAGATCTAGAAGTAGTGGTTTCAGACATCGCCGTTTATTTAATGTCATCCATGACAGGTCTGGAAATAGCTGAACCTCAGATCCTTCATACATGACTGACCTCTGTTTTCTAGCTCGGCTCATAATTTGTTCCTTTAATTCGTGGTCGTGCAGGCAGCACACTATATCTCTAGGAACACCAGTCCTGATTTTTGGTTTTAGAGCCCTATGGGCCCAATCAAACTTAATGGTATGTGTTGGCGGTTCACCGAGAACTGTATTGAAGATATGGGTTAGAATCATGCGGACATCTTCTGGACCCTTAGATTCTGCTACTCCTCTGACTCTGATATTGTTTCGCCTACCGCGATTATCTAAATCTTCGAGCAGTATCTCTAAGTATTTGAGCTTGCAATGTAATTTGAGACTGCAGTCCAGAGACATAGGTTCTTGTTTCATCATGGGCCCCCTCCAGGTCTTCCACCCTATTTGCAATGGCTTTTAATTCCGAACGTACTGTCGCTATCTCAGTTTTGCAAGTGGCTTTAAGCTCTGCGACTAGAGCTTTGAAATCCTCTTTATTAGGGAGATGACTTAGATATTTTTGCCAGTCTTGGGACTGGGACATAGGAGCTGCATCTGCGTCAGAGGGACCCGCTAGGGACTCAGAGGATGAATGCCATGTGGCTCTAGAGGCATCTAATGAGCGCGGAGCCGAGTGGGTTTCCATTGTGTCTCCTACTGGATCTGTCCAAGCCTGGGACTGCGGACCTGTCTGGAATCCCAATTTCTTGGTGTTACCCGGGGTCTTAGGGGGTCTTGGCATGGTGAGTAAGGCCCCTGAGTCTCTCAGTAGGATAGTGCTACACCCTGTTGATGATGGTGTGGGTGAAGGCTTTGAAGATGACAATCTCCTTAGGTACTGTTTAATGGAGTGTTTACTTTCTATATTTGAAGTATGTCTCTTATAGATATGTTTGGCAGTGTTATTAATTTTAGCCAGGGCAAGGCTGCGTGGAGACAGGATTCAGTAGTTTATATTTCCATACAATTTAAGGGCTGTAAGTGCCAAGAGTATGCAGCAGAAAAAAGAAGAAAAAAAAAAAAGATAGGTGTGCACTCAGCTCACAACAGATTCATTAGATGATCTATGATAATGCCGCCCTCTTGTGGTGACAAGTAATTAGTGTCCAGCAGTTAGAGGTGCCGTGAGGAAAATGGCGCCTGTCAAGCCCAGTGGCGGGAAAATTCGCGGGCTTTTTATGTGATAGTTATGTCAAGTATTCCACCCCCACTATAGGGTCTGGTATGCTGAGGAATTTATGAAAAATTGATTAAATTATATCTCTGCAGCCTTCTTTTTGTGGGAGCAAGTGGTCTCCGTCTGTAAATTGGTACAGTGCCGTAGTATCTGTGAGAGGCGGTCTCCCTTCAATCCCCCCTACTCCACACTTTCCAGTTGGGGACTGTCCTCTCCTTTCTATCTCTGCCTTCAGCTGTGATGTGAAGAGGGCTCCGGGCGGATAGTCCTTTTTAGGGCCTTGGAGCAGCAGGCAGAGCATCCACCAGCCCACTTCTCCCTCCTACCTCCCAGTCCGTGTCCGGGCGTCACCTCGGGTCTCTCCGTCTGCGTCCGATGCAGTCCGCCAAGCTGTTGGACGACGTTAGGATGCAGGCGGCAGTCTGCTGGCGGTGGGGTTCACTTCGCCCGGTCCCGGAGCGTGATGCGGTCGCGCTGCAACTGCCGAGGAGAAGGAGCCGCACGTATCCCGGCCGGGGAGAGAAGTCTCGCGGCACTCAGAACTCCTCCGAATGGCGATCCGGCTGCTCTACAACTGTTCCCACCTCGGTGGGTAAGCCTCTGGCTCCACAAACTGAGTCCTGCACTAATTTAGCCCCCTAAAGTAGCGATGGGTCTCAGGATACATACTTTTTTGCGTTCATCTTGATCTGTGCCAGGCCACGCCCCCCTTGTTACTGATTGAACATGATGCCAAGATTATGTTCGTTTGTGTTGTTGGTTTATAGAAAGTTGTCTGCAGACATTTTTTCTTATCCCCCTTCTGAGAGAGAACATTCTTATTTTTACATGAACATAACTATATGAGGGTTTATTTTTTATGAGACAAACTGTATTTTAAATGGCACCATTTTAAGATGTTTTTTTCACTGGAGCAGAAAAAATGAAACACAATTCAACAATTAAATTCTGCACCATTTTTTGGGTGAGGGGAGAGTTTGTTTTCATGCTGTTCGTCATGCAGTATAAAAGGGCCGGCCAGGTGTACTATAGGATGATAGACTTGGAAGCTTTAATTAAAGGGATTGTCCAGTTCATATCAAGAGTTAAAGGGGTTGTCTCACTACAAAGATAAACTTTTAACACATAGGGAGCAGTAAATGAATATGTTTTTTTAATAGATTGCTTTGTTTATTTTTCTTTATTGTGGAGATAAAAGTGATTTTATCAGCACTGACTGCACTCAGGTTTCCCTAGGTTACCGACCAGCTCTGCCTTGCTGATTGTCTTATCTGTTAGCATAGATGACATCAAAACACCCCATTTTTGCCATTTTGGATATAAAAAAGTTAAATATAACTGATATTGTCATATCCATAACAGTCTGATCTATTAAAATATAACATTATTTATTCCCTACAGCACGTGTCACACTCAAGGCCCAGGGGCCAAATCTGGTCCTCATAATCATTTTATGTGGCTCTCAAGAGATTAGACATAGCGAGCAGGTATGGACAAGGTCCGGACACAGAAGGAAGACACAGCCAGCTCATGGCAGCATGACCATCTTATTCCCCAAATGCCTGGGGGACCCACAAGCATAAGGGTTTCAGGTGGTGATTATGTCCCAGGAATCCAGGGCATGTGCCTTGGATTGGTGCAGCTTAATTGTTTCTGTGTTCCCTGGATATTCAAACAGTTAAAAACCCTGGTGGAGCAGGGAATAATCAGTCTTGTAGGTTGCCAATAAGACATAGGCAGTGTGATGATATAGGTGTGCTTGGCAGTGCTTAGAGGTATGCGCTTATGCGGTGTCATGTTTTTGGGCAGGGCCCACTATACTGCTCTGCCCAGGAACCCGTAAAGCCCTGCTTGACAGAGTGCTAGTACCAGCACAGGGAGTAGGCACCATCTTGGAATCAGCGCACCTCCACAATGTTCTGTTCAGCAACTTGCAGGCGGTGGCACAGCTCTGACAGCCTTACCTCAGCACCCTAGCTACCAACTAAGGCCCTTTAAGGGCAACCATAAAGCTAATGTGGCCCTCGGTGATAATGGGATTGACACCCCTGCCCTCCAGTAAACACAATAGAAAAAAAATGCCCAACACCAAAACTGAATTTTTTAGGGCCAGTGATTATCCAACAAAAATTGAAATAAAAAGTGATCAAAAAGTGTCCCAAAATGTTACCAATATAAACCACGCTTCAGCTCAAGAGCCCTCACTCAGGTCCATAGATGGAAAATTAAAAATACTAACATTGGTCGCAGAAAAAAAAAAAAAATCAAGACATTTTTATTCTCTTTAAAACACTAAAGCATAAGGAAAAGTAACAATTTGGTGTCACTGACTAAATCTTACTGACCCACAGAACAGAGATCACGTCATTTACACTATACTGTGAGCTCCACAAAGAGTAACCCAAAAAACAAATTAGATGTAAACAAAACAAACTGCTGTTGTGGAAAGGGTTTAAAGGGGCTGTCTCACCACAGTGTTTACAGAGCCAAAAACAGCTTCCATTAATGCATCCTGTCTCTTTCTGGTCAGGCTATGGCTGGTTCTCTGGTTGTGATATCAGATCCTTATTCAAAGATCTGCAAATTACACGAAAGCAGGAGATGTTTATCCAAAGTCCAGAAAAGCTTCAGAGCGAAAGTAAACAAAAGTAATTAGTCTCCTTTGTTTGTTAGATCAGATAACACTCAAGTTCTTAAGCTGCTGGCAGTTCTGTGTGCCAACCTGTGTGATGACGTCATCCCTGCTATCAGATAAGACAAGCCGCAGAGACAGCAGGAAGAGCTGGTTGGCAACCTAGAGAAACCTGAGTGCACTCAGAGCTGATAAAATCACTTATCTTCTCATTAAAGAAAAATAAAACAAAGCAATACATTTGGAAAATGCATTCATTTACTGTCCCCTCTATGTTGAATGAAGCTGAAGTTGATTTCTTAGTCACAAGTTTCTTATTCGGGGCTGAAGTTGATTTCTTATTCACCCGTTTTTTTGTTTTATAAAAGGATAATGAATAGGAAAACTTACCAGCTTAATAAATGACATTACAGTGATGTGAACCAATGAGAAACCAACTTGGAAAACACTAACAGCTGACAAAATAGGCATCAAAGCAGAAACCTAAAACTAAGATTCAAAGGGTTAAAATGACTTTGGGCCACTGACCTCACACTGCCATCACACCAAGAGGGATGCCCACATCAAATTCAGTTTAGTTCAGCCTGGCTCAAAGTGGTTCTCTGCGTTAAAACTGGCATTAAAGTGGGCAGGCGGGCAGTTTTTACTGATTTGAACAAGCTACTGGTGTTTTTAAATGGTTAAATGACTTTGGGCCACTGATTCCACAAAGTCATCATACTAAGAGGGATGCCCCACATCAAATTTAGTTAAGTTCATCCTGGCCCAAAGTGGTTCTGGGTATTACAGCTCATATTAAAGTGCTAAAAGCAGGTGTGCTCTGCAACAGAATGGCAGAACTCCAGCCTCCTTCAACAGGTGAATGTGGGCATTAAATGGGCAGGCAGCTTCTACTTACTTCGTATAGATAAAGCTCTGCGCTTCTGTATCCGAAGATCATCATAAATTCCTGTTTAATTTGATGGGGTAAAGTTTCTTGCCATGAAAATGGCCGATGTTAGAAGTCCATGGACTCCTATTTGCACTATTGGTATTTGTCCTCCCACAGATGGAGTTTTAGGGCTTCAGTTATGACCTGAAGCCAAAACAAAAGTGTGAACATATCTGCAAGGTTTGTATGATCTCAACAAACACATAATAAATCTGGGGATATTTTTGCTTAGTGTTTGCCATCACGTGTTGTGTGGAGAAACAATGACTTTCACCTGTCAAGAGAACAGAGGCTGGAATACATTGTATACTATTCAGTATTATTCTACTCATGGTAAGGCTATGTCTACCCTGAAGTGGACAAAAAACTATCTGAAAACTAATTACTAAAAATGTTCATGAAACTGAGTTTTCTGGCCACTGCCTGTCAAAAGCAGCTGAAAAAATGGCCGTTTTTTGCCGCGATTTGTGTTTTTTGCCGCGATTTTTAGACGCGTTTTTTGCTGGTCTTTAAGCCTGTTTTTTAATGTATGCATAAATTAAGCCATTGGATGTAACCCCGCCCTACAAAAGGGTAAATAAAGCTCCTCTTTGCATTTATATGTAATCTTGTAGTCGTTTTACGGATATTGGCGCTAATAAAGCTTTCTCGCTTTTGTCGGCAAATATACGTTTTTTACGATTTTGGGCCTAAAGTCCAATTCTTAACGGATTTTGGTGCTAAGATCTGCAATTTTACGTTTGTCGCCAAAAATACATTTGTTTTTTTGTTTACAGATTTTGGCCCTAAAGTAAAAAAATTTTTAACGGATATTGGTGCTAAGATCTGCATTTTTATGGATTTTGGCGCTAATAAAGCTATCTCACGTTTGTCGTCAAAAATTCTTTTTTTTACGGATTTTGGTCCTATAGTCCATTTTTTTTTACGGATTTTGGCACTAATAAAATTATCTCACTTCGGATGCCAAAAATAATTTTTTTTTTTACAGATTTTGCCGCAGGAATCTGTTTTTTTTTTTTTTGACGGATTTTGGTGCTAAAATACTTAACATATTTTGGTGCTAATAAAGTTCTCACTTCGGATGCCAAAAATAGTTTTTGTTTTGTTTTTTTACAGATTTTGGCGCAAGAATTTGTTTTTTTATGGATTTTAGTGATAAAATATTTTTCTTAACATATTTTTGCGCTAATATAGTTAAGAATAGGATTTTAGTGCCAAAATCCATAAATAAAAAGGATTGTGGCACCAAAATTCGTAAAAAAAAAAAAAGTATTTATAGCGTCAGAAGCTAGATAACTTCGTTAGCGGCAAAATCTGTAAAAAAAAAAAAAAAAAAAAAAAAGTATTTTAGTGTCAAAATCCGTCAAAAAACGGATTCTTGCACTTTCCAAACAGTTTAGATGACTGAAAGAAGCTTGCTGGTAAGAAAGGCAGTTTAATTGGAGGGCAGGTAAAACTGCACCAAAACTGAGCGTGTGAAAGTAGCCGAACTGTGATAGAAAACATTTTAGTACGGCCGGGCAGACTAATCTCGCTTTACTTCAGCTGCTACCTGTCTCCATATAGTGTAATTAAAAATAAAAGCTAATGAGGCAGTGATTGTTGTCTCCACAGAATTAGATAAGAATATACTAGAGCAAACACAGGACATTAAAGGGCAATGGGTGAACTTTTTCTGAACTAGGGAGGGGGTTTTCCTTCACAGCTGTCAGGGGTAATGTCTAATAACACAGGCCACAGTCTGAAAGAAAAACCATAAGGCCTCATTCACACGGCTTATTTCACAACGGATTTGCGGCCGTGCATACGGCCGCAAATCCGTTGTGAAATCAGTTACAAACAAGTAACTGGCCGTTTTACATTGATTTTAATGGGAAATACGTGTCGTCGTTCAGACGACACTTATGTCCGTTCCGGATTGCGGCCGCGGAGTGAGGCCGCAAAACGGCTGCAAAAACAATGTGCATGTGAATTATTTCCCGACGGATTCACCACCTATAATGAATGGGGATGGTGAATCCGTCGGGAAATCAGTTCCAAATACGTGCCACACTTATTTGAAACTGATTTTTACCTGATTTCAGAACGTATTTACGATCGGCAATCCAATGTAAATGCATTCTGAAATAAGCCGTGTGAACATAGCCTAAGGGCATGTCCCCAAGGCACCGGTTTGCGGTTTTGCAAACCGTCTGAAAAACCGGCTGCAAAGTTTTACATGGTGCTCTATGGAAAACCCGTGCAGCAGTCCCCACTGCACGGCTTTTCCGCCCGGCGGTCCAAAAAAACATTGTGCTTGTTCATTCTTCCGTCCGGTTTTCGGACAGAATATGTACAAGTGAATGTGAAGGGCTCCAGCGGCCGTATGCACGGCACAAAAACAGGACAAATACCGGTCGGATAAACTGACCGGTATTTGTCCTGTGCCGTGTAAACAGGCCCTTAGGATGCTTTCACATGGTGCGTTTTTGATGCGTTTTTTGATGTGTCTTTTGGGGCAGAAGCAGTTAATGCTATACATTTCTGCACAAACACATAAAAAAAACACCTGCGTGTGAAAGCATCCTAAATCTATTTTTTCACTGCTGCTATCAGAGCTCACGAAGAAGTCACAGATAAGCCAGGAAGTCTTGCACCTAGAGGAACTTTAACAAATTATTTTAAAAAAAAAGGAAAAAAAAAAACAATAAAAACAAATAAAAAAAAACAGCTTTATATTGCTTGACAAACAATTACTAAGTTTTGATGGTAGTGTTCATTTAACGCCAGGTTTAAGGCCCAGCACCACTTTGGACCAGGCTGAACCAAACTTATTTTGATTTAGGGCCTCCTTCTTGGTGTGATGACAGTGTGGCCCTCTATCCCCTGAAGCAGCCAGGTTAGCTGGTGAAACATGTTGGGGAGGTCAGGCATGATGTTTTAAATAGTGATCTCTCACCTCTGTCTACAAGTGTCACCTGCTGCAGAGGGTATCAGAAAGAACACCTTATATGTTTTATGTCCATCGAATTAGGGAGGACTGCCCAAGTGGGATGTTTTGGATCCCTTATTGGAGTTAGTAAATTACTGTGTATATATAAGACTCCCTTGTTAACCAGACTTGATAATAGAAAAGGAGTTATTCCTTCACAACTAGAAATGGATAAATTGAGAGGTTAGAAATCAGGTTTTAAATAGTGTGTATAGAGGTTTAGTGTTATACAGAATAAAAGTTACGTTTTAGTGCTTTATAGATTGAGAACTGTTAGGCCATGTTCACACGGCTTAAAATGGGACGTATTTCAGTCCGTAATTACGCGCCGTACTGCGCGAATTACGGCAGGAATACGTCCCAGGCATTACGGTAATCCACAGTTCTCATAGAGCACTATGGATTACGTCTCCTCTCCCTGCTCGGCGAATCCGCCGCGGCGGGAGAAAAGTGACATGTGAATTACCAGCGGCGTATACGCGCCGCTAGTAATGATAGTCTATGGGATGCCGAGGTGCCGGCCCTCCGATCCCGCCCCCGTCCACACGGCGTAATTGCACCCCACAAATAAGCCGTGTGAACATAGCCTTAGAGTTTAAGTAAATATAGTGTGGCCCAAAGTCACTGAACCCTCTTGATCTCAGTTTTAGGTTTCTGCCCATTTTATACCAGCTGTCAGTGTTTTCCAAGCTGATTTCTTCTCCTTGGTCCACATCACTCTAATGACATGTATTAAGCTGATGAGTTTTCCTATTTATTATCCTTTTAAAAAACAAAAAAACTATTTTCCTGTGAATAAGAAACCTGTGAATAAGGAACCATCTTGGTTCATGCGGACACGAATCTTTGTAGTGAGACAACCCCTTTAAACATGGCCGCACCAGAGCCCCACAGTGCTCTGGCTGCGGGCTGGTTACTAGGACCCGTCCTCGCAGCGCCCCTCCTCTACACCCACACCGGACCTTTCAGCATCTACTCCACACAGAAGTCATGGCTGACGCCTCACAGATCAAAGGTCCAAGCCCAGTCACTGTGTTCATCTCCAGACACGTCAGACCCCTGCTTCCAGACGGCCCCGGTTACCTCACCACTTCCGCTCATTCCTATTGGCCCAATAAATGTGTTCGGCCTTCTGATTGGCTAGTTGTCGGTGGAAGTGACTTGTGATTGGTTGCAGTGTTATCATCCCTGAATGTCATTGGTCAAGCCCGCTTTGCCCGGTCGTTCCATGTACCGTAAGTCCAGGTGGCTGGGATCAGGCAGAGCGCTAGAACCGGGGAAGGGGAGGAGGACGGCTGACGGCCCAGCGCGGGGATCCACGGCCCGTCCCGCAGGTAGGTGACTGCCGCTCCGCTGAGTGTATATGTGTTCTTTATGTAAGTAGCGCACGGCTGCCGGATGGGAACCGGAGTGTCTTTAACATGACGGGAGTTCTGTGTGACTGTGTTCTAGATACAGAGGAGTGGAAGGTGGTTATGGGACTTGTAGTTCTCCGTATATCTAGAGCCCCTCGTCACCTAATGCTCAGCCAGTCATGACGGGGCTTGTAGCTCCCCTCTGCTCCCGGTTTAGCTTGGTTTCCAGTCCCCTAGGGCAGTGCTTTCCAATCTGTGGCTCTCAAACTGTTGAAAAACTACAACTCCCAGCGTTCCCTGCGAGCCTGTAGCTGCCAAGGCATGCTGGGATTTGTAGTTTTACAGCAGCAGGTTGGAGGCCACTACTTTAGCAGATATTTCGGCTCCTCCTGATAGGTTTGGTGCCACAGGGTTCATAAACCTATCAGTAACTACAGCTGTTCCTGGTGAAATGTCTGCAGCCGCATTGTAGCCCCCACCAGGCTCTGAGGCTTCATTACAAGGACTGTGTTCACAGCACAAATCCAAGTGCAGAGCCTCTTGTGGTTTTAGATGCAGATTTAAGCCTGTTCTGCTGATGGGCGTCTGGCCGACCCGACATGGGGCTCCTTTAATTTACTCTATGGGGCCTTGTATCGGCACATGTGAGCAGGTTCCCACTGGCTGACGGCCTGGCGCTGTCCTGTATACACGCTGATGACCCCCGCGCTGTCCTGTATAAACACGCTGATGACCCCCGCGCTGTCCTGTATAGACACGCTGATGACCCCCGCGCTGTCCTGTATACACACGCTGATGACCCCCGCGCTGTCCTGTATACACACGCTGATGACCCCCGCGCTGTCCTGTATACACACGCTGATGACCCCCCGCGCTGTCCTGTATACACACGCTGATGACCCCCGCGCTGTCCTGTATACACACGCTGATGACCCCCGCGCGGGCCTGGATACACACAGCTGATGACCCCCGCGCTGTCCGGTATACACACGCTGATGACCCCCGCGCTGTCCTGTATACACACGCTGATGACCCCCGCGCTGTCCTGTATACACACGCTGATGACCCCCGCGCTGTCCTGTATACACACGCTGATGACCCCCGCGCTGTCCTGTATACACACGCTGATGACCCCCGCGCTGTCCTGTATACACACGCTGATGACCCCCGCGCTGTCCTGGATAGACACGCTGATGACCCCCGCGCTGTCCTGAATAGAACGCTGATGACCCCCGCGCTGTCCTGAATAAACAGGCTGATGACCCCCGCGCTGTCCTGAATAAACAGGCTGATGGACCCCCGCGCTGTCCTGAATAAACAGGCTGATGGACCCCCGCGCTGTCCTGAATAAACACGCTGATGACACCCGCGCTGTCCTGATAACACGCTGATGACCCCCGCCTGTCCTGAATAGACACGCTGAGACCCCCGCGCTGTCCTGTATAGACACGCTGATGACCCCCGCTCTGTCCCCGTATAACACGCTGATGGGCCCCCGCGCGTCCTGTATAGACACGCTGATGACCCCCGAGCTGTCCTGTATAGACACGCTGATGACCCCCGCGCTGTCCTGTATAGACACGCTGATGACCCCCCGCGCTGTCCTGTATAGACCCAGATGACCCCCCGCTGTCCTGTATAAACACGCTGATGACCCCGCGCGTCCTGTATAGACACGCTGATGACCCCCGCGCTGTCCGTAAAAAACACGCTGATGACCCCCGCGCTGTCCCCGTATATACACGCTGATGGACCCCCGCCCTGTCCAGTATATACACGCTGATGGACCCCCGCGCTGTCCTGTATAAACACGCTGATGACCCCCGCGCTGTCCTGTATAGACACGCTGATGACCCCCGCGCTGTCCTGTATAAACACGCTGATGACCCCCGCGCTGTCCTGTATAAACCCCGCTGATGACCCCCGCGCTGTCCTGTATAAACACCTGATGACCCCCGCCCTGTCCTGTATAAACAGGCTGATGGACCCCCGCCCTGTCCTGTAAAAAACACGCTGATGACCCCCCCCCGCTGTCCTGTATAACACGCTGATGACCCCCGCGCTGTCCTGTTATAAACACGCTGATGACCCCCGCGCTGTCCTGTATAAACACGCTGATGAAAACCCCCCCGCGCTGTCCTGTATAAACACGCTGATGACCCCCCGCGCTGTCCCTGTATAAACACGCTGATGACCCCCGCGCTGTCCTGTATAAACACGCTGATGACCCCCGCGCTGTCCTGTATAAAACACGCTGATGACCCCCGCGCGTCCTGTATAAACACGCTGATGACCCCGCGCTGTGTCCTGTATAAACACGCTGAAGACCCCCGCGCTGTCCTGTATAAACACGCTGATGACCCCCGCGCTGTCCTTATAAACACGCTGATGACCCCCGCGCTGTCCTGTTATAAAAAACGCTGATGACCCCCGCGCTGTCCTGTATAAACACGCTGATGCCCCCCCGCGCTGTCCTGTATAAACCCCGCTGATGACCCCCGCCCCTGTCCTTATAAACACGCTGATGACCCCCCCCGCGCTGTCCTGAAATAAACACGCTGATGACCCCCGCGCTGCCCTGTATAAACACGCTGATGACCCCCGCGCTGTCCTGTATACACACGCTGACGGACCCCCGCGCTGTCCTGTATACACCGCTGACGGCCCCCCCGCGCTGTCGTGTATACACACGCTGACGGCCCCCCCCGCGCTGTCGTGTATACACACGCGGGACGGACCCCCGCGCTAGTCGTGTAATACACACCTTTGAGGGACCCCCCCCCGGCCCCTGAATAGACAGGCGGACGGACCCCCCGCGCTGCCCTGAAATAGACAGGCTGCGGACCCCCGCGCGGGCCCTGAATAGACAGGCTGACGGACCCCCGCGCTGCCCTCAATAGACAGGCTGACGGACCCCCGCGCTGCCCTGAATAGACAGGCTGACGGACCCCCGCGCTGCCCTGACGAGACAGTCTGACGTACCCCCGCGCTGCCCTGAATAGACAGGCAGACGGACCCCCCGCGCTGCCCTAAAATAACAGGCTGACGGACCCCCGCGCTCCCCTTTGAATAGACAGGCTGACGGACCCCCCGCTGCCCGAATATACAGGTTTGACGGCCCCCCCGCGCTGCCCAAAAATAGACAGGCTGACGGACCCCCGCGCTCCCTGAAATAGACAGGCTGACGGACCCCCGCGCTGCCCTGAATAGACAGGCTGACGGACCCCCGCGCTGCCCTGAATAGACAGGCTGACGGACCCCCGCGCTGCCCTGAATAGACAGGCTGACGGACCCCCGCGCTGGCGGACCCCCGCGCTGCCCTGAATAGACAGGCTGACGGACCAGCACTATATATACACGCCGATGGGCCCCGCGCTGGCCTGTATATCAAGGTTGTGGAATCGGTAAGCCAAAGCTCTGACTCCTCAATTTCCCTAACTCTGACTCCACCAAAATCAGCTGTCAGACAGCCAGTTCTTCGTGGTGCCTTTTTCCTCTGATCTGTAGCAGAGGAGTTTCACTACTGTACATAAAGCACACCTTTATCTACACAACAAGCCTTCCTTGACCACTTCGCTTCCTGGCTTCTTCACTTTCTTTCCACTGACATCCCCACAATTATCATGGGAGATTTCAACATCCCAATTGACACCCCCCGCTCCACTACTAACAAGCTCCTGTCACTCTCCCCTTCCTTCGGCCTCACCCAGTGGACCTCTGGAGCCACTCATAAAGATGGACACACACTGGAACCTCATCTTCACCCCGCCTCTGTCCCTCTATCTAACACCTAAATCTCTCCTTTACCCATCTCTGACCCCCAATCTGCCACACTTCTCCACCAATTCCACCCCACCTGACCCCTTTGCCCCAAATCTATTACTCCCCCGTAGAAACCTGCAACACCTTAACCCTCGCACTCTCTCTACCATCTTCTCATTTGCTGACCCAGAGGCAGCCACCACTTTCTACAACAACACAATCACCTCCACTCTTGATGCTGTCGCCCCTCTCACACACAACAGAAACCCGCAAAACCCACAGACAACCCGGCACACAGACTTCACAAACAACTGAGGCGAGCTTCTAGAGTTGCTGAACGCCACTGGAAAAAAACCCCCCACGCTGACTTCAACCTTATACAAACAATCACTGCATACATTTAAATCTGCACTCGCATCAGCCAAACAGGATTAGTTCGCCGCCCTCATATCCTCCCTGTCTCACAACCCCAGACAACTGTTCAAAACCTTCAACGCTCTCCTCCGTCCACCAGCACCCCCGCCCCCAGCTCTCCTCTCAGCAGATGACTTCGCCACTCACTTCCTAAATAAGATCAATCTCATCAGACAAAGCTTCACCCTGCAGTCCCCTCCATCTGTCTCTATCCCTGCAGTGTTCCCACATCCCACCTCTACACCTGCTCATCACTATTCCCCCCTAGCTCTCCACTCTACTGTCCAAATCCAACCTCACTACCTGTAATCTTGACCCACTGCCATCCCACCTCCTCCCTGACCTTAATGCTGTCGTCATCCCAGCCCTCGCCCATCTCTTCAACCTATCATTAACCTCTGGCATCTTTCCTTCCCCCTTTAAACATGCGACCATCACACCCATCCTTAAGAAACCCTCTCTTGACCCCTCTTGTCTTTCCAACTTTCTCCCCATCTCACTGCTTCCATTCGCCTCTAAGCTCCTTGAGCAGCACGTCTATCTTCAACTGTCCATCTCTCCACCAACTCTCTCCTTGACCTGCTGCAATCAGGCTTCCGTCCCCACCACTCTACAGAAACCGCCCTAACCAAAGTCACCAACGACCTAGCAACTGCCAAAGCCTCCGCCACTACTCTGTGCTTCTCCTCCTAGACCTGTCCCCCTCCCTTTGACACTGTCGACCATTCCTCCTGCTACAAATCCTCTCCCTCGGCATCACGGACTTGGCTCTTTCCGGGATCACCTCGTACCTCACTGATCGGACATTCAGCGTCTCTCACTCCCGCACCCACCTCCCCTCTTCGCCCTCTCTCTGTTGGTGTCCCGCGGGGGTCTGTGCTGGGCCCACTACTCTTCTCTATCCACACTTTGGTCTGGGTCCAACTAATAGCATCGCATGGCTTTAAATACCATCTGTTATGCTGATGAACCCAAACTCTACTTTCCCCGGCCCTGATATTACCTCTCTTCTCTCCCGGATCCCTGTCTTTTGTCCATATCCTCCTTCTTCTCCTCCCGTCTCCTGAAGCTAAACATGGAGAAAACTGAATTCATTATCTTCCCACCGTCCCACTCCACCTCTCTAGCCGATCTCTCTATCACAGTCAATGGCTACACTCTCTCACCAGCACCACAAGTCCGCTGCCTTGGGATAACCCTTGACTCCAATCTGTCCTTCAAACTGCACATCCAAACCCTCACTTCTGCCTGCCCCCCTCCACCTGAAAAATATCTCCCGTATCCGCTCATTCCTTAAAGGGGTTGTCTCGCTACAATGATTGGGTTTTAATTTAAAGATCTTTAAAAAACAAGCAGCTTTGCAATATATGTTCATTACAAATGTTCTACTGATTTTGAGCTAGCCCTGTTAGTATTACTACATCAGCTTCTCAAATCTCTATAGTAGCCGACCTGTTGATCCTTATCTTACTGGCTGTCAGGTCTGAATGACTCATCACCTTTGAAGACAGGTCGGAGCAGAGAGCCCCTCCCGCACAGAATGCTTCTGTATGGAGGAGGAGGGGGAGGGGGGAGGGAGGACTCTGGCTTCTATGTCTATACTGCCTGGATTAACCCTGTGTGTGCCTGCTTCCTCCTGCTCTCTACACAGATAGATGTGACAGCAGTGACCCTGTCTGTTACTATAATCATGATATGTCTTTGGAACTGTGACTATACTAATACATACAAATAGGGATGTGAATACTTTATGTTCTCCTGTATTTTGGGACACATCCTGAGTATAGTAACACTGCCCTTGTAGTTGATGGAGATGTGGAGACTTGTAAGCAAAGCAGGGGATATAGGAACACATGCATCCCCTCTGCTCTATTAGCACACCGCTTCATATTCCTCTCTACACTCCTAATTTAGCCCTCTCCTCAACAGACCTAGGCAGGCAAAACACAGGGTGAACTCTGAGAGCAAACCCCCTCCCCCCCCTGGAGAAGTTACGTAGCTGCCTGTGTGCGATGGGAGGGGGGGAGAGGGAGCAGAACAGACAGACCAAGAAGCACGCCCCTCAGTTCAACTTACCAGGGACAGTGACAGGCTGAAAGCTCGTAATGAGACAACTCCTTTAACTTCGAAAGCACAAAAATGTTGGTCCATGCCCTTGTCATTTCCCGCGTAGACTACTGCAACATCCTTCTCTGTGGCCTCCCGTCTAGCACTCTCGCACCCCTCCAAACCATCCTTAACTCTGCTGCCCGTCTGAGTCACCTCTCTCCTCCCCTGCCTCTACCCTCTGCCAATCCCTGCACTGGCTACCCATTGCCCAGCGAATCCAGTTCAAGTTAGTAACCTTGACCTACAAGGCTCTACATAACCTGTCCCCTCCATACATATCTGCCTTAATCTCCAGATATCTCCCCTCTCTCAACCTCTGCTCTTCACAGGACCTTCTCCTCTGCTCTCCCCGTGTCAACTCCTCACATAACCGTCTCCAAGTCTTCTCCCGTGGTTCCCCCATACTCTGGAACTCACTGCCCCAACACCTCAGACTCTCCCCCACTCACCAGCCTCAAAAGCAACCTGAAAACCCATCTCTTCAGGATTGCCCATAACCAACAATAACCCTGCTGTCACTACACCCTCCACAACCATGTCTGCCCCTCACAGTCTGTCTCTTCCCACCTTCCTTTTAGATTGTAAGCCCTCACGGGCAGGGACCTCTCTCCTTCTGTATCAGTTGTTAGTTATTAATTTGTCACCTTTGTACTTGTTTGACCTATGTTATGTATGAAACGTGAATGTACAGCGCTCTGGAACCAAGGGCGCTCAAAAATAAATAATAATAATAATAATATAGGATGATTCATAAATGTCCCAAATTTATTATACCTTTGTTGGAGTTGGAGTCAGTCCATTTTATAATGATTCAAACCAAATAGACTCCGACACCACTGCCCTGCTGTATATACACGCCGAGGGCCCCGCGCCGCCCTGTGTGATATTACTATCACATAGAAGAAAAGAAAACATGGCAAATGGCTGGCATTCCTGACGAAGCTGCACAGCCAGCAATACGCGTGGGGTCTTGGTGATGTAGCCTAGTCTGTTACCTGCCCACCCTGCCATCCCTTCTTTTGGGGGGTTACTCGATTGCTATATCAAATACTTTTCTCTATAAATTTTCCCCACTGGGGTTTCTTTGGTGGATACACTCTTGGTTAAATATTTGTGTTATATGTATTATTGTTTATTATTTTTCATCCATACTATATCCAACTAGACCTTTGTAATAGGATTGTGTTATGGTGCTTTCACACAGTGCATTTTTATGCGTTTTTAGTGCAACAATGTACAGCATTAATTGCTGTGCCTCCCTGCACAAAAAACACATAAAAAAAGCATGAAAAACACACTGTTTGAATGCACCCTTAATATCAGGTGTTTCATCTATTTCCCAACAGGATTTTGAAATTTTTGGCAGTTCACATGGCTAATTGCGGGTACGTTTTTTGCCAGAAAATTCGCTGTGTGTAGGGAAAGCGGGGGGGGGAGGGATTGGAAAACCCACCGCCCCATAGACTTCATTACTAGCAGGGTATTCGCCGTTTAAAATTTTGACAGTCAGTTATCCCCCCCCTCGCCGATTGTGCAGCAGGGAGAGGAACGTAATCCTATTTCTCATGAAAACTTTTGTTGCCGTAAGGACTGGGACTATCTCGCCCCATATTTCGCGCAGTACGGTGCAAAATACCGGGTGGGATACGTCCCAAAATAAGCCGTGTGAACATAGCCTTATTCCCTTGTTTCTAATAAAGTTTATGGGTGTGCGCCTTTTTTGTTTTCTTCTTCTATGTGATAGTACTTTCTTCCTACATACGGTTTGCACCCCTTTTTTCTTTTTGTTTCAGTGTTATTTGTGGCGCATGCCCGAGACCTATACAGGCTTTTCATATTAAAGGTGTGTTCATACGGCAAAGACCAAATACTGGTCGGATTTTCTGACCGGTATTTTGTCTTCTTTGGCACATAGGGGGACGCCTTTTGTCTGCAGTTTGTGGATTCAAGCTGTCTCCCTTCACACTGTTCATGTCCTGCTTGAAATCCGGGTGGAAGAATGATCATGTTCTAAGTTTTTTTTTTTTTAACGCCGGTGGTGTAAAAAACCGTCCAGCAGAAAATCTGTGCAGTGTGGACTGCTGAACGGGTTTTTCTATTAAACTCCATGTAAAAGGTTGACATATGGTTTTTAAATCCCAAAAAAGACTGAAAACCCTTGATGTCGGGACGGATCCAAAGGAAGTAACAGCTGATACAAATGTTCAGATTAAGTACCTTGCTCCAATCTTTGCTTTCAGATTTTTTTTTTGTAACCACCTGGATCCTCAAATATCAGATCCAGTGTTAAGGGCCGTTCACACGGCTCATTACAGGGGCAGATTTCGGCTGTATTTGCGCTGCAGTACGGCTGGAATCCGTCCCAGCCATTACGGTAATCCACAGTTCTCATAGAGAACTATGGATTCCGTCTCTCCTCCCCGGCGAAAAGTGACATGGTCATTATCCCAGCGGGATACGCGCCGTGGATAATGAAAGTCTATGGGGCCGGCGAGCAGCTCCCTTGCCCCTTACTCAAGCCGTAATTGCGGGGCAAAATCCGTCCCGCAATTACGGCTTGAATAAGCCGTGTAAACAGCCCTTTATGGGGTAATTGTGTGATGCCTCCTGCGCCTTAACATGCCTGCTGTCGTCACTTTTTGCACACAGAGAGGGGCAGAACCCTGTAACCGAGAGCACTCAATTTTTGACTCCAGCGGACGGCTCATCTGGACGAATGGTGCATAGTGCTCTGTAAATCAGGAGAAAGTGAATGTCTCATTACAAGTCTAGAGAGGCAAACGGTGTCAACCACAACCCATTGGGAAGTGTTTGCACGACACTGAGCTAGGAACCAGACATCAGCCTACAGGGGTTCTCCTGACTTCAGGCCAGCGCTCTGAAAGGTTATCATGGTGAACAGCAAGACTGCAATGGAGGTCTATTAAGCGATGAGTCTCGGTTGCATTGATAGCCGGAGATTGGTCTGGAGACCACGCAGGCTACACTATGAAGATGTATTTACAGGGGAAGGTCACACCGGTCCTACTCCCGGGATTATGGTCAGGGCTGTGAAGTGTGCAAGCCAAAGCCCCGACTCTGATTCTAACTCCTTAATTTCCTAAACCCCCGACTCCCTCATACACGGCGCATGTTTAAGTGATAACTTTACTGTAGTAAAATGGCCCCATCAGGCTGTTTATCACCTTATGATACAATAATCAAGCTATTTAGGTAGAACAGACACTGAGAAGCAAAATAGTAACGATATTTTGAACTTTTGACTTTCAGGTTCCATATTTTACCATCCTCTACAGCTTTGTACATGAGGCTACAGCATGATTTTATAGACAACCATCATATCTATCTTATACATAAATTTGACTTGCAAGTATTTAGCATCTGCTTAGTTCTGCAGATTCTTTCCTGTAACTGCATTGTTACTATTTTGCTCCTAAAAATTTTTATTATTTTGTTAGTATTTGGTAAATCCACCTTTGGTTTTCAGTACTGCCTGAATCCTTCTGGGCTCTGGATCAGATTCAAGCAGGTCTTGACCAAAATCTGATCCTAGGTCTCTTCTACACATTCCCAATGTTGGTGCAGACTGGACTTGGGTACGAATGATTGGGTTGAGGTCTGGGGACTATGGAGGCCAGTACAGCAACTCTACTTCATTGTCATTGAACCGTTCCTTCTCCAACCTTAACATATGCTTCAGGTAGTTGTCCTGCTGGAACACTATGTCGTCCTTTTCATACCCATGGTACTCGAGTGTATGAAGTAACTGATTTTGTAGGACACTCACATATAGCTCAGCATTGAGATCACCATTGATCCTGGTCAATTATCCAACAACCCCATATCATCAGGCTTCCTCCACTGAACTTGACAAGTTCTTACATTTCTTGAGCCATTGGCCTCATCCTTCCAGACCCATTTGCCCCATCAGAGCCTGGTCTATTGACTTTCATCTCATTGTCCAAATCATCTGTTTCCAATTTTCCATTTTTCGTACTTTTTTGGCGTCTTCCTCTTTTTTCGGGCCATCATTCCAGACCTGTATAATGCGTGTTGCCCGGTGCTTGTATGGACGTCTGTGATCTCGCTCTTAAGAAACCTATGAGCGGCCTCCACTGCCGTGTCTTAGCGTCAGAACTGATCGACCTTGTGATAAGCGACTTGTTGACTCTGATATTTCCCCCGCATGTCACCTCTTGGCTTTTGAATGGATGGAAGGACTTTATTGCATATCCTTCCAGCTGTCGGGCCTCACATGATGCAGTTTGGAAATTTTCTTGGTCCAGAGACGCTATCGATTTTCTTGTTTTCTTTAGAAATCTTCTTGAGGCGTTTTTCCCTTTGGGAAAACCACTTTTTACACACTGAGCTTTTAGGGAAGTGGAAACAGGTTGTATTTGTAGTAACAAGAAGAAAAAGTTTTGTCCCCCCCACCCGGGCAAAAAGTAACCCCTCGTTCACCGGTTATTTCCGACGGATTGGCCCCGTTTTCCGCCCCGGATTTGCGCTTCAATCGGCGCAATCCTCGGGAAAATAACGGAAATCCACTCTTATAGGAAAATTGATTCCTTTTGCCTCCCCGTGAAATCCCCCGCGGGGGGAGAAAGGCCACATTTTTTAAAGGGCGCGGAGCGCCGTAAACAAATGCTTGTCTATGGGGCCCCCGGGGGGCGGCCCCCCGCCGCGCCGGGCGCCCCCCCCGTCCCCCCCGTTTTCAGGCGGATTTGTGCGTCTTTAGGGCGAAAAAATTCCGGGGGGATAAGCCGTGTGAAAAAGGCCTAAGGAAGTTCAAGGGCAATTCCCTTCCGGTGATCGCGGACTCACGTGTTCGGCGCATATCCCGCCGCGGGGGGGTGGTGGCCCCCCCAACCCCATAGAAATTACTTTGCCGTTATCTCCCGTGCGTAAATACGATCGTATTGTCACTCGGGGGAAGGGGCATAACCCTAGTTCTCTAAAAAAAACTGTGGATTACTGAATGAGGGAGCGCATTTAGCTCGTATTAGAGGCAGTACACTCAATTCTGGTGAAAAGCGGCCAAAATAACCCTTTTGAACATCCCCAAGGGTATGTTCACACGGCTACTTTCGGCGCGCTTTCCCCCATATTTGTGCTCTAAAAGGGGTTTTACGGGGCCCCTAAATTCGGAAACCTTAGTTTCCATTGAAACAATGAATTACCCCCCTCCTATGAACTTTTTCGAAAGCTTCTTGGTGCGGGGGGAGTCCGTTCGCGGAGCCCTGAAACAAGAAGTACTGCACTGCGTACTGTAGGGGGCCCGCAAAAAATCGTGTAACTGCCAAAACAATGAAAGAATCTCAGACTAAGCAATGCTAATTAGTTGGGGTCAAATTTGTAGGTTGCCAAAGATGATTGTCTATAAAAGGATGGACCCCGTTCAAAGTGATGGATGGAGAGATAGGACCTGAAATTTCAAAACATCGTTACCCTTTTGCTTGTCGGGGTAAAATTATTTTTTTAAAAAAGCCTTTAAAATTTTTTATGAAAAAACACTGCAGGAAGTGGGGAAAAAAAACAAAGTGTTTTTCAATAAAAAATGTCCTGTAAACATTTGTGGATCTATGCTTTATTCTGAGAAATAATTGCCTCCATAGATCCTGCATACTGACCTCACATCTGATCTTTTTTTTTTCCAGGCTGAGAACGGCCTCTCTACACAATTGGGGGAAAAGTGGTGACCCCCGGGAAAAATCCTAAAAAAATGTCGGATTTAAAGGTTTGCCTAGCCACTCAGTTCTGATGAACAAAAAAAAACTTTACGTTTTAAAAAACAGGTGAAAAATTTTTGCTGGTCTTTTTGCCCGGAGGGGAAATCTTTTCCCCCTGCGGCAACGCTTTGTGCTCATTTTCCAATTAATCCTCATGTGATGGGGCTAAAGTTTTGGGAGCAGTCATGGCCGGACCTGCCTCTTGCTCTTTGCACTGACCCAACTAACGGGACCAACTTTATTATATTTTTTGGGGAGTCGGTCCTTTTATAACGACTCTGATCCACGCCCTGATTTGTGTGGGTTTTGGTACGGTAGCTGGGTCCCTCTAGTTTTCGTTTGGGGTACGCTTGTGGCTCGGGAAATTTTTTTAATTTGGTCGAACCCTGGTGCGGCATTTTCCCCAAAAAACCACAGAAGCTTTTTTCCACCCGGAAAATGCGCACATTGTAAAGAGCAGTTTTTCATGGTGCTACCTGGCCCCGTAACCTTCCGGGCTGTTTCCCCCCGAGCCCCCCTGGGCATCACTGGTTTGGGAAATTAACGGGAACTGCTGAAGCCAATCCCATGATTTGCCAAAATTTTCTTCAACATGGCACAACATTCCTCAAACAAACCGGTTTCCAACCTCATTTCCTTCATGCCAAGGCTGCAGTGCTTGTATTTCTGCAGCTGAATGTACAGCAAACCTGAAAAAAAGCTTCTAAAAAAAAATAAAAAAAAAAAAAATGATGCCTTTAATTTCGGCTGTGTATTTAATTAAGTAATTAAAGGAATTATATGTTTCTGCCAGAATAATACACCAAACATACAGAAAAAGGGGAAAAAATTACTAAAAGAAAAAACCAAAAACAAAGGCCGTATCATGCTAGAAAAGCGAATAACGAACACAGAGGGGGAAAATTCCCCCCATGATTAAAGAAAAATACCAGGGCAGCTATGGGGAGGTCCCATATATTCTCCACTGGGGGACAGAAACTGCCCTTAAAAAGACACTTATTAACAGCATGCAAAAAGCAGAAAAACCCAAATACCTTTTGTTTGGGGAAAATACAGAGCAAAAATACCGTAATACAGCCGCTCGCAAAAACCTTCCATCATGAGGGGGCGGTTTGGGGGTATTCTGTTGACCCAGCCCAGACTGTTGGGCAAAAAAAACTTTTTCACAACTGGAAAAAAACATAAAAAAGGGGTATGGTTAACTAATGGCCACTAATTGTAAGCCTCCAATTATTACGGTTTTTTTAATCTGTTGTTTTTAAAAACATAGGTACTGTGGCTTTTTGCTTTTTTGCTGCGGTAAAAATAAGTGTAAATTAAAAGGGTGAGCTTTTGCCCACTGTGGGAGTTTATGGGTACCCCCACAGCTGCACGGGGTTTTTTTTTCTTTTAGCATGGGGGCGTATGTTGCCTCTGTTTTCAGTCTTTTTCCAGCTTTTTTAGCAGTGAGTACAGCCATATTTTTGGTTTTTTCAGAATAATACACCGCCTAAACTTCGCCTCAGGACATTGCCTGTACTTTGTAAACCTATAAAACTCTGCACTAGTTCTGCATGGCTTTAAGTGCAGCCTTTACAGTGATTCAGAACACATCTGTGGCAGAACAGAGCATGTCACAGACCTTTCTGCTGTGTGTAAATGGGATTTTTGGAAGTGCTGTTATTGAAACAAAGCAGTTCTTTGGGAGATTTTTGTGGGGAAAATAAACGAAATTACAACTTCCATTCTTGGATATCAGGCCTCTGTGGAACACAACCGAGATAAAACTGCAGCATGAGAGCCTTAGGAACCATTCATACAGCGTTTTGGACCCGATTTTGGGTCTCTGTTAAATCCGAAAATCGCTTCCAAAAATGCAGCTGCGATCAGGTCCTACACGGATCCAACACGCAGTTTTTGTGTTTGGTGCAAAGAAAAGAAAAACCCCATCCCGCAAATTCCAATATTGCATTAAAAGCACAAAAAATTTTTTAAATTTCATAAAAAAATATGCATATGCATGGAATATAGTGACAACAGCCCTGTAGTTACCCCAAACGACGCTTTTTGGGGAACAAAGCAGATTCCCCTTCTCCTACAAGTTGGATCAGCAGGATCGCACCAATAGTTTATTTCAGGCTTGGCTTTTGGGGCCCAAAAATTGAATGTCATTTCCCTTTGGGAAGGGTCGAAAAACAAAATCAGACGCTCGGCGATACTTTGTGAACCCGATGCTTTTTTTATTAAAAATGTAAAACACATTTTATTTTTTAGATGCGTGTTTGGTCCTTTGGCCCAAAAAAGGGAACCCAAAAACTTTTTTAAGAACTATATTCCACTAACCCAACACGCCGTGTAACATACCCCTTTAAAAGGCAAGCAGCGCTGGAAAATTGTAGTCTCAAGCTGGGTTCTCGCAGTATATTTTTCTTACAGGAAAATAGACCATTCAAAGGCTGCAGAAATTAGGGAAAAAGCCTCCGATTTCTGCCACGTTTGACATAACATGCAGATTGCATCCAATATGGCCATTTCCCCCTCCTTTCCCTCTAAGCGTGGAGAAAGGAATAGCTCTCCCATTTTTTTTTTCATACTACGTGTAATATTGTGCAGCGTATAAAAAAAAAGTGCTGCCATGTGTGTGTAACCAGGCAAAATGATAGGACGCTTTACATTTGTTTTTTTTTTTTTTCCCTAAATTTAAACGCCCGGTTTACGCATTAAAATGCATATTAGAAGCTCCGTATGACCCCAGCCTTCGAGTTTATTATTGAGGTCTTTTTTTCTTGTTTTTTTTCTAGTGCTTATGGATATCCTCATTCAGCTGGCTGCACCGGTCGGGACAAAAGCGGGATTTTTGAAGAAAGCTGTCTGACTACTTTAGATTAAAGTAAGCAATGTTAAAATACCATTGAAAATCCGACGGTATTTTAACATTGTCATACCGCAGGTTTGCGCTAAAAACCAGCGGTTGGTTTTTGGATTTGCTGCCGCCCCAGTACATTGACTGTATGGGAATCTGCCGGAAGATAGAACATGTTTACAAATCCGACAGTAGAAAAACGGCTTGTAGCCACAGCTGGGTTTTTCTATTGGGCCTCGGCCCAAGGATTACAGTTGGATTTTCTATTGAGGTCTATGGGCTTTGGTTAAAGTTGGTTTTTTGCAGATTCTAAATACGAATTATGCTTAAAAAAAATCCAACTGTAATCCTGTGAGTAGATAGGGCCTAATACTGGGTGACCATTCCCAGTCCTGAACAGTCTCCTCTAGGTGCCCTTGCCAATCAGCTTGTCCTTCTGATGATACATGTATGAAAACTATTTCATTCAACGTCTTTTAGAAGGTTGCATGGATCAGATTTGCTGCCAAAAATTTCCATTGCGGCATTTGTGACCGATGTAAATGTTACCTTTCGGGGTTGGATATTTCTTAGTAATCTAGCAGGGTATAGGGTAACACATACCTAGGTGGTTTGTGCTCAGTGGTGAGGTCAAAATTGGCCAGGTAACATATAATAGTAGAGAACCACGGCACCAATTCTGGTATTATGCAAATGTTTTTATTTTTCACAAAAATAGTCAGATACTGCTTACAAGGAACATTCTGTATAAAGGTTACAGTGATACAATAGATGTCATAAGAGTGGACGTTTCGACCGTAGCCTTTGTCACAAAAGACATCTTAGTAGATATGAGGAATAAGTAGGTCAAACAGTGGTGGATATATAAGGATGAAAGCAGGATTGGCGCTGGTCAGAGGAGGCACAAAGGTATGGCTGCTGGCAGTCATCGGACACTTCCTATGCTCCTACGTGCTCTCTCCTGCTGCTTAGGGAATGTTCACACGGCGTAATTGTGGCACGCATTTCACCGCATATTTGCGCTTAATACGCGGCGAGATGCGCGCTGCAATTACGGTAATCCATTGCTCTCATAGAGAACTATGGATTACGCCTCGTCCCCCCGCGCATACACTGCGATCGTATTGTACGCACGGAGAGATAAGTGACGTCAATTATTCACGGTGATTACGCACCATGAACCATGTTTATCAATGGGGCCGGCGGGCTGCCGCCCCCTGCCCTCCCGTGCTTTGGGTTTACGTGATGATCAGCACGACTCCCAAATCACACGGCGTATTGCAGCGTGTACTGTACGCACCACGATTACGCCGTGTGAACATACCCTTACAGTCCATACTTGGAACAACAGCCTTACCTCATACCTTTGTGCCTCCTCTGACAAGTGCCAATCCTGCTTTCATCCTTATATATCCACCACTGTTTGTTTGACCTACTCTATTCCTCATATCTACTAAGATGTCTTTTGTGACAAAGGCTACGGCCGAAACGTCTACTCTTATGGCATCTATTATATCACTGTAACCTTTATACAGAATGTACCTTGTAAGCAGTATCTGGCTATCTAGTTTGGGTGTGCCGTGGTTCTGGCTATTTCTCAATACACAGATCTATGCATTTTGTAATGTAAGAAAGGGTGAGGTGACACAAGTCTTCATCCGCATGTGTCTGCAACCATGCCGCCATGCAGCTGCCAGGTGCTACCAGCGAGCTCGGACACTGCTGGCAGCCTCATGGGGATGTGGTTTTAGATGCATGTGACCAGCTGCGCCATGTGCTTCCAGCCTAAACAACTAGAACTGTCAAACAGAAATTGCCAAGTCAGGAACATGGGGCCTTATGTATTATTATTATTTATTTTAAAGCGCCATTGATTCCAGGGCGCTGTACATTCTAGGGGGTTACATACATAACATAAGTCAAACGATAACTGATTAATGACAATTGGCACGACAGAGGGAGAGAGGACCCTACCCACGAGGGCTTACAATCTACAAAACTGTCGTGCAGGAAGACTGTCCTTGTTGCCCATAGCAACTAATCAGAGGTCAGCTTTCATTTCATAGTGCTCTGGAATAATGAAAGCTGAGCTGTGATTGGTTGCTATGGGCAACAAAGACAGTCTTACTGCACGACAGTTTTCATACATAAGGTCAATGGTGTCTGGCCAGACCTAACTAGCGTGCTTTGGCTATTTAATCATATCATTGTCGGACTTCTAATAAGAATAATGCATTGCACTGGTAAACGAGTCCTGTTCATTCCCAGCTGTCCTTCATCATTTCCAGTCATTTCCTTTTGTGATTGATGTTCTTCAACTGGTCATACACTTAAAGGGGTTGTCTAACTACAAAGATTGCTTTTTATGTTAAAGATCTTGCAAAAACAAGTCACTTTGGAATATGTGTCTTCTATTCCTAGATATCTCCTCTTCTATGGGCTGCATCAGCTCCTCAGGTCGCTATAGCTACAGACCTGTTCAATCTCTCCTGATATCAAATTCAAAATGCTTCTTCAAAAAACTTTATTAAACATCATAATTATTCATTCGGCTTCATCAATACAAGATCATTCCATTTTTATATTTTTATAAATTTTTTGCTTCAGATCACAAGTAGGCACTTGATTTACATTTAGCATGCTTGACAAAGGGGGGCGTGTGCCTCGAAACGTTGCAGGTTCGGTGAGCTGTGGGTGGAATAAGGAGCACACTTTGGTATCTGAAGCCTGGGGAAAAGGTGGGCTACTGAAAAAAAGGAGCTAAAAGCACTGTTTTGGGAAATTTAAAAAGGAAACAAGGTGGATGAGAATAAGGTTGAATTAGAGAAAAACCCCTTTTGAAGATTCGGTTGAAAAAATTCCTTTTGGGGCCCGTTTTTTTATTTTAATATTGAATCTTTTTAAAATTGAAGTGCCTTTGTGATTTTTAAGCAAAAAATTTTAAAATTTTTAAAAATGGAAGGTCTTGTATTGTTGAAGCCGTAATTTTAATTTTATGTTTTTGAAAAAAAGTTTGGGGGGGATTTGGGTCTTGGGTGAGTTTTATTTTTTGACTAAAATTTTTTGGGCTTGCCCCTTTGATGCGTGACATTTTTGCATAAATCAATCCCCCCCCAATGGCTGCGCCGGGCTTGCTCGCCGGGCCCTTTTTGCACCTGTGGAACCCAGTAACAGCCCCTGAATTCAAAAATGAAACCAAAAAAACGGATCAGGTATGAGACCCCCCTTTAAAATTGCGCGGCCAACGGGCCTCAGGGTCTCTCCCGTTTTAATCGGCGCGGCCACTGGGGGCAGTGATTGGCGAACCCCTGTGCTGTCAATTTGGGAACCTCTCAAAAAAGTTATTGGGAACCCCCCCAGGAAAATATTAGTGCCCAGTGGAAAAAGTCCTCCCGTGGAAAAACCTATAGGAGAAAAAGGGGAAATCCTGGCCACAAAATAGGTTGCAAAAATTTAAAAGTAACGTTATAAATTAAAATCAAATGAAAGGCCCTTGCTTAGGGTTTAAAATAAAGGGAAAAATTTTGGTAATTTGTGGGTTCCGTGCTTTGGTCAGGGAAAGGCTGCCGCACATCTTTAGCGGATCCATAACAGAGCGGCACACCCCCCCCCCTTTTAAAAAATTTTCCCCAAAAAACCACCCCTTTAAAAAAACCCCTGACAATTTTCCGGGTTGGGAAAAATTTAAAGCACAAGCACGGTTGTAGTGAGGGCAAACTCTGTGTTACCACGGGCTAAACCGCTGGAACTGCCTCATGGAAACGCTTTGTGTCGGGGGCTCGCTTCTGCGGCACGGGGCGGGTTTACAGCAAGGAAGGGGGGTACAGAAAGGAGGGTTTCAGAAAGGGAGGTTACGAAAGGGGGGAGGGGGTTACAGCAAGGAGAGGTACAGCAAGGGTTTCCTGGAAAAGTGACCCACGGAAAAAGGAAAAATGAAAATTTCCATGGGAATAGGGGCTTTTTTCAGGTTCCACAAATTATAGCATATTTTCAAAACCATTATGAAAGTGGGGGGTTTCATTCTTTTAAGGTCCTTGATCCAGAAAAAAAAAGGGAAAAAAGGGTTTCCTTGGCCCTTTTTGCCCCGGGGACTTGGCCACGTGTTGGACAGAGCACTGCCATGCAAACGGGGAGATTTCCATATAATAAAACACAAATGCAATTTTTTTATCCAATAAATAATGTGTATTAAATAGAAATGAAAGCGGTTGTGCATTCTTGTTTAAAAAAAAAAAAAAAAGTCTGCTGTGATAGAGGAGTTAAAATAGAAAAAGAGGACAACTCACCTTTGATACCTGCTGTGTCCCAATGCTGCTCCTGGTGCTCCCTGTCGATGACACCATGTTCACTGGTCAGATGACCCGGCAGCCAATTGCAGGCCTCACCAGTCCCTTCCTGACTGGTTGCAGTGTCACGTGACGTCCCGCCCGCAGGGAGGAAAGGGAAAAAGAGCAATCGGGGGCCGGCACCTCCCGGGCCCCTTTGGGCTATCATTACTAGCGGGCGGGATTTCGCCGCTGGGAAAAACCTGTCAAATTTTCTCCCCCCCGGGGATTCGCCGAGCGGGGGAGAGGAGACTTTAAATCCATAGTTCTCTATGAGAACTGTGGATTACCGTAATGACTGGGACGTTTTCAGCCCGTAATTTGCGCACTCCGGCGCGTAATTGCGGACGGAAATACGTCCAATTTTAAGCCGTGTGAACATGGCCTAAGGGTATGTTCACACGGAGTATTGGGGCGCGCACAGTACGTACCCCAATACGCCGTGCTGATCAGCGCGTACTCCCAAAGCACGGAGGGAGGCGGGGGAGCGGCCTCATTGAAATGCATTATCAACAGCGCGTGAGCACCACGAACAATTGACATGTCACTTATCTCCCCACGCGTACAATACGATCATACAATACGGGAGAAGACGCATAATCCATAGCTCTCTAAGACAGCTATGAATTACCGTAATTGCGCTGTGCATTTCCCCGCGTATAAAGCGCAATACGCAGCAAAATGTGTGCGCAGATACGTTTAAAAATCAGCCGTGTAATTCACGGCTGATTTGGACACTGATTTTTCAGCATTCAGATTGGCATCAAAACCTTGTCTGAAAAGTGCCTCAATGAAGGAGTTTTCAGATGCGGATATGACACGCTGTTTGAGTTGCACGTTTATGGCACAGTTTTATTTAATATACCGTATATACTCGAGTATAAGCGAGTTTTTCAGCACAAAAAAATGTGCTGAAAATCTCCTTCTTGGCTTTATACTCGAGTCACTGTCGGCACTCAGGCGCTGCGATGGCCGTGCGCCTGACAGGGACGCTTCAGTTATTATGCGGTCCTCAGGGAGCGCATATAAAAATGAAGGACCGAGTGAGCGCACAGTGTCCGGGCGCTGCGCTGGCCCGGGCAGTGTCCGCGATCCCTTCACCTATATGCGACTCCTCCGGAGCGCATATAGGTGAAGGGATACCACTGCGGGGCAGAGAGAGAGCGAGCGACTGGCGGCTGTCCGGAGTTTCCGGCACAGGCAGCGTGTGTCATCACGCTGCGTGCGCGGCCTGATGACGTCACCGCCTGTGCCGGGAAGACAGAGGAGAGGCGCGCGGAGATGGAGCAGCGGGGATACAGGTAAGTGATTGTTTTTTTATTTTTTTAAACTGCCTACAGCCGGCCCTATACCTGCCTACAGCCGGCCCTATACCTGCCTACAGCCGGCCCTATACCTACCTACAGCTGCCTATAGCTGCCTACAGCCGGCCCTTAAAACCTGCCTATAGCTGCCTACAGCCGGCCCTATACCTGCCCTATAGCTGCCTACAGCTGGCCCAATCCCTGCCCTATAGCTGCCTACAGCCGTCCCTATACCTGCCTACAGCGTCCCTATACTGCTACACCCGTCCCTATACTGCTAAGCCGGGTCCCTATACCTGCTACAGGCCCTATACTGCTAAGCCGGCTATACCTACTACAGCTGGCCTATACCTGCCTTAGCTCCTACAGCGGCCCTATACTGCCTATAGCTGCTACTGCGGCCTTATACCTGCCCTAAAACCCTGCCATATACTGCCTACAGCCGGCCTATACCTGCCTATAGCTGCCTATACCTGCTACAGCTGCCTATACCTGGTAGGGCATATACCTGCCTATTACCTGCGTATGGTGGACATATAACTGCCTATTACATGCCTATGGGGCCATATATGTGCCTTTTGGGACATATACCTGCATATAGGGCCATATATCTGCCTATAATTGCCTATGGGGGACATTAAACTGCCTATGTAATTGTATTGGTATCCATTTTTAATTTTTAAAATTTACCCGTAGCCGCTGCTTTTTTTACCCTAGGCTTATACTCGAGTCAATAAGTTTTCCCGTTTTTTGGGGCAGAAATAGGTGCCTCGGCTTATACTCGAGTCGGCTTATACTCGAGTATATACGGTACTTTGATCATATTAAATTTTATATATGTATGCGTATATAGTTAGATATACTTTTATAGTATACTAGTGTGTGTGTGTATGTATTTATATACTATAAAGTATATATACTATAGTGTGTGTGTGTGTGTGTGTGGTATATGATTTATATATATATATATATATAATATATATATATATATATATAAATATATATATATATATAAATTATTTTTATTTTTTAAATACGATCAGACTATAATATTTAATAAAACGACGCCAAACAATTAGCCACACTTTTATAGACAAGATTTTGAAGCTCTCCATTGATTTCAGTCCTTGAAAACGCTTCAAGAATTGACACGGCACTTCTTTTTCCGTGCCCAATATCATCGTGGAAAACGTGTCAAAACCGCGTAGTATAAACTACAATGCTGTTTTTCATAGGAAACATTGAAAATGAACTGGGGTTGTTTTTGCAGCTTTTTGGATGCTGTTTTGGGTGCAGAAAACGTGTCAAAACTGTGCCAAAAACAGCGTCCAAATCTGACGTGGGAAAGCGGTGTCACTGAAAGTGCTGTTCCCTCCGTACACACTTAAGGGCTAGGTTTAACACGGCATTAGACAAAAAAGTCACTGAAACCAAATCCTAAAACCGTTAATAAAACTGATGTTTTTTTTGTTCAGTGCATGTCAAAAACAGCCCAAAAAAAGAAGCTTTACGTTTTTTTTGATGCGTTTGTTTTGCAGAAATGCATAGCATTATAACTGCTGTGGATTTCTGGGAAAAACGCAGCAAAAAACTTACGCTGCTTTTACATAGACGTCAAAAGTAAATTTTCTGCCCTGCTCTGTTGGTTTTTTGCAACATGTTTAAAAAAATGACCGGGGGAAGAAATGAGCAGAAAAAAATGTTCTGTGGAAACTACAGAACAGTTTTCCTATTAAAGTCTATGGGATCTGTTTTCAGTTGTTTTTTCAGCAGTTTCAGAAAACGAAAAACGCTGAAGACCGAAAATGTGTGCAGTGGGGACATAGCCTAACACCCAGTATACTTCTCTGATTTTATCCATACACACAGCAATTTCTTTCTTGTCACACAGTTGGATTTGATCTGGACACGCGCCTCTCTCTCTGTCTCTCTCTGTCTCTCTCTCTCTCTCTGTCTCTGTCTCTGTCTCTTCCTCCAGTTCACGTCTGCCCTCCAGTTCACGTCTGCCCTCCAGTTCACGTCTGCCCTCCAGTTCACGTCTGCCTCCGTTCAGTCTGCCCCTGTCTGCCTCATATATGCCTGCGCCGCCGCTGCCTTTATGTCTGCCCCCCGTGCCGCCGCCCCTGCACCCTGCGCCGCCGCCGCTCTGCACACTGCGCTCCGCTGCCGCCGCCGCTCTTTCACACCCGCGCTGCCGCCGCCGCCGCTCTGCACACCTGCGCTGCCCCCGCCGCCGCTCTCACACCCGCGCTCCCGCTGCCGCCGCCGCGCTCTGCCACCTGCGGGTCCCGCTGCCGCCGCCGCCGCTCTGCACAACCCGCGCTCCCCCTGCCCCCGCCGCCCCTCTGCACACCTGCGCCCGCTGCCGCCGCCGCCGCTTTGCAAACCTGCGCTCCCCTGGCCGCCGCCGCCGCTCTGCACACCTGCGCTCCCGCTGCCGCCGCCGCCGCTCTGCACACCTGCGCTCCCGCTGCCGCCGCCGCCGCTCTGCTCACCTGCGCTCCCGCTGCCGCCGCCGCCGCTCTGCTCACCTGCGCCCGCCCCGCTTGCTCACCTGCGCTCCCTGCTGCTGCACACCTCTTCAGCGATCCCGTCCAGCCTTCCAGTGCGCTTTTCGCATCCGCTTTCAGGATGCAAACAGCCAGCTGTTAAGTACCAGGAGTGTGGAGCGCTTTTGGACAAGTGCCAAAGCGGAATCCATTATTCAATGGGCGTTCAGTTGCATAAAACGCAATAAGTATTGTCTGTAGATTTTCTAAAGCGGAATGCGAAAAGCGCTGTGCAGAAGGAGCTTTAAAAAGCGCACGCTGATCTTCCGTGGGATACTAGTGATGCGCTTTTGCCATTGTATACTCAATGGTGAATCACACTGACAATTGTTTTAGAATCCCGTTTTGCGGATCCGTAAAACGGATCACAAAAACGCCGTGTGAACAAGCCCTTACTCTACATACCGAACCTCTATTGCAGTAACTTTAATACTCTGTGTCTACATTAATTTTTTTTTTTTTTTTTTTTTAGGGCTATAATAACCATGCGTCTGAAAAAGGAACCTTCTCACTCCTTCCATCCGCCGAGTACAGTCCATTCATCTGGAGGAAGCCACGTTTACACATTCACTAATGGCTCAGCAGACCTCGACAGCTCCTCTGAAGAAGAGCTTGACATTGTGGAGCTGCGAGCAAGAGGAAGAGAGCTTCAAAGACAGAGTGCATCAAGGGAAAAAGTGGGTGACGTTGTTCTGTTGGAGCACGCCGTTACAGAGAATGACAGCCTTAACAAACTGGCGCTGCAGTATGGCTGCAAGGTAATAGCTCACACCAGATTCCCCATTCCTTGATTTACTAAATATATTACTCCCTTCTCTTTGCTGCAATAGCAGTCAAAGCCCATGGCCGGAAGAAGAGCGGCTTCCTGAAAAGGCAACCATTTTTCTTTAGAGAATCAGTTGCAAATGTGGCGTGTGATCCCAGCTTCACACACAAGGGGCAGAAAGGATTTAACTGCTAAACAACACATATTGCTGTTCAGGGACTGTAGGAGGTTCTGTAATGGCTGCCATGGATCACTATCGCTCTGTATCTGCCATCTGCAAGAAATTAAAAAGAGGTGGCGCTCTTTGTGAAAATACGTCTGAAACAGTTAAAAACAAATATGCACAATTGCTACGGTGCTCACCTGGAGGTGTTGTGCAACTTAATGTAGAGGCACAACACTCGTATGGGTGGCTCTATCCGAGCCTCGGAAACAGCAGCCGCGTGGTCACCTCCTCCAGAGCCAAAAATAGACAATGGGCAAACAGTAGTATACAGCAACAGCAAACAGTGGACCGGGCGCTTGTTTCAAGGAATAAGCCCTCGTGGCCCAAGGCCACGAGGGCTTATTCCTTGAAACGAGCGCCCAGTCCATCGTTTGCTGTATCTGCCATCTGAGTAGATGGTCAGCCTCCGCAGGCAGGGTCCTCTCTCCCTCTGTACCAGTCGTTAGTCATTTAGTGTTGTCATTTTACTTTGTTAGACCTATGTTATGTATGTAAACCCCCCCCTTGAATGTACAGCGCCCTGGAATAAATGGTGCTATGAAATAATAATAATATCTATGCAGGAGATGTCTCATCCTTTATTTACTACCTATAGGGGGTGGAGAATATATTATTGCTCCTCTTACAGTGTGTGGGTATGTACTCTGACTGAATTGCATTCCATGCATTTTTTTTTCGTATTTAGGTTAAAGAGGACCTGTGTCTGTTTTTAATAAATTGTGAAATTACAATTCTGAAGCATTTTCTGTTATAACTCTGTGTCATGCTGTTATTTCTTTTAGGTATTTATTACTGAATTTGCCATGTGGGTGTTACCAGTTGGAGGGGTGTCCCTACAAAGTCTGATATTGTCCAATCAGTGCTGACAGTATGGGCAGGGACACTCCCCTTTGAAAACTGGAATGGTGACACCCAGCTGACTGTTTCAGTAATACATTTCTAAGAGGAATAACTGAAGATGATCCATGGGGAACACAAGTATTTCCTAAAACAGACATGTCAGAAGACGTTGTGGGTCCTAACTAACCAATAACACTAATGTAATTACCTAAATCATTTAGGGGGGTGTACGCAAGGCGTGTTTTGGGTGTTTTTGTGCATATTTTGGGTGTCATTTCGGCAAAATACGGGCCAAACAGTGTACAGTACCGTTTTTATAGACATCAATGTAAAATATACAACGTCCATCGCACCCCACGTATTTTACAATTTTAATGTAGTGTGTATCTGGAAAAAAGTGACAAATCACTTCTCTTCAGGTGTATACTCACCGGCAAATAATAAAGTATAGAAGGCACAGGTGTGCCTCGGGCTATTGCACAGCATTTGTGCTGTTGAAAGCTATGTTCACACGGCTTTTTCACGGCGTAATTGCAGGACGGATTTCACCTGCAATTAGGCCGTGCAGCGGGGGCGGGGGGGGCCGGCAGCTTGCTGGCCCCATAGACTTTCATTATCCACAGCGCGTACACGCCATCAATAATTGACTTGTGAATTTCTCCCCGCTCACCGTATTGTGCGAGCGGGGAGAGGAGACGGAATCCATAATTCTCTGAGAACTGTGGATTACCGTAATGACTGGGACGGATTTCACCCGTAATTTGCGCAGTACGGTGCAAATTACGGGCTGAAATCCGTCCCAAAATAAGCCGTGTGAACATTGTCGAAATTATGCACTTGCGAGCGCGTAATTTCAACAGCGCAATGAAAGTGTATTGCGGCACGCCCTGTACACACAATAATACACTGTATGAACCCGGCCTAAGAGGGAGCTTGTCACTGAACATGCTATCTGATCTGCGGGCAGTGTGTTATACAGCAGGAGGAACTGAGTTCTACTAAATCGCTCCTCCCAAAACTAAGGGCCACATGTATGAAAACAGTCCTGGTCTTAAACTTACTTTGTTGCCCATAGCAACCAATCAGAGCGCCCCTCTCATTTTTCCAGAGCACTGTATGATATGAAAGGGGTGCTCTGATTGGTTGCTATGGGAAATAAAGTGAGTTTTAGACCAGGACAGTTTTCATACATTTGGCCCTATGTATCTATCTGCTCCGCTCCTCCTTCTCTGTAACATGACGTTGGCAGGTCAGATAGCATATTCAACGTGACGGGTTCCCTTTAAAGAACACTAAACCTAGTAACATTTGTCTGCACTGTTTTAGGAGCTTGCAGAAATTCATGCAGACCTATAAACTTATAGAGAACACAGGGGTTATTTCCCCCTGTATGTCTTTTTGGCTTGAGGAGGAAATGGGGCTTTGCTGGTCTCCTATAGAAGTGTAGGGCTCCTGCTATAGTCCGTTTCCTTACAGTCAGTCAGAGATGCAGGATTTTGAGGAAGCGATGGGAAGGGGGTAATCGAGGAAGTAGTATTTTGTGTTCTCAAAGAGGTTTCTGATCCTTTTTTTTTTTTTTTTTTTTTTTTTTTTTTTTTTTAGAAATTAATGGCTTCACTGTCAGTAGTAATATGTTTTATATAGAGTTGTTAAATCATTTGTTTTGACCATGTAACTGTATTGGAAGGTTTTTGCAGTTTGCATTGACCATTTATGTGTGAATAATTCATTTTTTTCCTTTGTAGGTTGCTGATATTAAGAGAATAAACAACTTTCTGACGGAGCAGGACATGTACGCATTAAAGACCATCAAGATTCCAGCCAAGGTTCATGGTATTTTAACAGAGCGGCACAAGGAACCAAATGCAGATTCTGTAGACGTGGTCATCGAGTCTGGTGATGAGGCATCGCCCACCCCGACAGAAAGCAGGGATCTAACTCAGTACTTCCGAGAGATAGACCAGAACATAGAGGCCGCAACGCAGAACCAGGAGCTGTTCAGCGACTCATTGAACCTTGGTCCAAGCGATCCTCAGCTCCCTTTCATCCTGAGGCACAGAGACCCTAATTTAGGAGCAGATTGGGGCATCCGATGGTGGAATGCGGTTTTTATTATGCTTTTAATTGGGATTGTGCTGCCAGTATTTTACATCATTTACTATGAAACATGGAAAGATCACGTAAAATCACCCCACACCAATGTCACAATCAATGCTATAGCAAACATAAGCAGAGGGGTGGTAGATCGTATGCCAAGATCCTTACAGTATGCTCAGAGAGCTATTGATACAGGGGATTAAGATATGAATGAGGAACTGTCTCTTCCAGTCAGAGACCAGAACTAGCTTGTCACTACACCCTGCCTATATCTAAAATGGTGTATTAACTCCACAGTGTTGCTCGGTGCGGTTCACCGTTACCTACCCCAGGAGCATTCATCAAAAAGTGTTTGAATAAATCCTAACTCTTCAAGCTGCCGTCTGCTGGGCTCGACTCCTGCGTCCCTTTGTCTGTCTGAACAAATCTACTTCATCCAAGAGCCAGCGTTAAGATGGCAAGAGGTGTAATGCTCTGGATGGTTATAAAGTGCTGCTATGATATATATCCTCCTCTATATCTCGGTGTCGCTGGCTAGAGCTTTGCCTTCCCTGATCTGATCTTCTCACAGTATTTACATAGCGATTCTGCTTTTGCAAGGCATTTTTTTTTATATATATAATTTTGGGACACTTCATCTTACCTGTACTATTGAAGTTTGTACACCTGAATGTATAATCGTACAGCAGAAAGAATGCAGTGTTGTTTCCTGGTTACAGATCTGGTGCTGTGGTTGTTGATCTTGAGTGTTGATAAGCCACCAATATTGTACTGTAGCTATTGTGGTAAAATACCACCGTGGTTTAAAAATATTACAAAAGCTACCCTTGAAGAATCTAGACATCCTAATACACAGGTGTCAAATTGCCGGCCCTCCAGCTGTTGGGGAAACTACAACTCCCATCATGCATTTGTATAATCTATAACAGTGGGCATGACGGGAGTTGTAGTTTCCCAACAGCTGGAGGGCCGGCAGTTTGACACCCCTGTCCTAATACCTTGTTTATGGTTTAGGAGTCCAGTGGGAGGTCTTATTAGCAATTTACAATATTCCTTATATGATTGATAAACTGTCAGTCACTTATAAGACCACCTACTGGACTCCTTAACATGGAATAATAATGAATTTAAATGACTAGATTTTAAGTTCTACTAAATCTTTGCTCGAAAAACTAGATATCTATTTGCTCTGCTCCTCCTTCCCTTTAATCTGAAGTTGGCAGGTTAGGTAGTGTATTCACTGTGATGGGTTCCCTTTAAGGAACACTAATCCTACTTATAATTGTAGAGATGCCGGCCTGTGTTCCCGCTCACTGCTGTGTGAAGGTCTCACTGATTTGGCAGGACATCATGTAAGATGAGAGAGTATTCGGTTTCGAGACGCTGTCTGCTGGGTGGCCTGCCATGGGAATGATTACCTGTCATGTTGAGCATGGAGTCTGATCTGCCAGCAGCATGCTCCAGAGTAGGAGGAGAACATTGATAAATATATGTTGTATAGAATATTTTCCTACAGTTATATTATTCATTTAAATTTCTGCTTATTCTGGCCCTCAAAGTCCAGTAGGCAATCCTATACAGTGATTGCTCTATATGTATGCATGCTCATATAGGGAACGCTGTCAATCAAGTTATACCTAAACTTTTCCAACAAAACTATCGCAATTTGCTACATTCCCTATTAAAGAACATTGGTACACTATATTATGCATAGTACATGGCCTGTCAGGGGCTGTGACCTCTCCTGATGTTCATTAAATCACGGTCATCTGCTGCTCTATAGTGCATTAGTTTTGCCCAAAGTGTTTTTGTATTGCTAAAGGTGCCAAATATGTAAGGAAAAAAGCACTTTTTAATTTTATTACTAAAAGAAACATAACTGCTTATTCGTCATTAATTAGCAAAGTAATCCAGCGTTCAGATCCTGCATGTGTGCCCTTATTGGAACTGTTAAGCAACATATTACCTTGTTGTGCTTCGGATTTGGGCCGCCCGCATTTTAGGCAACCGGTTGGCAGTCTGTGGGAAAATTGGGCGATCAATTGACGGATAAAAGGAAGCGTAGGAATTCCTTCCTATTTCCTGACTGGCAGACTTCTGATTAGTTTCCTAATTTTAGAGCAGGTGCTAGATTAGATGCCTAATATTCCTGACCCAAATTCAAAGTGCAATACTACCGAGAAATGATGCCTTTGGCTTTGTCCAGGCAGCTGTAGTAAGGGTGCAGTGCAGCATCTACAGTAGGGTGCTATCATATTGGGTGGGAAGACTGCAGCTTTATCAATGGAAAATCTGAGGTAAATCTGTCCTAAATTTAATGCAGCAGATTTTAATGCTGATTATGGTAAAAAAAAATTAAATTAATTGTATTTAAAATCTGCAATTTTTGATTTTGCACCACAAAAACCACAACTGCGGATTTATTGGGGATTTTGACACTGACACATATTTGAGATTGGACATTTGCTGTATTATCCTGTACAATTTGTTCTGAGGTGTCCTCCATGTGCTGCCCTGTCAACCATTACTATCTTTGTTACTCAGGATATTATTACTAGTACAAATCTATACAGTATATTTTCTTTCTATCACCATGTCTGCCCGACGCTGTGCTTTTTCTTCCTCAGCTTAGTGATGCATTGTCGGCCATCCATGAAGTTGCCCCTACTCTGTGTTGAAAATTTGGGTGCTGACCTCCTCCTCAGAAGAGATCCAATATAGATGAAATCTGCTCTTACTGGCAGCAGCACAAGTTTCCTTGGAGTAAAAGTCATAACTCTCTCTCTCCTGCTGACTACGTGCATTGACTTTACCACGAGTGGAGAAGCAGTAAATCTGTGCATTAGCGTTACGCTGTGTCCTATAAGCAGAGTCGCTTCATAAGACTATTGTTTACACCACAACACGTAAAATCTTTTCTTCTGTGAAGGAAAAATAAAACCGGTTGCGTATAATTTTGTATAAGAGTTGGGGGGTGAAAAATAAAGTATTTTTCTGTGCAAGATGAAGCTGTATCAACCTCTGTGTATCATTCTGCATCTACATTGGGTCTCCAGATCAGTTTGTGGCCTCAGTCTCTGTGGAGACCCACAGCAGGAATAAAATCCAGTCACGACTTCTAATAAATGCCACACAAAGGAGTCTTTACTCAAGCATTAAATGTCGCCAGGTGAATAAAGGTGTAATTTGTTTAAGGGTGCTTTCACAGAGTGCGTTTTTGATGTGTTTTTTTTTTTTTTAAGCGGTTTTTTGTGCAGGAAGGCACAGCAATTAATGCTGTACATTGCTGCACCAAAAAAAGGGTAAAAGTTGCGATTTTACTGCGATTTTTGTGCAGCAATGTACAGCATTAATTGCTGCGCCTTCCTGCATAAAAATGCATCACAAACGCACTGGGTGAAAGCACCCTAAAGTGCAAACCGGCTTCTACCACTTCTTTATTTTTATGGACTTTAAAGGAAGCGTGCACTTCCCCCCTTAAATTGTTGTTTTTTTCTTTTTTTTATATAAAAACCCAGTAATTCGAGTTGCAGTCAAAAGCTCCTTTTTTTTTTTTTTTTTCTTGTTGCTTGTTTAGGGATTTTGAAGGGTTGATTCCCATCTCTATTAGGGTATGTTCACATGGCGTAATTGCGAGGTGTACAGTACACCCTGCAATTACGGCGGGTGTTTGGGAGTCGCACTGATCGGCGCATACTCCCGCGGCGGCGGGGGGGCTGGAAGCTCGCCAGCCCCATTGACATTCATTACTCGTTGCGCGTATTTGCCCCAAGTAATTGACATGTCACTTATCTCCCCACGCTTACAATGCGATCATATTGTACAAGCGGGAAGAGGAGGCGTAATCCTTAGTTCTATGAGAACTGTGGATTACCGTAATTTCAGGGCGCACTTCGCTTGTATTAGAGCACAAATATGATGCGACATGCGCAACAAAATTTGCCCGTGTGAACATAGTCTTACAGTTCCAAGTTCAGCCAATTAAGTGTACATTGTTGTATTTCGAACACCCAATGAAATGAGCGGATAGTGCTGTGCAAGCTTGACCCCTTATTTTGCACAAAGAATTTTGAGGGCGTGTTCTTAAGGGTATGTTCACACAAATTGAATCGGGCATATAGCGGTGATATGTACATTCTGCTTCAGAAATGTGCACTGAATTTCACTGTCCCTGGCGCTATGTCACTTTCTCCATGGAATAAGCTTTAAAATCATATAACTCAATGAGTTCTGATTTTACTGTATTTGTGGGATGTATTGCTGCGTAATCATGCACCAAACTATGCCCCGCAAATACGCCATGTGAACATACCCTAGGAACAGTGCAGGTCGCAGAGGTGGAACCCGCACCTATTAGACATTGAATACATATCCTATTGATATGTCATAAATGTTTGAGATGAGAACACTCCTTTACCAGTAAGTAAAATTCAAAGTTTAGGATGGTTGCCTGTCTAGTTTTTATACTTGTCTCTTGCTAAAAATAATGCAAGAGATGATAAAACAACATTGTGCACCTTTGAAAACAAAAAGCCCCCATTCCAATCATTGGGGGTCCCCAGGTGGAAACTTTGTGAGTGACCTGTGGCTGTCTCATACCTCTCCATCTCCACATTTCTAGACACTAACCACTGATTTTCAATACGGGAGTGTAATATTCCTGTAATGTTGTGCAGACTAATTAAGCCTCTACACTGTGTGCAGAATTATTAGGCAAAAGAGTATTTTGATCACATCATCCTTTTTATACATGTTGTCCTACTCCAAGCTGTATAGGCTTGAAAGCCAACTACCAATTAAGTAAATCAGGTGATATGCATCTCTGTAATGAGGAGGGGTGTGGTCTAATGACATCAACACTCTAGATAAGGTGTGCTTAATTATTAGGCAACTTCCTTTCCTTTGGCAAAATGGGTCAGAAGAGAGATTTGACGGACGCTGTAAAGTCAAGAATTGTGACATGTCTTGCAGCAGTCTTGAAATTGCCAAACTTTTGAAACGTGATCACCGAACAATCAAGCGTTTCATGGCAAATAGCCAACAGGGTCGCAAGAAGCGTGTTGAAAAAAAAGGCGCAAAATAACTGCCCATGAATTGAGGGAAAATCAAGCGCGAAGCTGCCAAAATGCCATTAGCCTCCAGTTTTGCCATATTTCAGCACTGCAACATTACTGGAGTATCAAAAAGCACAAGGTGGGCGATACTCAGGGACATGGTCAAGGTAAGGAAGGCTGAAAAACGACCACCTATGTACAAGAAACATAAAACGTCAAGAGTGGGCCAAGAAATATCAAGACTGATTTTTCTAAGGTTTTATGGACTGATGAAATGAAAGTGACTCTTGATGGGCCAAATGGATGGGCCTGAGGCTGGATCAGTAAAGGGCAGAGAGCTCCACTCCTACTCAGACGCCAGCAAGGTGGAGGTGGGGTACTGGTATGGGCTGGTATCATTAAAGATGAACTTGTGGGATCTTTTTGGGTTGAGGATGGAGTGAAGCTCAACTCCCAGACCTACTGCCAGTTTCTGGAAGACACCTTCTTCAAGCAGTGGTACAGGAAGAAGTCAGTGTCGTTCAAGAAAAACATGATTTTCATGCAGGACAATGCTCCATCACATGCATCCAAATACTCCACAGCGTGACTGGCCAGTAAAGGTCTAACAGAAAAAAAAATAATGACATGGCCCCCTTGTTCATCTGATCTGAACCCCATAGAGAACCTGTGGTCCCTCCTAAAATGTGAGATCTACAGAGAGGGAAACCAGTCCACCTCTCTGAACAGTGTCTGGGAGGCTGTGGTGGCTGCTGCACGCAATGTACAGATCAAGCAACTGACAATCTATGGATGGAAGGCTTTTGAGTGTCATCGTAAAGAAAGGTGGCGATATCGGTCACTGATTTGGTTTTGGATGTCAGAAATGTTTCTTTCTAAATTGTCTGTTATATTGGTTTACCTGGTGGAAACAAACAAGTGAGATGGGGATATATTTGGTTTTTTATTAAGTTGCCTAATAATTCTGCACAGGTAGTATTTTGTCGTTACCTGCCACCAAAACAGATATCCTTCTAAACTCTCTCCTGCCAAGCCCAATAAATCTAAAAAAATAAACCCAAACCGAAATAAAACAAACACTCCAACTCTCTTCCCAAACAGATATTAAAAGCTTTAATAAAATATTTTAATGAGTCTTTTGGGTTGATTGAGAACATAGTTGTTGTTCAGTAATAAAAAGAATCCTCTCAAATACAACTAGCCTAATAATTCTGCACACACTGTAGTAGGAAACACAGTCTTGGTGACAGAGGGTTTCATTAAGGTGGTTTGCTGCAGCAACCAAACCCTAAGTCTCTCTAGAAGCCTATGGTCACTTAAGTTTTGTTATATTAACTTAAAGTTCAGGTTAAAAGAATTATTTAAACTTTAGGGCACAGGTGTCAAACTGCCGCCCCTCCAGCTGTTGGGAAACTACAACTCCCATCATGCATTTATATAATCTATAACAGTGGGCATGATGGGAGTTGTAGTTTCCCAACAGCTGGAGGGGCGGCAGTTTGACACCCCTGCTTTAGGGTATGGTCACCAGGGCTGTGGAGTCGGCAAGCCGAAGCCCCGACTCCTCAATTTCCCAAACCTCCGACTCCCTCATACACGGCGCATGTTTAAGTGATAACTTTACTGTAGTAAAATGGCCCCATCAGGCTGTTTATCACCTTATGATACAATAATCAAGCTATTTAGGTAGAACAGACACTGACAAGCAAAATGGTAACGTTTTGATCTTTTAAACACTTGTGGGTAGTGTTGAAGAAAAAGCTGTATTTGTATCCAAGTCCAGTCTGCACCAACATTGGGAATGTGTAGAAGAGACCTGGGGTCAGATTTTGGTCAAGACCTGCTTGAATCTGATCCAGAGCCCAGAAGGATTCAGGCAGAGCTGAAAACCAAAAGGTGGATTTCCAAAATACTAACAAAATAATAAAAATTAAAGGGGTTGTCTCACTACATTGATTCCTCTTACCTCAGTCCTGTTTTCTTGGTTTCATTTTGAATTCAGGGGCATGTTTACTGGCTTCCACTAGGCTGCAGTATAAGTAAGGTCTGTAGCTATAGCAACCAGTGCTGGCAGCCTATCAGGAGAGATCAAACAGGTCTGTAGCTATAGCGACCTGAGGAGCTGATGCAGCTCATACAAGAGGGGATATCTAGGAATAGGTAGGACACTGTTAATGGACACATATTGCAAAGTGACTTGTTTTTACAAGATCTTTAACATAAGTCATCCTTGTAGTGAGAAAACCCCTTTAACACTTTGATTTTTAGGAGCAAAACTGTAACTAAGCAGATGCTAAATACTTGCAAGTCACATTTATGTATAAGATAGGTAAGATGACTGTATATAAAATTACAGTAGCCTCATGTGCAAAGCTGTAGTGGATGGAGAGATATGGAGCCTGAAAGTCACATTTTCAAAACATTGTTACCATTTTGCTTGTCAGTGTAAAATATATTTATTGGATATGACTTTAGGACACAAAAAAATTGTAAATATGCAAAACACTGCAGGAACATTTGTGGAGTCTCTGTATTTGTTCTGAGAAATAGTATCGCCTCCATCAGATCCTGCATACATGACCTCACATCTGATCTCATTATTTCCAGTCTAGAGAACGGCCTCTCTACACTAACTTGGGTTGATCGCAAAGCGGTGACCACAAGGGCAACATCTAACAATGTCAGGGTATAAAGGAATTGCCTCAGCCACAGTCAGTTTTGATGAATGGTTAAACTCTTCTACTTCTTTGAAAACAGGTGAAAAATGTTGCTGAAATCTGTTTGCCCTGGGAGCAGAATCTTTTCCCCTGGGGCAGCGCTTTGCCTGCTCCATGTCATCAATTACACTCCTCATGTGATAAGGATAAAGATATGGGAGCAGTAGCACTGGCCGCACCCAATTCCTCTTGCTCTTTGCACTACATCGAAGTAACTGGACCAACTAATTATATATTTTGGGAGTCCGAGTCGGTCCATTTTATGACTACTCCGACTCCTGCAAAATAGCCTCCGACTCCACGACTCCGACTCCACAGCCCTGATGGTCACAAGTTGTACTGCGGCACGTACAGTACATCGTGTGTTTCGGGAGCTCGCGCTGATCAGCACGTACTCACGAGGCGCGGCCCACCGGCCCCATAGACATGCATTACTCGTGGCGCGTAATCACCGCAAGTAATTGACATGTCACTTATCTCCCCACGAGCGGGGAGAGGAGGCGTAATCCATAGCTCTGAGAGCTATGGATTACTGTAATTATGGGGCGCATTCCCCCACGGATTAAGCGCAGTACGCTGTGAAATGCGCTCCAAAATAAGCCGTGTGAACATACCCTTAGTCTTGAAAAAAGACAACTACAGGGAGAACTGATTAATTTATATAAGTATAGAAATGACCCCTATAACTAGTATAGTGAAAAGCCATTTCATATAAAACCCCCTAAGAAAACAAGGGGACACTCCCTGCATCTGGGGATAAAAGATTTGATGTCCAGAAAGAAAAGCCTTCTTGAGCATGAGAACTGCAAATCTGTGGAATAGCCTGGCTGTGGAGCTGGTCACAGCACGAACAGGTGAGGGCTTCAAGAAAGGCTTTGATAACTACTTACTACTATATAATATTAATACTTATGTAGCCAAACTTCTAGATCCAGTCTGAGGGCAGTCTTGGCATCAGAAATAAAATATTCCTTTAGGGCAGATTGGAACCCATAAGGCAAAAACCATAGCCTGCAACAACAAGGGTAACAAAGCTTTAAAAAATCCTTATCCTCCTACCTTCCTTCACATCTTTGGTTATACTTGATGGATAGTTGTCTTTTTTCAACTGTACAATGTAAGTGACCTAAGGCTCTATTCACCTAATTACAGCTGTGTGTTAGAGCCATATACAGTAAAACCTTTTGAAAACTTTCATTAGAGACAAAAGTTGTCAGTACCTTAAAAAAAACTGCAAAAATAAGTATTTTGTTGAGTGGCCACATTCCTGAGCCACAAAATATGCTTTTCTCATGAAGCTGTAATACAAGTAAAGCTTAAAGTGTAAAATAAAACTGCCGGTTTAGAAGAAGCTCACACTGTTGGAAAGATGACACAGTCCAGGATGATGTGCACAATAAAAGCCATTATATTTACTTTAGTGAATGCAGGATACAAATATTTTACAATCTCTATTCTTTTTTTTATATAACCATTCAACAAAAGTCACAAGTATATCCATTATGTATAATAAAGATAAAACACACCCATGAAGTCAAGTCTCACAAGTTCAATATTTTAATTCCCTTTACTCTAAAGTGACTGCGACAAAGTCCAGCTTCTGTCGCTGTTTAGATTATAATCTGCAAACCACGGACAACAAATTAATGACAATATTTATTAATGCAAACAGATCACTGTTGCTGTACATGAAGGTTTGCTTTGTGATTTACGTAAGGAGTTTAGATGTTGTTAAATGGTTTCCCAGCCGCGATAAATTGTTAAAAACATTTAAAAAAAATTCCATGTTTACTATGTATTTCTTGTGTGCAGATATGGGATGTGTCACAAAGAATTAATAAGGCAATGGAATTATTGGACGTCAGGTTATTTCTCCTACCACAATTCTAGAGTCTAGTTTGCTGCCATGTGTCACCCTGGTCTACAAAGGAACTAGGAGTCCAGTATTGTACCTCCTGGCAACCTAGAATCGCCCAGCTTTTGTAAAGTGGGAACTGTAGTAGACAAATGATGGAAATAGGATTGCGTTTGGGTGAAATATTGACAGAATAGCTTTGGCTTGGAGAAATTGCATGAAGAGCTCGAGATGCCCCAATGCAAGTCTTGTTAGGCGAGGTTCCTACTTTTGTATTTTAAATCAGTATTTGTAAGCCAAAACCAGGAATGGGTCCGAAACGCAGAAGAGGTTTCATTTCTGGTTTTGGCTTACAAACTCTGCAGCAAAATACACATCAAAAAGCAGTGTGAACCCAACCTTAGACTAGTTTCATATAAGTGAATATTGCTGCACTTAAGAGTATTATGGATGTGGCCCCTTCAATGGCATTAGTTTAGCTGAACCAAACTTTGATCATTCAGTTATTTGATCTTTGTTTGGTTCAGTAGAACTCTGTGTATGAAAGATGGCTATAACTGCTTATTAACATGCAGATACCACCCTCTTCTGAAATTGACAATAGTATATTGAAGGATTTTAATTATGAATTTTTAAATGACCTTTTGCATCTAGGTCAAAGAGCAATGCAACATCTATGGCCCATTATGAGATGTTTAAAACTAAAAAGTAAGTGTGACATCTTCTAATTTCTAAAACCATCTGACAGATTATGTAATATATTTCTAGAAGGAATAACAGAGGAACAGCACAACACAAGAAAAGATGCTCCAGAATAATTACTTGATGGAGAACACAAGTATTTACTAATGCAGATATATGAGGAACCCCCACAGGCCTTCTTGAAAGAGATTGTCCCACCATAGACATTTATGACCTATCCATAATATAGGTGATAAATATCTGATCACTGGGGATCCTGATATGGGGAACTCCTATTAAGATGCTAAAACAAAGGTCACAGGTCTACACTTGCTTCCTCACTGTGCCCAGGTAGGAAGGAAATCTTTGAACATAGCAATGGTCAAACATGCGCCTGGATTCCCCATTCAGATTCTATGGGACCAATGAAGATAGCTAAGAACAGTGCTCAGTTATCTCCGTCTGTCTCATACTCTGGATAGATGATAAATGTATGGTGGCACAAACCAGTTAGTAAAAAATAATTCGTACAGCCAGAGCCGTTTGGCTGTACTAATTTTACTTTTTATGTGTACTTTTTATTTTTAACTTAGATTTAGAGGCGCTCTTAGGGTATGTTCTCACGGCTTATTTTGGGGCACATTTCATAGCATATTGCGCTTAATATGCAGGGAAATGCGCCCCATAATTACGGTAATCCATAGCTCTCAGAGAACTATGGATTACACCTCCTCTCCTCGCTCATACAATACGTATTTGTACGCGCGGGGAGATAAGTGACATGTCAATTACGCGGGACGATTACGCGGCGCGAGTAATTCATGTGTATGGGACCGACCTCTGCGTCTCGGGAGTACGCGCTGATCAACGCGAGCCCCGGAAACACACGATGTAGTGCGGCACGTACAGTACGCGCCGCAGTACATTGTGTGAACATACCCTTACACCCATCTGCTGTGCAAAGGATGAAATCCATATAATAATGGTTGTGTGTACAAGTCCTAATGCCCTTGCATTTGGCCTGTTGCTTTGTAACCTACAAACAGAACAACGATGAAGGAATAGAGAGAAGATGGCCATTCACCAAAAGGACTGGGTTTACATTGCACTTTGGCCTCCATTTATTACATACACCAGAAAGATCTCTCAATCTACTCCTCTTTAAAAGGATGCTGTGACAGATTCACTGTAGTGACCGTCACCTATAGACATAATGTAACCATTAAATGAATCCTATATTAGAGTATTTTCATGACGTATCCAGTAAATGGATGCCATCATAGCCTAAACTAGGTCCATTTAACAAATCTGTCACTCGAGCTATAATGGTATCTGTGTAATGGATACATCATGAAAAGCTAAGTAGCAAGTGTAGTCTATTATGCCATTTCATACTTTTTTTTTGCAGTATACCAAACAGACAGAAGCTAAACGGATTCTGACTAATGGACCCATGTGGCCATATTTAGCTCGTTCATCAGGAAAAAAAAAAAAGTCCAAACTCAGCTTTAAAATCGCTATTTCTCTCAACCCCCAGAACACATGCACAGCTGAGCACGTATGTGTTCTATATGAGCAGAGAGGACTCTACCATGAGAACAAAGGATTGGGCATGTTAAAATACAACATCCCCAGTTCGGTCCAAGTTTGATCTAATGGGTTTGGACACCATTACACATGACTGCAGGATGAGACCACACACAGGATTTTTATTTGTTCTGTTTATGGGCACACATATGTCCGCACAAGTGCGGTCTACACAAAACACGAGGATATTTTTACTCGAGAATACTTGCAAATTGCTTTACTAAGATACTGAAATGCATTGGAGCAATAAAAGTGACTGTATAAATGCATGTATGCTTTACAAATTGGCCCACCCTTAATTACTTATGGCAATGCAATGCTTGCAATGGTTATAATAATTCTCCCATGCTATCATAGTAATAAAATAGCTCTGTAACTTAGAGCATTCATCCTATGTATGCCCACCCTTAGCAGGAACCAGCATGTGGATATCAACCTTATGCTACTTTAGGAAAGTAAATGCAACATGGGAAAAATGTTTTTATAGAAAAAAAATTCATTAAAATTTTCCTGATATTCATGGCATTTACATAAGTATTTCTGGAACTGAGACAATGGTGAGACTTGCAGCTCTTTAACAGCTGAAGAATAATGGGTGCCACATTGGCATGGAAATATAATTTATCACTTTGTAAAGCGATGGCAGTGTATTCTCTCCATAACACATTGGTATCCTCAAAAGGCAAATACAGGCTCTGGAATACTATGCATACAAACCAGACAAATCTAATGGTCAGTGCTCAGACTCAAGACAAGCAATTAAGCTCCATTCACACCAGGTTCATATTGTATAATAGAAATATATGGATAAGGGGAGAAGGAGTGTTGAAAAAAAAACCCATTATGCTGGGAGTTTGGGCCACATATACATGACAAAATGTTTTATTTTACTGTATCGGTTATGCTTTTCAATGCAATTTGATCATGTATATCAAGTCATTGGCAGATGTATGGCCATACAGTTGTATACAACTGCATACTTATGGGGAATATGGTCTGTGGCACTATTACAGGTGTGCATGCCAAAACGTAAGGTGAATGAAGCCCAGAATATATAAATAGAGGGTAAAATAATGGGTTGTCTTTTGAATATAAGCTGGATACACAAGGGACATGCATCTCTTCATATAAAATAATGACATTATTCCAGATGTGGTGATGCCTGTCAGGCTGTACTGGAATACAAAGTATATAATGGAGTGACGGAATAATTAGTGAAGCTTTCACTTGAATATAGTTTGATCTCTGGCCCATAAAAGCAGCTTAGTGATTAGTAGGTCACTGCTCTGAGCAGCATGGTTAAACAGGAATCATCTGCATAGGACAAGAATACAGTCAGCTCAGCCATTTTCTTAAGGCACACAAGATAATAGACAGTAAAGGGGAAAAAAGGTCTCATTGTGTATAATTATACTCACAAGAAGAGTAAGGAGTCCATCACGTAACAGCCCCTATACAAATTAAATGTGGTCATCACCACTGTTGTTCTCAGACACTTAAAGCACAGCAATGTGGCAAACAATCATTCCCACCCAAAAAAACTTTTAAAATGTACCCGGTGTTTGCATGAGTGCAGTCAGAACCCTAAACCTGTGCTGTCACTTAAGAGAAGAGTGCCTTCTTTATCAGAAAGTATTACCTCTAGGCCATTTAGGCAAGTCATCAGTTAGGGCTCATCTCGGAGTTAGGCACAATTAGCATACGAGGCCGGAGGCCTAATAAGGAGTATTTGATATTGGATGGGCTCTACATTTTAGACAGTCCCTAGTTGGTAGAATGGTCTCATGATATTAAGCGGACCACAAAGGGTCCTCCTGCTGGGAACAGCAGTGATCATCAGCAATCCCGGTGAAAACCTAGCAGAAAGTGTTCATTTTCTCCACAGCCCTACAGCAGGGGAAATGAAGCATTACACGGTACCTATCCATACCAATGAGCTGTGTAATGCAGGATAGGTAGGGTCCTCCAGAGGGGCACTTTTTGTTTTAGATGTTCATCAGTTACAAAGGAGCCCCATAATGCCTCAATATGGTTTTCATGTCAGAATTACAGAGCAGCAGATGTCCTAAGTTGAGAGATGTGTTCCTTTGTTTCTGCTCCGCTTTCCTTAGAAACCCAAGCATGCATGTGATGTAAGGATTCATAGAAAATCTCAGACTTCATGAATCTGTACTCTCATTGGCTCTCCAAGAAAGATCAGAAACAAAAGGGGCACTTCTGGCCCTTTGTTTTAGCGACTTGTGGAGTCTTGGCTCCTGGACCTCCATCAGACAAAACTTCTGACTTTGTCAATTTATACAGACTTCTGACATTTTATGTTGACAGGTACATTTTAGGGATTTTAAGATTCTAATTTATTTGGGAATTCTGGCTTTATAGCTTTTGGCAGAAAGCACAGTGACCAATTTATATAGAAAATGGCTTAAAGGGTCATATACACTCACCGGCCACTTTATTAGGTACACCTGTCCAACTGCTCGTTAACACTTAATTTCTAATCAGCCAATCACATGGCGGCAACTCAGTGCATTTAGGCATGTAGACATGGTCAAGACAATCTCCTGCAGTTCAAAGCGAGCATCAGTATGGGGAAGAAAGGTGATTTGAGTGCCTTTGAACGTGGCATGGTTGTTGGTGCCAGAAGGGCTGGTCTGAGTATTTCAGAAACTGATTTCCTGGGATTTTCACACACAACCATCTCTAGGGTTTACAGAGAATTGTCCGAAAAAGAAAAAACATCCAGTGAGCGGCAGTCCTGTGGGCGGAAATGCCTTGTTGATACCAGAGGTCAAAGGAGAATGGGCAGACTGGTTCGAGCTGATAGAAAGGCAACAGTGACTCAAATAGCCACCCGTTACAACCAAGGTAGGCAGAAGAGCATCTCTGAACGCACAGTACGGCGAACTTTGAGGCAGATGGGCTACAGCAGCAGAAGACCACACCGGGTGCCACTCCTTTCAGCTAAGACCAGTAAACTGAGGATCCAATTTGCCCAAGCTCATCGAAATTGGACAGTAGAAGATTGTAAAAACGTTGCCTGGTCTGATGAGTCTCGATTTCTGCTGCGACATTCGGATGGTAGGGTCAGAATTTGGCGTCAACAACATGAAAGCATGGATCCATCCTGCCTTGTATCAACGGTTCAGGCTGGTGGTGGTGGTGTCATGGTGTGGGGAATATTTTCTTGGCACTCTTTGGGCCCCTTGGTACCAATTGAGCATCGTTGCAACACCTTGTGGAATCTATGCCACGAAGAATTGAGGCAGTTCTGAAGGCAAAAGGGGGTCCAACCCGTTACTAGCATGGTGTACCTAATAAAGTGGCCGGTGAGTGTATATGGCAATGCTGTAAACCTGATACAGCAAGGAATCCCTATAGGTCTACTTCCTGTGTTCATATAGTGCATCTGGGAGGCTTGTAGAAAAGACACTCTGGGATACAGTAAGTGATGGCACACCAATATTTTCTCATTGATTTTTATAGGTGTCCCTTATAATACAACCCCTGTGCTTCTACATGAAATAGAAGGCACACCGGGCACAACATTACTGATCTCAATAAGAATATTAGCAGTATGATCATGTGCAGGCATCAAAAGTGTGAAAGTCAGTCTCTAATTATTGGGCCAACAGATCTATGTTTTGTTTATCACTTCTAAGGGCAGCAATATACATCGTGGCTACTGATCAGCGACCAATTTGTGTTTACCTGCAAAAACCATGCAGACATCAATCAATTGGAAGACACACCTTGGCCCTATGGCAAATACATGTGTCCCTTCTAGGCTTAAGGCCATTCTAGCTACTAAGTGTAGCTACCATATGACACTACTCACCCATCTAGATCAAGAAAGAATTGTCCATAGCTAAGGTTGCAAAAAATATGCACCAAAAACTAGTAAACATATAAAAGAAATAAATGTAAAAAGAAAATAAATTTGACTTATTTTCACTAATGGACAACAGACATTGTAGTCTTAATGCTGATAGATAGAAATGGTTTAAATTTTCTCTGTAATTTATACCAGGTACTGGAAAAAAATTAAGAGCATTTGTCAGTGGGGATATGTAGAAAGCAAAATGACAACTTGTTCAAAGCTTTTTTTTTTTTTTAACCAGCGTAAGCAGATCAAGATGACTCTTAAAACAGCTTTACTGTTTATTACTATAGTACTTCTGAAAAGACAGCAACTCTGAGGCTTATAATTGATCTACAGATCATTTTTGATTAGGGCAAAATGTTCCTTCATTACACAAGCAAGTTGTGATTACTGCTAGTGTTCTCACACATTACTATGTTAGATAGACCAAAAAAGTGAAAGTTCTGTCAGATAATGATCTTCTACTTTAAAGCTTTTCCAAGATAATTAGAAAGATAAAATAGAAGATGAACGGCCAATAAAATCTGATGTAAAAATACTGAAGAGCTAACCTCGGCAAAAAGCCCCATTTATGCCCCGCTTTCAGCTACTTTATAATGTAAACCCCAAAAAAGCTCCCAACATATATCTCCGATAGGAAGCTGCAATGTAATAGCATAGTTCACTTCACCATTTCAACATATACCAGCCCAAAGTACTTTCTTGGTCTTAGTTGGGTGAACGGAGGTCTATGGATACACCTAGGGGCAATTTACACAGCACAGACCAAATACTGGTTGGGTAATCCATACCGGTATTTGGTCTTTTTTTGGGCACGAAGGGGGGCAGCTGTTCTTCACGATTTGCAGATTCAGGTCCTCCCCCTTCACACCGACATGTTCATGTTCTGCGCGGAAACCGGGCGGAAGAATGACCATGATCTAAGTTTTTCTGAATGCCGGCGGTCTAAAATACAATCCGGCGAAAAATCCCCGGAGTGGGGACTGCTGCACGGAATTTCCATTGAAGTCCGAGTAAAAGGTTGCCATCCAGTTTACAGACTGCTATTAAAACTGAAAACCGTCTGTAAATCCGGGTGAAAACCCGTGCCGTGGGGACATGCCCTTAGTGTGCACATCAGGAAAATCTCCTCGTGTATGCACAAGCATATAATCACGGATGTAAAAGTAAACCAGGGAGAAGGATAAAATTTTAGAAAGTTTGTTTTTGCCAGAAAAACTGCAAGAAAAAACGATTTTGGAACCCAGGCTTGATTCATAGTCACTTACATAAAGGGATTGACACTTTATACCAACTGTGTTGTGAAACATTACCTGTGCTTTATGTCCCTTTTGCCTTTTTAGATTATAGACCCCGTGCGCTTTCAAATTCAAGAAAAGTTGCTGAATAAGGTCTAATTTTGTTTACACCATTTCTACTATGTCTATTTGCCACATTGCTGCTTATAGAGCATCAGTGAACTAATTTAGATGAAAAATATATATATTAAACCACACCACTGCGAATAGCACAAAAACAAAATTGTATCCAACTCTCAGAAAAGCCAGGAGTTGTGCAGTAACAGTACTAGCAATTAATACCCAAAGGGGAATACAGCATATCTGACAAAATTGTACATTACACACTGAATACTCTTCTACTAGGATATTGCCTTTTTCTGTTCAAGTTGGCAGCAGTCCGATTGTTATATATTTCATTGGTGAACATACAATACATTGGTACTTTACACCCTGTGGTGAAATATTTAGGATGCTATATACAAATAACAAGTTTGGCTCAAAGTTTATTTACACATACAATAATATATGTATAGCATGGCTTGTTTCTCTCTCTGTAGTTGTTGCATTATTATTTCTCTTATTTTTACTTTACCAGTAAAAGCAAAAGGAGAAAAAAAACAAAAAAAAAAAAACTATAAAAATCATGAAATAATCGTTTAGAGCTATAGTCTACAAAAGAAGCTCAAACATACAGCTTTGGTTTATATAAATAATTCATTGCAGAACACGTTCAAAAGTATAGAACTTTATATATAGTCATTAATTCATAAGGGTATTGGTTTATTTTTTTTTCCTTAATATAAAATATACACAAGCTAAAATCACTTATCTATCTGTTCTTCAAGGTACGAATGTAAAAAGAAATGCTCTGAAACATATCCCAATTATAACTTAATATATTACTTTTAATGCCTCCTGCAGGCGTATAGATTTATTTAAAAAAATTCTCATGCTTCGCCCATTCCCCTGTATTCATTTATCCTGTAAGTCACACACTTTAGAAGTTGAACCCCATTTTCTTCCCTGGTACATTTGCTGTTTGTGTTGCACGTGCAAAAATAGAGATTGTGTGGCTTAAGCCCTTCATGTACTCCTTAAGTGAGGGGGGTCTAGGCATGGTTGTGAGGGGTAAAACATTGTCATATACAGTATTGCTTTCTTTAGTTTCCTGCTTATCATTTCTGCTACAAAGCCATGTCTGTAACTCATCTGGACCAAAAACACAAACTGCATTGCTATATATTTTTTTTCCTCGGGACTCTTTTTAATAAGAGTCGAGTGAGGTGGTAAAAGGGTCTCACAACACGGCACTGCACTACAGGGAGAAGCATCTTACTACCCCCAACCCTTTCTAACACCCCTTTACTATTGCAGTCTCAATGTGGGACAGTACTAGACACACAAGGTTTTATTTATTCCTCCTGAATATATTTTTTTTCCCAAACTCCACGTGCCACATTGCCAGATAAAGTTGTAGGTCTGTGTACAGTCAATGCAGCAGGTACCTGATTGGTTTGTGAGAAACACAAGCGAGCTCACAGAAACACACAAAAGACGGCCCTTGTGCGTGTGTGACATACTTCTTTCTCTCTATATGTATATATATAGATTTGCTTATATATAAGGGTTCTGCATCCTCTGGAAAAGTTTTGTGATATGCTGGGGACTGTGCCACTAAAGAGGGGAAGCGGTCTCTATGTCACCCAGGCATCCATTCTCATGCGCTTCATGGAGGGACTGTCCCTGTCCTCGTTATTGGAGTTCCGTCCCATACCGACAGGGGAGTGGAAATCGTTCCTGACGTCCTCCCGGTCACTTCCATCATATGAGCTGCTGGAGCTACTTAGGCTGTCCACGGGTGATCGCCCCATTTCTGGACGGGCCTGGTGTTGATGATGATGTTGCTGCTGCTGTTGCTGCTGCTGCTGCTGAGTGAATCCAGATGATGTGACTCTGTCACGGGGAGGGGATATTGGCTCTGACTTTATGTTGACATTTTGGTTTGTATTAATGGAGGATAAGTTTGAACCCTGAGATAATTGCCCACTGGCCCTGTGGAGAGAATACAGAGACTTGTTAGTTAACCCTCTAAAGCAAAACGGCTGAGATTTTTTCTTCAATGAGGCAGTTGTACGAGACCTTGGTTTATGCGGGACAAGTTGTACTTTTTGGGGGAATAGTTTAAGTTCCCTTATAAATTATTGCAGAATTTTTTTTCTTCAATTTTTTCACATTTTTTAAAAATATTTTTACACCATTCACATTTCACACTTAAATGGGTTTTGCCACCATGTAATGTTGACGTGGGAACCTCCAAAATGGGTATTTAATCACTTTTCTAAATATATGTGATTACAAAAAGTGAAGCCTCTGAGAGCTACAGCATTTCTAAATCCCCCTTAGTTATCTGAAAGCTTCCACTAGACACGACCGAGGAGCTGACAGGCCGCGCTTGCGTGAAACGCTTCTTATCTGATGACAGGCAAAAGGAATGAGCTTTTAAGGCACCGGGTAGACCGTGCAGTCTGAGGCTGTGTCTTGCTGTATTTAGAATCCACTCTTGTACGGTTATTATTTCACTTAAGTTTTGAGACGCTCCCTTGGATTCCTCACTCCTCACTCACCCCCTCCCTCTCTCCCCTGCAGCTTCATGACTCTGTGTGATTTGTATATATCCTGCTCCCGTGCTGATAAGAGGTAGGTAACTGGTGTCTTGGCAAATCCCCTTAAAATCTGCAGGTTATTATTATGGTCGTGTGGATATCTAATGTGTGTAGGTTTTTTTGTGTGTGTGCGTATGTGTATGTATATATATCTATAGATCTATCATGTATGCACAATTATTTTTTTATTAAATATTTATTTTATTTATTTTTTCCTACAGTTTTTTTTTTTTTAAATCCCTTGAAGGGACAATAGTTTTACATCTTTTCCCCTAGTAAGGCATTATCATATTTATATATGCTGACACAGATTGTAATCAGGGCAGCACACCGTGTGCCCTGGTCGCTGGCTTCTTAAACAGACAGCCCTGGGGCTACTCTAGGTCCCCCAGGCTCTGTCGGATCACCGGGAGTCCCGATCACCCGACAGAGCAGGGGAAAGCCCTTTGATTATGCTGCGATCACTGACCATGGCAATCAAAGGGTTAAGCGCCGTGGAGTGGAGGTTTCCCTCTTGCAGAGGCTGCTCCTAGTGCAGCTGCGGCGCTAAGAGCCGCCAAACCCTGATGTCTGCAGTGACACCAAAAGATGTCGCTGCAGACGAACGACCTGAAATGCCCAACGCCAAAAGTTGGCGAGTGGTCGTTAAGGGGTTAAACCACTACTGACCAGGCCACAAATACAACAGAAATACACTACAACAGATGATAGAGCCAGCTATAGCAGAAGTAACTACTACAACTGTATTGGGTGCTCCAATATATGGTCTGGGGAAACAGTCAAAATACAATGATCCAACCATAGTGTTGCTTTAACTGCAGTGCAAACCTTTACTGAAACTCATTAAAGAATAAGGTAAACTCGAAACTAATTACTTCATACATTTGTGCATTTAAACTGTTATATCACATTGGCTTCAGATCGCTCACAAATTCATTTTACAAGTTAGCATATTCCTGTTGGCCTATTTTAAAAGCGGTACGGTACCTAAAGTTACAGGGAAAGCCCAAAAGGATGATGCAAAATCATAGACTTCGTGTTTTTTTCATATTCATTTGTTTTGTTATCTTGGCTATGAACACTATCCAAGTTTTATCTATACACTAAAAATGTTCAACATATGTATGTGACTAAGCCTGTAGTTTTGCTTTGATTTTCAGTCACTGGCCATTTACCACTGATGTTACTTTAGCTACAGGCCCTTACTATATGTACTGGTCTTTGAATCCCCCTATGTTTTAGAAAGATCCCATTAATTACATAGACTTAGATGGGTATTAGCATGAATAGTTTTTTAGCGCAAAGCTAAATATGTGCGACAATACTCAAATCAGACTTTTTGTTACATCTCACCGCTATGATCCAGAGCTATACTTAATAAGTACATATCGCACTAGAGCCATACCAGGCAGTGACTCCCTGCCCAGGCTGCGCAGCAGTAGCAGCCAATATTTAGTAAATCAGTCATTACCTTTTATTATAATGGGGCTGGTAGGTAGATCTGGCTTCAATAATTGTCTGTAACTTACAGGGAGCCTGTCCTGGTAGCATGTTATAGATCAAGAAGAGCTATGCAGATTGATATACAGGCAGTCCCCGACTTACATCCGTCCCCTAGTTACAAACTGAGACTTTTGGGGCGTGCTGACATCACACACTGAGTCATGCCCCATAATTACCAAGTGCCAGCATACCACAGCAGCACATGAGATACAGAAATGGAGGTGAAATCTTCTAAACAGGGGCACAAATAGCAAAATAAAGGTAAATCCTGTTCCCTACACTACCCAAAAAAAACCCAAAAAACATTTTGCTGGAGTTACATTTAATAACTAGACCTGTTCCGACTTACATACAAATTCAACTTAAGAACTAACCTACAGTCCCTATCCCGTTTGTAACCCGGGGACTGTCTGTATAGTTTTGCAGGTAACAACTGTGTAGAACTGATCTGCTGGCAGCATGTTATAGAGCAGGAAGAGCTGAGCACATTGAATTATTCTGTTGGGAAAAGTTCAGTGGAATTTTTATTCATTTAAATCCCTTCTTATCCTGGGTTGAGGAGTTCAGTAGGCGGTGTTATCAGTAATTGACAGTCTTCCTTGCAGGATTGTGCATACAGAGAAGGCTGTCAGATGGTCAATTGCTGATAACACCGCCCACTGGACTCCTTAACCTAGAATACATAACGATTTAGATGAATAAAAGACAAGTTCTACTGAATCTCTACATAAAAACTACATATCGATCTGCTTGGCTCCTCCTGCTCTATAACATACTGCCAGCAGATCGGATAGCTTATTCCATGTGACGGGTTCCCCTTTAGCTACTCGAGTGCATATGATCCTGACATATGCAGGGCCGAGCAGTGGTCATTATATACCTGACAAGTTTAAATAATCGCTTTGCTTTCTTTGCATTTAACATCAAGTTTGTGCAGCTTTTTACAATGTAAATTCCTGATTAGAAAAATATAATCTACAGAATCTGTATTTATCTGTGTTTGAGAATTGTCTGTTTATGCCACTTACATTCGTGTACCCTGTAGACACAGAAGCAGGGCATCTCAACAAGACTTAAACGTATGATGTGAAGCCAGCTTTAACCTGAACCTCTGATCTCTAGATAAAGTTGGCGCCCAGGGACTAAACTTTCCTTACTTTTCTCCATCTGTTATCTGATGTCTACAAGAGGCATTGGTCCCCAACGTCTCCTTTCAGAGGTAATAAAGATCAGGCAGGTTGGTTTTGAACCTGTCCAATTCTGTTGTACTTAACAGGCGCTCTTCTCCCTCCTTTATTGAAATAACATGCCTTCTCTGCTGAATGTGCATGCTTCTGGGGAGATGGGGCCAATAACTGCAGGGAGATTGATCATTTGGCTGACAGATATGGTCTGTGACCAGCTTAAAAGACATAACATATAATCTATAGTTATATTTCACTCAATAGGATTACTGAACTGCCACTCACACAAGAGAGCTGAGGGCTGCTTGTCCTAGGTGGTGCTGCTGCCAGGCCGACACCTGTCCGATAGGCAGCATTCCCGGGGAATTAAACCCTTGAAGAACAGACAGGTCCGCACTGGTGAGAGAGTAATCTGTACAATAGAGAAAAGCACAGTTAGCGTCTAATATCCCAGACAATTCAGCAAAACAAGACTTACTGTATGTACGTGTCTATACACATATACATGTATCTCACAAAAGTGAGTACACCCCTCACATTATTGTAAATATTGTATTATATCTTTTATATCTTTTCATGGGACAACACTGAAGATATGGCACTTTGATATAATGTAAAGTAGTCCGTGTACAGCTTGTATAATAGTGTAAATTTGGTCTGCCCACAAAATAACTCACACAGCCATCAATGTCTTAACCACTGGCAACAAAAGTGAGTACACCCTTAGGTGAAAATGGACAAATTGTGCCCGATTTTCCATTTTCCCTCCAGTGTCATGTGACACTGCTACAAGATCTCCAGTGTAAATGGGGAGCAGATATGAAAGGTGAAAGAAGACATTTCCAAAGTAAATGATAGAAATTGTTCCCTGAGATCTTGAATTGTATTACATTGCTTTAAGCAAAACCTATATTAGCATATTAATTAGGGGCCAAAACTGAAAAGATCTTTGTTTGACCATCAGTGTCATTATACTTACATGCAAATCACGCAATACAACCTGCCTGATGTCTGCTTAAAGAGGTTCCCACCTCACTAAAAAGTTAAATAGCTCCCGGGGCTATTTAAATATACAGTTTAAATGCAATGCTACCAAACACTAAATGAAATATATGTAAACTAGAAAAGCTAGAAAAGTACAAGATATTATACGTCTTAATTGCATAGGATTGCTAAAATAAAAAGGCAGAACTGCACTGCATATTTCACCTAAACATGATCTTACTGCACAACCCGTTTAAGAACTTTATGCTTAGATCTCTGTAGGCTTTTCAAGATTGCAAGCAGACTGACAGTGGTCTAGACCATGGGTCATAGGATAGAACATGGACAGTTTTGAGGAGGACTGATTGAGATAGTGTGTTAGATCACACACGAAACGCGTTTTGACTCTGCAACTTTGTTTCTAAATAAATGAGGATACTAAAGAAACTTCAAGTGTCACCACGTTCGTTCCCTCTTGGCAGTTCTGTCAACTCTGAAAAACCGAGGAGTTTTATTGGCTGGACAGTTCAGAAAGTGCACACACAAGTGAAAAAACAAAGAAACTGAAGTACACTTACCAGTATTGTAGGTAGTTGGCATGGCAGAGTACACCAGGCCTTGCGTGGCCAAGCTAGGAGTAGTCACAGAGACGACTGGAGTAGCAAGAGACTGGGAGCTACTTATCCTTTGGGTATTCTGTGAACACAACCAGAAATCATAGGAATAAACTCAACACGAGAAACCAACAAAATATAATTAAAAAAGTGGAAAGAGGACAAAATAAAATCACAGAGGCATAAAACTAATTATTTTAACAAAATGGATGGTCTACATACAAGTGACATTAAATACATGGTTGCGGAGTGTGTGTAATATGGTTATTGCATGCTATAACCAACAGAGGGCAGTGTAGTAATACTTATTGAAAATCTTATTTCCTAAAGCAGAAATGAACACCAAAATATGATACCATGATTGTGAATAATGAAGCAGGCAGAGATCCAAACACGAAGTACATATAAACACTTGATTTGCTGCAATTTCAGTGGAATTGTGGAAGGAAAGGGACGGCATGCAGGCATTTTAACTCACATGTAATGGGCACAGATGTGCATGCACCATAGCAGGCTGTGCGGGTACTAATATGATGACCAGACTAGGCCACAACCGTGCTTAACCAAGGTTTGTAAGTATGGTTTGGTATAAGACAAATATTTTATATTTTGCATCTGACCGAATTGAGCCGCTGTAATATATGAAATCAAATAATGGGCAAGTGTCAAAGCATGAGGAACATGTGGAAAGTGGGTCATCACTGGCAGGTATGCCTTTCAATAAAATATTCATCACAACCCAGAACTATGGCATTGCCACTCAGGTGTGGGTCTCATTTGTTGAGGCAATAAATCAGTATGTAAATAGGGTGAGGAGGGCTCTGATGTGTGGGTCCCGCTGGTGTCTATATAAGCAGACTTGTGCTTTAGTTCTCCTGAGGAAGATGAGATCATTCACGGCTCTGTCAAGAAATGACCTCATCGAGGATGATGTAACCTCACTGAAAGAGGAAGACAAAACAGTGCCGCACTCCCACCAGGCTGAAGGAAGCAGACAGCAACTCGAGGAATAGTGATATGGTGGCGCTGATGGTGACGGTGGCTTGCGAGATGTACTGTCACGTGATTGGTGCTTTTTCAGGCACAAAACAATGTGAAACTCACATCAAATGTTCCCTTTGAGCATAGACTAAATAAAAAGCATTCCATTCTTCTGCAGGAAATAACTTGTCCTGTCCTTATCACTCACATGGTTGGGAAAAGTCCCCCCCACCTCCCCCACTCCACCAAGGTTAACGAATGTCAAAGGGAACATAAGTGATATACAATGTAGACATCTCCACCAAGCATACACTTGACTCACCAAGTCTAATTCATCTTCTTCTGTCTGTATGTAAATGAGGAAAGGCAGCATTATAGAGGATACTTTGTTTTGTAGAGTGAGCGGACACACTAGTAGATACCACTTATACCCACCCCGGTCATACCTAAACATTTATGACACAGTTTGGGCAACACACTAAGGGCTTGTCCCCACGGCACCGGTTATTTGTCGGTTTTTCAGACTGTCTGCGGTTTTACAAACTGTCTGAAAACCGCTCCCGCATAGACTTCAATGGAAAATCTGTGCAGCAGTCCCCGCCGCACGGATTTTCTGCCGGATGTTTTTTTTTTTACATCGACAGCGGGCCAAAAAACTTAGAACATGTTCATCCCCCCCCCCCCCCCACCCCCGTTTTGGGCAGAACATGAACCTGTGGGTGCGAAGGGGGAGGGCTTGAATCCGCAAACAGCAGAGAAAAGCCGTCCCCCTGCGTGCCAAACAAAGACCAAATATAGGTCTGCATTTCCGACCAGTATTTGGTCTGTATGGTGTAAACGCACGCTAAGAGTGAGATGGAGCTAAAACCACAACCTCACATGGCTACCACTGGTAGTACTGCTTTGCCAGTATCTCATTGTGTACTTTTACCATAAAGGTATGTCCACACGGAATATGTAAAATGCCAGATTCTGTTTAAGAATCCGTCCGGTAGTTTGTAATCTTTCAAAGGTTTTGGGGGGCGGTTCTTTCTGCAGTTTGTGACTTCACCCGTCTCTCATAACTATGGAATTGCACATCTTCCAAGCGAAAACTGGGCAGAAGATTGTGCATGCTCCAAGTTTTTCGGAATGCTGGTTGCTGAAAATCCAAGCAGTGTAGACTACTAAACTAATTTTCTATTAAGGCCTATGGCGACGGTTTTCAGATGGTTTCCAAATCCGCAAACCGCCTGAAAATCCAACCAAGAAACCATGCCATGTGGACAAGCCCCTAAGATTGTGTACTAGAAGTTGCATCTGATGCTTATCATAGTCAACTGGATTGAAGTCCAGCTTTCCCGTTTACAACATGTGACCAAGAAATGGATAAAAAGCAACAAGCAACTCCAGAGAAACGTAATCTAGAATGTTTCATAATTTGCTAGAGCAACAACTTAAGACAAAACCTAAATTACTGCTACTAGATTACACAGGTGGTTTATTAATCCCAGGATTTTCACCGAATGCCTAAGGGTATGTTCACACGGCGAATTGCGGCGCTTACCTGTGCGTGCCGCAATACGCGTGCTGTTGACTTTCACCAGTGCAATGGCCCTGCCGCCTATTACTTTTGTTTTCCCCATAGCGCAATCACCCGAAAGTAGTGACTTTTTTTTGTTTTTTTTTTACTGGTGCACAGGTTTAAAATACCACTCAATGAGTGCTAGGATTTTATCATATTTGTGGGTCATACTGCAGGCACATTGCAGCACAATTACATGCCAAAGTACGCCCTGCAGATATGCTGTGTGAACATACCCTAAGGCCATGTTCACACGGCTTAAAATGGGCCGTATTACGGTCCGTAATTACGCACCGAAGTGCGGCAATTACGGGCCGAAACGGCCCATTCATTACGGTAATTCACAGTTCTCAGAGAACTATGGATTACGTCTCCTCTACCCGCCCGGCGAAGCCGCCGGGCGGGGAGATAATTGACATGTCACTTTCTAGCGGCGTATACTCGCCGCTAGCAGTGATTGTCTATGGGCCGGCGAAGTGCCGGCCCCCCGCTCCCGCCCCCACGGCGTAATTGCGGGGCGAAATTACGCCCCGCAGTTAAGCCGTGTGAACCTAGCCTAAAGGTGATTTCACACAGCGCAGTTTCGTTAAGGGTAATAACTGTGTTTAGAATCCGCAAGACTTCAAACAAAATAATTGATCACTCACTTGTAACCTTTCTAAACAATTTAGATAACTAAAAGAAGCTTGTTGGTAGTAAATGCAGTTTAATTACTGTGCAGTACTGCAAGTGAAAAATCGCACCATGTGAAAGCACCCTAAACTAGCAAATACTTTAACGCTATTTCTTTGCACACTAGTTTGTGCCGCCATTTTAAATTCTTACGAATTCCCCAGACACATTCGGGAGGAGGCTTACTGGAAGTGGATGTGGTCTTTAAAATGAGCAATTATGTTGAAGATTTAAGACAGAAAATGGTGCATTTTGTAGCACATGCTACTCACGCTTATACTGGCCTAGATTTCATTTTCTGATTTAAAAGGGGTTCTCTCACCATGTTTCACAGAGCCTGATCCTTACAGCCAGCTTCAGGCTAACACTTCCTATTCAGACTGTGGGTGGTTCTACAGCCGTGATTTAACAGGCTCAGCTAGGAATAGCAGAGCTGATATGCCAAAGGACATTGGTGATGAAGAGATTTTAACAGTGGACAAGGCTACAGAGCTCTAAAGGGGGTTAACGTTTTTCAATAAGAAAGCGAACTAGGCTCCTGTGCTGATGATCAGACATAGCAGGGAGTGATGTCACCATCCCACCTAAGGCTGCTAGAGCGGAGAGAGATGGTTGGTAACTAGAGAAACTTGTGTACCCAAATAGGAGATAATTTCTCCAGCTCAGAAACCAAGCAAAATCAGAACAGCAATGTATTTGGTAATAATCTTTATTTACTTTTGCCTACATGTTTAAAGCTTTTAAGGCTGGTTTTACACACAGCTTTTTTGGAAAACTGACACTTTTTCATCCGAAAGACAGAAATGCATCCAGCAGGAAAAAGAAGTTTTAGCACTCTCTCTATATTTCAAATTCCCACTTTTACCATCAGCTCAAAAAAAGCCAGGTGTGAAAACTAAAATGTGCCAAACTGACTGAGAGGCATGAACTGTTTCAGAATTGTGGCGCAAAGCTCTCCAATGGACTACACTTTTAGACAGGCGTATGAAGCCCTTAACCCATAAATTATTCCACTTTTTTCCCTTAAGGGATTACCCGGGACTACAGATGACGGATGAGGCTGTGAAGCTTCAGCAAACACTTCCACCCTCTTTACCAGGCACAGCTCCTATGCTTTTATTAGTGTCCGTCATTATAGCTCACTACAGCTTCATTCCATTTAAGTAAATCTGAGCGAGCTGTGACACTAGTACGTAACTGTACTGGCAAACCATTAGGCTATGTTCACACGGGGAAATTTCGGCGCGCATTTTGCCGTGTATTTGTGCTCTAATACGGGCAAGATGTGCGCCGAAATTACGGTAATCCATAGTTTTCATAGAGAACTATGGATTACGCCTCCTCTCCCCGCTAATCAGCGCGGGCTCCCGAAAGACACGATGTACTCCGGCACTGCAATACATCGTGTGAACATAGGGTTTTCAGATTTGAAAGCAGTCTGTAAACCGACTGTCAACCATCCTGATAGACTTTAGTAGATAATCTGTGCAGTTCCCACTCAGATTTTCTGCCGGATGTTTTTTTACCCCGCTGGCGGTCCGAAAAACTTAGAACACGTTCATTCTTCCGCCCGAAAACCAGGTGGAACATGAACACGTCAGTGGTCGAGGGGGACGGGAAATCCGCAAACCGCGGGCAGAACCGTCCCCCAAAACCACATACAAGATGTCAAAATAGCTGCTGGATTATTTAATCAGAATCGGGCCGGAATTTGCTTACTGCCGTGTGGACGCACCCTTAAAGAAACGTGTTGCCTGCTGGACAACAAGCCCTTGCAGTCAGCCGATTGCCAGAGATGTCGAGAGCAGGACCCCCACTGATTTGGGATAGGAAATCAGTTCTTCAGTCACAGAAAACCCCCTCAAATTTTAGAACTGGTTGCTGACATTATTATCCTGAAACAGTGACAACCTGATTTACAAAAAAAAAAGAAAAAAAAAAGACAAAGCTAGATGTGTGATCAATGTCTTTTTTTTTGTTTTTTAATGGTCCCATTAAAAGGGCTACATTACAATACATTGTTTTGGTGTAGAAGTTAGAGACATCAGCTCAGTCCATTTTTAATAGATGAAACATCTGGAGTTATGGACAGGAAACTCACCAGTGGGGGCATCATGCCTTTGCTTGAAGGAGGTATCACTACGCGCAAATCAGGCTTTCTACTGTTTATCCCCAAATTTCCCCCTGGAGGTGGTGGAGACTTTGTGGGCATGACTTTTCCCAATCCATTGCCACCAGACGGTCCTAGAAGGCTTGGAGAAGCTCTTGGGTTGACAAATCCATTACCTTAAAGAGACAAAAGTATTAAATATCAAACAGATTGGAAGGATTTGGTTGGTACATTCTGTATATGGCTTTTAATGGACTGTTAACCATAAAAGTCAGCAAATAGTTCTTAAAGGGGTTATACATGTATTACAAAATTTTGCTCCATAGTAATCGCTTTCATGGAGTAACTGGAGTAAACATGTGACCTATTGGCAGTCAGTAACAGGGTTACATGACATCTATGGGGGAACTGAATAGGAATTATGATGAAATAATTATTATTACGATGGTTATTCAAGCAGCTGCCTCACTGTGTGGAGTCACTTGTAGAACTTCTGTCTCTCTAGGGGATGTCATGTTGCTAAGAAAGTTATCAGCTTAAAAAAAAAAATTAAAAAATTAGAACTAAAGTGACATGGTCAGGTTAATAAAGTTCACTGTAAAAAAAAAAAAAAAAAGCAGAATGAAGAGACAGAAGAATGTGTGAGCTGCTTCTCCACAAACACGGACAGACATAAGATACTGCTGGAGGTAGTAATATTGGAGAAGTTCTGCTCCTCCATACACTACTGTTACCTGGATACCAGGGTCACATGACCTGTGTACTGACAAGATGCTGCTAGATGTAGTAATACTGTAGAAGTTCTGCTCCTCCATACATTACTGTTACCTGGATACCAGGGTCACATGACCTGTGTGGTGGTCACATGATAAGATGCTGCTGGAGGTAGTAATACTGGAGAAGTTTGCTGCTCCAACATTCTGTTACCTGGATACCAGGGTCTCATGACACTGTGTGGTGTCCATGATAAGAAGCTGCTGGAGGTAGTAATACTGGAGAAGTTCTGCTCCTCCATACATTACTGTTACCTGGATACCAGGGGTCACATGACCTGTGTACTGACAAGATGCTGCTAGATGTAGTAATACTGGAGAAGTTCTGCTCCTCAAACAACTGTTACCTGGATACCAGGGGTCATGTGACACGTGTGGTAGTCATATGACTGTTTGGTTATTCCATAGGAGCCATTCAGGTATGTTCACACGATGGGTTTGGATGCAGATTCCAGGGGCGGATTCTGGAAAGTAATTAATAGTGTGACCTATGCAAAATCTTCGTCGTTCAAATGGCATCAAAAAAGCCGTCGTTAGAACTCATCCTTACTGTGTACTAGAATGTAGGTTTTAACATTCTTGGTTTTCTAGATATGGGCCTACTGCATTGGCATAAGAGATACAGAAGCAGAATTTTTAATACATGTTTATTAGAAAATTTCCTAATATAATGTATAATTTCCTAATATATATTATATACACATATATATATATATATATATATATATATATTATATATATATATACATACATATACATACATACACACACACCCCAACATTATGACGTGAACTGCTCCTAAGCGCAAGAATACAGAAAGACCATATCAAACTATTGCCTTAATAAAACATTCAGATGTAATACCTAAAATAAAGGGTTTTGATGTAGAAACCTTTGCTTTTTCTCCCCTATTGGCTCCCATCTACCTCTTCCATTTTCACCAGTATCGGCTATGTAAAGAGAATAGCTATTCATACACATACACTACTCACAAAAAGTTTGGGATATTTGACTTTTGGTTGAAATTTCAGGATGAACATAACATTTCTTGAAATTGTTTTTAAAATGCCATATACGAGACCATCTCTTAACTTAAGATGTACACGTCCAACTGTTCAGTGTTTCAGTACTTTTTGCACAACTTGCTGATCTCTAACAAGAAGCTTTACGGCAAAATTCCCAATAGGTGTTTAATTCCTGAATCACCCAATAAATTTAGGGGATCAATTTGAATTGGGATTTAATTAGACTTTCCTTGTTGCCCATAACAACCAGAGAACCCCTTTTATTTTTTCCAGAGCATATATGAAATGAAAGGGGAGCTCTGATTGGTTGCTGTGGGCAACAAAGAACGTCTTAGACCAAACAATTTTCACACATGTGGCCCGTAGAGTGCATCAGCAGGTTGTATCAGAGATACAGAGAGACTGGAAGAGTCACAGAAAGGCAATGAAGTGGACATCCTTTCTCTACATCACACATTGATTCATTGTAAACAATGCCCTACGGAACCATATGATGAATGCCACACAACTCCAGGGAGGGGAGAGGCACTCAAGTGTTAAGTTAGGTGCGGATGCAAATGGTTACAAATGGTCTGAGTGCTAGACCACCAGCAAGGGTACCTGACCATACCACCAGGCACAGGCATCATGGTCTTGCACGGGCCAGGGAGCATTTACGCTGAACGAGGTATTATGAGTGAATCTATCCAAAGTCTCATCACATGAGGAGTTTAATGTTTAAAAGTATTTGGATGACATGGAGCAGGCAAAGCGTTTACCGCAGGGGAAAAAAAAAAAAAAAAGATTCTGATCCAATAGCTAACAGATTGAAAGCAAGTGAAAAATTTTGCTGAAATATGGTCAAAGAGTTCAACCATTCATCAGACCCAACTGTGCATGAGGCAATTCTTTTATACCCCAACATTGTTAGAGATATTGCCCCTGTGGTCACCACTTTTACATCAACCCAAGTTAGTGTAGAGGGGCCGTTCTCTAGCCTGGATATAATGAGGTCAGATCTGATGGAGGCAATACTATTTCTCAGAGCAAATTCAGAGACTCCACAAATGTTATTCAGGACAGTTTTGTTGAGAACTGTTTTTCCCCACTTACTGCAGCGTTTTGCACATTTAAAATTTTTCTTTACAAAACTTTGTGTTCTAAAATTGTATCCAATAAATATATTTTACACGAACAAGCAAAAGGGTAACAAAATGTTTTGAACTTTTGACTTTTAGGCTCCAAATTTCACCATTCACTACGGTTTTGAATGAGAGAATACCATCATTGTATGGACAATCATCTTGGCTATCTCATACATAAAACTTTGACCTGTAACTATTTAGCATATACTTAGTTATGCAGATTCTTGTCATGTAACTGCGTTGTTACCGTTTTGCTCATGGTGGTGGGACAATCTGTTTCCTCTTGTTACTACAAATGACATGTTCTCACATTCCCTAATAGCTCAGTGTGTTATTAGGTTGATTTCCAAGTGAAAGGTCCCTGGTTCGAGCAGCCATGAAGAAGATTTCCCAAGAAAAGAGAAACCGCATCGTCCAGGTCATCAATAGCGTCTCTGGGCCAAGAAAATTGTCAAACTGCATCATGTAAGGCCCTGACAGCTGGAAGAGTATGAAATTAAGTCTATCCAAAAGCCAAGAGGTGGCGTCCAGGCAAAATATCAGAGTCAACAAGTCAGCTCTTCACCAGATCTATTAGTTCTGGGGCGACAAGACACAGCAGTGGAGGCGGCTCGTATGCTTCCTAAGAGTGAGATCACAGACGTCCATGCAAAATCATACAACACGCATTACACAGGTCTGGAATGATGGCCCGAAAAAAGGTGAAGAAGCCTCGACTTCAATCTCATCATAAGGAGCTTTAGTTCAAGTTTGCAAAAAAAGGATGAAAAATGAAAGATTGTGAACTGGTGATTTGGATCGATGAGATGAAAGTCAATAGACCGGGCTCTGATGGGGGCAAATGGGTTTGGAAGAATCAAGGGGAAAGGGGGCTAACTGATCACTGAACTTGACAGTTTCTTCAATTTCTCGGAGGAAGCCTGATGATATGGGGATGTTTCACAGCCAAAAATGTTCGATACTTGATCAGGATCAATGTTGATCTCAATGCTGAGCTATGCCGTACAAGATGAGTTACTTCATATACTCAAGTACTATGGGTAAGAAAAGGACGACATATTGTCCAGCAGGACAATGACCTGAAGCATATATCAAGGTTGGAGAAGGAATGGTTCAATGATAATGTAGTAGAGTTGCTTTATCGGCCTCCACAGTCCCCAGACCTCAACCCAATCGAACACTTGTGGGTAGAGTTGAAGAAAAAGCTGTATTCGTACCCAAGTTCAGTCTGCACCAACATTGGGAACGTGTATTTAAATGAATGCTTGAATCTGATCCAGAGCCCAGAAAGATTCAGGCAGTATTGAAAACCAAAAGGTGGATTTACCAAATACTAACAAAATAATGAAAATTAACATTTTGATTTTTAGGAACAAAACAGTAACAGATAGGTATGATGATAGTCTATAAAATGATGGTAGTCTCAAGTTCAAAGCTGTAGTGGATAGTAAAATATGGAGCCTGAAAGTCATAAGCTCAGAATATTGTTACCATTTTGCTTGTTCGTGTATATTCTAGCTAAATGGCGCGATTATTGTATCATAAGATGATAAAAATTCTGATGTTACCATTTTACTACAGTAAAGTTATCACTTATACATGCGCCATGTATGAGGGAGTCAGGAGTCAGAGGAATTGAGGAGTCGGAGCTTTGGCTTACCGACTCTACAGCACTGCACAGTGTCAAGAAACAGTCTAAAACAATAAATGGGGGTATAGCACGTACACCAGTATTCTGGCACAAATAGCACCAGAATTTTGGTGCAGTTACCATAACAAATGTGTCTCACTGTGTTCTGAATGGATGAATCAAGATACCCATTTCCAGAAAACCGGCCACTACAGGGCAGCAGAATAAGTAGGTTCTTGAAAGGCATATAGGAAGCACTATACAATGAAACCGCATTAATACGAAGTCATGCTGCATCATACTTAGTATGAAGAAATTTGTAGACTACATTGTCTTAAAAGGGGTTGTTAGACAGCACAATAACTGAAAGCACCTGAAATCTCATGAAATAAATCCAATAATGCTCACAAGGCAAATCTAGTGCTACAACAGCACTGATGCTCCAGTGGTCGTAACCCAGCAGGGTTTACTTTTCTTACAGCAATGAGGTCACTTACCTCCACATGGCTACCCATCACTAGTCATGTGCTGTACATGCAAATATCACCACTTAGGCCAGTGATTGGCTGCAGTGGTCATGTGCATGTATACAAAACCATTGCTCCAGGAAAAGTAAAGATCCACGGGGACCACTAGAGCATGGACACTAGATATTACAGGTGATTAACAGCTGGTTTATTATTTTTCTTAAAAGGGCTTTGCCACTTGGCATCCCTTTCTGAGGCTGGCTTGTATCTCAAAGCCCAGCCATCTCTTGGTTCTGTGAGGTTGGCTTGTAGTGAGCTACAGCTTCTCAGAAAGGGATTTGGCAAAACCAGGGCTGTGGAGTCGGCAAGCCGAAGCCCCGACTCCCTCATACACGGCGCATGTTTAAGTGATAACTTTACTGTAGTAAAATGTTAACATCAGGCTGTTTATCACCTTATGATACAATAATCAAGCTATTTAGGAAGAACAGACATTGACTAGCAAAATGGTAACAATGTTTTGATCTTTTGAACACTTGTGGGTAGAGTTGAAGAAAAAGCCGTATTTGTATCGAAGTCCAGTCTGCACCAACATTGGGAATGTGTAGAAGAGACCTGGGATCAGATTTTGGTCAAGTTCTGCTTGAATCTGATCCAGAGCCCAGAAGGATTCAGGCAGTATTGAAAACCAAAAGGTGGATTTCCCAAATTCTAACAAAATAATAAAAATTAACATTTTGATTTTTAGGAGCAAAACAGTAACAATGCAGTTACAGGAAAGAATCTGCAGAACTAAGCAGATGCTAAATACTTGCAAGTCAAATGTATGTATAATATGAGTCAGATGACTGTATATACAATTACAGTAGCCTCATGCACCATGCTGCAGTGGATGGTGAGATATGGAGCCTGAAAGTCACAAGTTCAAACCATTGTTACCATTTTGCTTGTCAGTGTAAAATATATTTATTGGATATGACTTTAGGACACACAAAAAATTGCAAATATGCAGAAAACTGCAGGAACATTTGTGAAGTCTCTGAATTTGTTCTGAGAAATAGTATTGCCTCCATCAGATCCTGCATCCATGACCTCACATCTGATCTAATTATTTCCAGTCTAGAGACCGGCCTCTCTACACGAACTTGGGTTGGGGGCAAAGCATTGACCACAGGGGCAACATCTCTAACAATGTCAGGGTATAAAGGAATTGCCTCGGCCACAGTCAGTTTTGATGAATGGTTGAACTCTTCTACTTCTTTGAAAACAGGTGAAAAATTTTGATGAAATCTGTTTGTCATGGGAGCAGAATCTTTTCCCCTGGGGCAGCGCTTTGCCTGCTCCATGTCATCAATTACACTCCTCATGTGATAAGGCTGAAGATATGGGAGCAGTAGCACTGGCCGGACCCAATTCCTCTTGCTCTTTGCACTGCATCGATCTAACTGGACCATATATTTTGGGAGTCGGAAGCGGTCTATTTTATAACGATTCCACAGCCCTGGCAAAACCCCTTTAACATTTCTCACAGAACACCCATTTAATGGTAACACCACTGGAATAAAGTACATATTGTTTCCAGATGTTAACCTTAGTGATACCTGGATTTTGGATTGTTTGGTATACCAGCACATAGACGAATGTACTGTAAACTGGCAATTGTGATTCCTCAACCCTCACCATCCTCATTTCCCAGCAGAATCTTCTTTATTACTTATATAGCAAAAATGTGATGGTTAAGGACACACTTTTGCTTTCCCTTTTCACTCCTTGCTTTAAGTCAGGGGCAAATACTTTCATTATCCTTGACACTGCTGTCACAAAACAGCTCTCTCCCTGCAGCCCAGCTCCAAAATTAATCAGGCACCAACTGGGGAGCAGAATCTCTGAGCGGCAGCCAGTCACTTCTGCTGTTAATGATGTCTGATTCAATCCCATTTTGCTGTCATAACAGAAGGCAATTATCCAGCAGAACTGCCAGTCCTGTGTGGATAGCACCGGCCTAGGGGACAGTGCTGCAGAATGAAGCCCGATGTGCCACCTCACAAGGACCTAGCAGCATGTATTCTAGCAGATATCCTAATGATATTCCTCCTCTGGATCCTTCTCCTGGAGGAGTACTGCTAGCAAACTCCAAAGGCTGCAGTGCATTTCTGCCCACAAGTGGTGAGGAACATATAATGGAATAATTCAGGAGAGCATATACTTGTGTCAGGTGCAGAAAAGCAAAAATCGGCCATATTAAAGGGGTTGTCTCGCTACAAAGATCAGCTTTCAACATGTAGGGATCACTAAATGAAGACGTTTTCCAAATATATTGCGTGGTTCATTTTTTTGTTAAGGAGCTACAAGTGATTTTATCACCTTCTGTGTTCTCTCTGGTTCCCCAAGTGACCGACAAGTGTACTTCTCTCCACCCTGCTGTTTGTTCTATCTGATAGCAGGGAGTTAAGTCATCACAGAGGTAATGGCCAGCAGTTCAGAGCTTGTGTGTTATCTGATCTTTCAGACAAAAGACAGTAATTACTCTGTTTACATTAGCTCAACAGCTTCTCTGGACCTCAGAAAAGGTAATGTATCTAATCTAGACTAATAAACATAATAAACAGAGAAGTCTGAATGCACGGAGCTCGTATGCCAATTACAGACAGCTTGACCAGGAAGTGACAGAGCAAAGCAGCATTATTTCATTCATGCATCCTATGAAACTTTGAGATGAGACAACCTCTGGTCACGTGCAGCACATGCAAATAACATTTTGCGTCCTTCTTAGGTCTCGCTGAAAATATATCCATTTTTCAAGGTTGCATTTTCCAGGTTTTTAGCAGGAGAACCCCTTCCATGTGAAATAATTCTATATTTGGGCGTAAGCGAGTCTTTTCCTTCTGTATGAAGATTGGGGATTTCCTGGTTGCCATTTACTACTGCAATCCTATTTCCATGTTCTATATTTAAAGTCTATTTTGGGGATATTGGGCCAAATTCATAGCGGTGTCAGAGGTTCCGTCCGAAGCTTCCATCACAAAGGCGGCATTGGATCAGGTTATTGACAGTGGTGTCCATCATTAGAACGCTGCTGCATTATTTTTTCTGTCATTTGTATTGGAATCTGTAATGGAGGTTTCTGAATGAAACCTGTGAAACAGATATGAACCGGGCCTAACAGGACAAGATATAACCACATAACTATATCATACTACTGGTGCATGTATTCGGATTATAATCAGGTTTATAAGTACACTGCGTATTCTATTATTGTTTGACACCATCTTGGTATAAACATTCTACATCGCGGTCTTTGTAATATTAATTTTGTATTTTTGGTACCTGTGCATATCATCTCATCATGGATAAATATGCCGGATATGGGTTTTTACATGTTTATTAATAAAGTATAATCTAGCTTTCATCATTTTGTGGGTGTGTGGGGCTTATTTTCTTGTTTTTTATTGAGGAGAATTGTCTGTTGAAAAAAAAAAAATAGCAAAAAAAAAAAAAAAAAAAAAAAAAAACAAAATCATCTCATCATGAAATTTGGGTATTTTTTCATGTTTATTAATAAAGTATATTAGTTTATCTTTTGTTGTTTTATTTTTTGTTTCTATTTGGTTTCTCTTGTTTATTGGCTTGGCTCACTATTCTAATACTTAGTATGTAGTTAGTCATGTTCTGTTAGGCCTGGTTCACATCCATCTGTCAGAGGTACCGTTCTGAGCCTTCCCTTCTCCGCTCCGGCTCTAGCTCTCCCAAATATGTTTACCTTTGTTCTCTTCTGAATAGGAAGTCACTGCTGCAGCAGGCACATGCCACTCATCCACATCATTGATTGGAAGAGAACAAAGGTAAACAGAAGACCAGGGGTACCCAGTGTTGGAATGAAGGGTGGCATTTTTTTTTCCCTTATTTTCCATTTATTGGCCTGCACTAACATACGATTTAATTTTCCTATGCAGTTTTGGACTAGGGACCACAGGTGGAGTTGATTCTAGAGGCCCACCAGTGGAGTTTAACTTGGGGGACCATCATATAGCTACTGTAAGTGACTATACGTGCCTGTACTCTGCCTCTTTTTTTTGCTTTTCTACCCCTCCTGAGGATGCAAATGCAGTTAAAAACCAACTCCAGTTCTGCCATACTCAAGGCCCACTTGGGGTTTCCACTGTGTACCGGTCCGAGTCTGCTCCTATGACATGGACAACCTCTTCAAATATTGTAGGGCATATACTTGCGTTTTCTCTCGATTACTAAGGACATCTTCCCAGGCTCCAACAAACATAGGTGGATTTTCTTGTTGGAGATTACGCCTTTGTAAGCGTAGAATAGAGGCGAGAAAATGGTGCTGAATGTCAAATTGAGAGTCAATTTGCCACAAAGAACTGAAATGTCAATTCTTTATATGCACTGAACGCACACAAGTAAAATCAGCATTGTCTGGACGACGGCACCGATTTAACATAGTGTATAATATAAATCGGATTATCGTCGGATTGGATGCGGATTCTGTGGCAGATTCAGGGATGTTTCACCCGCAGAATCAGCGTCCAAATCTGCCATTATAAATTGGTTTCCAGGAACATGGGTTTGTCCGAGACAGGTAAAATAATAGTGCAGTTTTAAAAGCAAAAATCTTTTTAGAAGGCTTAGGTGGGGTTAAAGGGTTCTCTCTTCTACAAAAGATTAGTGCTTTTCAACATGCGAGAGGACAGGATTTGAAGAGACATTTTCCAAATATATTGCTTTTTTTGCTTTGTTGAGAAGATATTTTATCTGCTCTGAGTGCATGCAGGTCAGCATCTGAAAGCTTGAGAACAGAATGTGTTATCTTTAACAAACAAAGGAGATTAATTACTTCTTTACTTTGAGCTCTGAAGCTCTCTGCCAAATAGATAACCTCTCCTGCTCATGTCAGTGCAATTAAAAGCTGTGAACAGGGAGCTGATACGCTAATCGCTGCTATAGAACCACCCACAGCCTGATCAGGAAGAAATGGGGTGCATGAATGTAAAACCACTTGTGGCTCTGAAACAGCATGGAGACAACCTCTTTAAAATAGGAAAAAAAAAAGACTTTTTAATCAGCTGTGTTTCAGCACTTGGCACCTGCCAATGAGGTCATGTTCTCTGTTCACGTGACCCTGAAGGCCCTCATAGGCCTCAGTGGTATCTTCCAGTTTATATGGCACATCACAACTCAGTCCTGGGATTGGCTGCAGAGTCGCATGCCAACTAGAGGCCAGCGGCAGGAACCTCCAGAGTTTAGCACTGAAACAGGGCCAGTTGGAAAGGTGCATCTTATTTTTTTTGCTCCCTGGTAACACCTAAAGGCAATGTTCACTACGGCCCTTATTCAGAACGTATTCTTATCGGTATTGCGATCGTATAATACGTTCCGAAATTCAAGGTGCATAATCAGTTTCTAATAAGTGTCATACATTTGTGCACAGTGTTTGGAAACTGATTTCCGATCATGGAGTTCACCGCTATTCCCCATTTCATTATAGGTGGTGAATCGACGTCCGGAAATAATTGTCATTGAACATTGTTGTTTGCGGCCGGATTGCGTAGGCCGCAATCCGGAACAGAATATAAGTGTCGTGTCTGATCGGACGACACGGTTATTTCCCATTATAAATATATGTAAAACGGGCAGTTACTTGTTTGTAAACTTGATTTTTCGTCAATGGATTTGCGGCCATAAATACGGCTGCATTAATCAGTTACGAATTATGTGAAGTTTTTGTTGAACATTGGCCTTAAGGGTGCATTTCACACGTTGCGGTATTGATGGCGGTTTTTTGGAATTGGTTTTTTGTGCAGGAAGGCACAACAATTAATGCTATACATTGTTGCACAAAAAACGCATAAAAAATGCATCAAAAATGCACCGTGTGAAAGCACCGTAAAAGACTCTCTTTAAAACTGGACACGCCTTTAATTTAGATTACATATATCCCCAATGGGGCATACAAACTCTGTACAGTGCTGTGAATTATGTTAGTACTATGAAAGTAACAGGAAATAGAGCTGTAAATAGTGAGGCTATGTGTAGAGGTTCTTCTAGCATCTACAGCTTGGTATAAACCAAGCACAGATTCTCAGTTGTGGGTTAACCAGACCTCTACATTGCAGCCATCCAGGCAATTTCTGCATCTCTTCGAGAATAGTGACTATTATGTAGTCTAGCTAAGCTCTAGATTGGTAATACCCTCTGCCATTATCAACACATTGAGCATTATCCTGATGTTCTCTGAGATTTTGGTAGTGATGCGTCTTCAATTTAACCAGCTATATCTCCATGTATAAAAGGTATAGCAAAAGGACAAGAACTCCTGTATGAAAAAGCAAAGGACAGTATTAAATGTTTGTCCTAACCAAAAACCAAGCAAGGGATTCATTAACCCTTAAGGAACCCAGCTCTGTTTAGACCTTCCTGAAACAGCCCCCCCCCCTCCCTCCACTTTATTTTGTTGAAATCTGGACATGTGTCAACGTTTATGTGGAGAATAGAACGCTTTTTGACTACTTTTACTAGTCATGTGATCAGAGATTGTTTTCTCGTGACACATTGTGCTTTAAGTTAGTTAAGAGATATTTTTCCATACATCCTTGTTTGTGAAAAAATACCAAAAATTCATGAAAATTTGGAAAAAATGTTTGAAAGTTGCAAAATTTTCCTTTTGTGTGCAAGACAGATATTATTCAGACAACAAAATAGTTTATACACTAGCATCTATAATAGGTCCATATAGGTTGGCATCATTTTTTAAATTGTCTTCTTTTTTTTTACGACATTAGAGGCTTTAGACAATTTAGTAGTTAATTTCATCACTTTTCTCAAGAAATTTGCTCTATTACTCATTTTTTTTTGGGCACGCCACTCCAATTCTGACGAGGCTTTGTAGGGGGCTCTGATGTTTAGATACCCCATATAATAAATGCCATCTAAGAAACTTGACCCCTTAACGCACTTTACAAACAACTATGTAGCGAAGTTTGAATAACCCTTTAGATATTTCACAGAAATATTAAAGCAGACTAAGTTGGAGGTGAAATTTCCAAAAATTTCCCTTTGATTTTGTCAGATTTTCAATATTTTATCCATTATTCATGGAATAATGTAAATGTGACTAGGTAAATGCTACTTAATATCAATTCCCCCAGTCTGATTGTTTCAGAGATATCCCCTATGTGGCCCCAGTGCATTAATTTGGCTCTAACCCATAAGCCCCAGATAGGCGGCAGCAATTAATAACTCTGGTCTGGTCTTCAATTTTTCATACTACGTTTGTTATTTGAGCGCCATTTCAGGTTTTGGGGGCACCTAAGGTGATAAAAACTTAAGATCCAAACACCCCTAAATAGTACCGTATATTGGAAAACTACACCCCTACTTATGATAATACTTATCCTTTAGGGGTGCTTGAGTTATAGACCCCAAAGGTGCATTCACACAATTTTTTTTCTTTGCAGAATTAAGGTAATGAAAATTATATAAAAAATTTTTTCCAAATAATTGCAATTTTAGCTTAAAATTTTCATATATACATGAATGTTTCCTGGAAAAAAGAACCTAAAACTTTGTTACGCATTTTTCTTCTATGTTCGGCATTCCCTACATGTGGGTGCTTAAACTGCTGTTTGGGCGCATGGCAGTGGCGTATAAGGAGGAGAGCGCTATTTGGATTTTTGGAACGCAGATTTTGGTGGGGCCATGTACTATTGGCAGAAGCCCCAAAGTGCAGAACAGGCGGAAAACACTTCCAGAAAGTCCCGCCCCTGTTTTTGGATTCAACACCAATCAGGTGATCTAATCTAGAATGTAATCATGCATTTTAGGCACACAGGTGTTCATAGTTTGTTTTTTTTTAGCATTTTGGGCATATGTAAACTGGGACCGGATCGGGGGGGGCGGTTGGGGACGCAGTTCATGTCTATTTTTTTTGAGTGTTCAATTTTAAAGCATTCGCGACAGTTGTCAGTGTATAATTGATTGTGGATTCACTTTTTACTTCTTAATGGGGGTCGTGTACCAATTACTTTTATTGATATTGATTTTATATCTGTTTTGTTTCGTGTTTTTATTACTTTTACTCAGCTAGAAATAAGTCTATAAAATATTGCGTTCTTTATGTTGTCATTATCTTTCTAGACAGCCATACTTGTTTATTTTCGACTCTTGTAGTGGTTCAGAGCTGTGCTATGGGCTTGTGTTTTTTTTGAGGTGAGTGAGTATGATCAGTTTTGATTGGTACCATGTCTGGGGTGCATATGTATTGCTATCGGTTCACTGTTTATTTAATGGTTATTTTTGTGACGATGTTTTGAATATAATTACAGCACATTTGGTAGTGTTTTTTTTTTTTTATTTTTCATTATCAGCGGTCTCTGATGTCGGTATTTTTTGACATGCGTAGCTTTACTCAGCATGTTTCCAATTACGTATTACACCGATACCCTATTTGTATAATTTGTTTTTTATGTTGTACTGCTTATTATACAATATCTAAGTAACACTTTTATTCAACAGAGAAATTAACGTTTTTGCTATGCCATAGTCTGAGACGCCAATTACTTTTAAATTTTTCTGTGCTGTTGGAGCTGTGTAGGGACTTGTTTTTGCGAGGATGAGTTTGACGTTTTTTTATTAGTATCATTTTTTTGGGGGGACAAGGCTTTTGATCGCTTTTAAATCCAATTTTTAGGAGGCCAGGGTGAAGAAAATACTGAATTTCTAGTAGTGTTGTTTAGATTATTTATTTTAACCAGGGCTCTTTCCGTTGCAGTATCCGTGATATGTTATTATATAGCTGTATTACTCTTTGGGTTCGTATGATTTATGGCGATACCTTATTTATATAGTTTTTTTTTTGTGAAGCACTTTAAAAAAATAAAAATTATAAAAAAAAGTGTTTTTAGGTTTTTGTGGTAAAACAATTTTTATGCATTCGCTATCGCTAGCTTCTGACGACGGCTTTACATTTTTTTTTTTCTTCCCCAGTCATACCAGTAGCTGTATAAGGACTTTTTGTTCTCCTTGCGGGATGAGAACTGACTGTTTTATATTGGTACAACTTTTGTGGCGTTTCTATGGAAAGTTTCTTTATTGCTTGTTATTCCATGTTTATGTGCTAGCGGAGTATGAACAATTCATTCTTAATTTCTGTGATTTGTTATTTTTTTTTTTATTGATTTATTTTTTTTAGGTCATTTCACGTGTGTACGGGTTTGAATTAAAATGGAAGATTTATCTAGCACGCGCAGGGTTGTTACGCACGCGGTCCTCTTTTCCACTCTTCCAATGGATACCTAAATTAGGGGTACATTTCTATTTTTGATCCTTTTTTTGGGTTACTCTGCGTTCTGGCGTTATGTGAACAGGTGCGAACAAAAGGGCTGGTGTACGTATTTTATTTTATTTTTTCGTGTTTATGGTGTTTTACCTTGTTTTTCAACTTTTTTACGTTTTTTCTCTTTTTTCAATAGTTATTTTTTTTACATTTCCCCATAGGGTGATTTTGACATGGAGAATCTTTAGATTCCTCTCTCATTCTAACTAGGATGATCAGTACATGCTTGTTGCTATGACTGGTTCAATTATGTGACAACTGTCAGTCACGATGCCGGGTCATGCCACAGGGCACGGTTTCACGGGCATCGTGACGTGACAGCACAAATCCCGGAAGGCATTGTCTCTGCCTTCCGTGGAGTCTGTTAAGGAGGCAGGGCCGCACGGACGCCTGATCCGTGCGCGCTGCTGCGACAGACGCAGACGCAGGGGATGGGTGAGCGATCTCCTTCTGCGTCTCTCTTAGTTATGGGAACGATAGGTCTGCGATAATTCTAGTGGGTTATCCGCCCCCCACCCCCCTGGAGCTGATCCGGGGTTCGGGGGCGACGCTGGGGATGCCACGTCTGTAATACTTTTACTGCTTGACACCCAGCGCCGATCGCGCGCACACTCTACCTTTAGAGTTCGCTTGCGTATCTCACGGACGTACTACCATAGTCCAGTAGTGCGTGGAACCCCATTCCATAACCAGCACCTGGGACGTATGGATACGCCCAAGGTCGTGAAGGGGTTAAACTTATGGAAATATCTGCACATTCAAAAAACAGGATTATTCAGCTATTGCTTTTAGAAGGAGAGGAAAAGAAAAAGTAAATCAATAATCAGTCATATTTCCCCCTCGTCTTGAATTAGATGGCCTACAGTGAATGCACGGGCCAAAAATAATATTGCTTCATTGTATCTTCTTTTTCCCCCCCTCCTTTTTTTTTTTTTGTTTTTTTTCACTGCGGGGGGAGAACGCAATGCCCACACCATTAAATATTTATCATGGTCATCTTCCAAAAGGGAAGAAATGATAAGAGGGCAGTGTATGTCAAAATGACTCCCAGCAACAGCAGGAGTGGATAAAATAATACCGTGCTGATATGCTCGGAGTATTTTTGAGGGTATCAGTAGGTTACTCACAAAAGATCACATTATGCTTTCTCATTTTGAGAGTTTTTTTCGTTACTCCTTCTGTATTGCTTGGCTTATATGAAATTACAAAGGTCAAACTACTTGAGCATAGCCATGTAATGTACATACCGCATCTCTGAACCCACACTATATCCGCTAGTATCCAGCTGGGTTTTTATTAGGACTATATTGACATCACAGACGGCCCATCCAGTAAGTTATGCATGACAGAACTGGCACAAAGGCCAATGTATGGAATACGCATAAAGCTCCTCCAGGACATAACCAACAGATTGGGGTTGATAGATCTCCTCTGTACTTAGTAGATGAAGGTTATGGGATTTGTAGGCCTCCATTCTAGGTTTTTAATCCGGACAATTGCAGCTCTAGCCAAGATTCCAACAACACATTTCCATTCCACCGATTTTCAGTCCATGCAATGATCTACTTTAATGTATTGACCTTTGGAAACAATGAGTTCATCTAGAGAGCTACTCGTTGTGGCTAGCGGACTAATTGTAAAGTTGGTATCAGAAAGAATACAAAAAGATTCCTTATAGGAGCTAGAATCGAGTGAAGTTCCAAAAAGACAAAGGGCGACATGTATGATTTGCACCTTAAAATAGGTTGTTTTCCCAGTCCAACATATTTTTACAAGGTCTTTCGCCAAAAACTGGTGCAAGTCCGGCACCCTCGAAATTTTGCAAGCGCCAATTCTTGGGGGTGGGTGGTTTGTGCCACATTCATAAGATTAGACACATTTATGAATGTGTCTCGACACAATTTGGCTCAAAAGTCTTGACCTAATCCACGCCAATTTCAAACTGGGGAGAAAACTACAAAGTGGTGTGAGACACTTTCATGGTGACGAATGCTACACTAACCTACTGAGACGTACGAATGTCTAGTCTGCGCCACTTTTCATATGTTACCCAAAATCTTTTCACCTACAACTTAACACAAATGTTTTCGTTTCCAAAAAGTTTACTGAGCTAGTTCTCTTCCATTTACATCTGATTAAAGTTCTGTTTTTTTTCTGCACCATTATAAAAAATGTAAGAAAACAGGAGCCATTAGAAGGCGGTGAAGCTAAAAACTCCTGGGTCCCAATGAAGGATCTATAACCAGGCTTGTTCACTCTCACCAACTATCACATATCTTTCACAGTACTGTTCTTCTGATATAGGTAGAGAGACTAGGACTGACCAATGCTCTGCACACCCTACAGTTTCACACCTGCTGTTGGAGGCTTTACACACCGATTGCTCAGGAAATTTGAAAAATAATAGGATGAACTGCCTGAAATATCAGTTTCAGTTCCGTATAAAATAGGCTGTTGCTTCAACGTAAAATGCAACATTTTTTTATTGTTTCTTCTAAATGCATTAAAGTCACTTAATACTTTTAGGTATAACATGCCTACTTGTGCAATAGCCAAATTCCTCATACCATCACATTTCTGACAAAACCGGGAAGTCTGGTAAAGGGGGATTTTGGTCCTATAAAGGGATGGCATGTACCCTTGTATATTTAACCGTTGAAGGGCAAACCTCTGGGACCTTCAACGATCTTTAGAATGAAGGGGTCACAGAGCTGATTTCATATCTAAGTGATAAATCTCAGACACCTATGCAAACAATATACCCAAGGAAAAAAAAATACATTTTTTGTAAGATGCAACATGAACTTTTATTTCGCTACATAGATTACTTTCCACCAACAAGGCAGCACAACCACAGGAAAATTAACCCGATGGGCTGCCTAAGCAAAACTAATGCTGATGAGGAGTTGCAAGACTGCTGCCTGCCTAATGTTCGACCATTTCCAGGGTCTAGATATACATGTGTATTAAAAGTTAGCATTCGTAGCAAAGCTGGAAGCATAGTAACGTTGGTTTAAAGTGATGTTGGCAGGGAGTAGTTGAGACCAACCACGATAACCTCAGTAGGCTATATGTCCTTATGTTTAGTATGGATAAGCATCACTGCTCTGTTCTGTTTACTTGACAGTGATGAACAATTATGGGACAAAAACCCTGCCATCGAGGAAAGCCTTGACCTCTAGAAAGAGCAGATGTGTGGTATACATTTATAGTGCACTCTTCTGCTCCACTATGTACTGTATATTAATAATGTAGCAGGAATGTCTAGAGGATACGTGTCAAACCTCCCACTTTGTTTTATGTGGGCTACAAGATATTAGACAGAGTGAGCAGGGATGGACAAGACCTGGACAACAAAGGATCGGTTCCCCACTTTCCCAGAGGGCACAGCCAGCCCTTGGCATAGGTGGTGGCGCCAGCATAGGGAGCAGGCATTATTTTGGTTTCAGAGCTCCGACATGCACTTCCACAACACTCAGTTCAGCAACTCCCTGGCAATGGCACAGCTTACCCTGGCACCCTAGTCACCGCTAAGACCGATTGTACAGTATGGTCTTGGAGGGCAACCATGATACGGATGTAGACCTCTGTGAAAAGAAGTTTGACACCCTTGGTCTAGAGCAGGGGTCCTCAAACTTTTTAGACCGGGGGCCAGTTCACGGTCCCTCAGACCATCGGAGGGCCGGAATACAGTTTTCAAAAAAAGTTTTACTTTGTGGGTCGATACAAATTAAGTGATACCCATTTATTATTGGCCCAGCATGTCTTGTAGGTAGAATATTTAAGGCCACCAGCAGTCTGTAAGGGGGGGGGGGGGGGCCGTGTGGGCGCGGGGGGTAGAGAATTAGGGGCCCCATCAGGTCTGTAGTAGAATAGGGCCCCCAGCAAGGTCTGTAGGTAGAATTAGGGCCCCAGCAAGGGTCTGTAGGTGAATTAGGGCCCCCAGCAGGTCTGTACGTAGAATTAGGGCCCCAGCAGGTCCTTAGGTAGAATTAGGGTCCCCAGCAGTGTGTAGGTAGAATTAGGGCCCCCAGCAGGTGTGTAGGTAGAATTAGGGCCCCCAGAGGTGTGTAGGTAAAATTGGGGCCCCCCAGCAGGTTGTAGTAAAATTTGGGCCCCCCCAGCAGGTTGGGTAAAATTTGGGGCCCCCCCAGCAGGTTTTTAGGAGAATTAGGGCCCCCACGGTTTAGGTAAATTAGGGCCCCCACAGGTTTAGGTGAATTAGGGCCCCCAGCGGTTATAGGTGAATTAGGGCCCCGCGGGTGAAAGGTAAAATTTGGGGCCCCGCAGGTTTAGGTAAAATTGGGGCCCCAGCTTTGTAGGTAGTTTAGGCCCCCAGCAGGTCTGAAAGGGGAATTAGGGCCCCCAGCAGGTTGGGGAAAAATTTGGGCCCCCAGAGGTTGTAGTAGAATTGGGCCCCCAGCGGGTCTTAGGTAAAATTAGGGCCCCAGAGGTCTGTGGTAAAATTTTGGGGCCCCCACAGGTCTGTAGGAAATTTGGGGGGCCCCCAGCGTCTTAGGTAGAATTAGGGCCCCCAGCAGGTCTGTAGGTAAAATAGGCCCCCCAGAGCATAGGTAAAATTGGGCCCCCCCAAGAATGGGTAGAATTGGGCCCCCCCACAACATGGGGTAGAATTAGGCCCCCGCGACATAGGTAAATTAGGCCCCCAGCAAATATTTAGAATTTGGCCCCCGCAACATAGGAGAATTGGGCCCCCCACAGGTGTGGAGAAAATTAAAAATAAAAAACTGCATCACCATTTTACCGGCTCCCCCCTGTGTTTTCCCGGCTTTTTCTTGGGGGGCGGGTGATCACCGGGCCCGGGGCCGCAGCGTGATGCGCGACGCCCCCCGTGCGGGGGATTTGGGTGGGTCTCCTTCCTGCCCCTCACCAGATATTTGGGAGCGGAGACCCTGCTCTCCGCAAAAGATCTTCTTATCTTCCCGGCGGCACCATACATTACCCCCGGCGCCGCTGCCATCACCGATGCTAAGGTCCAAAGTCGGTACCTTCGGTATTGACTTAGGACCCTAACGATCGGGATCAGGGGGACACGTGGGGGGGGCACTCTGCACGGACGGGGGTGCCTGAGGGGGGGAAAATTACAATATATGGGGGTTCTGAGGGGCAGAGGGCGGACATTCTGCGATACATTGACAGTGTCCGCCCTCCCACTCACAGGGCACCTCCAAAATTTTTTTAATGTCCGCCTCAAACACCCCCTTGCGCTCAAGGGGTGTCCGCCCCCCGAAAACGGCCCCGCTTTGGGGCTGCTCGAAAAAGGTTTCATATTACTTCACCCCCCAGGCATCCCATCATATGGGGGCTGTGGCCCGGGGAAATGATGTGAGGCGCGGAACGGGGCCAGAGTTTCACGTAACTCAGGGACTGCGGGCCCGCCGCTGGGGGACCTTTGGGGCCGCGGGGGCGCGGGGGGCCATAAAAAAACCCGGGGGCCGCATCGGCCCGCGGGCCGTTGTTTTAGGGCCCTGGTCTAGGCTTTCACAGTCCCAAGGGTTCCTCCTCCCAGGTAAAAATAACAGTTATGTCGGTGACCTGATGAGTGCTTGTCCCAGGCAACAGGACAGAGGTGAAAACGGTTATAGCATAATGAATGGAAAGAAGAACAGTGTAATTATTGTTAAGCATTCAAAGAACCAGAAGATGAAACAATCTAGCAGCTTTCTGATCCTGTGCGTCTGGATTTTGGGGAAAGTAGCTACGCTGAAGCAGAAAAATTTTACAACTCAAAATTTGAAAAGACTACATAACAAGCACAAAATTTGATTCCAAAAATCATCATTCGGTTTAAACAAAATGTACTTTTTTTTGTTGCACTCACCTACTGGACTGGCACCAGCACCATTTGGCACAGAGATGTCAGATGCACACAACATAACACCTGCCGAAATTTAAAAAAAAAAAAAAAAAAAAAAAAAGTTAACCAACACAGAATTAAATTAAGAAGTGAATATAAAAGAAGTTGGTCCCAAATGATGTAAGATTCCATAAGCGTGCTATATACCTGACTGAAAATTCTACCATCACACAAACCTGGTGTTTAAAAACAGTGGGAGGTCTAACAAACTAATATAGTGGTGAAAATGGTCTAAAACAATCAATTAAGGAAGTATATGTACATACACACACATTATTTAAAAAAAGTGCGTACCCCCCCTCACATTTTGTAAATACTGCATAATATCTTTTCATGGGACAAAATAAAAAATATGACCTGTTACAATTTAAATGTCAGTGTACAGCTTTTGAACATGTAAATTTTGGCTGCCTCAAAATAACTCAAACCCCAGCCTCATGCTAAACTGCGGCACAAAAATGAGAACCACAAATGAAAATGGACAAATTGTGCCCAAAAGTCAATATTTTGAGTGGCCACAATTTTTTTTCAAGCACTGTTTTGTCCTTGAAATGGAGTTCACTAGAGCTCACAATTACAGCCACTGGAATCCTCTTCCACTTCTCCTGATGAACCACAGGCGTTGGATGTTAACTTGCGCTCCTTCACTTCCCTTTGTCCCCCAGATGCTCAGTAGGGGTTTGGGTTTGGAGAATTTTTGCTAGCCCCCGCCCCCTTTTCCTCATTTTCTTTAGCAGGCTTCCCCTTTGGGGGGGTTTTTTGGGGTTGTAATTATGTTGGAATCCTGCCCTGTAGCCCAGTTTCCAAAGGTAGGGGAACATGCTCTGCTTCAGCATGTCACAGTACATGTTGGAATTTATGGATCCCTCAATGAACTACAGTTCCCCCCAGCTGGCAGCACTCATGGAACTCCAAACCATGACACTTCTACCACCATGCTTGAATGTAGGCAAGTCCCACATGTGTTTGTAGTCCTCACCTGATTGCCACCACATGCTTGACACCATTTGAACCAAATAAGTTTCTCTTGTTCTCACCAGACCACAAGACATGGTTCCAGTAATCTATGTTCTTAGTCTGCTTGTCTTTAGCAAACTGTTTGCAATCTTTCATGTGCATCATCTTTAGAAGAGTCTTCCTTCTGGGATGACAGCCATGCAGACCAATTCAATGCAGTGTGCGGCATATGGTCTGAGCACTGACAGGCTGACCTCCCCACTCCTTTCACCTCTGCAGCAATACTGGCAGGGCTCATACGTTTATTTTGAAAAGACAATCTCGGGATATGATGCGGAGCACGTGCACTCAACTTCTTTGGCTGACCATGTTGAGGCCTGTTCTGGGTGGAGTCTTGTTAGGCTAAGTGCACACCGCATAGCACAAAATACGTCGGAAAGTCGGCAGCATTGTCCTATGCAGGACCGCGGCTTTTGGTGCCGATTTGCGCAAGAACCATGGTCGTTTTAGTTTTTGCCGTCAGCCCTTACAATTGAATGTACGGGAATCTGCCGACAAACCGCGGTACTCCGGCAGAATATGTAACATGTTGCATATTCTGCTGTTTTTTTAAGGTGCCGGTTAAAAAAAAAAAAAAACCCGCAACATGCTGTATAGACTACAGCACAGGTTTTTTATTGCTGTCTATGCAGCACAGTCTACCGTCGGATTCTCGGCGGTTTCAAAATACCGAAACCACCGAAAATCCAACATTATTCCTATGCTGTGTAGACATAGCTTTAATCCGCTGTATGGTCTTTGCCACCGTGTTGCAGCTCAGTTTCAAGGTGTTGGCAATTTTCAATAGCCCAGGTCATCTTTATGTGGAGCAACAATTCTACCCCTTCCCCCCAACCATCAGACAGTTCTTTGCCATGAGGTGCCATGTTGAACTTCCAGTGACCAGTATAAGAGAGTGTGAGAACGATAAGACAAAACTTAACATAACTGCTCACCATTCACTCCTGAGACTTTGTAACACTAATGAGTCACAATACAGCATGGAGGGAAAATGGCAAATTAGGCACAATTTTCACTTAGGAGTGTACTCGCTTTTGTTGCCAGCAGTACAGACATTGATGACTGTGTGTTGAGTTATTTTGTGGGCACACCAAATTTACACTGTTATACAAGCTGTGCACGGACTTAATGTATCAAAATGTCCTATCTTCAGTGTAGTCCCATGAAAAGATATAATATGTTTACAAAAATGGTTTACAAAACAATATATACATGGGTCCAGAAAGCTAGTGATGAGTTTTGCAGCGTCCCTGCAGCAGGGAGAGGAGACGTAATCCACAGTTCTCATAGAGAACTATGGATTACCGTAATGACTGGGACGTATTCCAGCCTTAATTTGCGCAGTACGGCGCGAAATTACAGACTGAAATACGGCCCATTTTAAGCTGTGTGAACATAGTCTTAGTCACAGTGGTTCTCTGCCTAATAAAATATCTGGTCTACAGGACCAAGGATGAAAATGGAGATCTACATATATGTTGGGAGTGGTATGTGGGGTCCACCTACCATAGAGCTGCTAAAGCTCATCTGTTATTTAGTTACCTAGGAAAGGAAATCTGTGACCACTTTGCTGGCAACAGAAAAACATTATCAGCTTTATAGTAGGTGGACCACACAAACCACTCCTCATATTTCATTTTCCTGAGCTTCTATCAATAAAGCATTGTTAAAGGGGTGATTAAAACATGTACTTCGATGGCATAGCATATGCCATCAAAGTTTGATAGGCGTGTGTACCACCTCTGGGAGCTTCACCTATCTTGGGAGCAGGCCCACAAAAGTCTCCATTCAGAATGGAGAGCCTTCAGAATTAGGAGCCAGTCGAGCTTGTGCACAACTCTCCATTCTGTTCTAGGGTAGTTCTAAGTACAGCCAAACACACCTGCATTTGGAACTCCCATGTGTTCAAGCAAGACTGGCTCTCCATTCTGGGCCAATACTTTTGGGGTTTTATTTCTGAGATATCAAACTTCGACGGCATATCATATCTGAAGTGTTGTCTAGTGTGTGTTGGTGGGGGTTTGGCATTATATATATATATATATATATATATATATATATATTATATATATATATATATATATAATATATATATATATAATATATATCAAACTACACACAACATATACACACACACACACACTTTTTTTTATTTTCACATACTTATATATATGGCAGGACCAGCCCTAGTAGAGGATTCTGCATTTCAATGTAAGATGTCAATGAATATGGCATACACATTGAAAAAATAGAAATGGACTGTTGTAAAACTGTTCATGATACAGTCATGATATGCACTCCTGGTTTCCGGACTGTGAGATAAGCAATGTTATGTTGGCAGAGAACAAAGATGCTCCACAGAGAAGAAAATGTCTAGCCCCCATGCTTTTACCTGCATTCCCAGTGCTTGGGGGCCTCTGTGACACCCCTGGAGAAACCACATTTCGATGTAGCGATGTCTGAGGCGGGGACAGCATGCTTGTGTCTGTTAATGAGGTGCTGGCAACTAATGAAGCAGTGACAAGTGTGTTGCCAGGAGAACTGTAGGGTAATGGGTTGGGATTGCTCACTGGGACGGTAACAGACATGGAGAAATTCTGCTGCGGCATTCCAGGCTGTAAAAAGAGTAGGCACTATTACTTTCTGAACCAAAACTTAGATTTATAAACCATACATGTAAATCCCAACCTCACATCAAGGCCTGAAATAAGTGAATAGGAGTTCTGGATTCTTTAAGGGTCCGTAGCATAAAAAACAGAAATCCCATTTTCACCAGTACTAGTGGCATCATACAGGGTAGATGGCTGGGAATGTGTGGGTTCCATCTCATGCACTTTAAAAGGAACCTGTCACATAGCTTATGCCACCCTTGCTGATGGCAGCACAAGCTCGTAATAGACAAACTGGCAGAGTAGGCCGCAAAGTGCCAGATTTAAGCATTACAGCATCTTACGGAATAAGGGGCACAGCGCTGGAAACAGCAGGTCTGTCACTGGCTTGTGCTGCCCTCAGCCAGGGGGGCATAATCTAGGTGACAGGTTCCCACTAACATGTTTATTTAAAATAGTAAACACTATAAAACACCTATAATAATAAAGCAATTTTTACAAATCAGTATTAATCAGCAGAACTGTAGTCGTGCAATCTGCAGTCACAAAGGAGTAATACAATTTCAGCAAACAGATTATTCATTTTGTGAGGAGAATGAGACATATAAAAATAAATACATTTATCTATACAGACACAGACAGCAACATTCACATAACATTAAGCCTAAGGCCCTGTCCACACTTCTCTTGGTTTTTTGGCTTACAAGCACCGGTCCATAATAGAAAAAAGTTCAAAACAAAAAAGGAGTAACACTCTTCATGATAGGTTTCTCTGTGTAGGTTCCCTTCCTAAATTTGGTTGACAAATAGTGATGTAAATTACTGACCAAAATATAGAAGTGTGAAAGGGGCCCTAATTATGAGCATCAGGAGCAAAAGCATAGTATTGGCCCATTTATATACAACAATGTTTTCAAACATTTTAGTAGCCTTAAAGGGGTTTTGCCACAAAATAAAATTGATGTAGGAAGCTTTCAAATTAAATAGCCTTTTCACCATTCATCAATATTAAAAATTCTGTAGCATTTTTGTTTTAGGTGCTACCTTAATGATCTGTAGTGTACAGCTCATCTATAGGGGATACGACCAGTGATGAGAATTTCTCAGTCCTGGCCGCACATGCTCAGGCATCATCTCTCCTCTCAGGTAGCTAATGTCAGTCTTTTCTCTGCTTCGTAATCACACACACTCACTGCTGAGCAAGTGTTCAACCCCAGGTGCTGTTATTCTACTCCTGTCCTCTGTACTCCTTAGTAGTTAATCGGACAGTGCAAATAAATAAAATGAAAAAAAACATAAATCAGGTATGTGGATTGAAACAAACAAACAAAAAAAATCCCGTTTGGTTCCTGCAGGGATTTAAACCTAGAACCCCTATGTTGTAAGGCAGAAGTGCTAATCACTCAGCTACATTGTAGCTACTGAAAGCTCATTACAGAAACAAACCTTTGTTTGACTAGAGTGACCATATTGTGGAAAAAGGCATGGTGGTGTCAAGCTTGCTGGGTCACATGATATGCAGTTCAAACAAATCATACACGCCCCCTTTTGAGCCCACTGAAAGCTGAAGCAGGACAAACCAGGCCTGAAATACCTTTGTGGCAAAACCCCTTTAAAGGGATTTATTTATCAAAATATGTTCATGTTCAACATAAGAACTTCAAACACTTGTTTCTAGATTTTCCTAGTCATTATTATAGGAAAAAAAAATGAAATCCTGAAGTTTTCTTCTTTCATATTCTCAATGAAATAATATTGCCTGTTCTGTAGATATCACTTTTCAGCAATATCCTCATCATCATCATCACAGGCAGGGTAACAGTGAAAGGCAACACCAACATATGAAACACAGGATCTCATCATTCACAATAGGTGATAGTCACAGCTCCCGTCTTCACAAGTCACAGAGCATGCCCACACCACCATCCCGAAGAAGAGTTACCTTCTTTAAGAACAGCCGCTGCAAAACCTATCCCCAAATGCTAAGATGGTGACCCCCTAATCACCTACAGAAATGACTGATCATGTGTGCGTGAATGTGTGTGCAACTATATTATATATACACAGGTGTATACATTAGTGTATATGTACATGTTTGTGTATATATATATATATATATATATTATATATATATATATATATATACATACATACATACATACACAAATGTACATACCCCGACACGTACACAAATAAATGCATACATTCCCTTTAAAACCCCTCCCTGTGGGCCACTGTTGCTTAGCATCAACACTCCTTCATAAAAGTGCCAATTTATAATTACTAATTGTGCTAAGTCTACGACTAACTTAACTTTGACCTCCCCCTTTGTTTAAATTGACCAATTATTGCTACAATCACTCAGAAATGAAGTGGTTAGAATGATAATTGCCTTTTTCCCCCCTTTGTGATAATTTACTCTGCTTGGTAACCTTTTTTTTTATAATAGATGAGGATAGGTATCTACTTTATAGGAAAAAACATTTTTGCTCGTCTGACGTAATTTGAGCTCTAAAAGGGTAAAAGCATAATTACATGGATTAGACTTTAACCATCTGAATCACATCTGCTCTTATTATATATTTACCTTTTTTATTTTTTTATGTAGTGCAGATCCAGTGATATTACTGCTGGACAGAAGGGTGTACACTGGAAAACTGGTGACAACAGGAGAGGTGAGCACAGGTTTTTTTTTTTATTTTAATCTGTTGCGGGCAATTGGCCAGTTTTCTGAAAATTTTTCAGGGGTTACATCGTTATCTAACTAAAATAATAGCCCCAATAGCAGGTGTCAATAATAACAATAATATGGTTATATGGCAAATGGCCATTGAATGAATATTTAGACCCAATTAACTTAGACCACTATATGGAGTCATTACACATTAATCACTTACAACTGTATCTTCATATAATAGAGACAATAATCAAGCAAACCTTTACACAATCTGTTCACAACACATTATATTGGGAAAAACAGTATTTATAAAGACTTCTTTTCAATATCTTCACAGGATTATGGGCTATGATTATTACTTCTTTAAAGTGTACTTGATCTTTATTTCAAAGCGGATAATTCTTGCGTTCTTCCCAATAATTGCATTAAAAAGACAGAGGAGCGGTTGGCTGGTATGTATCATGGTAAAAACTGACAAGTGGGAACTGTAATGTATGCAGGTTGATTACACTAATCTTTGTAGGAGGTGATAAGAAAATGAAATCTCTCACTTAACAGAATTTTACTTTTATCACATTGCTGACATTCCTTTTCACTGCGGCACTTCAGAGACCCTTATTTCACACCACCGTATAGAAGGGGTTGGTGTATGTGATTTTAATTCAGATAAAAACTGGAATCTAATGGCTGCCTCTGGTCAATACTGCTCTATTTGTGGGTTTTCTGTCCTTTTTAGAGGTTCCTTGTTTTACACACTTTTCTGAACTGCCCATTGACAATAAGGCTATGTTCACACGATTTAACTGCGGGACGTAATTACGCCCCGCAATTACGCCGTGTGGCGGGGGCGGGGGGCCGGCACTTCGCCGGCCCATTGACTTGCATTACCAGCGCCGCATATACGCCGCTGGTAATTCACATGTCACTTATCTCCCCCCTCGGCGTATTCGCCGAGCAGGAAGAGGAGACGTAATCCATAGATCTCTATGAGAACTGTGGATAACCGTAGTTACTAGGACGGATTCAGCCCGTAATTTGCGCACTCCGGCGCGTAATTACGGACTGAAATACGTCCAGGATATTGCCGTGTGAACATGGCCCAAGAGTGAAAAAAGGTCCCCCTGACATGTCTAACAGAACAGCTGTTCAGTTTCCCTACAGCGCCACTATAGGGGAGATTAAGCATTACACAGTAAAAAAAAAAAATACAAAGGGCGTCAGCGTAGGTGTCCTTTATTTAAGATCCAAGTGCAACAGGATAACAGCAACGTTTCGACTCGCATCCTGAGTCTTTATCAAGCACCTATGCTGACGCCCTTTGTATCGTTTTTTTTGGAGTACTTGAAAAGGAGGTGGGACTGCTTCCATTTGGCCGTCTGATGCACTAAGGTGATCCTGATGAAAATTTATTAAGGACTACTGTGCTTTCCAATACATTACTTGATGCTAAGCATTACACAGTGTCCATTGAAATCAATATGATCAGATCCTCCAATGCACTCTTTGCAAATGTTCTTTACCCTATTAACTTTTGTCATCTCTTGGTGATTCAAAATGCTTTTTTCTCATTTAAATCATTTAAAGATGGGTATAATTTTACATAACGGTGTCCATGAGGCTGATGTGTGGTAACTCTTATCCATAAAATAACACTTAATGCATGATTACCAACAAAACAAACAAAAGAGGAAACTAGATGATGAGGAACAGCATGTGTAACATTTCCACGGAAGCAAAATAAAGCAAAAAAAAATAAAAAATCACATGGATCCACTTTAATATGGTCCATGGTTAAGATTTGGGGCATGCAGAGGAGAACACGACTTCCTCACACTCCATGATGTAATGACAGTGTGAAAGGGCAGGAGCAAGAACTAAGACTGATGAACTGTTATATACGAATTATTAAAGGGGTTGTCTCACTACAAGGATTGCTTTTTATATTAAAGATCTTGCAAAAACAAGTCACTTTGCAATGTGTGTCCATTACCAGTGTCCTACCTATTCCTAGATATCCCCTCTTGTATGGGCTGCATCAGCTCCTCAGGCTGCTGCTATAGCTACAGACCTGTTTGATCTCTCCTGATAGGCTACCAGCACTGGTTGCTATAGCTACAGACCTGGCTTCTACTGCAGCCTAGTGAAAGTCAGTAAACACGCCCCTGAATTCAAAGTGAACCAAGAAGACAGGACTGATCCGACATTAAACCTACAAATAAAGGCTTTAGCTGGCCATACCCGAGGGGAGAGTCATCTAAAATGTTGGTGCAATCACCACCCAATTTATACCATCAGCAATGTTTCCATAGAAGTTCCTATCAGAGGGAACTCGGCAGTAGCCTTTTTCTCTCACCTCACTGGACCGGCAGAGTTTACATTGTAATGGTGGTGCCCAGAGAAATCAGCTACCTTATGTATATGGTCAGTCTTTGATTCCTACCTCTACCGTGCCTAGAGACCAGTAGCGGCAACTGGCTCTTTCCTTTGCCCTCCACACGTCATAATTTACCAGAACAGGATGGGTTACAATCTAAATGGAGATTTTCGTTCTCCATTTAGACTGCAGGACAGGAGTAGAATAAAGTGCTTAGTAGTAATCCAAAATCCTCCTCCCATCAGATCCTTAGGCAGCTACCCTAACTATCTCCCCATGATGTACACTGCAACGCTGTTTGCTTATACTGGCTGCAGTATGTAAGTGCACCCATCTCACCAGTACATGAGAGCAGATTTACACCACAGGAAAGACAAAAGGAGTTTTAACTAAGAGACTAGAACAAAGAAAAAAATAAGATGAATGATAATATATTGGGAGAGGGCTGGGTATTCAGTCTCACTTGATCATTGCTTAGACCTCACAAGAGACTAGCGACTTATTCACGCAAAATCTGAGACCCTGAAGAGGTGCAAGGACCCGAGTCCTAATGCTTGTAGATGCTGATTCCATTTCTAATCGAGTAAAGTCAGCATGTGCATCTGCAGTATTTTGTAAATCCTCCACCTGGCAAAATAACATCGCCTTCTTTTCAGATCCCAGTTTTGGCCCTGAAACCGGAGTGGTGAAATTTAACATATTAATAAAGAAGCGAGAGTGCATAACATGATAGGGAAAAGAGACAAATCGCTGGCAAAAACAGCTTCACGTTTTCAGCAACAGGTTGACAGATTGCGAGAAAGCCCATCTGTTTATGAAAATAATTGCATGGTATTCCTGGAGAGAGCTGACAAGTACACACCATGGTACAGAAAATATTCTTAATACATTATACAAACATTCTCCTGCTACGTCTCTAGGAGCTCGTTCTTAGATTTAACACTGCCGAGTTCACAGGTTGCATTTGCATAGGTATTCTGACACATATTCCATGTGTTTTGTGCCCACTGTTTTCAATGGGAACATGTACTGTGGATTGCGGCAACATGTCTCTGATGAATGCATATTGCACATCAGGAGCAAAGACTCGGATTAGTCTCATTGAGTAGGACTGATCCACATCCCCCCAAAAAAATGGCAAAATCCATATCAAGAAGAAGAGAAACATGCAGTAGAAATCTGAGGGTATGCCTTGGATTTCTAAGGTCTCTTGCACAGCTTATTTGTGGTTTGGAAAAACACACCATGTGAACTCAGCCTAAATGAAGTTTAAAGGGGTTGTCTCGTGACAGCAGTGAAAGTTCTGGGTTTGTTAAGCAGAGCTTGTGAAATAGAGGCATGTTCTCCTCCATGCGGTGTTATCTTCATTCTCTACATGTCACCACCTACCCCAAAGTGTGCTACGTGAGGATTCATTCTGGTAGCTGGGGGAAGGGAGAGGTTTCAGTTCATGTAACATTGGAAGTGAAAGTAAGGTACTGATAGTTTATTTAAATTTCTGGCTCTCTCTACATACTTTGTAACTAGTATGCGGCATTTGACATTCAGACTCTTTCTCTCTCCCAGTGGTATCTGCGATTTTTACACCTCTGACCTCTAAGAACAAAACTATATGCTTTACTGTTTGTTTACATAGGCTGCACGTTGCCTCCATGGGTTTACGTGTGTAACCGCGCATTCTGTCTCAAAGTTTTCGTGGTACTGCACATGAGTCTGCAGATTTAAGACTGCACCTCTTCCATGGGACTGCTGTGTTTTCCATGGGTCTGCCGGTGTAAGACTGCACCTCTTCCATGGGACTGCTGTGTTTTCCGTGGGACTGCACGTGGGTCTCTCTCTCTCGTCTGTGCACGCTGCTGCTTATACATACGTCCCCCTGCGCGTTCCCATCCACGACCTGTTCACTGCATCTCCTTAGTCTGCACGTTCTCATCCGCAACCTGGGCGGGACAGAACGCTTAGCCGACAGCCAGTAATTCTGTAGCTGGGTGTTACCCGACCTGGGCGCAAACACCATTGCTAAGCACTTTGCTATTGGTAACCAAGGACGTACATGCTTAGATTTTTGGTCCCCTCATTTTAAACTATGATCTTTGTAGTGAGACAACCCCTATAAAGAATATACAGAGGACATATGGCTGTAACAGGCAGTGCAGCCATATTGGATATTACTTCCTATATGTTAAACAGGGTGGGGAAATGCTGGTTAGTGAGAACAAATATGGCTGCAGCAAGTGAATAGTATAGAACTATTCTATTTGTTGGCACTGTTTCAGTAACAATGATCATTGTTATGTTTTGGGAGTACATCTTCTTGGAATGCATTTAGAGTTGGCCATTTTGACAGAAAAAAAAAAAAAGTGCTGCCTGCTGCGCAAGCCTTCCATTCAACCATGACAGAATCTACAATGGTGCCGCCAGCACAGACATGAAAGGAGCCATTGGGCCTTATTTAGTAACACTGTCTAACAGTAAGACTGTCTTTGTGCCCATAACAACCCCAATCCGAGCTTAGCTTTCATTTCTCCAGAGCAGTTTAAAAATGAAATCTTAGCTCCGATTGGATGCTTTGGGCAACAAATACAGTTGTATTGTTAGACAGTTCTCATAAATGAGGCCCATTGTCTACATTGTGCCGATTCCCAAACTGAAGGATGGGCATTGACAGACTGTAGACTCCTGCTCTGTTCAGGTCTTCGCTGGTGGCTCCATCATAGATTCCACCACATCTAACTGCAAGAACCGCACAGCATGCAGCACTATTCATTCCATCCCAACAGCATTCACCACCAGAGAACCTGATGAATCCTATTATAAGTCAATAGGGCTCTTCAGGTGCACTGGTATCATTCATATGATGGATCAGCCACTGCTTAAAGGGGTTTTGCCACGATGTAATGTTGATGTGGGATCCTCAAAAATGGGTATTTAGTGACTTTTCTAAATATATGTGATTACAAAAAGTGAAGCCTGCGAGAGCTACAGCTTTCTTTACATGCCCTTAGTTACTTAAAAGTTTGCATTAGACAGGACCAGGAGCTGATCTGGCCGCTCTTGCGTGTTTGCACTTCTTATCTGATGACAGGGAACATGAAGGAGCTTGCAAGGGGCTGTGGAGAAAGATGTTGTGTCTTTTGTATAGAGAATCCACTGGTTTTATTTGAGTACACATTGCACAACGCTCCCCTACTGCTCAGCCCCTCTCCCCTGTAAGGCTGCTGTGCTTTGTTTATAGTCTCTCCTAAGCAGATTAGGAGGTAATGAACTCACCTCGTGGCAAAACCCCTTTAAATTTTCTGCTCCTATGATGGAACAAAAGAAAAATTGAACTGACAACGCAGGTGTGAACTTGAGCCTGCAGGAGCTAGTGAATTCTAGGTACACAGGCTCCTTTTATCAAGAACAGTTTGCAGTTTGTGGTTTCTGGTAGGTCATAAATAGCTTCTGGGTTAGACCTCATTGTCAATGGTGTATTTGGCTCTGTAACGTCACTATATGGAATAGGTCCCAAACATGCAGCCATTATTGTTCCATGGAGTTATTCACACAACCAGAACTGTATGAATGATTTTTTTTTTCCATGCATGGTGTTTTTTATGTTTTTGTTTTTTTTAAACACACAACATGCCCCATTGAATCCTGTGTAATGCTTGTATCTCCCACAGAAGTGAATGGAGTCTGTAATATACAAAATCAGATTCCCTAAAAGATCTCACCTACATGTCTTTACACCATAGGTTTCTGGCCATTGTCTGACTGGGAAAAAAAATAGAACTCTTGTACTCACAGAGATTTTATGATTGCGCATCATATTATCAAACTCCTCGTTAATTTTTTTGTACTTTTCCTCCGTGTGGGGTGTGAGGACATAAGAGCTGTCTGGGTCCGGGCTGTCGCACCCCCGGTGCTCCTTCTTGTTCAGTGCCTAGACAGTAAAGTCAATAAAAAGGATCAACATATACAAGGAAGGGAAGAAGGGTAAAACAATACTTACAGGGTCTCGCTTGAAAACAAAATCACTATCTTCATTTAGTTTGCTGAATGTCTCCTCCTCAAAGTATCTCTCAGCATCTGGGCTCTCACAACCATCTAAGCCTTTCTTTTTGAGAGTCTGAAACACAATTGGAAAATTCACAAACAAACTGCACTAACTGAATATACAGACTTTGGGTCTAAAGGAGTTCTGCCCTTCAAGATAAAAGAAAACCTTAAAGGGGTTGTCTCATCTCAAAGTTTCATAGGACGCATGAATGAAATAATGCTGCTTTGCTCTGTCACTTCCTGGTCAAGCTGTCTGTAATTAGCTTATGAGCTCAGTGTATTCAGACTTCTGATAATTAGATAAATCTCATGCTGTCAGGACCAGGGAAGCAGTAATTACTGGCTTTTGTCTGAAAGATCAGATAACAAACAAGCTCTCCAAAAACGTACACATAGGGTGTATGGACAAAACATTGAACTTTACTTCATTTTTATAAATTGGTGCATAAAAAGACATAGTTCTTTTGACGAACACCTTAGGCAATGAAAAACATATGAAAACGTGGCAGTACTTTTGCTGTATAGCTTCCCCTGTTTAGGAGGTGAGTGTTAGTCCCCTTTGTAGACTAGTAGGAGCCGATTTATGCTGAGTTGCAGGGCCCCGTGCCGCCATGCAATGACGCGACGTTTCGGAAGGGCATGCCTTCCTTTCTCAAAACCCTGCTTGAGAAAGGAAGGCGTGCCTTCCGAAACGTCGCGTCATTGCATGGCGGCACTGGGCTGCAATCAGCATGATCGGCTCCTACTAGTCTATATGGGACTATCACTCACCTCCTAAACAGGAGAAGCTATACAGCTAAGTACTGCCACGTTTTCATATGTTTTTTCATTGCCTAAGGTGTTCTTCATAAAACTATGTCTTTTATGCACCCCAAATTTTTAAAAATGAAGTTCAATGTTTTGTCCCATACAGCCTATGTGTACGTTTTTGATTGATATAGGGGAGTCTAAGCAAGGTACTTCCTAACCCGGGTGGGACTATAACGTGTGCACTGCTAATATACGCATTGTTTGCAATTATTGAATAAACAAGCTCTCACTGTCCGTAGTTCTGTACTGCTGCGACCTGTGTGATGACGTTCTTTCCTGCTATCAGACAGAACAAACAGCAGGGTGGAGAGAAGTACACAGGTCGGTCACTTGGGGAACCAGAGCGCGCACAGAAGGTTTTTCCACTTGTAGCTCCTTAAAAAAAAAAAAAAAATGAACGCAATATATTTGGAAAACGTCTTCATTTAGTGCTCCCAAACATGTTGAAAGCTAATCTTTGTAGCGAGACAACCCCTTTAAGGGTATGTTCACACATGACATAAGTGCAGCATTTACAGCAGCTGCAAGGTGGATGAGATTCCAACAAATCTTATCCACCAGATATGGATGATGTCAGCACGGAATCCATGTGGAACTTGACATTGGGTGCCGTGTTTAAACATATCGATTTTGGTAGCATTTATATATTCTGCACAAAAATCCACAGAGCCATTTTGGTGTGGATTTGCTACTGTCATGTGTGGACATACCCTTGTACATATTTAGTAGTTAGGAGAAGGATTCAACAGAATTCCCCCCATAGATGACACCGAGACAAGAGCTCCCTAAATCTCACTGCTATATATGCTATCTGGAGCTATAAGGTATAGGATAACTTTTTTTTTTTTTTAACACTGGGACATTAATAAGATATATAACATTTATGCAAAAAAAAAAATATATATAGAAAAAAAACACAACAACTACCAGAAACCTCACTGAAGGCAACTGAGTAAGCTACATAAAGAACCATGTTCAATGCTCCACCTTAGGGTTAATCTATGCAGGTTGGATTTGCTGTGGATAATTTCCTCTGCAAACAATTGTCAGAATTCTGCAGATTTTGGAGAGGATCTGCAGCTGTGGATTCTCCTGCAGAACAAGAAAATAAAATCTACAGTTTTGAAGTCCATAACTGTGGATCCTCTAGTGATCTGCAGCCAAATCTGCACCATTGCTTGCGAAGGTCATTGACCATTTTTACGTCCCTGCTGATGTGGATTAAAAAAAAAAAAAAAAAAAAAAGAAAAAAAGCATCTGTGCTCTCTATTCACCAGAACCAGGCCTACGGGGGAATTAAAAATGTGCCCAGAAAATTTCTGCAAAGCATGGATAAAGCTAGGTTAACACCATACTATTGCAGGATATCAAGGGGGAAAAAAGGCACTCCTAATGGACACCGCGACATAGCTGCGGACGGCCAAAAGACATTCATAGACTAGGTTTACTCCATTTGCCAGCAGTATATGCATTTTCTGCAGGACAAAAAAGCATGATCGACTATGCTTTCTCCTTAAAGGGGTGTTCCCCTCGCAAACTAACAGATGCGGGTCACAGATCTGCATCTCTTAATAATGAAGGTCCTCGACAAAATGGAAACAAGGGTCTGAGATAGGAATCCCCCATTAAACACAAATTACAAGGTGGCAGAAAATGCTTCTGCATTTTAAATTTATAGATCTAGAGGAGCTGTGTTGTGAAACCTTGGAAATATTATCGCACATAGACTACAGTGCCATTACAGAAACTAGTCAATTTGGCTCTGCAGCATCTCTAGGTACAGTGACCTTACACTGCATTGCACACATTGATGGCATATTGAGAGCCTATGCCACCAATGTGTAAGGCTCTGTCTACACTGCACAGAAAAACTGCAGTTTTTCAGCGTTTTCTGTTTTCTAAAAACGCTGGAAAAACGACTAATCATCTCCCATAGACTGCTAATGTAAAACCCTCCTGCTTTCTAGACTGAGCTTTTTTCTGCTTGTTTTTTTTCTACTGGTCGTATTTTGCAACATGCTCTAAAAAACGCCAGAGCAGGGCAGAAAATTTACTACAGGATTCTATGGAAAGCGGCGGATGTCTTTTGGCGCGTTTTCGTGCCGTTTTTTGCCGCAATTTTTCAATGAAAACCCTCCCAGCAGACCCAAGTTACACCTATAGTGGGTGTAACAAAGGTTAATCCTTATCAAATGTGCATACAAGGGTCTGCTGTGTCCTTGTCTAACATTCGTAATAAAATGATCATGCTTTGGTCGCTAACGATTTTTGCGCAATTCATATTTTTTCCACTAAAAATACGTTTTTTTTACAGCTTTTCGCGCTAATAAAGTTCTCGCTTGTGACGATAAAAATACGTTTGTTTTTTTACGGTTTTAGGCACTAAAATCCTTTTCTTAACTTTATTAGCGCCAATATATGTTCTCTCGTCGGACGCTAAAAATACATTTTTTTTAAAGAATTTTGGCGCCAGAATCAGGGTTTTTTTTAATGGATTTTGGCACTAATATCACTGAACATATTGGCACTAATAAAGTTCTCGCTTCTGGCGCTAAAAATGCGCTTTTTACGAATTTTGGTGCTAAAATCCGTATTTTTACAGATTTTGCCGCTAATAAAGCGATCTAGCTTTTGACGGAAAATACTTTTTTTTTTTCACGGATTTCGGCGCCAGAATCCGTTTTTTTACGGATTTGGGCGCTAAGATCAATATTTTTAAATATTTTGGCACTAATAAAGTGATCTCGCTTCTGACACTAAAAATTGTTTTTTTTAAACGGAATTTGGCGCCATAATGCAGTCTTTTGGGATTTTGCCGCTAAAATCCTTTTTGTACAGTGATCTAAAGGAAGTGACTACTTAACATGTTAACTCCACCTGTAGGGTCTAGTTTACATCCAATGGCTTAATTTGTGCATACATTAAAAAGCAGAGCAAAGACGCTTCAAAAAACGCTCCAAAAAATGGCCGTTTTTTCAGCTGCTTTTGACAGGCAGTGGACAGAAAACGCCGTTTCATGAACGTTTTTAGTCATTCGTTTTTCAGGTCGTTTTTTGTCCACTGCAGTTAGACATAGCCTAGTAGGTGCAAGCCTCCAGCTCGACAATAGGGCCCGGAAAGTCTCCATTGAGACGGAGAGATGGCTGGAACCCTAGCGTTGATCTCAGTGGGAGTTCTGAGTACAGCTGAGCAGACCCCGCATCTATCACACATTGATCACATACCCTATCGATATGCCATCCATGGGAGAGATGGAAAAAGCCCTTTAACAGCCGAACACTTCTACCAAGTCAGCGTTTAGGAACATTACTTTTTCTGCCATGTCTGTGTTCTTTCCATCTCAGGATCATGTACTGGGATAGTCCACAGTATACACAGTAATAGAACTGGAGCATGCTGTGAAGCAGAGGTGTCTGTACCACAGTCGTGTACAGCCAGCACACTGGGCTAGAGCAGGGAATTTCCAGGCCCGCACTGACTCATGCACCGGATAAGAAGTGATTGGTGGCCTCACCCAGACAACGTGCTGCCAGCTACACGGCTTTTTAACCAAACATAAGGAAAACCAATGCACCAAATTACTGCTCCACATAAGACTCTATATAACAGAGATCATGGTGTACTTGTACAGATGATAATAATGGGATCTGCCATGTGGTTTGCCGCTCTGCCAGCATTCCCCCAAATCTGCTATGTAATATACAAGCCTGAACGTTCGCCTTGCTAATACACGATTTGGTTCAGAGCACATTGCTGCCCTCTACAAGGAGGTTAAGCATTTTTACAATAATACAGTGTAATTGGTTAATTTGTGGCAGGTTGGAGGTGATCTTTAGCGAGAATGCCCGGCCAGAGCATCTCGCATTACTCTGGCATGTGTCCTGTATGTCGCAAACCCCGCTCCATCAGCACATGAAGGAACAGGTGTAGCTCTCTCCAGCACCTGTCACTGCTGCGAGCGGGGCCCGGCCAATCAGGTGGGGAAGAGCACGGACACGGCCATACATGGAGCGGTTGTTTCAGTCTTTGAAGGTCGGATGTTGCTCTCCTCCAAAACCTTCCCAAGCTGTCAGTAATCTGTGGTCACTTTATCTGCTTGTTATTGTTAACCCCAAGCGTGCTGGCACCCCAAGCACATTGTCAGCGTCTTAGCAGTGCAGCGATTCCTGGTCTAGCCCAAGTCCATACACAGCAAAAGGCACATGTCCTATGCTAGTCCAGAATGACGATTTGTACTCACTCTTACCTGACAAAACACATTCAAAATGTATTAAACTGAAGTCGTTCAAAAAGGTTTATGAAAATCAACATTTTCAAACTGTAAAGTGCTCCTCAACCTCTGAGGTATGGTTCTGTGGCCACATACTTGTAGCTCTTGGATGGTTGACCCCACTATTAACATTCTACTCTTTGACCCCATACATTAGGTTCCCGGATGGTTGACCGCTGCCATTACCATTCTACTCACTGGTCCCATACATGTGGCTCCCGGACTGTTGACCGCTGCTTTACCATTCTGCTCTTTGACCCAATACCTGTGGCTCCCCCATGGTTGATCCCGCTATTACCATTCTGCTCTTTGACCCAATACCTGTGGCTCCCCCATGGTTAATCCCGCTATTACCATTCTGCTCTTTGACCCAATACCTGTGGCTCCCCCATGGTTAATCCCGCTATTACCATTCTGCTCTTTCACCCAAAACCTGTGGCTTCCAGACTGTTAATCATGTTATTACCAGTCTGCTCTTTGACCCCATACCTGTGGCTCCCCATGTTGATCCCGCTATTACCATTCTGCTCTTTGACCCCATACCTGTGGCTCCCCCTGGTTAATCCCGCTATTACCATTCTGCTCTTTGACCCAATACCTGTGGCTCCCCCTGTTAATCCCTATTACAGTCTGTCTTTCACCATAACATGTGGCTCCAGACTGTTACTCATGTTATTACCATTCTGCTCTTTGACCCAATACCTGTGGCTCCCCATGGTAATCCCGCTTTACCAGTCTGTCGGTTTCACCAAAACCTGGGCTTCCAGACTGTTAACTCATTTATTACCATTCTGCTCTTTGAACCCATACCTGTTGACAACCACCATTACCACTCTACTCACTGGTCCCATACATGTGGCTCCAGGACTGTTGACCGCTGCTTTACCATTCTGCTCTTTGACCCCATATCTGTGGCTCCTGGACTGTTAACTGTGGGTCATACATGGCTCACAGACTGTTGACCGCTGCGCCTGGATGGTTGACCCCACTATTACCATTCTGCTCTTTGAACCCATACCTGTTGACAACCACATGTACCATTCCTCATGGTCCCATCATGTGGCTCAAGCGTTGACCGCTGCTATACATTCTGCTCTTTGACCCATGCTGTGTCCTGATGTGACCTGCTATTCCATTTGCTCTTAAACATATCCATAGCTCCCGTACTGTTAACCCTGCTATTACCAGTCTGCTCTTTTGCCCCATATATTGTGGCTCCCAGACTGTTGACCCCACTATTACCATTCTGCTCTTTGAACCCATATCTTGGGCTTCCAGACTGTGAACAGCCACCATTAACATTCTACTCATTGGTCCCATACATGTGGTTCCCCGATTGTTGACCGCTGCTATACCATTCTGCTTTTTGATCCAATACCTGTTGCTCCCGGATAGTTAACAGCTGCTATTACTATTCTGCACAAGCAATGTGGAAGTAAAGCAAAAAATTTCAGCATCAGGAAGTAAGACTTGGCTTTTATGCATAAACCAGGTAAAACCATGACAATCACCTGATGGCAGGCGGAATGCATTTGCGTTTCAGCATAAATCCTTAGGCTGCATACAAACACTGCATTTTTGTTGTATATCACAACCAAGCAATAATTTTTTTTTTTTTTTATTAAACCACATTTCCATGCGCTCAAAATAATGGTCAATTACAAAATCACTTGCATAAAAAAAAAAAAAATACATGCAGTAACACAACATGTGAAGCCAGCCGTAGTCATTCAAGATGCCGGTTTCTGGACGATGTCCAGGCATTAGTAGAGTGGCGCTAAATGATTACTGAATTATCAAACTGACTGCTTTCACATGACTGAGCTGACCCACTGTTTGTTCTTTCTTCTTTTGACAAGAAGCAAATGGCTGCAATGACTTGTTCATGTGACATCTTTAGGCCCTGTTCAGATTTGCGTCAGAGGTTCCGCTTGGAGCCTCCATTGCAGATTCAGTGGGAGGGGGAAAAAAAAAAAAAAAAAAAAAAGGACAGCATGATAAAATGATGGGCACCGCGATGAAAACCTCTGTAGCCATGTAACTAAACTGGCCCTACCTCTACGACAGATGGTTTGACCAGACCCTCCGATGCAGAGGTCAACCTTTCATTAGCTTGGCCCTACACGTTACATCAAAGTTGGGTAAACCTACCAATTTCAGTAGGATCTCCTGAGACCATGAGGCCTTCCTAACAGTTGCCTGGAGCAAAGCAGGATTGATCATGATGCATTTCAACACTCCAAATGCTTGGTACCCGTTGGAAACAAGTCTGCGCCAGACCGGGAAGCAGTTCATTTCTCTCTCCTCAGTAAGCTATACATGCGCTCTAAGCCAAGTACAGCATGCACGTTTATGTGAAAACCCAGAGCAATATTGTTGGGCGAACAAGTTCATGTGTATGGATGGCTTTACAGTGTTGGAGGTACTTGTATAAAATAAGGAGCAATATGAAGGTGTATTTACTTCCTGCTACTGGAGAGTCTAAGGAATCCCAGTGACTATTTTCGGACTGTGGTGCTTGCCGCCCACCAGTCGGGCCTACTCTTGCCGCCCACCAGTCGGGCCTACTCTTGCCGCCCACCAGTCGGGCCTACTCTTGCCGCCCACCAGTCGGGCCTACTCTTGCCGCCCACCGCAGTCCGAGTGGCCTACTCTTGCCGCCCCACCACTCTTGCGGGTCGGCCTACTCTTGCCGCCCACCAGTCGGGCCTACTCTTGCCGCCCACCAGTCGGGCCTACTCTTGCCGCCCACCAGTGGGGCCTACTCTTGGAAACCATCCTCCAGCAAAATGTACACGACTCTCGCATGCAGCCTCTTGCTTTCTGACTTTCTTCCTGAAAAGCAACCCTCAGCCTGCTATGCTCAAAAGCCCATCAGGGTTTCCACTGCTCACATGTGGTCCAGTGTGACCCCATCACTGACCAACAGCTCATTCTGGCTGTCTTTCCAGTCTTCAAAGTGCACTAATAGTTTTTCACTGAGCCTGTAGATTTTTATTAGGTGCAGATTCTTCATTATTTAGCCAGAACAAGTCAATAGGTACCAATGGCTTGCTGGAAATGGCTAGAAAGCAGTCATCTCTATTCAGTATTTAAACAGTCTGGGCCAAATTTAGCCCCAAGCATGAGAGGGAACTAAAATGAACTATATTGCTGTACCACTACAAGTACTGAAGTACATGGTGGTAGCCTGGAATTATTCCTAGACGGGAATCCTCCCAAATAAAGTTTTATTTTTACTAACTGTGCATGACCTCAACAAAACTAAAGTCACAAAATAAGAAAAATGTAAACCAGCCCATACTGTAGAGGAATGTTTTAATCTGCCACAAGGACAGGGGGCTGTGTGTGAGACAAGTTGGCCCCTGCTTTCTCACAGCACTCAGCAAGACAACAGATAAGCGGCTCCCCCTCACTACAGGGACAGCACAGAAAGGTCACAGCTACTCTCCAGTATTCTGTGTGCAAGCAGTGAAAACATTCACACAGATAAGTGTATGGCCGCCCGAGGACACACAAGTTACTATATTGTGATAGAAGGGGATGTCCTGAAGTCTAACCTTGTATTGTTGTATTCTGAAATATCCCAAAGACTGGATGTACAGGCAGCACACGTACTGGGATGGGAGGAACTTGGGTGCCAGACTGGAGATGGTGCGTCATCAATGTAATACACCAGAAATGGGATTGGCTGGCACGTCCAATAAACAGCAAGTGTGATGGTGATATGCACATTTTATTTTCCACGACATGATGAAATACATATCCTCTGTCTGATAGAGTAGCAATGGTGCGAAAACCCTTCTTCAGGCTTGACCTTACCACTGTGCTCCTTGGTCACGCCTCCATTGTGGGACTTCCTACCCTGTTTCCCCAAAAATAAGACAGTGTCTTATATTCATTTTTGCTCCTAAATATGAGCAAAGACTTTTTTAGGGGATGTCTTATTTTTCCTTGAACAAGAATTCACATTTACTGTTGAACAAAACATCAACCTGTATTAATATACTGTAGCGATTTCATCACAAACATCAGCATAAGCAGCCAAACTCTGAATTGCATTAAAAAAAATGCACCATGTCTTATTTTCAGGGGTGTCTTATTTTCGGGGAAACAGGGTAGTAACCAGGTGTGCGGTACATGTGTAAGTGGTCCTAGAATTACATTACTATCAAGCCTGAAATAGGAGATGCGATGGGGTCCAATAACTCAAAGGGCCCATTTCCACTCAGTCCTGCTAGCGATCACTATGGAAAGGGAAACTAAATATTTCTCCATTTCCAGCTGTACTATGTAGTCTCTACTTCCTGATGTGTGCGTTGTCCCCTTTTCTGGGCCGATTCATTCTGCACTATACTTTATGTGAATTATCCGTGTACCAACATCACTGTAGTCCCTGTGCTGTTACATGACTTAAAGGGGTTGTCTCTCTACAAGGATTTCTTTTTAAGTTAAAGGTCTTGCAAAAACAAGTCACTTTGCAATATATGTCCATTAACAGTGTCCTACCTATTCCTAGAGATCCCCTCTTGTATGAGCTGCATCAGCTCCTCAGGTCGCTATAACTACAGACCTGTTCAATTTCTCCCGAGAGGCTGCCAGCACTGGTTGCTATAGCTACAGACCTGGCTTCTACTGCAACCTAGTAGAAGCCAGTAAACACACCCCTGAGTTCAGAATGAAACCAAGAGAACAGGACTGAGGTAAGATCAAATCAATGTAGTGAGACAACCCCTTTAAAGAGGATCTGTTTCTGTACCTAATATGTCTGGTTTACAAAATGCTTCCCTAGGAAATACTTCTAGAGCATCTTCTCTTATATTTGTGTTGTGCTGTTTCTGTTATTCTTTCTAGAAATGTATTACTGAATCTGTCAGATGGGTGTTACCAGTTGGAGGTGTGTCCTTGCACATTCTGGCCTTATCCAATTAGGGTAGACAGAGTCCGTGTCTGCGGTGACACACCCCCACTCAAAACTGGAAAGGTAACACCTATGTGACTGATTTAGTAATAGAATTCTGTGTTGTGCGGTTCCTCTGTTATTCATTCTAGACGTTTAAAAGAAGATGCTCCAGAATTCTTGTTTCATAGGGAACACAGGTATTTACTAAAACCGTGTCAAGATGTCACAGGTGTTCTTTAATCATTTTTTCTTTACAGGCCTATTATTGGGTGAGCAAATGTTTGTAGGAATGCTCATTACCAATAACTGCCCTGTGTAAAGCGCCCTGATCGGTCATCGTCTGGTTGCCGGGAATAATAATTGCTTAATGGCAGGACCTCTTCCAGGGCAAATAGGGGATGTGCTGCTGACAATGATGAAAAAGAAAGGCCGCACAAACAATCACAAGTTATGAAAAATCTTTTTGGCCAATAAACCCCCAGTAATTGGGCAGTGCAGAGGCGTCACCATCCCATCTCATTGATTAGCTTTAAACATGCAGGCAGAAGGAAATAAAAGGATTACCACCAAACATATCATTGTTCTGTCTCTGCTTCATTTCAGATTTAGAGCAGTTTTTATCCCCAGCTTGTTTACAAAAGCTTTCCTAGGGTATGTAGCACCTCTCGCGAGTCTAGAGGCCCTGGCTGTGCTTTATCAGCAGGACTGGAGCTTGGTCATTTACTGACAAACTTTTACAGCTCTGTAGCCTCGTGCTCTGCTGTTACAACCCCGCCCTCACCACTGTCCTTCTAAAAGGCTCAGCGAGGAATAGCAGAGCTGAAATGTCAGGCACTGCTGTAGAACTACCCACAGCCTGAACAGGAAATCGGAGCTTACAGCTGATTGGGAAGAGTAGGCCAGATTGGAAAACCCCTTTAAAAAGCAGTGATCAACTTTGTCAATCAGCAAGTATCTCATGGAAAAAGACCCTTAATAGAAACCTGCGCACCGGGCCGCGCCGTGACACCGCTGCCTCCCTTAGGGCCGCGCCGTGACACCGCTGCCTCCCTTAGGGCCGCGCCGTGACACCGCTGCCTCCCTTAGGGCCGCGCCGTGACACCGCTGCCTCCCTTAGGGCCGCGCCGTGACACCGCTGCCTCCCTTAGGGCCGCGCCGTGACACCGCTGCCTCCCTTAGGCCCGCACTGTGACACCGCGCCTCCCTTAGGGCCGCGCACTGTGACAACCGCTGATCGCTCACATTTGGAGCCAGCGCCAGTTGTTACATGCCATGCCGTCCCTTAGGCCCGCACTTGTGCCACCGCCGCCTCCCTCAGGCCCGCACTGTGACACCAAATTCCCGTTCGGATGTATCAGGGCTTAGCTTATCATTTGGTTCAAGCCATCGCAGCATCATGGTTAGTTTTCTGTGTCTACATAGGACCGCATTTTCACAATGCATGATAAACACAGCCAGGGATGGCATGGAGCTGCTTCATGAGGAGGATTTCAATCTTCTTTTAGAATTGGATGTTGGCTGAATCCCAATCTTGATCTCTCTGTCTGGCAGCAAAGAGACGTGGCACGACAGGTAGACAGTATTATGTCTGTCTTCTGCAAAAAGCCAACCTCTCAGTGAGGAGTGCATTTATCAGGCTGATGATGGCTCAGAGTAAATGTATCACTTTGTGGCACTGGTTGTAAGATGATCATGAAATTTGCTGTTTGTTGTAGTGCGCTTTATATTTACCAAATTACTTCTAATTGCACTATGAACACTTAGCTAAAAGCAACTGTGGGGCAAATTTAGGGCATTGCACCAGAATTGTGATGCAATCTGCGCCAAAAAATTTTGTACATTCTTTACACCACATTTATGGGTTTTGAACAGTTTCTAGACACTTCTGCGCCTTGACTGACAAAAGGGCATGACCTCAGTAAAAGGGCCGTGACTCCCCTGACAGGCGGGGCTTGCTGAAATTTTGCAGTAGATGGTGGCATAAAGTAATTCAACTAAAATGGTGTAAAGTTAGGTAGGTCTGTTCTAACATGCACCAGATTTAGCAACACTATGATAAATGTACCTCATTTCACAAGGAATTATGGGAAAGGAGCTGAGAAGCTCAATGCCCTCTATTGGATGTAACAAATCCTCAATTTGCTTTGGACAGCAAAAGGGATATTTAGCCAAGCCAGCATCACCCATCTGTATACAGCCATTTCGGGGTTTTTCCCCTCGTCAGTACAGAGCAGAGCGATGCAGGCTTGGCTTAGTGGGAGGCAATGAGTGGCTCAGAAAGGGAAGATCTCTCCTTAGGGAGAGCGCCTATAGGAGGTGTGTGGAGATTGGAAATTGCCTTTTGCACTCCACGAAGCATCTGCATATCACAAGGCATTATGTAACTCATTGGAAGACTGGTCTAAGTTTACACCGTCTAAGAGCTAGACAGTACTGATAAACCCGCCCCAATGTGTCAGATGTGTGGGTGTCTGAAGACAAATGCCTCTTAAAAATGAGCAGGTGAAAATGCACAGTCCTTGCAACGATTTCACCATACATTAAAGGGAATCTCCTTTAGAGTTCTGAATAGATGTGAAAAGAAACAGGCAAGTGATTGCGATTGCAGGAGGGTATCGATTAGATATAGGTTGGTTTAAAGGGTAACCCAGCTTTTAAAGCATATGGTTATATGCCGTATAAAGTCCGAGTAAATAGAGGAAAGTCCCCCGTTCAGCCTATTCATCTCTTAGTATATGTTTTGATACCAAAAACAGTATGGAAACATATTGCTTGACATATCCATAGACCATAATGGTGAAACGTGTAGTCAAAAGTGCATCCTTTTCAATACGACCAACTCTCTTTACATCCATATACTGTTTTTTTTAGGTTCAGAAATGCTACGTTTGTGTCCGGCCCCAAATTTTTTTTATACTCTCTAGCATCCTTTATTTGTATTGATGTCAATGAGCAACTTATGCGAACATAATGGTATTGATAGACGTTTGCATGCATTTAACATACGTTATTCTATTCCAATCACAAAACTTTATTGACTAGAACAGACTTGACTTAAGAAGTGCACCCAAAAATGTATACGTTTTGATACTTTAGCCATACATTAATAAAAAAAAAAAAAACATACCAATACAGTATGGTAAAAAAGTTGTGTGAAAGTCACCCTTACATACAGAGCTCCCCTGCAGACAACCCACTGACTTGAATGGGCCCTGTGTAATGCTTAATTTTCCCTGTGGTGGCGCTGCAGGGAAACTGAACTGTCAGATCTCTCCACAGGTTATATCTGATCATTGGGGGTTCTAGCAAAGGGACAATTCCCTTTAGTCGATTTCTCATAGGTTAAGATATATAATCTGTCAAACGAATGACCAGAATTCTGCAAGGACTCCTGCACATGGCTACATTGTACTAGTTAAAGGGGTTTTCTCACCATGCAGCTTCACAATCACACATGCTGTCCAGACTGTGGGCAGGTCTATAGCAGTGATTGACACATCAGCTCTGCTGTTCCTAGCTATTCCTGATACACTGATGAGTGCAAGAGATTAAAAAACTGTATTACACCAGACTGCAGAGCTCTAAAGGTTGTTTACTTAGCTAAATGAGAGGCATTCAAAGTCTGTTACTAGAGATAAGACTCTGCAGGACGTAACTCACCATGGTTGGAGCGAAAGACTGAACGCAGATTAGAGCAAGGAGAGATAAAAGAGAGCAGAGAGAGGTGGGGGAGAGAGATGTTCGTAAACTTGTGTGCTCTAAGAGAAGATAAAATCCTGATCTCCTGATAAAAGTAAAAACAAAGTATCTAGAAAAAGCCTTCAATTATTTGTCTCTACATGTTCAGAGCTAATCATTGTAGTGACAAAACCTCTTTAAGTCTATGTCTTGCGGACTCCCACAGCCAGAGTGTGATTTAGTGACATAGTATATCTGACAATTGTAACCCTTATTTCAGCGCTCTTGGGGAATAGAAAGCCCTGTGGGATTCTTCTAAGACATCAGAACTGCTTCATACTGAGGAACAGTAGCCATGATGAACATGCTTAAAAACCTGACTAAAACCCATTCATTAATAATAGTTAGGTCTAGTACTTAAATCTGTTTCAGTGATGGAATACATACTTTTCTTGTCCATTAATATTTGATGCAGCCTTGACATCTCAGGAGCCATGTAGTCAGTCTACCCGATTATACCTTTCAAGCTTGATTTCTGCTAAAGTCTTTTCCTTTTTTCACTTTTTTCTCCCGGCGCGCAATATGCGTTGGGGAAAACAGTAGGCCATAATAGCCTATGAATTACCGTTGTTGCGGGCCGTATTCCGGGCATATTGTAGCACAATTACGCCTTCACAGAGATTACATGGATTACGCCTCCTCCCCCCACGCGTACAATACGATCGTATTTTACGCGCGGAGAGAAGTGACATGTCATTTATTCGTAATAAATGTCATGTCTGATGCGTGGCCTGATGACATCACGCTGCCTGTGCCACAAGCCCTGCCTCTACCTGCCTATAGGGGGACATATACCTGCCAATAATTGCCTATACCTCCCTAAGAGGGGACAATACCTGCCAATAATTGCCTATACCTGCCTAAGAGGGGACATACACCTGCCTATAAATGCCTATGCCTGCCTAAGAGGGGACATACACCTGCCTATAAATGGCTATACCTGCCTAAGAGGGGACATATACCTGCCTATAACTGGCTATACCTGCCTAAGAGGGGACATATACCTGCCTATAATTGGCTATACCTGCCTAAGAGGGGACATATACCTGCCTATACCTTCCTCTGAGGGGACATATACCTGCCTATTACTGCTATGGGGGACATATACATGCCTGTAACTGCCTATGAGGGGACATATACCGGCCTATACGCCTATGGGTGGACATATACCTGCCTATAGGGGACGATATACCACCTATACCTGCCTATGGAGAACATTTACCTGCCTATGGGGGACATTAAATGGTCTGTGTAATTTTATTGGTATCCATTTTTATTTCTGAAATTTACCAGTAGCCGCTGCATTTTCCACCCTAGGCTTATACCCGAGTCAATAAGTTTTCCCAGTTTTTTTGTGGCAAAAGTAGGTGCCTCAGCTTATATTCAAGTACATATGGCATGTGCCCTCTTTGTGCTGAGAGGAAATCTTCAAGGAGACAGCAGTAAACTGCTGGGCTCTAAGGGGATGATACACACAAAGTGGCATGTATACACACATTTGCTTATGTAAAGCTTGTGTTTGCATTTACAACGGAGCTCTTGAAATCGGCCTCGTGCATCAATATAAGCTCTGATGCAATTTACGGTCATGTTGACATAAACAAAATACTTATAAGCAATAAAAGGACAGAACATGGATTCAGATTGTGGCTATTAGTCAGTAGCGCTACAGGAAGCAATTTGATGGTGTTCTTTTAACGACTGCTCAGCCCTCAAGAGAACAAGTGTTTTCCCTGAGATCTCAGAATTTCGGAAGCCATGTCAATATAAAACAAAAAAAATAACATAGTACTTCTGCCTCATGCGTAAGGCACCTGGAACCTCACAACTCATGTGTTGTACCCAAGCATATGTGTATGTACACTGCTATATGGAGGCATGAAAATCTTTGGCCAGGCTTGTGCTGGTATTTTAACTTGTAGTAAAAGGAATCCACTGCAAACCATATAAGTTATGCTTAAGATACGTAGTAGACAATTTTGATACATTAGGACAGAATCTGCTGCATCATTCGTATAGTTGCAAAAAAACGCACTCAATGAATGTTTCACAAAATGGATGCAAGAGGCGCCGGTGGCATACCTCCGGACGTCAAGCCCTGTCCTCCTTCTCACCGATGCCTATTGCATCACTTGTGTCGCCAACGTACAGGCTCCTGCATATTCTACATAGCTGCAAGCCTGCACTACGTTTTTTCTCCCATACCTACATACGTCTTCAACCTACCTTAGTATTTTTTCTACTTGGTTGACCTATATACTAGATCTTGCCTCAACATCTTCTCATTTAGATGTCACTTGATAAAGGCAGCAGTCGAAACGTCATATTATCTCAGACATCTGGTTTCTGTATAGTCCATCTTGTGAAACATTCATTGAGTGTTTTTTGCAACTAAACGAATGATGCAGATGATTATGTCCTAATGTATCAAAATTGTGTACTACGTATCTTAAGCATAACTCATATGGTGTGCAGTGGATTCCTTTTACTATAAGGCTATGTCTACACTGCAGTGGACAAAAAACGACCTGAAAACGAATTAATAAAAACGTTCATGAAACTTGAGTTTTCTGTCCACTGCCTGTCAAAAACAGCTGAAAAAACGTCAGTTTTTTGGCGCGTTTTTCGTTTTTTGGAGTGTCTTTGCTCTGCTTTTTAATGTATGCACAAATTAAGCCATTGGATGTAAACTACACCTACAGGTGGAGTTAACATGTTAAGTAGTCACTTCCTTTAGATCACTGTAGCCATTGTGAGCACATTGTCCTTTGTGTGCTACTTTATTACATTTTGCACCATATTCTTGCACCAAAATCCAAAAAACCCCACATTATCTTTCCATATAGCAAGATAACTGTATTAGCGTCACAACCTGTAAAGAAAAGGATTTTAGCGCCAAAATCCCCAAAAACGCATTATTGTGCCAAACTCCGTTAAAAAAAATTTGCCGTCAGAAGCGAGATAACGTTATTAGTGCCAAAATCTGTAAAAAAATGTATTTGTGTGCCAAAAAACGAAAAAACCGGATTCTTGCGCCAAAATCCGTAAAAAAAAAACAAAAAAAACCCCGTATTTCTGGCGTCAGAAGCGAGATTACTTTATTAGCGCCAAAATGGGTTTAGAAAAGGATTTTAGCACCAAAATCTGTAAAAAAAAAAAAAAAAAAAATGTATTTTTAGCGAAAAAAAATATGAATTGCGCAAAAATCGTTAGCGACCAAAGCATGATCATTTTATTACAAAAGGTACAAAAAAGGACATATCAGACACGTATGTAAATTTGATAAGATATAGCCTTTGTTACACCCATTATAGGTGTAACTTGGGTCTCTGGGAGGGTTTTCATTGAAAAATCGCGGCAAAAACACACGACGAAAACGCGCCAAAAAACGTCCGGCGCTTTCCATAGACTCCTGTAGTAAATTTTCTGTCCTGCTCTGGTGTTTTTTAGAGCGTGTTGCAAAATACGACCAGTAAAAAAAAAAAAACGAGCAGAAAAAAAAAGATCGGTGTAGACAACAGGACGTTTTTACAATAGAGTCTATGGGAGATGATTACAGTCGTTTTTCCAGCGTTTTTAGAAAACGAAAAACGCTGAAAAAAATTGACGTTTTTCTGTGCAGTGTAGACAGAGCCTAGGACTTGACCTACTGGTCTTTTCCACTCTTGCACCCACTATATACCTAACACCCCTAGGTGTGCGTTACCATTTACATAATGGTATTTTAACTTGGACTTGGGTGGAAGATCTAAAGACCACCATCTGCAAATCTAAAATCTTACAGACAAAAGAGCAGACGAGGGACGTCCTTAATGACTGGGAATGGGAAAAACAGAGCAGACTCTGCTCAGCGAGACGTCTCCGGAGGCCAGTGTAATTTTATTTATTTGTGACCCAACAATGAAAATTCATAGACCAATACGTTTCTTAAAGCGTTCCACAGTGCTCGTTAAAGAAGTTTAGTTTGTTGCAAGTAAAATTCCATCAGGTCATCTGAATAATTATTGCACTAGGTTGGGCTCTGCATTTACACAGATATTTAGCTAGGATGAAATCAATTAAGAAAAAAGTCCTATCCTACTACACTGGATCTCTATTCCCTACAGCCAAGGTTCTTCTGCCTCCAGAAATTGCATGAAATTGTGCTCCATCAACAAGGTAAATGACTATTGGTCTCACTGAATAGGGATGCTGCTTAAAGGGGCTGTCTCACTACACTAATTCATCTTACCTCAGTCCTGTTTTCTTGGTTTCACTTTGAATTCAGGGGCGTGTTTACTGGATTTCCACTAGGCTGCAGTAGAAGCCAGGTCTGTAGCTATAGCAACCAGTGCTGGCAGTCTATCAGGAAAGATCAAACAGGTCTGTAGCTCTAGCGACCTGAGGAGCTGATGCACCCATACAAGAGGGGATATCTAGGAATAGGTAGGACACTGTTAATGGACATACTGCAAAGTGACTTGTTTTTGTAAGATCTTTAACATAAAAAGCAATCCTTGTAGTGAGACAACCCCTTTAAAGCTACCCAACACCTGTTAGTACATAAGGCTCAGCGAGTGCTAGGAAATCCTTCTCAAGCCTCTGATCTTTCAGGCTTGCGCAACTTGGCGCCCCTGGATGCCCCCAACTCAAGAAGGACCACCCACTATAAAGTGGATCTAGCACACACTCCCATGGATTAGAAGGCTATGTCTACACGGAATCAAACACAAAATAGCTGAAAGTCTTTTTTTCTTTTTGTCTGATGCACAGGTTGCGCAAAAACCGCAGTCTGTTCTCGTTTCTTCACCGTCGCCCATACAATTGACTGTATGGGAAGACGACAAAAAATACTCAACGTGCCGACGTATTATACAATATGTTGTATAATACGGCGGCGCCGAAATACGAGCGGAGGAAAAAACCACCTGTGTAGACTAAAGGTTTTTTTTGTTTTTTTAGCAAAGGCTGTAGGCTGCCTGAACAACCGTATTTTATTGCAGTGGAGACCTAGCCTAAGTTGTGCAGGCCTGCATATAGCAAACAATCTTCTACCCTCCCTAACACACCCACCAAGGTCACACTGATCGCTGTTTACAAATCTCATTAAGCGCTCATTTACCATGACTGGAATGAAGCATAGCAAATAGTGTGAATTTGACCTAAAGCTTGTGTACAAGACTCATTAAGGAGCCTTTATGTATTTCTATACTAGTAAGTCTACTGCATCATATTGAAACGTTATTTTTCCCTAGATGCGCTATAACCCCTGTAATATGCCTTCTGTATGCCCCCATGTGTATATACATATTCAATAGGACCCCAAGGCAGTTTTTGGGTGTCCTAGTATAGCCCATACAACACAGAGCCTTCTAAAATAAAAAAAATAAAAAAAACTTAAAAAGGTACGTCCACACAACACCTGAAGATCCATATTGAAATCTGCGTCAAAACACTCAGACAATGCGGTTTTAGGACTCCGCATCTGACGAGTATTTTGACGCAGATTTCAATATGGATCTTCATTAGTTTTTTTCCGCCAGATTTACTCAGAAGTCCTCAGACTTTACTCAGAGTCCTAATCATCTCTGGGGGGGTTTTGGACGCAGATCCAACATAGAAATGTTTTGGACCTAAACTGGCGGAAGAATGAACGTATTCCAAGCTTTTTTGTAAAATCCAACAATTCAGATTTTCAATTGAGGTCTATGGGAATGGTTTTACAGTCATTTTTAATGGATTTGAAAATCCGAATCAAAAACAAGACCGTAAATGCTTGCGATGTAGACGGGCCCTTAAGATGTCTAAGCGTGTGAAGCTGAAGGACAAGTTCACACGTTTCTGATCTGCTGAAAATTATTTCTGGAGCAAAATCTACAATCAATCTTCAGAAAATTCTGCAAGGCACATCCACATTGCACAAGAAAACTACCTGCTGCACATTTCAAAACCCAACCGAATCGTCAAGGTAAATTTTCATGGACAAAATTTCTGCGGCACGTAAGCTAGATTTGTATTGCCTGCTGTATTCCTCTGTGGAATCCACCTGCCTAAGAGGGGTTTTCTCACTATAATGATTAGCTTTTAACATGAAGGTAAAGGTAAGTGAGGACTATTACTGAATATATTGCTCTGGGCAGGAGACAAAGCAGATTTTATCTAATCTCTGGTTACAACCATCTCTCCCTGCTCGAAGCTCTTGTCAGTTTGTCCATGGCGAGTCACTCCCTGCAGAGTCTTCCCTCTAGCAATGGATTTTGTTTACTTAACTAAATAAAAAGCTTTGACTCTTTAGAGCTTTGTAGCCTTGTATAGTAAACTTTCCAAATCTCCTGTAGTCACGTCTCTGTAACAGGCTCAGCTAGGAACAGCAGAGATGCAATAGACCCAGCCACAGCCGGAACAGGAAGTGTGAGTCTAAAGCTGGCTATGGCTCTGTGAAACTGCATGGTGAGACAACCCCTTTAAATCTCCGTTAAAAAAAAAAAAAAAAAAAAAAAGTGTTGCATTTCCAGTTTAAATTCACTTTAACCCTTTAAGGACCTTGCGTTTTTTTGGGTTGACACGTTTATTTTTTTTCTCTTCGCCAAACGTTTTAAATTTTTCCACCTACATAGACATATGAAGGCTTTTATATTGCGGGACGAGATGTACTTTCTAATGGTGTCATTCACTGTACCACAGAATATACTGGGAAACCGCAAAAAAGAATAAAAAAAAAAAAAAAAACATACTGTGCCATGTTTGCGGAGATTTTTTTTTTTTAGGGAGTTCCATCTCTGGTATAAATGATGTGTTCTCTGTATTCTGCAGGTTGATACCATTCTGGCAATACCAAACAAAGGCAACGCTGTATTTCCGCAAGTGTTTTGTGCCACGTACCGTCCACGCCAACAATTGGCACGACGATTCTTTAAAAGGTAGCTACTCGCCGTCAGATACTGAGACAAATCTGCTTCAGGCAGTCCACATTTCCTGGTTTATATTCTGCACTTGCAAGTGTGGGCACAACATAGTTGGCATGGTATTCGCAGGCCCTGTATATAATATTTTAAGCGACCTAAATGAACAAGTCATGAGTAAAAATTGTTTCTGTACTATCTCTGGATTTCTTCCTCAAATTAATTTCTCATACAATCATGGCAGATACACAACTGATGCCATAAAAATGTCCAATAGGTTCAAGACTCCAAAGAGTTGGAGAGGAGGTTATATATGTGTGAGGTCCAATCTAGTTAGAAATGTGAAATAGCCACTTTTGTAACCCCTAAAACTACAATGAAAACAGGAGCCTCATACCCGGTTCCTGGAGAACCAAGCCGGGGACCCCCCATTCTTTTCTCCGATGGTCCCTAAAGTGGAGCCAAGATTTCTCAGGTACAATACAACAATGTGGCCCTTGGAACATAAAATTTTAAATGTTTAATAGAAGTTCCACTGCAGTACATAATCCATATAAATTCTGTCCTCAACTTACATTTGCCCCTAGTTACAAACTGAGACTTGTGGGGTATGCTGGCACTTGTCATTCCACAGCTACAATCAGCTGTGGAACATGGAACTACAAGTTCCAGCATGCCACAGCAGCACATGATATGAAATTTTCTTAACAGGGGCAGAAACCGCAAAACAAATGGAAAAACTCTTCCTGCACTATCCAAAGCGGGGGGGGGGGGGGGGGGGAACCTTTGGTGCTGAAGTTACATATAATAAATATACCTGTTCCGACTTACATACAAATTCAAAGGGGTTTTGCCACAATCTCATTTCATAGCTCCTGCATCCAGCTTTTCAGCTCTTTGTGCTCAGGAGGCATGTGTGATTTGTTTGAACTGCATATCATGTGACCCAGCAGGATGACATCACCAGGCCTTTCCTCTCTGTATTCAAAGAAAGGTCTGTTTATGTGTAGAACTGTAAGTAGCTACTTTGTAGCTCAGAGGTAAAACTTTTGCTTCCAGGCACAAGGGTCCTCGGTTCAAATCCCTGCAGGAACCAAACCTGTGGATTTTGTTTCTCTTTATCAATGTACAGACCTCATTGAGGTTTCTTTTTTCTTTTATTTGCACTGTTTGACCAATTGCTAAGGAGCACAGAGGACGGGAGAAGACAGCACCTGGGTTTGAACACTCAGCAGCTGCCTGAGAGGAGAGGTGATGTCTGAGCATGTGCGACCAGGACTGAGGAGCTCTCAGCCCTGGTCGTATCCCCTGGAGACGAGCTGTAAACAGGAGCAGCTAAGACAAAAGCGGTGCAGAATTTTTAATAATGATGAATGGGGAAAAGGTTTTTTTATTTAATTTACAAACTTCCCACGTCAATTTTACTTCGTGGCAAAACCCTTTTAAGCACAAACCTACAGTCCCTATCCCATTCGTAACCTGCCTGTACATCCATATGGTGCTCTATATTGTACCGAGTCTCTGGAAAAAAACAAACGAATGGTGTTATTCTACAGTAACGTCCACTACCTTTCCAGATGAGACAAAAAAAACAAAGTAAATGAGAAATCTGTCCTGTTCTCAAACAAAAAGCAGGACATGGAGTTTTACTAAATGGCAGCACATTTAATTAGACACTCTTCATGTGAGTAACATTTACTAGAAATAATCAGTGCAGCAAAAGTTGAGAATGAGAAAACATCCACTTGTAACTCTGACAGGAAGAGAGAACTGACGTCAAAAGGCCATTTACTGAAGGTAAGTGCTCCTCTTGTAAGCGTTACCAGGAAACTAGCAGGACTGGATGGGGATTCATGTTTCTGTACAAAACCATGTTACCTTGTACGAACAGACACTGCAACCAATACCTAACCCTTCCCTCGCCAAGCACCAGCGATAGCCTCTCTCCAACGCCACGTCCGTCTGACAACAGGGGATCTGGAAGGAGAGTCACCTCAGTAGCCAAAACACAGAGGACGTATTCGCTGTATTCCAGGGGATCAATCTTAGACCCTCACTAGGTAACAAGTCATTTCAACAGATGTCTTTAAGACTTGCTTTGACAAATGAAACTTTAAAGGGGTTGTCTCACTATACTGATTCATCTTACCTCAGTCCTGTTTTCTTGGTTCCACTTTGAATTCAGAGGTGTGTTTACTGGCTTCCACTAGGCTGCAGTAGAAGCCAGGTCTGTAACTATAGCGACCAGTGCTGGAAGCCTATCATGAGAGATCAAACAGGTCTGTAGCTATAGCGACCTGAGGAGCTGATGCAGCCCACACAAGAGGGGATATCTCAGAATAGGTAGGATCCTTTTAATGGACATATATTGCAAAGTTACTTGTTTTTGCAAGATCTTTAACATAAATAGCAATCCTTGTAGTGAGACAACCCCTATAAGAGACAGATTGTCGTCTCCAAATCTGTGTCACATCCAGTAATGCAGCCGCTCTGTTCTGGGCTTGATCAAATTCTGGGACTCCTGTAGCTAGAAGAAGCCATACATTATCATAGAAGGGGACGGTCTAAATTAACTACTTGTGCTCTGCCAGCAGTGCTGATGGCTGCAGAAGCCATTGCGAGCGGGCAAAGAGGTGGGTTATGAGCCCTTCTGCTTTCTCCTATAGGCAGAGCACTAAGGGTATGTTCACCCGGGCAAATTTCGGCACGCATTTTGCGTCGTATTTGCGAGCGAGATGTGCGGCGAAATTACGGAAATCCATGGTTCTCATAGAACTATGGATTACGCCTCCTCTCCTCGCTCGTACAAGGTGCCTTGAAAATGATTATACCCCTCTCCCCATTGGGAACATATGAACGGCTGATACAAATACACGTACGTATATTGGGGGAATGAAGCAACCCTTTTAATGAGGTTTTAATTCACTTTGTTTTAATTGGTGCGCAGGTGCTTACCGCCACGGAGTATGCACCCGATCAGCGCGACTCCCAAAGCACCCGGCGTAATTGCGGCCGTACTGTACGCGCTGCAATTACGCCGTGTGAACATAGCCTAAGGGCTACATGTAAGAACGGGGCTGTGCCAGTTATCTGGCGTCACAAAGCTGCAGTAGACCTTGTCTATAGATGTATGACTAGTCAAACTCCAAACTTTGGCTCAAGAAGTGCAGGAGCGACACTTTGTAATGCTCCATAGATCTTGGGCGTGTCAACACATTCATAGAATTAAGACACATGTATAATTCTTTGAAACTAAACCTAGGCGCAGAACAGTTAGAACAGCCAGACCAGGTTATAGGTGGTGCCTGAGCCCGACTTGTCGTATTGGCCTAGACTGCGCCTGTATGTGTGACCTGCAGAAGAACAGGTGCACTACCTTAAAGGGTAAGTCTCACTACATTGATTCCTTTTACCTCAGTCCTGTTTTCTTGGTTTCATTTTGAATCCAGAGGCGTGTTTACTGGCTTCTACCAGGCTGCAGTAGAAGGCAGGTCTGTAGCTATAGCAACCAGCACTGGATCGAACAGGTCTGTAGCTATAGTGACCTGAGGAGCTGATGCAGCCCATACAAGAGGGGATATCTAGGAATAGGTAGGACACGTTAATGGACACATACTGCAAAGTGATTTGTTTTTGCAAGATCTTTAACATAAAAAGCAATCCTTGTAGTGAGACAACCCCTTTAAAGCCATTTAGGCTTTGGGTGGTTCTATAGCAGTGGCAGGCATAGCAGCTCTGCTACAAGACTGGAAAAAAGACTCAGTGGGACTCATCATGATCGGACGGCAGCTTGGAGCAATGAGAGACTTTTTTTTTTTTTTTTTTTTTAAATATAAAAGAGGTAGCGGTGGTCGGTAACCATGAGAAACTTGTGTATACTAGATAAATATTCATCTCCAGAACAAGGCAAAAATCAACAAAGCAATTTATTTCGTAGTAGTCTTCATATACCTTTCCCTACAGGTTAAAAGCTAATCATTGTGGTGAGAAAACCCCTTTAATTAAATAAATGACCTTACACACAGTTTTTCGTTAGCTGGTTATGACTATATTAGAATTAAAAAAAAAAAAAAAAAATAAAAAAAAAAAAGCATCCTAGGATTGTGACACTCTTAAAAAAATATATATATTTTTTTGGAATGAATTAAAAATACTTGGAAAAATAGTATGTTTTCTACATTATTCAGATATTTATGAAACGTATACTGAGCACTATTTAACATGTGGCCAATAGACTATGTATGCCAATGTATGGATATACATCCAACATATGCCCTGAACCATGGCAACAGAAAGTAAGTGCTTTGGTAGTCTTCAGGAATGTCCATTTATCCCCCCAAAAAAAAGAAAAAAAAAAAGGACAAAACGTCTTAGGGCCTGTCCACACGCCGTTTTTGGATCCGTGTTGGATCTGAAAATCACATCCAAAAATGCATTGGTGATCGGATCCTAAACGGATCCAACACGCAGCTGTGTGTTTGGATGCAGCAGGATCGCACCCTATAGTTTAAAATAGGGCTCCTGCAGCGTCTTTCGGACCAAGAATTGACATGACAATTCTTGGAACGGATCCAAGAGACTGATCCGAAAGACGCAATGAGTGTTTCATATAAAAAGCAATGTAAATCACATTGCTCATTATTAGATACGTATTTGGGTCCGTTTGGGGCCCAACAGACTGATCCAAACACGTATCTAAAAGCGCATGTTCCCATGGACTCAACATGCCGTGTGAACCTACCATTACATTTCGCCTGCAGTGGGTACTCTACTCTATCAAGTACATTCCTGATGACATTACCCAGTTATAGTGTAATTCGCTTTGTTCGGAGGGGCCAGCTCTTTGGCGATCACTAATAATCTGTGTCCTGTGTAACACATGCCAACATGCTCAGTCATCAGAATGCCAGGTGATTGGGATTTATAAGAGGACACAGCGGATCCACACCTGCACACTCCCTCTCCTCCTTACTAGCTCATTTCCCAGGAGCCTTTTACAATACATTTAAGTTTCAGTGGAGCAACTATTAGGCCGTGTTCACACTGCTTATTTTGACGTAGTTTTGGACGAGGTTTTCAGAGCGTTTCCTCGCCCAAAACTCCCCCAATCCATTTAATTGATTCCTATGTAAAGCCTTGTTGTAGTTCTCACACGACGAGGTTTTTACACGCTTCTTTGGAAGCAATGAAAAAGAAGTGTTATGTCAATTCTTGAAGCGCGGTTTCGGCGTGGTTTTTGTCCTAGCTCTTAATTTGTATGGGTGAAAACATCATCCAAAACCTCGCCGAGAAACGCTCCGAAAACCTCATCCAAAACCACGTCAAAATAAGCCCTGTGAACATACCCTTAGTGTACAAGTCGCAACACAGCTACATGGGGCCTCTACCTAATAAGTAATGTAATCCTTTCGAGTGATCCCTAGACCCTCTCCCCTGGTCAGCAAGTATTCTACTCTGCACGGAGGAGGAGCAAACAGCGTATGTAGAAACAACTGTATGCAGATGAATATCTGGTTGGCTCTAATCCCATTTACATTGCAAGGCTCATTTAGCTGGATGTGGTGGTGCTGAAGAAATCCTAGCTCAATTCTAATGAGCCTTTTAGAATGTAGCTTAAAAATCTTGAAAAGCTTTCAATGCTGACAAAAGTATACACCAGGTCTACAAATTATTTGCTGTACATGTCTATTTGATAGAATTTAGTTTTTTATTTTTCTCTGTTGTGTACAATGCCTAGTGGGTATATACAGGCAGTCCCCAACTTGCATCGTTCCGACTCGCATCTGTCCCCTAGTTGTAAACGGAGACTTATGGGGAATGCTGGCACTTGTAGTTCCATAGCAGACAGTAGCTGTGGAACGAAGTTCCATCATGCCACATCAGCAAATGAGGTGAAATCTTAACAGGGGCACAGACAGCAAAACAAAATGTAAAAACCCTTCCCTGCACTATCCAAAACTAAAAAAACAATAAAAAATAAAAATAAAAAAAAAGAAACCTTTTGTGCTGGAGTTACATTCAATAAATGTACCTGTTCCCACTTACATACAAATTTAACTTAAGAACAAACCTACAGTCCCTATCCAGTTTGTAACCCGGGGACTGCCTGTATATATAGAGGACATATTTTATTTGATATTTTCTATTCACAGTAACTAGTATGAATATGGTCCGGACCGGACTGAACCGTCAAGAGTTGTCACATTGTAAATACTCTTGTATAGAGCCACCATCTTTCGACTTTGTACAATAAATGTTCACATGGTTATACGCATCAAAATAGGTGTGCTGTTGTCCATACTAAACCTGGTTCAATGGGATTGAAATATTCATCAACGAGCACCCTATAACACCAAACCAGAGTGCCGCACACAATTACCCTGTTTTCCTAAAAATAAGACCGTGTCTTATATTAATTTTTGCTCCTAAAGATGAGCTAAGACTAATTTTTAGGGGATGTTTTGCACTAGGTCTTATTTTCGGGGAAACAGGGTAGATATATTCTATACATACAAGGGGCACAAGGACATACATTAAATACAATGCCAATACAGTCCATTTAGATGGGTCACCAAATTTTCTCCATAAAATGCTATTGATCAATTGACTGTTGGGATAGAAAATATGAAATTTCTTTGTATCAAGATCCAATTTTTTCCAGGTAGAACAAATAAAATTAAAATAAGTGAACCCATGTCAAATTCAGACTGTGCTTTGGTCAGTTTTCAAGCCATAACACAATAGCCCAAAAAAAAAAAAAAAAAAGTGTCATAAAAACATAATACATAAGTGTATTCACACATTGTGGTCATGTAATGTTTTTTTAAAAAAAAAAAAAAAAAAAAAAAAAAAGTGAATCACAGCAAAAAAAAAAAAAACACACCCACCCACCACTGCACTTACCCAAACTTCTTAAAGTAACAAGAATGGAATTCATCATGCATGTTACCTTATTCCCATGTCCCATCATATGGCTGATGGTTCATTTTTGCCTTTGTCTTCATTCAGGACAGGTTAAGGGACCATCTACACAAGGATTTCCAGTCCGTTTTTGACGTGGATTCGGATTTTCATAACCGTCAAAAACCAACTGTAAACCTTCCCCATCACCATCAATAGAAAATCTGAGTTGTTAAACCACACAACTCTTGAGGTCTGATATCAAAACCTCCGCTTTTTTTCAAAAAACATGGAACATGTTCATTCTTCTGTTGGATTTCACTCTGAAAACAGCAGAAAATTTCCTACTGAAGTCAATGGGATTGTTTGAAAAATGACCAGAATGTGTTCTGCCCATCTTTTTGCAGTGGAGTTTGTCAGATTAGCGTCAAAAACTCAATTGTGCTTTATGATGCAAAAACAATTGAAAAAAATCCTAAAACAGGGGGGGGGGGGGGTAACAAACCCAAAAAAACCCCTTGTATTATGTGTAAAACCCTGTTCAAATATTCGGACTATGCGGTTTTAGGATTCAGAATTCAACAGGGAGCAGATTTACTGTCGATTTGTGATTTTTTTTTCTATGTTGGATTCAATGGGAGAAGGCAAAATCTTTACCAAAAACTGCAGATTTTGCTTTCTCCTAATGATCTAAATGTAGAAAAGTCTGCAGTAAAATCTTTAAAGGGGTTTTTCCACAATCATTTCATACCTCCTGCATCCAGCTCTGTGTGCTCAGAAGGGGGCGTGCGATTTGTTTGAATTGCAGCTCATGTGACCCAACAGGATGACATCACCAGGCCTTTCCTCCCTCTAGTCAAAGAAAGGTCTGTTTATGTATAGACCTGTGCATAACTACATTGTAGCTCAGAGGTAAAAAGTTTTTACCTCCAGACATAAGGGTCCTAGGTTCAAATCCCTGCAGGAACCAAATCTATGGATTTTTTTTCTCAAATTTTCAAAATCTCTGTTCGCTGTCAATGGATTAAAACATTTTTGTTTACTTCCAAAGACCAAAAACTGTCCAGACCTACTCATCATCATGCCGGGATCTAGGCCGTGGGTCTTCAAGCTGCGGCCCTCCAGCTGTTGGGAAACTTCAACTCCCATCATGCATTTTTATAATCTTTAACAGTGGGCATGATGGGAGTTTTAGTTTCCTAACAGCTGGAGGGCTGCAGATTGAAGACCCGAGTCTAGGCAATTGCAAGTATAAACCATTAGTAGCACATCTCTCTCCTTTTCATATTCTATTACTAAGATTGTTTAGGTCAGTGCTGCACAAACTCAGAAAAAAGGGATATGAACCGTGGGGTGAAAAACCATGTGTCTGCCGTAAGAAACAACTCCAAGTTAAAATGTAACTTATTAACTAGCCAACCTTAAAAATCTAAAAAACAGGTCCAGACCTTACATAAGACAGAATAGTGACCGCAACAGTATCCATTACCAACAGCATGTATAACTATTTAAATAAGTGATGTGCCGCCAGCACTCTTCCCTAGTAGCCCCACAACTGGGGCTATGCTGCAGAATGTGTGTTGGTCACATCGCAACACAGCATGGTGTCACTTGTCATGTACCTAGCCACATTTTGTGGTCTCTGTTGAACCCTTGTTTTGCCATAAGGACGAAAACCACTGGGACTTCTTTATGGGTTCGGCTATTCAACTTTACGTATGGTCATTATGTTTATGGTGTTTGCCGTGTCGTTTTAGAGTCAATCAATCATCGATAAGTGGGGCCACCTCTTGACAGGAGAGCGAGTAGAGACAGACCTGTCACCTATGTATATGGTTTATTTTACTTCTCTTAGTCCCTACTCAAATTATTGGGTCATGTTTGCAGTATCCAAAAATTCAGTCCTGTACACAGCTTTTACCCTGCTGAGGTACTTGTACCACGATTTGGGAACGTAGGGTAGGGTTGACTAATGTTAGGCAAGAAACAGATTAGCCAGCCCTTGAAAGTTCTGAGACCTATTGAGTCTGTACCAGTTTTCAGCCTTTGATCCATATACAAGAGACTACTATCCACAGAGTTCAATGCTCCCTTTTAAAGGGAACCTGTCACATAAATTATGCCCTCCTTGCTGAGGGCAGCACAAGCTAGTGTCAGACCTGCTGTTCCCAGCGCTGTGCCCCTTATTCTGTAAGATGCTGGAGTTTTAGAGCATTTACCCCTTAAATCTTATTCATGAGCAGGTGTTAGCCCCACCCACCAAAGGCTAGCCCCTCCCACTGACAGTTATTCACATGTTTCTACCTATTCAAAGTAATAGGTTTGTCAGTTGAGGTGGGCGGGGCTAGCCTCCGATTGGCCGGGTTTGAAAAAAAACTGACTCTCTGAAGGACTCTTCGAATGACTCTTCTGGCTGAAAACTGCAGATTTGAGCATTAAATACACGAAAACTACAGCATCTTACAGAATAAGGGACACAGCGCTGGGAACAGCAGGTCTGACACTAGGTTGTGCTGTCGTCAGCCAGGGGGGCGTAATCTATGTGACAGGTTCTCTTTAAAGATTGGACATGACTGAGAAAGACTACAGTATACAATGGTGCCACGTCTCCAAACTGCAAGCAGATTACTTCCAGGCACAGGCTTACTGAATGTTTAGAGCTGCTGCTCTGTCCTTGCCCTCAAAATGCTCCTCAAGATTACTCAGACTTTAAGGCATTATCCTTAAACCTGCTAAAGGAGAGATCAGTCGGTCTGCAGGGATTGCCCTGTGGAACTCCTGGGCCATTCTTTTTATAGCGCGTGTTCATTGAGATCTTTGTGCGGTAGATCCACAAACCAGGCCTGTCATATTATAGGGCGTTTGTGCGGTGGAGACTCTTTCTCCATCATAGTGCATTTACTTTGGAGAGATTTTACCTCCGATTAGATAGATATCCAATAATTATTGGTAAAGCTACGACTTCTGCTTTCACAGAATACTTTGTCAGGGTGGTGATAAGAAAAATGGTGAATTCCTTGCGAAATGAAAAGCATAGTGGCATCAGGTCACCCTCCTGTCATGGAAAATGGGATTCAAGTGGTCAGTTCATTGTGCTTTCTTACTTCACATATACATCTTGGATTTTTCCTTAATATATTACCATTTGAATTTCCTTCTTTTAGAAGTGTATTTCCCTCAAACTAGGGACCGGATGGAATTCTGCAGAAATATATTACACGCGCACACAATGGGTGGGCATAAGGTTGGTGCAATCAGTGCAACTGCACAGGGGCCCAGTCACCTTCTAGCAGCTTCCTACCATCTAATACGGTTATGTAAATACCCAAGGTAATTCATTTTATGGCGGACAATTAATTGTGAGAAAAATATAAGGAGCTGGAAAACAAGGGCCCTCAAGGTTAAAAGCCTGACCAGGTAAAAGGTGTTGTCCAACAGCCCAGTTTTAAGCAAAAAGCATTTGTAACCCCTTTAGGATCACAATCGGTCTTTTGTCGGCAGGGCAAACATGAGCTGGCATCAGTGCCCTGTGCTGGATGATGCCAGGGCTGAGGTGTATGACGACAGCCAGGACCCTGCTCTGATGGCGAAGAGTGGACATAACTCAGATCCCTGCTGCTTAACCTCTTAGGTGCTGCATTAAATGGTAAATCACTGTATCTAAGTGGTTTTAGAGAAAGGATATTCCTCCCCACCTCATTGGTGATGTGTTTCCAGGAAGCCAGTAGGTTTACATGGTAGCCAGGGACCTAATCAATACCGGGTCTGCCTTTTCTTCATGCTTTTTAAGCCCTGCCAGAGGAAGAGACCAGTAGGATGAGGTCTGTGTTACCCTGATAGGTATAATAATGCATTACATAAGTAATACAGTGTTTTTTTTTTTTTATAAGCAATCAAATGATTGCATGTTGGTGTCCGCTGGGTGGACAAAACCGTAATAATAAAAGTCTAAAAAAAAAGGACAAAATCCCCAAAAAAAAAAAAAAACCCCACAACCAAAATAGAATTTCCCAATATATGGAAATAAAACTTATACATAATTGGTATAACTGCAACCATAACCGTCCAAACTTTACTCAAATAAAACAGAATAGGAAGTAATCAAAGTGTTATGTATCCAAAAATGATACCAATAAAACTAATAGTCATTCTGCAAGTAAAGCCGTCAAACTGAGCTGTGAACAGAAAAAAAAAATGTTATAGGTCTTGAAATAGACACAAACTACATTATTTAAAGGGTGTTTTTGTTGTGAAAAAGCAAAGTACCAATATATCATTACGGCAGTGCCACAATAGTCCTGACCCATAGAATAAAAGTATCACAGTGTGTTGATCACATGGTGAATGGCAAATTTAAAATGGAAAAAAATGGTAGCATTAAAAAATGTAACTAGTCCCGAAAGAAAAAAAAAAAAAAAAAAAAAAGAGTCCTCATAACGGTAAACAGAAAAAAAAAAAAAAAAAAGTTACGGCTCTTGTAATGCTATGAACAAAAAGTAAAATAAAATCACTTGGTCCTAAAGGGATTAACCTGCTGCATCTGTGAAAAACCCTATACTCCCCTCGGTGCAGACCTTCATTCCACTGATCATGTGACATTGTCTGACATTAACACTCGGAGCCTTCGGTCACATGACTGCTGCAGCCAATCAGTGGCTGTAGTGTGCACATGCCAACCATTAGAAGATGACTTAAAGAGAACCTGTCACATAGGTTATGCCACCCTTGCTGAGGACAGCACAAGCTAGTGTCAGACCTGCTGTTTCCAGCACTGTCCCTTATTCTGTAAGATGCAGCAGTTTTAGAGCATTTACCCCATAAATCTTATTCATGAGCAGGTGTTAGCTCCACCCACCAAAGGCTAGCCCCGCCCACTGACAGTTATTTACGTTTCTACCTATTCAAAGGAATAGGTTTATCAGTTGAGGTGGGCGGGGCTAGCCTCAGGTGGGCGGGGTTTGAAAAAACAGACCCTCTGACTCTTCTGGCTGAAAACTGCAGATTTGAACATTAAATACACGAAAACTCCAGCATCTTACAGAATAAGGGACACAGCGCTGGAAACAGCAGGTCTGACACTAGCTTGTGCTGTCCTCAGCAAGGGGGGCATAACCTATGTGACAGGTTGCCTCACTACACGATTCATCTTACCTCAGTCCTGTTTTCTTTTTTGAATTATGGGGCGTTTACTGGCTTCTACTGATCGCAGTGACGAGCTGCTGAGGACACCAGGTCTGTAGCTATAGCAACCAGTGCTGGCAGCCTATCAGAAGAGATTGAACAGGTCTGTAGCTATAGTGACCTGAGGAGCTGATGCAGCTCATACAAGAGGGGATATCTCGGAATAGGTAGGACACTGTTAATGGACATATATTGCAAAGTGACTTGTTTTTTCACGATCTTTAGGCTATGTTCACACGAATAGTACGCGCCGCAATACGCCATGTGTTTTGGAACCACGCGCTGATCAGCGCGTAATTTCAGAGCACGGGGGGGGCCGGACGGGTGCTGGCCCCATAGACATGCATGGTCAGCGGCGCGTTTTAGCCGCAAACAATTGACATGTCAATTCTCCACCCCGCACGTACAATACGATCGTATTGTACGTGCTGGGAGACGACGCGTAATCCATAGCTCTGTGAGCCATTAATTACCAGAATTGTGGCAGCAATTTAAGCCATGTGTACATACCATTAAAAATAAAAAGCAAACCTTGTAGTGAGACCTTTAAGACCCAGGAGAGGACTGCCAGAGATATCACTGGAACAGAGGGGAGTATATAGCAGAGTACGAGTCTTCTATTTTCTTCCACTTTTACTTAAATACCAAGTGGTGGACGACCCCTTTTAAAGTCTTTTTTTTCTCCATTTACACTTCTCACCTAAACACAGGACACTGGGATCCCCATTCCCTTTCCTCCCTCTCTACATTAGGACTGAATGGCAGCGAAGCTTGCGCTCAACCCTTGACAAGTCTTTAGAAGATGCAGAATGTCAGTTCCTGCGGACTCTACCCCACCAGTCTAATATGCATCATCAATTCAGGCAATACTCATGTAATATAAGAAAAGCCCTTTAACAGAGAACACCTTTCCTCTTTCAATGCAAGAGGCTACAGTCCATATCCACAGTCTAGAGGAAAATTTTAAAAAATGTACATAAAACAGGAAATTTTCCCATCTGCAATTAGCCACTCCCCAAAAAAAACCGCCAAACACATTCACCGCATAAAAAATGTTGACAAAGATTTACTTATATATATGAACCATTTTTCCTTTCAAATACCATAGTCTGCAACTTCACAGGGTAAAAAAAAAAAAAATGATGCTTGCTTTAACCTTCGGAGGTGAGATTTTTTTTTTTTTGGGTTTAGGAAAACCAGTGACCACCATATCCCCAGTGAGAAGACCCTGTCACGCAATTTCATTTATCTTCTGGACTCGTGTGTGGAATAGAAGAAAACAGAGGTTGACTGCAGACACCGAAGCTTTCAGCTATTGCTAGGCTTTGAAACAAATAGAACATATAAGGGACTAAATGTTATTGATGCTTACCAAACAGCTCCAGCCTCAAATTATCAAGTTTTTTTGCTTTGTTTTTTACGTCAAAACATCCAGATAGCAGGGTCTCTCCAAGACATACAGTCAAGTCACATTATTATGACCACTTTTGATGTTGGCAGCGCATAGCTCATGAAAGGAGTCACCTGTGGTGAGCATATAAGGCGTGTGACTGTCTGACATATCCCTTGTTGTGGTCATGGATAAAAGGGAGATTCAGAGTTGCAATACAGGATGATTTGGCTTTCGAGCCTAGAGTGGCGGTATGTGAACTGTTCGGGTGCTGCTGTGGTGAAAGTGTATTGTTAGTGGATAAATGGCCCCGATGTGAAGAACGGACATGAAAACTGGGGAGCACCTCATGCCACTGACGTGAGGGTTAAATGTCAGTTACAGAGGTGTGAGGGCTGCCAACATGCTATAATGGCGCAGCGACAAAACGAACCAGAGGCCTACCAGATGTGTGTCTTAAAGAGAACCTATCATACATGAAAAAACTTTGAGATTCTTGGTTCACATATTTTTGAACCCTGACCGTGGCACCCAGGTTTGCATATTGTTTTTTCAGAAATGTTTTTTTTTGCAGAAACATAGTTTTTTTGGTGTAGTTTTAATCTATATGGGGAGGGAAAGGGGGTCCGCCAATTTTGGTTTTCTGCACCCCGCCCCCTTTCCAAAGGGTGATAAGAGTGCAGCTTGAGGTTTTGGGGTTTTTTTTTTTTTCTTTCCTTTGGATAAAGGAGGTCGGTTTACCAGTGAGAGGCCCGGGTTTGGCTCTATTTAGAGGGAAGGATAGTATGGGCTGCCGAGATACATTGAAAAATTTGTGGGGGCTTAAACATTTTTTGATCAAAAAAAATGTGAAAAGACTCCAAAATTTTTTAAGTATGTAGACGCTAAAAGCTTCTTTGGGATTTCCATTTAAAGGAAACCCGTCACATAGGAATGCCCCCCTTGCTGAGGGCAGCACAAGCTAGTATCAGACCTGCTGTTTCCAGCGCTGTGTCCTTTAGGCCTCGTTCACACGGCTTATTCTGCCGGTATTGGCGCCCTCTGGCGCCCGATTTGCGCTGCCGTACGGCGCCAATCCCCGGCAGAATTAGGTAAAAACCCCTGCTCTCATTGAGAACAGTGGAATCCGTCGTCTCCCCCCTCGGGAAATCGCCGTGGGGGGAGGGGGAAAATGCCCGCACATTATTTACGGCGCGGACGTGCGAAACAAATGATTGTCTATGGGGGGGGAGCGGCGCCCCCCCGCGCCCGGCCCCGCCCCGCCCCCTTATTTAAAGGCGGATTTTTGCGCTCAAACGGCGCACAAATCGTCGGGTAAGCCGTGTAAACCACGGCCCTTATTCTGTAAGTGCTGTAGTTTTCGTGTATTTAATGCTCAAATATGCAGTTTTCAGCCAGAAGAGTCTTCGAAGAGCTTCAGAGAGTGTCAGTTTTTTTCAAACCCCCCACCTGAGGCTAGCCCCGCCCACCTCAATGACAAAACTATTATTTTGAATAGGTAGAAACATGTGAATAACTGTCAGTGGGAGGGGCTAGCCTTTGGTGGGTGGGGCTAACACCTACTCATGAATAAGATTTGAGGGGTAAATACTCTAAAACTCCAGCATCTTACAGAATAAGGGACACAGCGCTGGAAACAGCAGGTCTGTCACTAGCTTGTGTGCCCTCAGAAGTAAGGAAAAACCTATGTGACAGGTTCTCTTTTAACCGAAGTTCAGCGAACCCTACTGTGTATAGGGCTTTGAAGCAGATGGATGGTCACTGCACCTCTGCTAATGAAGTGGTATCAGCAAAAAAGGCTTCAACTTCACAGCAGCATCAGAATTGGACCTTAGCTGATTGGAACAGGTTTGCTTTCTCCAATGAGTCACATTTCCCGCTTCATTGAAAGGATGGTCAGGAGAGAATCCCCAAAAACCACCACCACCCTACCACCATTGCTGGAAGAACACAAGCTGGTGGTCCGGGGAATGCTTCTGTTGCATTACCTGGGCCACTCATTCACGTGGAAGGCACTTTCAATCGATTTGGATAGGAATCCATCCTTGCAGATCACATACATGTTATCTTCCTTGGGGCAGATGGGATCTGCCAGCAAGACAATGTGACACGTCACACAGCAAAAACGTCTGACATTGGTTAAAAGACCATGCCTAAACTAGAGGAGGTTTATCTGCCCCGGATATTCAGAAATCGTACTGGGCTGCACAATTGCGACGGGTCCCGGCCTGATCGTCGCGGTTTGCGTATGCTAGGTGGACAGAACTGGAGAAGCTTTGACTCGCTCCGATCCACCCTAAATCCCTTTTATGGTCTTCCACTCATGTCAAAACTGATCAATAATTGTTGGGACCCATGAAGATGGCTCTGCAAGTATGGAAAACCTGCTATCAGAGGTTTCAGCTCAACTCGCAATTGTCGCCCATGTCTTCCTTTCTCTTCCAGCCCCAACGCCATGCTAGCCTTCAGGATCCCCAATGGCAATCATGGTTCGCCAGACAACTGTTTAGGTTTGCAGACATAGTCGAATAACGTAACCCGAGAAATCTTGCCATTTGAAGTCCTACGTGATATATTTGGCCTCCCAAATAGTACTTTCTACTCCTACCAGCAGATCCATCACTTCTTACATAAATTTTTATCCACTACCTCGGTCTCACTCCCTACAAGTTCGGGACTGTGTAGGAATAGCTTTACAACCGCCGGGTTGATTTCCTCCATCTACCAAATTTTGCTAGAACCCGATCCAACTCGGACCCCCAGTCATTCCTATCTGAGGAAATGGGAAACATATTTGGGTACCCCTATTTCCTTTGAGACATGGGAAATAATATGGAACCTAAATTTTTCTCCTGCATCTCCTATACAGAAAATCAGTATAAGCTACTCATGTTCTGGTACCACACTTCACAAATTTTTACCCTAATGCTTCAGAAGTATGCTGGAGATGTTGTAGAGAACAGGGCATGCTGTATAAAATATACAGTAAAAAAACAAAAAAAACAAAACACCCTTACCTCTAAACGCTTCTTAATTGTATGTTATCCTGTTAATAGTCCATCCAACAAAACACACTGACTTTCTTCCAACAACGTGTTTGAAATAGACCGGCAACACTTCAACCAAAGCCGGGGCCAAGTAATACACTGCAATTTGTCTTCAAGACGGTGCTCTGAAGCGCACTGATCTCATTTCTCCTGGCACGGAAGGGTCTTGCCAAAACTCATTAAGTGGAGCATTCAATTGTCCCATAAAGCTGCCAGAGGCATTGCCTCCCTATTTATGAAGCACATGTGCTGAAGAAATTATGCTTCCTTAAACACGGGCGCTTTATAATTTGCCCTAACAGCTTCAATAATATTGATCTGGGTTGTAGGATTAAATGAGAGCTGCCAGATCCCAAACTGCAGTATTCTGTTGTATTTGGCCACCGGAATGACCAGATTTTATGGCTCTCCGTGTAATCTAATGCGTTTCTACAGAAGCTGAAAAACATCTGTGAAAACACTTCATGAGCGCAGGAATTTGGGGAGAGCCACATGAGGAAGTCTTACGTGAGCGCAGACATCAAATGCTCATTGTGTCAATACAAAGTTATTACAGGCTCCTGTGTTCAGGCAAAATGAATGTGGGGAAGTTCAGGACGCCGCCATTGCAGCCCATCATCAGCGTCTCACTCGAGAAAATATATAGTGCGCCAGATAAGCATAGATAATACAACCGTCACTACAACACAGCAAACCAAAAACCGTCACATCTTATACTAAAGCAAATGGTCTGGGTCTATTTTTTTCAAAAAACAGCACCACTTGTCCATAGGTGGTTTCTAGTAGTGCAGCTCTGTTAATCAACTTGAATAGGACTGAACAATACTAGATATAGCCATAGACAATACTAGATATAGCCATACTTTCCTTGGAGGATGAAGCCAGCGCTTGGCAGAAGCAGCTGCGCCAGGATAGGTAGTTGGCGACATCTTGTACTCAGAGCTGCAGCATGCACCTCCACATCACTCTGGCTAGCAACCCGCAAATCATGGCATCTTGAAAAATTCAAAGATTTCCAGCATCCCCGTAATATCCTAGGCATCCAAATAGAGTTATTTAAAACTTACTATTTATCATTAAAATGACAGACATGCAAACCATGTATCTTTGACGCGTTGTGGCTTCTGCCTTAAAGGGGTTGTCTCATCTCACCGTTTCATAGAGCAAAGCAGCATTCTTTCATTCATGCATCCTGTCACTTCCTGGTCAAGCTGTCTGTAATTAGCATATGAGCTCTGTGTATTCAGACTTCTGCTAATTAGAGAAACAATCTCCTTCACTGAGGACCAGAGAAGCTTGAGAGCTTTGGTAAACAGTAGTCATTAGTGTCTTTTGTCTGAAAGATCAGATAACACACAAGCTCTCAGGCTGCCAGCAGTTCTGCCTAGACCTGTGTGATGACATCACTCCCTGCTATCAGATAAGCAGGGGAGAACAAACAGGTCGGTAACTAGAGAAACCTGAAAGTCCTCAGAAGGTGATAAAATCATTTTTAGCTCAACAAAAAAAATAAAAATAAAATTAACAAAGCAATATATTTGGAAAAAGTCTTTATTTAGTGTTCCCTACATGTTGAAAACTCATCTTTGTAGGGAGACAACCCCTTTAAGCATAGTAAAAACACACTGGAACTACAATACACAGGAAACAAGGACGTTTGTTTTTACTATGCTACGTTACAATAAATAGCACGTTTTAGATAACTATTTGGATGCCTGGGAGGTTACTTGGCTGCTGGAAACCATCTTTGAAGTTTTCAAGTTGTTGAAGTCGGGAGGAGCTTCCGTCTTTTCCTGTGCTCCACAACAGAGATTTACCAACTCAAGCAGCGGTACAGCGAGCTGACCACAACCTTATGAATAGACCGTGGCATGACTCCGACAGCTCTACCCACCCTTCAATAGCCCTATGATGGTCACCATAATACTGATGTGGCCCTCGGTGAAAGCGAACCGGACACCTCTGCTTTATACCACACCTACCCAAAAGCTTGGTAACATCAGACCTCTGTCCTAAATTCAGGGATTAGAACTTCTACAGATTTAATCCATTCAGGTACAGTCTAATGTTTTGTTATCCAACTCCAATTATCCTACATATAACAATTCTTTACTGCTCTCTAGGAGATTTAATATATAACAATATTTTCAGGAATTCATTCAATAAAAGAAATGACTGCTTATGTAATGCCTTCTAAGCAATCCTGGCCAAAGCTTTAATTTATTTTAAACACTTAAAAGGGAGAAGACGCTTTCACCAAGTCATAATCTGACTTAAAGGGGTTGTCTCATCTCAAAGTTTCATAGGATGCATGAATGAAATAATGCTGCTTTGCTCTGTCACTTCCTGGTCAAGCTGTCTGTAATTAGCATATGAGCTCCATGTATTCAGATTTATCTGTTTATTATGTTTATTAGTCTAGATTAGCTAAATTACCTTCTCTAAGCTCTGAGCTAATGTAAACAGTAATTACTGTCTTTTGTCTGAAAGATCAGATAACACACAAGCTCACACTGCCATGGACCTGTGTGATGACCTCACTCCCTGCTATCTTATAGAACAAACAGCAGGGGAGAAGGAGTACACAGGTCGGTCACTTGGGAAACCTGGGAGCCCTCAGAAGGTGATAAAATCCCTTGTAGCTCCTCAACAAAAATATATATTTGGAAAACGTCTTCATTTAGTGTTCCCTACATTTTGAAAGCTATTCTCTGTAACGAGACAACCACTTTAAGGTTTTATATTCTAATCATGCCCTTGTGGGTTTTAACCAGGCACTTTAGTTACCTCGCTGGCATATTTGGACTGTGGAAGAAACCTAGTTACCTTGGCATTAATGTTACGTGTGTTATGGGGAAATAAGGTTGTAAACGTTAAGTCAGCAGATTGTAATGAAATAAGTACATTCATACACAAGGCTGGCTCTATGCAAGGAGAATCTTCTGTACATCTGGGTCATCGAGAGCACAATACTGCTGTCATAAAGGGGTGTATTTGGTCTATAACAACGTTTAGGTAAGTGGTGTGTGTGTTCTCGTTTCCAGCAGAACATTGCCCTGACCATCACACTGCCTCCTACCCATCGTGAACCCTGAGGCCATCTCTTCCCCAGGTAAGCAATGTACATGTACCCAACCATTCAAATTCTATAAAAGAAAAGTGTGATTCACCAGGCCACCTTCTTAGGATCATGTTCTAATTCTCATGTACGCACTGCGATACGGGTACTCGGTTCTGCAAGCCATATTTCAGTGTGTTCTGACCCCTTTCCATCATAGCCAGCTTTAAATTGGTGTTCCCACTACAGACTTTGATAGTATATCGATAGTACATGCCATCAAAGTCGCCTCCGGAATCTGCATCCATCTTGGGAACAGGACCCTGAAAGTTTCTAATCAGAATGTAGAATTGGTCGCACTTACGTGCAAACTCTCTATTCTGTTATACGGAAGTTCTGAACACAAAGAAAAAATAATTAATTGAATAAAACTGCTAAAATTAACATGCAAATTCTTCTACATACACACTTCTCTGCGTATTTACATACAAAGAAAACATTTCCATATCAGACATGACAGCACAAGACTACTGAGCTTTCCCAGTAATTCTAAGGGGAAAATCATAAAAGATCACAAGACGATGATTTTCTGATCGTATTACTTAGCACACACTGTATAGCCATAAAAAGAAGTGATCTGTCAGGCGCTTACATGTCGAGAAATGTAAAAAGTACACAGAGCAGAGAGCGGTCTTGGGTCATTGCACGTTGAAAGTGTGCTTTGCAAGTGCCTATTTTCAACAGCGCCAACCAACACGTTTTGCGACGATCAACTGTGCACGCTGCAGAATGCCATGTGAACATATCCTCCGTAAGCTCCCATCTGGCTAATAAGACACAACAAGGAGTGACCTCACCAGCCCCACAACTGATCCTAGAGCAGAGACACGTGCACAGGAACCCAAGAAACCACGATATAAACAAGCAGGAGGGAAAAGTTACTGTCCCTTTGGATTTTTTCTTTAGACTATTTCCATTTCATTTATTAGCTTCAAACTTGTAGGCAAAGTTAAAGATTCAATACAAAATACATTACTTTATTTTGCTTACTTTCAGTCTAAAAAAGAAGAAAACTTTATCCAGAAGACCAGATTACAGCATAAAAACCACAGTAACACAGCTAAAACAACCTGAAGAACATATTATAAGACTGGAACAATCATACACAACAGAGCAATACAGAAAAATAAAGAAAGGAAGCTAAAAGAGCAAAAATATTATGCAAATACAGTGGCCACTCAACATACACTATCAATTGGTTCCAGGACAGCCATTGTATGTTGAGACCATAACTATGAAAACTGGGTTTCAAGGTCCCAAAAGGTCACCAACCGAATAAAAAATGGAAATTAAAAATCAAGCAGAGAACTAATACAGATAAAGCAGGTGTATATATATATATATATATATATATATATATATATATATATGCACATACATACACACATATATATATATATATATATATATATATATATATATATATATATACATTACACAACACATATACGATTTATGTGTAAAAAAATATATATTTTTTTCACACACACATCACGTGAGCGTGTGTGCGTCTATATATATGTATATGTATTTAATATACCCACGTGATGTATGTAAAAAAAATTACATATATTTTTTTTACACACATCATGTGTAAATATTTATATATATTTAAATATAAAATATATAATTATATATATATATTATATATATTATATATATATATATATATATATTATTTTAATAATATATATATATATATATATATATACACACACGCACGCACACACACCAGAAATAGCTGCTAGAAATCACTTGAGGGCAGGAGCTTTTTTTGCGTTATGTACTTTATACATATTGTACCAGAAAAAAAAAATAGGGCTCTCACCTGGTGTCCAAAGGAGCCGCTCATCCTGGCACATGTATAAATCAGTACCGCACTGTACTGTAGAGAGGTGCTACTAGACCGCCAATTACTGCATGTACTTCACTAATACAGATGTTTCACAAGTAAAAAGTTCATGATACTTGGCTGGATCAATGTCTGGGCCATTGTATCTTGAAACCACAGTCAACATACACTGGTCTTTCCAGAGTCATTGTATGTTGAACATTTTGTATTCTGGGGCCACTGTAAGCGAGATACCACTGTATCTGTGGATATTTAGTAAAGGCCAAGTGTCTTCTATGACGATTACTTTAAAGAGCAGCCGGAGAACAGGCACACACAATGGCATGACTCCAAGCAAAGGAAAACCACAGCTTTAATTAGAAGTAACACTTCAGTCGTTAGGAAGCTGCGAGCTTTAGCAGAGAAACAAATATGTTGTTTTAAATTTGCTATAAAGTCGGTAATTGAACATTAATGCAACTGAACGCGAGGTAAAAAAAATCTACAAAAAAAACCTAAAAAAAAAATTAAAAAAAAAGATAGAGCTCATTTGTCAGTCCTTAGAAAATCAGCGTGCTCAAAAATACTGCCGCTGTTCCTGAACTATTTTTCAGAAAAAACAATGAGGCTCAGACACCGAGCTGGTTATTTTCCAGTCCCTAAAGCTCTGGCAAGATGAAATAAGAGCTGTGGTTATATCACATGTGACCACAATCCTCACTGATGGGCTTTTTACACTAGTTTCTATACACGTATTAAAGAGCATTTCCTCTTATTAGAAGAAACACATTAAAGTTCTGCTCAACCATTTGTTAGGAAGCTTTAGCAAGAAACATATCTAAATGACGACCAATATGATCAACACCATAGTATGGGCTTTGTTCACACGGAGTATACACTCCGTGTCACAAGCGCTTTTCGGATCCGTCTTGGGGTCCGCTCTGTTGGTCCCCAAGATGGATCTAAACAATTAGCAGTGAGATTCTCACCGCTGTCTATGCCGAACACGCAGCGACGTTCACATGAGGGGTCGCCGCTGTGTATTTCAAAAGCGCAGCTCGGCTCCGTCTTGTTAAGAATTGCATGCGGATCTAGCTAATTAGCAATATCATCTGTTGGGGGGAGACGTATCAGGAACATTTTATTTCAACCCTTTTGTTTTCCATAGGCAACACAATGTATTTCCACTGAAAACACATGCACGCTTGGCTGAGCGTGCATGTGTATGAGGAATAGCTGTGTGCTGGACACTTAAAGAGAACCTGTCACCTAGTTTATGCCCCTCTTGCTGAGGACAGCACAAGCTAGTGTCAGACCTGCTGTTTCCAGCGCTGTGTCCCTCATTCTGTAAGATGCTGTAGTTTTAGAGCATTTAATGTTCAAACCTTACTCATGAGCAGGTGTTCGCTCCACCCACCAAATGCTAGCCCCGCCCACATGGCAGTTATTCAGGTTTCTACCTGTTCAAAGTAATAGGTTAATCAGTTGAGGTGGGCGGGGTTAGAAAAAACTGACTTCATATGACTCTTCTGGCTGAAAACGGCAGATTAGAGCATTAAAGGGAACATAGGTCACATAGGTTGTGCCCCCCTTGCTGAGGACAGCACAAGCTAGTGTCAGACCTGCTGTTTCCAGCGCTGGGTCCCTTATTCTGTAAGATGCAGCAGTTTTAGAGCATTTACCCCTCAAATCTTATTCATGAGCAGGTGTTAGCCCCGCCCACCAAAGGCTAGCCCCACCCACTGACAGTTATTCACATGATTCTGCCTATTCAAAGTAATAGGTTTATCAGTTGAGGTGGGCGGGGCTAGCCTCAGGTGGGCAGGGTTTGAAAAAAACGGACACTCTGAAGGACTCTTCTGGCTGAAAACTGCAGATTTGAGCATTAAATACACGAACACTACAGCATCTTACAGAATAAGAGACACTGCACTGGAAACAGCAGGTCTGACACTAGCTTGTTCTGTCCTCAGCCAGAGGGGCAAAAACTATGTGACAGGTTCCCTTTAAGACATAAAGCATGTCTGTCACTAGCACTGTCACTGTGCTGTGCTGTCCTCAGCAAGGGGGGCATAACTTAGGTGACTAATGCTTGAATAGAAATTTAATGGCTTGAAGGGTTAAACAGGAAAAAAAAAAAAATTTCTCTTCTACCGTAGGTGTTACCATGTACAGTGATTTAAATATGGCATTTCACAGCTTGTATTGTGCTAAAATGCTGTGATCACTGTGATGTTAGTCTAAAGTCTACAGTAAAATAGGAAAATCTTCACTTTGAGCCATATTAGTGGCATTTCCCTCCAGAAGTTTTTTTTTATAGTTTCTAAATCTTACACAGCCCTAAAAACAAAAACAAAGGGCGGGGATGCAGCCCAAAATGAGGTTGGGTTGTCTCACTACAAGGATTGCTTTCTATGTTAAAGATCTTGTAAAAACAAGTCACTTTGGAATATGTGTCCATTAACAGGGTCCTACCAATTCCTAGATAACCCCCCTTGTATGGGCTTCATCAGCTCCTCAGGTCGCTATAGCTACAGACCTGTTCAGTCTCATGATAGGCTGTCAGCACTGGTTGCTATAGCTACAGACCTGGCTTCTACTGCAGCCTAGTAGAAGCCAGTGAAGAGCCCCTATAATTCAAAATTAAACAAATAAAAAAAACAGAACTGAGGCAAGAGGAATCAATGTAGTGAGACAACCCCTTTAATATTCTTATAGTGCATTTTCTATTTGCATATACTGTACATTTTACTCTCTATTGCTTAGCATTTTGCTATGGTTTTAGCCATGGATTAGCCCAATATTTGTCCTGACTTCCCAATGCATTTCCATTCACTAGGAGACATGACCCCCTATCCTTAAACACACAAAGTGTGAAAGCAGAATCCATATTATACATGGTTTTCATAGGTTTTCTCCAACAGTCTGTGTTGGGGTACCAAGAAAACATTGTATGATTCTAGAGTAAGGTCAGAGTCACACCAAGCATTTTGTAGCTGGTTTCATTCAATTGGCATTATTTTTTATTTTTTTTGATAGGGGTAGAAGAGGGGACAAAACCCTATAGCTAGAAGTCACTAAATGTATAGGAATTTTTTTTGTCAGTCTACAAACACAGGCTTTCAGCCACAAACCTCATAAATCCTATTTCCCATCTGTGTCACTGAATGAATAGAAGAGTGAAGAAATCAGGCGATACCTTTTAGAGGCCGAGTATATTTCATGGTGAGCTTTCGAGAGTACTAGCTCTTCTTCAGACATGGTGTTATACAAGAAACTGAAAATTCACAGACTTTATACACAAAAGATGGATCTTCCAAGGATCTTAGAATCTTTAAAAATAACAAAATGAAATTTAAGTAGAGAAATTATTTCTAACAGGTCAAGAAATAACCTGGAAGCTTGTGAGGTGTGAGGGAGGGATCAGTAATTCTTGCTGTTATCAGTGATGATTGATAACCGCAAGAATTACTGATCCCTCCGTCACACCCCACAAGTTTATTTCTTGACCTGTTGGAAATAACTTCTCTACTTAAAATCTTTAAAAATAACAAAATGCAATTTAAGTTCCATTGAAGTTCCATGTCTTGTGTATAAAAAGTCTGTGAATTTTCAGTTTCTTGTATAACATCATGTCTGAAGAAGAGAGCTAGTACTCTAGAAAGCTCACCATCAAATATACTCAGTCAGCCTCTAAAAGGTATTGCCTGACTTCTTCACTCTTCTACTACTTTCTATGGCTAACACGGTACATTATACCACTCACTGAATGGATGAGTGTACCAACCAGTTCTTTGTTGAGAACAGAGAGGTGGTCGGAACACTCCCATTAATTTCAACGGGGTCCCGATTACAGTCTAGAGGGACCCACACCACTGGTAGCTGCAGTATCACACGCTTATGGCTTATCCTATAGATATTGCATAAATTTACAAGATGGGAAAACCTCTTAAGTGCGGCATACCATTGGTTTGGTGTTTTTTTTTTCCCTTTAGGCCTCTATACGCGACTTCAAAATCACCAGGAGAAAAAAAAAAACGTTTGAGACACTACTTTTTCAGATTACTATTTGGAAGCAGTTTTCCTTGCCCTGCAGAGCTACAAGTTCCGGAATCCTTTTGCTGTGCTTTGACCATCTTCCTCAAGTCTTCGAGCAAGCCCTGCTACCTCCTTCATAATGAAAGCGTTACAGACCATCTTAAAAAAGCCAAACCCTCTGATCACCTGATCTCATGGGCACCACTCAGAGCAGTTTCCTGTGTGCTCAGATATATAGATACTGAACTTCTTGTCAGAGTACTGCATGAAGCCCACATAAAAGGTTATGAATAGTACTTAAGTGAGCGACATTTAGATTTTTATTTTTTCCACTGGACAATCCCTTTAAAGTATAATGATGCAAACCAGAAACAGAAGTGTTCACAGACTCTTCTTGCTACAGCTTAATAGGGAGCCTCTTATTACACAGTAGAGTTCTCAATTTCTCAGAAAATAATATATATTATAAAATTATATATTAATTTTTTAACTTTCTGAGAAATTAAGAACACTACTATATAATAAGAAGCTCCCTATTGTTAGGCTGTAGCAAGAAGAGTCTGAACACTTCTGTTTCTGGTTAGCATCATTATATTTAAAGGGATATCCATCCATCTTTTTAGATCCATTCATCCATAACCAAATCAACCCTTTTAGATCCTCATCCATCTACGATCCATCATTATCACATAGATTCCATCATCCATAAATCCACCATCCATCCACTTTCCAACATAAAAACATCCACTATCCATAATAAACACCCCATCAGATCGATAGTATCATCCAGTTCGCTCCCATAAAAAAAAAAAAAAAAAAGATTCCATCCATTTTTTTTTTTTTAAATTTAATAGCATATTGCACTTTTTGGTTCTATTGTAATCTGAGGAAGCTGGCCATAACTTACCTAGACAACTAATATCACTACATTATATTTGTTTTGATGGTTAGAAAATCCTTAAAACTGCTAAATTTAATAGCCATCAACAGGGAAGAAACTTTAGATAAAACTTGGACTGTTGGCATTAGCCTTCACCAGTCATAGGATCATGACCCTAAAATAATCCAGAGTTTACCAACCACTGGTATCTCAGTGAAGATACCTAGGTGGTGTATAGTGAACTCTTTAAGGCAACGCTCTATGGGAAAATATATGCGTATTAGCTCTTTTCCAAGAAGTACACTCCAGAACCAGAGACTTCTCCAAAGGGTTTTGATGAGGGGCCCCCCTCTCTTTTGAAAAACCTTTTTACAGCTTATACGAGATTACAACTATTGGTAGAAAACTAGTGAAAATGCAGGAGGACACTGGTTGTAGCTGAACGTGTATAAGAAGGAAAGAAAAGCCCATGGCAGCCGTGCAGTTTATTCCTCCTCTTTCCAGTAGCTTGTGGGCATACATTATGCAAGCTACTCCAGGCCTCTGAAAATACTTCACATCTATGTCTGGCAACACTGCAAGAGCGCCTTACCCCCATGTCAGAGTTGGTTCTGTCCAGGGTTTCATTGTAACCCCGTGTTTTGAGAAGGACTTTATCCATGTCAGTGCTCGCATACTGAAACAGTTTGTTAGAGCCATTAAAGATAATCAGTGCAATTTCACAGTCACATAGTACACTGAGCTCGTACGCCTTCTTCATCAGCCCAAATTTCCTCTTGGTGAACGTGACCTGTACAAAAAAAAAAGTTATTAAAAATAAGGTATTTAAAAGAAAAAAAAAAAAACCTGTAAAATATTAAAATAACTTTCCTGTACATCAAACCATTATTCCGACTCTAGGAAAATACAACCATTAATACTGCAGACAAAAACAAAAATGCATATTTCCAATGCTACTGAATTCTAATAGTCACCTGCGAAATGCATCATGGGATCCCTAGTGGTTTTTGCTAAATGGGTTCACAGATGAGAGTGGGTCAGATACAGCAAACCACACAAATCAAGTCACATTCTTATGCCCACTTCCTGGTCGCAATTTGTGAGCTGGCTTGGTGGGTATAGAAGATGTCCATTAGGCGGTCTGCATACATTCCTCATTGCGGTCATGAGTAAAAGGGACGATTAGAGAGGTGTGTAGTGGAACTCTGGGAAAAGGGGCAGTTTTTCTGTAATTGTGCAATTTATTGTACTGTTTATAATTGCTTAAAAGGGCATAATATTATGACAAATGGGCACCATGTGCAATTGATGTGGGAGGTGAAAGTCAGCTCGCCAACAAAACAAACCAAGGAGCTACCAGACATGTCTAAAACAGTTCTTCAAACCCTACTGAGTATGGGAGCCCCGGAGCAGATGGGTGTTCAGTGCTCCTCTGCTAATGAATTGACATCAGCAGAAATGACCATTTCCACGGGAGAATCAGAAATGGGCCTCCACTGATTGGCAAAGGGTTGCCTTCTCCTATGAGCGAGGTTTTTGGATTCATTTAAAGTGGTTGTCTCACTAAATTGATTTCATCTACTTAGCCTGTATCTCATTTTCATTTTGAATCAGAGGCAGGTTTTACTGGCTACTACTGACCTGCAATGATGAGCTGGTGAGGACACCAGGTCTGTAGCTATAGCAATCAGTGCTGGCAGCCTATCAGGAGAGATTGAACAGGTCTGTAACTATAGCAACCTGAAGAGCTGATGCCGCCGCATAACAAGAGGGATATCTAGGAATAGGTAGGACACTGTTAATGGACATACACTCACCGGCCATCTTTATAGGTACAGAACCAGCTAGTAACGGGTGGACCCCCCTTTTGCCTTCAGACTAACTGCATCAATAACTCGTGCAATAGATTCCACACGTTTTTTGCAACGATGCTCCAATTGTACCAAGTGCACAAGGAGTGCCAAAAAAATATTCCCCACCACCAAGACAACCACCACCAACCAGCCTGAACGCGTTGATACAAGGCAGATGATACCATGCTTTCATGATGTTGTGACGCCAAATTACCATGACCCACCATCGAGCTAATGTCGCAGCAAGAAATCGAGACCACATCAGACCAGGGGCAAACGTTTTTCAATCTCTACAGTCCCAATTTCGCTGAGCTGGCAAGATTGGAGCCTCAGTTTCCTGTTTTAGCGTGAAAGGAGTGGCACCCCGGTGTGGTCTTCTGCGGCTGTAAGCCCATCTGCCTCAAAGTTCGCCGTACTATTGCTTTCAGAGATGCTCTCTGCCTACGCGATTTGTAACACGGTGGCTATTTGAGTCACTTGTTTTCCTTCTATCAGCTCCAACCAGTCTGCCATTCCCTTTGACCTCTGCAACATCAAGGCATGTTCCTTTCCGCCCACCTTAGGACTACCCCGACCCCGCTCACTGGATGTTTTTTTCTTTTTCGGACCATTCTCTGTAAACCTAGTGAGATGGTGTGCGTGCAAATCCCCGGAGATCACAGTTTCTAAATACTCAACCAGCCTTTCTTCTGGCACCAACAACCATGCCACGTCCAAAGGCACTCAAATCACCTTCTTCCCCCAGTACATGATCCTCGGTTTTTGAACTGCAGGAGATTGTATTGACCATGTCTACATGCCAAAATGACAGAGTTGGCTGCCATGTGATTATCTGATTAGAAATTAAGTGTTAACGAGCCATTTGACAGGTGTAGCCAAATAAAGTGTCCGGTGAGTGGTATATTGCAAAGTGACACTTTGACAGAGATTCTATAAACATAAAAAGCAATCCTTCCATCAGACAACCCCTTTTAAGGCATGGACGTCGGCGTGTCATCTGATTAACCGATAACAAACAACCCTCGCAACCAATTGCCTGTTAATAACTCAAATTTGATGGTGGCAGTGTTACACTGAGGGAACGTTTTGAGTAAACTCCCTCGATCAGTGTTTCTCACTCCAGACCTCAGGACCCACCAACAGTCACGTTTTCTGATTTCCCTTAGCATTTGTACAGGTGATAAGCACTATGTCAGTGCATTCTGTTTCTGGGGAGATCAAGAAAACATGACCTGATGTGGGTCCGGATGACGGAGTTGAGAAACACTGAGCTCTATATCCACTTCCTCTCACTGTCATGAAATGCCAAACAAATTTGGTATGAATCCATCCTTGCAGATCAAGTACACCCGTAGGGTATGTTAACACGGCATAAATTCAGCACGCATTTCGCTGCGTATATGTGCTCTAATACGGGTGAGATGCCTAAATTACGGTAATCCCTAGTTCTCATAGAGAACTATGGATTACGCCTCCTCTCCCCACGCGCACAATACGATCGTATTGTATGAGCAGTGAGATACGCGACATGTCAATTATTCGCGGCGAATACGCACAGCAAGTAATGAATGTCAATGGCTGCCAGCCCCTCTCCCCCCCCCCCGCCGTGGGAGTACGAGCGTATTAGCCCAGGCTCCCGAAAGACACGATGTACGCGCCGCAGTGCATCGTGTGAACATACCCTAACATGCTGATGGTCTCCGCTGAAATGGATGAGATCTTCCACAAGACAATGTGACATGTCACATGGCAAGGAACGTCCAACACTGGTTAGAAGAGCAGGACCCAGACGTGAAATTACTACCCTGGCCACCAATTCCCCAGACTTGAATCAAATTGAGCATCTCTGGGACCACCTCGGTCCTCCTGCTCTATGGACCCACCCCACCCGCCCTCCAGCAGTTGTGGGATGCCGTCAGCATGTACCAGATACCCGTGACAAACTAGCAGGACATTATTGAGTCACAACCCGCCCATCAAGAAAAAGTCTGTGCTGGACACAGTGGGTGCTCTGGATATGGTCTAATAATGTGACTTGACTGTGTATCCAGCACCATGAAGGGCACTACTAAAAAGGTACAGGCTTCCTTTGAACGTCACTATACAAAGATTAACAAAAGTGTACAAGAGCTTTGCCTGTATGTGATGTCAGTACTTCCACGTCACACCCTGCAGCTTGGTGGCAATTAAACACACATATACAGTAGCCTGTCAATTACATACATTACAGATGAATTATTGAAGCGCTTTTGGAAAAGGTCACTGAGATTAGGGTTTTTTGGAGAAAGTGTGGCTCGAAGTCTACAGCCAGATGAGATCGGAAACAGAATGCGACCTCTCCTTTGTATGCAGTACCTGTCTATTCCGCTCATCCATTATCCGCGTGATCTGTATTTTCTTTCTCCCCATTGTCACTTTCTTTCCCTTTTCCAATCCACAATAAAAGGTTATAATCCAAAGAGGTGGCAGTCTTCAGAATCCTAACGCATGGTCAGCAGCTTTCTGTAATTGCTTTCTCGTGCAGCCCAAGGCTTCAATTTCTTAGCCAAAAACCTAGAAGAGCAATTTGGAGATGGAAATTAATAAAATTTTGCCGAGTAGGGGTTGCATAAAAATGGGGAGGGGGATGCAAAAAAAGTTAACCCATCACACACGGGCCCACAAATATTAATGGAGCCAAATACAGCTTGAAATAAAACAGCAGGAAAAGTGGTTACATAAGTAAAAGCAATTACTAGCTAATTGAAAACGCACCATACAAGCTTCCATACAGGATTGGATCCAACATCCATACATTTGGTTTTAGAAACATAAAAATAAATAGATTAATGACAAACCTCGCTGTATAGCCGTTTATTGTATTCATTTTACAAGATCTAAAATATAAGAAATTAAAAAAAATAAATAAAGTTTTCTGGGCGCAGAAATTAGTTCCTGAATCAATTGATCAGACAAAAGCTAATAATTTACTAACATACAGAACTTACACAGAGAGTTGTCACCATACAAGTTTTCATAGGATTCATGAATGAAATACTCTTTCCCACTTCTCCTGGTTCAGTACTGACTGATATTGCATACACTCTTTGGTGTAATTCCCTTCGGTGTTATTCGGGATTTGATAATTAGTTCCAGATTAGCTCGATAACTTCTTGAAACTGCTAGCAGGACTTTTTATCTGATCCCTCAAACAACAGCCCTAATCTAGTGCTGTTTACTTAAGAAAAATCAGCTTTTTAACTGCCCAGCAGGCCAGACACTGCCAGACCTGTGTGATGACGTCACTCGACTGCTAAAACAAAGAACAAACAGCAGTGTGAGAGAATGTAAACACAGGTCGTTACATGCGATAGAACTGAAATAGCCAGAGGAGGTTATTAATTACACTTTGTATCTCCTTAACAAAACAATGAACCAAGAAAATATATATTGGAAAAGGTCTTTATTTTGTGTTCCCTACAATTTGAAAGCTATTCTTTGTAGCGAGACAACCCCTTTAACTATTCATAAAGCAGCAATTTTGTGAGCTCAGACCTCATCCCCTTGCCTGGAAGATTGGTAGTACATTTTCTTTGCCATCATCTCATTACTCCTGCTTTATGTGTCCTCCTCATCTACTCCACCCCCATTGCCACACCCCCAGCAAGCGTCCTAGGTTTATAGGCCACATCCAGGCTGTGAGTCGGAGTCGGGAGTCATCATAAAATGGACCGACACAGAACTCCCCAAAATATATAATAAGTTTGGTCCAGTATGAAGCAAAGACCAATTTTATATACATTCTATCTTACCTAGACTTATACATACAACTTGACTTGCAAGTAATTAGCCTCATGCTTAGTTCAGTAGATTATTTTCCTGTAACTGCAATTGTGTTTAGCTGTTTTGCTCCATAAAAATCAAAATTATCGCTTTAATTTTTAATAATCTTTTATTAGTCATTTGTGGAAATCCCAATTTTGTTTTCTATACTCCTGAATCCATCTGGGCTCTGGCATCAGACTCAATCATATCTTGCCAAGTCCCTGATACACATTCAAAAGATCAAAAACATTGTTAACCCTTTTGCTTTGTCAGTGTCTGTTACCTAAAAAGCTTGATTATTGTAATCATAAGTTTGATAAAAAGCCTGATGTTGACCATTTTACTACCAGTAAAGTTATCACTTAAACATGCGCCATGTATGAGGGAGTCAGAGGTTTGGGAAATTAAGGAGACGGAGCTTTGGCTTGCCGACTCCGCAGCCCTGGCCACATCCAATGCTCTGCTCAGATTTGGGGTCTCCACTAAGTGTATATGTTTAATGCATATATTAGGTGGTATTTCACAAGTATGGAATTCCATGCTTTTGGAGGGTTTATTACACACCCAGTCTCTGCTGTGTCAAAGAGGCCTTGGCATCTCCTGACAGTCTATTTAGTAAGTACGTAGTACTGGTGATGTGTGCAATTACAATTCTGAGCATATTTCCTCTTTAGGCACATCCCACTACAACAGGACAAATACCGGTTGCTTGGCCGTCCGGGTACTTGTCCTGTTTTAGCGCCCTTTCTCCACCCCCACTGGCCCCAACGTTGTGGGGGGTGGAGTGGTGGTGTGGGGGATGGCCTTTTCCTCCGCGATTGAGCAGAGACAGCCCTCCCCCCTCCGCATAGAGAAGCACATCTTTGTCGGAAACCGTACGGAAGTATAAGTATCTTCTACATTTTGTGGCTCGCCAGACTCAGCCGACGGCAAAAACCTGTGGCATGGGGACATCTGGCACGGGTTTTCCCATAGAGCACCATTGAAGCTCATTATCGTGCCCTGGTTTTTCAGGCGGTCTGAAAACCGCAAACCCGGCTGAAAAACCCCGTTCAGTGGGGACATCCCTTAGGTAATTTCACATGGCTGATTTAGATGCCCTTTTCGCCACTGTTTTTTTGCATGGATTCCACCCCAAAAAATCTCACATTCATATTGAATGCGTATGTAAAAAGTTACGTCAGTTTTATTAAAACACACGTTTTTTTACGCATGTTTTACTTGCGTCAATTCTTGAGCATTTTTCCACAACTAAAATGTCCATAGAAAATTAATGGAGAGCTTCAAATGTTGTTTCAAGTGAACGCTTGATCTCCTTATTGCACTGTGTTTTGGAGACAGATCTGTGCCACAAAAACTGCCCTGGTGAGTAATTTGTATGGATGTTTCAGAAAGAAAAACAGCACTGAAAACCACATGGGAAAAACCTCATTAAATCTAGTCAAAAACTCATCTGAAAACTGCTACATAGGAGGTCGTTTTCAGACGACTATTTGAAGCCCATTTGGACACTGAAAAATAAGCATCCAAATCAGCCACGTGAATTACACCAAGGGTACGTCCACATGGCAGCTGTGATATGTATTTTAGTTTATCATCTTTTGAATGGTTATAGTGGGCAGTTCGTATCTGCGGTTTTTGCATTTTTTCAGCCATCCACATTAAACCACTGAATACGCTCCTTAACACACTGAAAACCTGTGCAGAGCCAAAGTGCATGACTTTTTTGGAACACTGGCGGAGTGCAAATCTGCCCAGTATAAGGCTATATTCACACGACTTAATTTCGGGACGTATTTCGCCCCGCAATTACGCCGTGTGTTCGGGGGCGGTAGCCCTCCGGCCCCATAGACATGCATTATGTCTCGGCGCTTTAACGCCGTGATTAAGTTGATGTCACTTCTCGTCTTCCTCCTCAACGCCGTATTGTGCGAGCGGGGAGAGGAGACGAATTCCAAAGTTCTCTATTAGAAACTGTGGATTGTACCGTAATGACTGGGATGCTATTGCCACCGTAAATTCGTGCAGTAACGACGCGAGTACGGCTGAAAAACGGCCCAGAATAAACCGTATTTGAACAATGCCCTAAAAAAATCGTAAATGACAAAGAAGAGTTTTAAGTGGCGAGCGTAGCCTACTGGGAGGTTTTCTATTAACGTCTACAGAGATGGTTAACAGTCTGTTTTCAAATCCGAAAACCAAGACGTGTGGACATACCCTTATACCTCTATGCTGTGCTGTTCTTTTTTTATCCTTCTAGTAAATGAAAAAAAAATATAATCCTGAATTTGACAGATGGGTGTTACACTTCCAGTTTTTTAAAGGGGTGTGTCCCTGTACGCACTGATTGGGCCGCGGCAAACTGTGCAGGGACACAGTGATGAAGAATCTTTGTGATTAGAAACGCATAGCCTGCTGGTTTTTGATAATAAATTATATTTTTCACCTGCGCTGGAATTTACAAGTCTTTCCTGGGACTTTCGTTTCTCTTGTGCAGGGACACACAAGAGGTCACTGTAAGGGAACGTTCACATGGCGTTTTTGGATCCGATTTTGGATCTGAAAATCGCATGCAAAAATGCAGCGATCGATCGAACCCTAAACGGATCCAACACGTAGCTGCGTGTTTGATGCAGGCAGGATCGCACTCCTATAAATTTATAAGAAGTGGATCCCGTTGCATCAATTCTTGGTGTGGATGGATCCCGAAGTACACAATGAACACTCATCATCAATCACTGCGTGGTGCACACTGGCTTCTTGTTTTCAAGTAAAAGCAATGTACAAATCACACTGCTAATTATTAGATATCATGTTTGGGTCCGTTTGGGGTCCGACAGCCGGATCCTAACACGTATCTAAAAGCTATGAAAAAAAACGAAAGGTAACCAGCTCACCTCCGTAGCTTGATATATACAAGTCCTCCTTAGGTTGCCGTGCACGATCAGTGCTCCAAGTTGCACATGTAACATTGAAAATTACAGTCGTGACGATCAGGCCACACTAGGGCCAATAGAAAAGGAGGAACTTTTATTAGGAACGACTGCCAGTACATAAAATAGAAAAACGAGCATGCATAGGCAGGCGATCAGATCCAGCAGAGCCTTCCTCCTAGTGCATGCTTGTTTTTTATATTGGATCTTTTTGTACTGGCAGTCCGTTCTTAATAAAGTATCCTCCATTTCTATTGGGCCCGTTGCTGATTCATTCAGACTGTATTTTTTCACGTATCTAAAAGCGTATGTTCACACGGGCCCAACACGTCGTGTGAACATACCATTCCAGCTCTGCAGTGATGTATCGTTTCAGTAAGGGGGGGGGGGGAAGGAGTATGGCAATAGAGGATGATAAACTGCACAACTTCCGTGCATGGAGGAGTCCTAGTGGAGCTCACAAAAGCACTGCTCTAGGAAGAAAGAGGCATATTAGGAAAATTATCAGCCTCTGTATAATAAAAAAAAAAAAAAAAACTTAAATTAGGAACACATTTTTGTGCCCAGAAAACCCCTTCAAGAACTTCTATACAGTTTAAAAACAAAAAAAACAGACTTCTTTCCAAAACATATTTGTGTGCACAGAAAGATCACTCATTGGCATCATCTGACCAGAAAGAAAAACTGTGACCTATATATTCTCCTCACAAGCACATCTGTGTGACAGTCAATCTTGCAATATTAACCAAACGGCTGATTTATACAGATGATCATAAAACCCTGGCCTTTTTCACAGCGGGAAATACCCAAACCCTACTGATATCTCCCCCCCTCCTCCGACTTCACATCCCTCCATGGCAGGCCCATGCTCGGAGGTCGCCCCAAAGTTGAAGCAGGAAGGAAAAGTGCCCGGGCTCCTCAGTAGATTTGATGCTGCATAGATTTTTATCAAAAAAAAGTGTGTGATGTTTCCCAGACTGCAAGCAGATGTAAAGCTGCGGGACAGGACATGGGGACATGTCGCGAGAAGTTAGCCCTCATTGCTTGTTTTAACTATTTAAAAAAGGCCAAAAAAAAAAAAACCCCTTTGAAAAGCCCCGCATCATCCACCGGGGCTCATTGCGGGAACGCTTTTCAGCGGGGAAACTTAGCTGTGGACATTTTTGGCACCGCCATTAACGAAAACTTAGAACAGGTTTTCTTCGCCCCGGTTTTGGGCAGAGATGTCATTTAGGGGTTGGGTTGGAGGGGGCGAATCCAGGGCAAACCCCCCCCAAAACCACTACAAGAGCAAAAAACAGTGGATTTTTTTAATCAAAATCCGGCCGATATTTTAACTTAGGTGGACCCGCCTTGGGGCCCGTTCAAAAAGCTTTCTGGATCCAAAACGCATCCAAAAAACGCAGCCGAGGGGGATCCTAAACCAACCCAACATGCAGCTGGTGCGGATGTGTGTTGGATGCAGCAGGGTCGCACCCTATAGTTTTAAATAGGGCTCCTGCTGCGTCAATTCGTGGAACAGATCCGAAAGACGCAGTGAGACGCACATCGAAGATCACTCGTGCGAACGCCAATGCAACGTAAATCACACTGCTCATTATTAGATGGGTCCGTTTAAGGTCCGACAGATGGATCCAAACCTGTATCTAAAAGCAAATGTTACACGGACCCAACACGCAGTGTGAACATACCCTTAGAGTGTTCAGTTCAGATTTAACACCCTCTCCCTCAAATCAGGATCCCAAGAGCTTAGAAGATAAAGGAGATGACAGGCAGTCAAAAACATGTTGTCAGTAGCAAACATTTGAGTAATTACTATTGCTTTACGATGTTTAAAAAGGCTGCAGATTATGAATTTAGCCATTTGCATTTTTCCCACGTGGTTAGAAAGCTGGAAAACCTTGTAATGAACAATTAATATTGTATAAATCATGACTAAAAAGAAAATACTACAACAAAAGGCACAGAAAAAATAAAAATCCTATCTCTATTATATGGTTCTTTTGGGATATAAACATTTCACTTTTCCAAAGCCTCGCTGAAAAATTTAAATTTTTCAGTCACGCCATGCCAGTTTTCCACATACATAAAAACCCAAATTAACACCCCCATTTTTGTTGCTGACAAAACCCCATTGAAACGAAGAAATCTTTCGAGCACTAAATGACTTTAGCGAGCACATGATAAGGGGTAGAATCTAACACCTAGCTTAATATCACGTCACGCGTGAAACGCGCTACAGTAAAAAGCCGCAGCACAGAACAATGCAATAATGGCTACAAAGATGGACGCTTGGCAATTAGGAACATTAGCTGTAAAAGAAAAAGAATTACAAAACAACACACGTTTGGCATCATGACGAGTATTACTGCTGGAACCATAAAGGATAAGATAAAGGGGTCGGCAGTTTTTGCAGCAGCAGCGCCACTGTTGCTTCTAACCATGCTTATTTGAATGGATGGGGAAGGGAAAGCTCTCTTTTTTGGGGAAAGGGCCACCAAAAAATTGGTCGGTGTGAGGTTTACTCGCTTTTGACCTCACTGACTGTTTTGCATAAAGCAAAGGCTTTGGAAAAGAACGAGGGAGCCACAGCGCCTCAAATTGGGGGTAGCTCGCAGGAGCCAGCAAATTTAAAAGGGGTTTGAGCCAACCAGTTAAGTTATCTACGACAGCGTTTCATGGCTTTTTCCCCCCCATTGAATGGGATGAGCACAAAACCCAAGCCGCAGTTCCTGAATTAAAGCAAAAACAAGAAAATCCAAAAAAATGCAAAAAAATATGCTTAAAAAATTATCAGGGGTTTGCTGATCTAAAAAAAAAAAAAAAAAAAAAAATGGACATCTCTGACTGTTTTTTTTAGGAATAGTTATTTCCCCCGCAAAATTGGAGCATCTTTTCCGTATCTCGTTTGTTCACTCCTTTTTTTTTCCGAAAAGGGAGGACGAATCTGTCCGGGGGGTTTTTATTCCCGTTTTCAAAGGGGGGGGGTCCCTCACCACAGACCCTGAAGCACGATTGGACAATATAACAGTGCCGGGGCACCCCACAAGGGAACACCCCTCTAAGATTCAGCCATACATTTCTAGGAGCAATAACTTGGAAACCACACAACAGAGATCTAGTGGAAGATGATCCACAATTGTTATTTCTAGGCAACACGCGTATTAGTAACAGCCTTCGGTCCTCTATGGCAACATGTGGTCATCTGCAATTTGAGGCAAAATTTGCAAATGTTTTCCTATGGGAAAGAAAGTACAAGAAGTCTTGCAACCATGTTAAATCCATTGGAGGATCAAAGTCAGTCTCCCAGGAATGAATGGCGAGACATCCTTCCTTTCGGTATCAAAAGCACAGGGTCTTTCAGCTACTCAGAGTGCAGGTTATGTGACCTAACGGACTTGAATCAGCCAGAAATCCTGATTTCAGCTACAGCTTAGCATAGTTACTAGCACTTCAGTGTACCTAAAAGCAATTTCTAATGAAGTGGAGTGGGGAAGGGAACTCCTTTAAGGTTTTCTTTCATTTAAAAAAAAAAAAAAAAAAACAAAAAAAAAAAAAACTATTTAAAAGTCAAGGCCATGCTAAAATTTTACATGGTCCGCTGGTTCCGACATCTCTACTTTTATGTTTGTTACAATTTTACATGGCAATTGTGGCCAACTATGTCTCCTTGGAGTCCAAGCCTAAAGAGACCTTTTCTATGTTTGGTTTATTAACATGCACAGTCTATTATTAAATCAGGACTATGGCTGAAATGGTTAAGGCTGAGCCAGGAATTGTTTGGACAGTGGAAGCCCAAGCACATTACTGGTGTACGCTTGTTATGTCTGCCAGAAATGGCACCCAGTGTACAAATAATATCTATAGGGGTTCATTAGTTCAGTAAAGTATGGAATAGCACAATAGGGTAGATTATTTTCTAGGTGGTCACCAAAAAGTGTAGAATGTGCAGTATACCGTATTAGGGTGCATCCACGTGGCATATGCAAAATGCCGGTCAGATTCTATTTTATCGTCTTTTGCATGGTTTTGGGGGATGGGTCTGTCCATGGTTAGCGGATTCGTCCATCCCCCCCATAGCATTGAACTGCACAGCTTCCGCCTGAAGACCAAGCAGAGGATTGTGCAAGTTTTTTGGGAATGCCGGTGGTGTGATAAAAAAAAAAAAAAAAAAAAAAACGTCCGGCAGAAAATTCGTTCAGTGGGGACTGCTGAATGGATTTTCTATAAAGAATATGGGGATGGTTGCAAGTCGGCTTTCAGATGGTTTCTAAATCCGCAAAGCGGCTGAAAAACCAACAAATAAACCATGCCGTGTGGACGGACCCTTAAGGTTTAAGGTTATGATCAAAATCAGTCACATTTTCTATTTGCAGTGAAGTCTTGAGGCTGAAATGGAAAGTGTAAACCAGAACTATTCTTAGAGCGGAACCTGCAACATTACATCCATGACACTGCTCTTTCACTTCTGTGTCTGCACCCACTACAAAAAAAAATTCCACCCATTGACTTATTCATTCAGTCCATAGAAGTGGGTGATGCAAACCTCTCATTACTATACTACTAAGTTCAATTAAACGGTCAACCTCACCCCTGGAAACTTAAGTGAAAGGTCTTCCCCCTGATGACTAAAGTAATGATGTTGATTTTTCCTACAGGTGCTTAAAAAGAATATATATTTATATATATATATATATATATATATATATATATATATAATATATGATAATATATAAATAATTATTATATATATTTAATTATTACACATATATACATATATACACACACACACACACACACACCACACACTACTACCCTATATGTACCCATGTGCCAGTCCCCAAATAAGGAGGTCTTTCTATTGTAGCGGAGGCATACTGTGTTAGGTATAAACTAATAAAATGGCACATTTCAGTCTAAAAATCACCAACCTCGATTTGGGTACATTCAGGTCATAAGGTAATGTTTCTTCTGCGTTTTCACAAAAACACACAAATCGTGGCTAATACTATAACACTGCAGTGTGACTACAACCAGTGTGCTGGTGTAAAAGCATATTCTCCAGAGCCAACAGTACGGACATCCGACTGGCAACTCTGAACTAAAGCCAGTGCCACGCCCCTGAGTGCCAAGCAATGAGGCACTTATATAATAATACAGTAATATCTGCACATTGCGCTGAAGACATCTTAAGGGCAGCATGTAGTGGGCCTGAGAGGGAAACACCCTTTTGTATTGCTTTATCTATATGCAATTATAATGCCAGCAACAACCCCCTCATACATAGGTGTGCGAGTGGTTGTCTTATCAGTATTTTTGCATTTGTGCAATCTCCCCATGTTTTATACTGTGGCTTTCTGCATACTGGTGTGAACAGGTATCAATTCAATGCACAGTTTTTTTATTATTCTAATTGTCCCCCCTAGTGGAGGGGTGTGCGAGCTACTGCTCGGCAATTACCTGCACCTGTTTATCTTTCCCAAGTAGCACAGCGGCTTGGGTTGCCTCCTACTGGGTTCAGTCTTTAGTCCAACCATTGAGCGGTAAGTATGACCTTTGTTGTGTTTGAGAGGGAAACACCCTAATAAGACTATGTTCCCGTCTGATTTTCAATGCTGAAAATTTCCGTGCTGATTAAGCATGGAATCCACACAGATTTTAGAAGCAAGTTTTTAAATTGTAGATGGGTAAAATGCTGAATTTAGAGGCAGATTTTTCAGTGTATGCATTCTATGGGCAGATTCAATATTGATTCAATTCTGAATTTTCTTCAAGAGTGGACATGTCCCATCCATGGCACCAATTTCTTTCCAGCAGTAGGGTAAAAATAATGCCGTCCGCAGCAGGCTGCCGATTTTCCATTGCAAACAATGTGATGTGGATTCAGTCAGATTTGGACATCGATTCTGACGTAGATTCCGTGTGGACTCTGGATCAAAATCAGCCATGTGAAGATACCCTGGGCCAGATTCTGCCTCCTAGCCCTAAAGAGAACCTGTCACATAGATTATGCCCCCTTGGCTGAGGACAGAACAGGGTAGTGTCAGACCTGCTGTTTCCAGCACTGCGTCCCTTATTCTGTAAGATGCTGGAGTTTTCGTGTATTTAATGTTCAAATCTGCAGTTTTCAGCCAGAAGAGTAATTCGAAGAGTCCTTCAAAGAGTCAGTTTTTTTCAAACCCCGCCCACCTGAGTCTAGCCCCGCCCACCTCAACTGATAAACCTATTACTTTGAATAGGTAGAAACATTTGAATAACTGTCAGTGGGTGGAGCTAGCATTTGGTGGGCGGGACTAACCTGCTCATGCATAAGATTTGAGGGGTAAATGCTCTAAAACTACAGCATCTTACAGAATAAGGGACACAGCGCTGGAAACAGCAGGTCTGACACTAGCTTGTGCTGTCCTCAGCAAGGGGGTCATAATCTATGTGACAGGTTCCCTTTAACATTCTTTTAGAGTCTGCTGCTGCTATTCATTCAGGGAAGCAGTAGGCCACTGAACCTATGGCACTGCATTAGTCTACCCACCAGGTGCCATAGGTATGCTCATATTATCAGACGTACAATGCTAATCTTGTCTAGTGGTGCTGGCAGCATTGCTCCCAGCTAAGGGTGCATGTACCGATGTCAAAACTAGAACTTTACTGCAATTCTTGTATGTATGAAGTTCTCAGCAATTGTAGTCAATCACAAATTTATGTCTGACAGATTGTGTTTAGCAGAAATACACACATTAGAGAGGGGCCAGATGTGGTGGACTTGGGTAACCCCCCCCCCCCCCCCCCAAAAAAAAAAAAAAAAAAAAAAAAAAAAACACCACAGTGCTTACTTTACGGCCAAAAAGAATTTGCAGGTCAACACCAGCAAAACCGTACAGCCATAAAGTACTGCTAACATTATGGGTCCGTCCCCATGGCAAGGGTTTTCAGATTTAGGGCGTGTTCCCATGGCACCGGACAAATACCGGTCGGTTTATCTTAATTTCACTATAAACTATCCACGACCAGGTGCTTCCCACAAGATTTCAGACAGAGGAGTTTATAAATTATCAGAAAAGTTGTTCAAGATCCAAGGACCACCCGGGGAGAGCTACAGAAAGACCTGGAATCAGCAGGTACAATTGTTTCAAAGAAAACAATAAGAAATATGCTCAACCTTCATAGCCGCTATGCACCCTCACCATGCATGATTCCATGCACGTTTAATGTTTGCTCAACAACATTTAGACATGCCTGTAAAATACTGGGAGAATAATGTCTGGTCAGATGAGAACAAAATTGAACTCCTGATGCCATAATACACACCATGTTTGGAGACCACTAGGCACTGAAAATCACTCCAAAAACACCATATTTTGAAGTGGGAATACCATGGAGTGGGGTTTTTTTTTTTTTTGTTTTTTTTTTTTTAAAGCATGGACCCTGGTAAACTTCACATAATTGAAGGAAGGATGAAGGGACAAATGTATTGAGACATTCTTGATAAAAATCTGATGCCATCTACCAGGTTGGTGAAGATGAAATGAGGATGGACATTTCAACAAGACAGTGATCGCAAACACACGGCCAAGCCAACCCTCAATTGGTTTCAGAGAGCGAAAATAAAGCTGCTAGAATGGCCCAGCCAATCACCTGAATCCAATAGAAAATCTATGGAAGGAACTAAAGCTCAGAGTTCATAAAAGAAACACATAAGTAAGTGTGTTCAATATTTTCCCTGTATCAATTGTCATTACTACACATAATTTACGGACATCTATGGTTTGATTTCCTTGCCTGTGTGCATTGGCTGGGTTGTTACCGACATTTGGTGAGAATTTCACGTCAATAGCACCTTTGGAAATATACACTGTTGCAAAAAAAAAATAAAGGGAACCCTTAAACACCACAATATAACTCCAAGTCAATCACAATTCTGCAAAATTAACCTGTCTAGATATAAATCAAAACGATTTTGAATCAGTTTCTCCTGCTGTTGTAAAAATGGAACAGACAACATGTAGAAATGATAAGCAATTAGCAAGACAACCCCTATAAAGCAGTGGTTCTGCAGGTGGGGACCACAGACCATTTCTCGGTTCTCATCCTTTTTGGTTGTTTTGATCACTTTTGCATTTGGTCATTGTTTTCATCCCTAAAAGGTAGCAGCGTCTTAACAGTGTCCAGAGTATGGAGCAGGTACCAGGTCAATACACCAGGAGACGTGGAGTGGGCCATAAGAGGCCAACAACCGAGCAGACGAACTGCTACCTCTTCCTTTGTGCAAGGAGGAACAGGAGGAGCAGTGCCAGAGCCCTGCAAAATGACCTCCAGCAGGCCACGGATATCCATGTGTCTGCTCAAACGGTCAGAATCAGACTCCATGAGGCTGGTATGAAAGCCCGACGTCCAACACCATGCAGGGAGATTGCCATTTGCCAGAGAACACCAAGCTTGGCAGATTCAACATTGGCGCCCTGTGCTCTTCATGAATAAAAGCAGGTTCACACAGAGCACGTGACAGACGCCTCAGAGAATGTTCTGCTGCCTGCAAAATTCTCCAGCATGACTGGATTAGCAGTAGGTCAGTAATGGTGTGGGGAGACATTTCTTTGGAGGGCCGCACAGTCCTCTATGTGCTAGGCAGAGGAACCCTGACTGCCATTAGGTACCAGGATGAGATCTTCAGACCCATTGTGAGACCATATGCAGGTGCAGTGAGCTCTGGGTTCCATCTGATGTATGACAATGCACTGTGTCAACAGTCCCTGCATGATGAAGGCATTGATGCAATGGACTGACCTGCCTGGTCCCCAGACCAGAAACCAATCGATCATGTCTGGGACATCATGTCTCGTTCCATCCACCAACACCACGCTGCACCACAGACTGTCCAGTAGTTGACTGATGCTTTAATCCAGGTCTGGAAGGAGATCCCTCAGGAGAACATTCGCCGCCTCATCAGGAGCATGCCCAGGTGTGGTAGGGAGGTCATACAGGCACGTAGAGGTCACATACTACTGAGCCTCATTTCCTTGTCTTGAGGCATTTCCACTGAATTTGGATCATCCTGAAATTTGATTTTCCACTTTGATTTTGATCATCATTTCAAATCCAGACCTCCATGGGATGCCAATTTTGATTTTCAATGTTCATTTTTATGTTTTATTGTTCTCAACACATTTCCCTATGTAATGAAAAATGAACTGCAACTGGAATATTTCATCCATTGAGATCTAGGATGTGATATTCTAGTACTCCCTTTATTTTTTGACTAGTGTATTTACATATATGCAGAAACTGTGCAGCAATTAAGGCAAAAATGACTGATGAAAGCAGATCTTAAACGGCTCTCTCAAGAATGCCAGGTTCACACGTTGCGTTTTTCAAAGCACCAAAAGCGCATGTAGCAATACAGCAAAAAACATGTATTTTTTAATTTACAAAGATTTCATCTGTGATAAAAAAAAAAAAAAAAGACTTGCCTTCTAAAAAAAAAACGTGGTTTTACTGCATGAGTTTTTGATTAAGAAAAAAAAAAAAAAACTTTTTTTTCCTTTACATACAGTTTTGATGTAGTTGAGAAGCGCCACAAAAACGCCACATGTGAACTGAGACCATATGTGCAATTTTAGATACAGTTTCTACAGTTCCCGTCTTAGGAGGCCGCCATGTGCACCTGTGCATCAGCTGCTTTGTAGAATTGGTGTTATAAATCCGCACCTGGAACTGATCAAAGAAGATAATCCCAGACACCAGTAAAAGGAGAACAGCTGTTCCACAATTCGCCAGTTACGTCTGCAGACATCTGACCTTCCCAACAGGAGAGAGCTGGAATCTAACTGGCAGCTGACTGGTGAAAAGCTTACGCAATATCTACTAGAGCGCTTTACTGGACTATTATATATATATATATATATATATATATTTATATATATATTATATATATTATAATATTTTGTTTGTCCTTCACATATAGATCTGCATTTGACAGATTCAGCTCTGCTGCATGTGTATCAATACCCATATGATTAAAAAGTATACGCGTGCGAAATACAGCTATCTGATCATTGTGCAGCAAGGACTAAAGTGAGATCTGCACCTACCACACATTACAGTTTTGTACAAGCCACTACAGACACCTACAGAAACCTCGATAGAGGTTTAGTCTGGATAGAGGTGTTGTATACAAGGCAGGCGCTATGATACAGGAATTACCAGGCAATAGTTACTCATAGGAGAGATTAGCCAAGACGCACTCCGTCACCCCCTTCACCTCCCGCCGAGCCTACATGTGAATGTCAGCAGGTTGTGTCTGCACCAGACTGAGAAGGCTCCACCGTCTCCTCTACTCTAATGATTTCCCCAAGTATTGCTTCACCTCCACGCACGCCTCTGCTTTACAGATTCACGGTTCAGTGTAAAGTAAGAGTTGGGTCTATCGGTAAATCCTCTGTCGCAGCATGTACCATATCCCAGTAAACCTGTTCCTGCTGGGTGTGCCACGCCAATGAGCGCACACTGCTAAATAGGTGCCGGTGGCAGACGCTCGGCTGGCTATGTAACCTTTCAGGTATCCTCCAAGTAGTGTGTTGGCCAAATGCATGACAGGCGACAAGCTGGTGGAGCTGCGCTATCACACGAGCATGATCACTGTATAACCAGACACCCGCTCCCCACAGTGCTTCACAAAAAATGCAATTCAAAGTAAATAAAAAGGACACGTTTCCAACAGCTTTGCCCCCATGAAAAAGGGTGCAATGTCCGTTCTTCAGGTTGCACCCAATACTTTTTTCTTTGTTTGGATTCCCATACTTGAAGGAAGAGATTGCAGATTCCTTTCAGTAACAAAAACAGAAGACGACTTGGAACAGGCATAACTATGCCCAAAACTCATCCGCTCATCTCATTAAAGTGGGTGGCTTGGGGGCTTCAGGGTACACGAGTAGGGGGTCAGCGTTGGCCACAGGTTTTTCACAACGGAAACTGCAAACTAGAATCTGTGCCCATTAGAGCACATTCTGCTGAGCATTTATTGCAGAGTAAAATCCGCATCAATATGGGTATTTCCTTGCAGATTGTATTTGGAGGGTCTACAGTGGAAAATCCAAAGCGGAGCCAACATGTACTTACCCTAAAAATTGGTCTAAAAGCAGGAAAAATAAAACGTAGGCTAGGGTCACATCGTGATATTAGTTACATTGCAAGTATCCATCAGGGTAACGGGAGGGGAGGAGAAGGTAACCCGATGTACAACGGCCCATAGACATTAATAAAACGTCATCCCATTTGTACTAGGTTTGCCGGCAATAGACACTTTTTGGTGTGGGACACAAAAGTATAGTAAACCAGGCTCGTATCTTGCAGCAAAATCATATACAACTGGCAAATAGAGCAAACGTAGCACAAATAGGACAACATTGTTCTTTTAAAGTCTATGGGCCGCCACAGTTACGTTGCGGTGTACGTCGTGGGACCTCCCCTTCCCCATAGATACCTACAATGGAAGGGCGAGTCCACACGGCAGGCAAAAATACTGCCGGATTCTGATTAAAAGAATCCACCAGGTATTTTGACATCTTGTACGTGGTTTTTGGGGAAGGTTCTGTCTGGTTTGCGAATTCGCCTGTCCAACTCAACCACTGAAATGTTGATCTTAAAGAGAACCTGTCACAGTTTATGCCCCCCCTTGCTGAGGACAGCACAAGCCAGTGTCAGACCTGCTGTTTCCAGCGCTGTGTCCCTTATTATGTAAGATGCTGTAGTTTTCGTGTATTTAATGCTCAAATCTGCAGTTTTCAGCCAGAAGAGTCATTCAGAGTTTTTTTCAATCCCCGCCCACCTGAGACTAGCCCCGCCCACCTCAACTGATAAACCTATTACTTTGAGTAGGTAGAAACATGTGAATAACTGTCAGTGGGCGGAGCTAGACTTTGGTGGACGGGGCTAACACCTGCTTATGAATAAGATTTGAGGGGTAAAAGCTCTAAAACTGCAGCATCTTACAGAATAAGGGACACAGCGCTGGAAACAGCAGGTCTGACACTAGCTTGTGCTGCCCTTAGCAAGGGGGGCATAACCTATGTGACAGGTTCCCTTTAAGCCCGAAAACTGGGCGGAAGAATGAACATGCTCTACGTTTTTAGTAGCACCAGAGGTGTAAAAAACCGTCCAGCAGAAAATCTGTGCAGTGTGGACCGCTGCACGGATTTTCTATTTAAGTCTATGTAAAAGGTTGACATCGGTTAACAGACGGTTTTCAAATTTTCGGTAATACCGACTGAAAAACCTGCTGTGGGGACAAGCCCTAACTAATAACAGTGTCAACCTAGTGTGAAGAAAGGACCATAAAACACCGATGCTCCGGTGGTCCCTGCAATCTTTGATTGCCGCAGAGATGTCATGTACATTCATGTGACTGCTGTAACCAATCACTGGCCTTCGTGGTGATGCGGCATGACCCAGCCGAAAACCTTAGAAGGAGGAACCTTCCCAATTATAACTGGGTTAGCTGCCCGATATAGTCTCCTGTCCTGGCAGCAGTGCTCTATGCCATGGTTACATGGTGATTTCACTCCAACCTACAACACATACAGGCAGTCCCCGACTTACATCGTTTCAACTTACATCCGTCCCCTAGTTACAAACGGAGACTTATGGGGCGTGCTGACATCACACACTGAGTCATGCCCCATAATAACCAAGTGCCAGCAAGACACAGCAGCACATGAGATAGAGAAATTGAGGGGAAATCTTCTAAACAGGGGCACAAATAGCAAAACAAATGTAAAAACTGTTCCCTGCACTATCCAAAACAGAGAAAAAAACATTTTGCTGGAGTTCAATTTAATAACTAGACCTGTTCCGACTTACATACAAATTCAACTTAAGAACAAACCTACAGTCCCTAACCAGTTTGTAACCCGGGGACTGTCTGTATCTATGGTTGATATCCAAAAACGTGGGAGGACAGCGCTACGACTAAGGGCTGAATATGCCCGAAACGCGTTAGACCTGCACATAGGTGCTTTTTCTTTTTGCTCTTCATATATGCCTCTATTTGGGGTTTTAGCCGATTTGTCAATAAATGGTGATTTTATATCATTTGGATCACTTTTGTGTGCGCTGTCCTCCCCACGTTTTGGATATCACCTATGGACTATGCTGCTGGAGCAGTGGACGTGCGCCTTTAAAAGTGGTACCAGCCTGCACCTTAGGTGAGCTGACTGTCTTTTCTTTTTGTTGTTTGGACTGCCTGTACTATGCTTAATTTAGGCCGGCCATACACATTAGATAAATATAGGAGGATTTTGGAGGTGCTGGTTGAACATGTGTATGGGGCCTTCCAACTTTTTCACAACGGTAAATGTTTGGGGGGTGGGAGGAGCTGGGCAAGTGGATTACAGCTACCCCTCATTTTTGTCCTGGAGAAGCTTACTTCCCTCTCCTGGTTCAGAACACATCCACACTCACCCAAGACCACCCTGCATGTGTCGGGGGGAGACTGGGAAAGACAGTGATCAGCCGAATAACTGCTCAGCTAACACGAGTGACAAGTTTAAATTGAAAAAAAATAAAATAAAACTTCTACTATTGGGAGAATATTGAAAAGTGTTCAGGAACTTTATATGAATACTACTACATAAAATATTGATTTTCTAGTAGATCTTGATATACACAGAAAATGGCAAGACACCTGCAGACTACAAGACAACGACATTAGGATGTAGCAACAGAGGAATAAACAGCAAATTACCCCAAAATAATGGATGCATGGAGAAGGCTCAAATACAAAGCATTATATACAATCTTAGAATCTCAATATATATACACACACATACACACAGTATATATATTCTCCATCACCGCTCGTGGGATGTTGATGTTATATCATTTTCACTGGTGCTCCACCACTGAGGCTTATGTAGAAGTTAGGTGCCATTAACTCCTAACATCACTACTCAAGATGTCAACAACCCACAAGCGGTGAGGTGAATGGAATAGTGCATGACCCATGAGGCCACTGCTTAGCTGCAGCAATAATGTCAGCATTGGCAGGGGACTAATAAGGACAGTGGTTTTTTTAAATGTATATTCTATATATAACTGAAGGCTATTTTTGTGTATTTTGTCTTTCCAAGGGTGTGGAGGAAGGTGTGACAACCCCATTAAAGAGGTTTTCCGACTACTATGATTAGTTTTCAACGTATAGTGGAGTTTAAAGGAAGAATAATTATCAAATCCGTTGCTTTTTTATCTTGCTTTGTTAAGGAGATGAGCTAGATTTTAGCTCTTCTGAGTGCACACAAGTTTCTCTTGGTTATTGATCAACAGCAGCGCTCTGTGCTAAGACTACTGCTTGAATTTTGTTCCCTACAGAAAACTTCAGAACTCTTTAAAGGGGTTGTCTCGCTACAATGATTGGGTTTTAATTAAAAGATCTTTAAAAAAACAAGCAGCTTTGCAATATATGTTCATTACAAATGTCCTACTGATTTTGAGTTATCCCTGGTAGTAGGAGTGCATCAGCTCCTCAAATCATTATAGCTACCGACCTGTTGATTTTTCTCTCACTGGCTGCCAGTGCTGGTGAGGTCAGCAGCTTCTCAATGCAGGTCGGAGCAGGTTGTGTGTCTGTGCAGCTGTGCTGCCTGGATTAACCCTGTGTTAGCCTGTTACCTCCTGCTCTACACAGATAGAGGAGAGCAGAGGTGAGGCTGATCTGTGGTCAATACGATGTGACAGCAGTGAAGTGTGTTAGTATAATCATGCTGTGTCTGTGGAGCTTTGACTATACTAATAGAACAGATATGGGGGGCATGTGAACGGTTCATATCCCTCCCTGCTCTGCTGTATTAGTGACACATCCTGATTATAGTACACACTTTACAGCTGCCCTGTGTCTGTTCTGATGGGAGGACTGCACAGAACAGGGTTTGTTGTTGCTTGAGATGTCTGTGGAGATTTGTAGGAACACTTGCATCCCCCTCCAAAGCTCCACAGACTTCTCTGCACAGTGCAGCTGATTCAGCAGTAAGCAGCAGATCTAGGCAGGCACACACAGGGTTAACTCTGGCAGCAAACCCCCTCACCCTCCCCCTGCTGTATAGAAGTTACTGCAGTCGGAGGAGGAGAGCTGTCTGTGTGCTGTCTGCTACTCTGGATTTCCATGATCTAGGACGGACAGAAGGTTTTTTTACTTCTTTCACCACTTAGTTAGGGGATGGGGTACAAACTTTCAGCAGGAGGCAAGGCATAAACCATTAGTGGAAATGAACACGATCCCAAATGCAAGTCTGAATGACAAAAATCGGGACGAGCACCAGGGTGATACTGGGGCAGGGAGAGTGAAAGGGGGGGGGGGAAGAGGCAGACAAGAACACCCCCTGAATCAAAAATCTTATGGTGCCAACACACACATTGGCTGAAAAACCTATATGAGACACCCCTTTAAAAGCCAAGTACTTCTTTCCATAACATCAGTGGTCACATGTCTAGGACCTGGATTAGGGGCTAGCAGGGGACACTTAAAATGGGAAAGGCAAAATTTTCTGGAAAATAAAGTGAATACAAAACGGTGGGAACCCCAAATGAGACCTTCACTCCATAGACTTCTATACTCCACTCATTCGTTCTGCCCCCAAAAAACCCGCAATGTACAACCCAAATGCAGTGTGAATGGGGACAAGGTTAGTACCACTTTTTCTTCATTAGGTTACTGCATTCTGAGTCACTCCTAAAATAATAAGCAGCAGAACTGAGAATTCAGCGATGGAGTGATAAAGAAAACTCGATAGAAGCAGCAGTGTCTGGGCCTCTCCTCCAGCTCCCTTAACTCCCCTCCCCATAGACATCTATGGGCAGCAGCTGTCAACCGATATACATCACATAACAACTACTTCAAAGCCCACATTTAAATTAAAAAATCTTAAAATAGGACAAAGAGCAATGGAGAAACCTGATAAGTGAAGAAGCAATTTTTTGTAACATATATAATATTCTCAACCTCCCATTGAGCTACTGATGGAGGGGAGGGGGGAGAAACATCCCCCTTATAGAAAGAAACAAACAATTTGCTTGTGTGACTTCCAATATGAAAATAAGTAAACTTTAAAAAAAGCTTTTAGTTTATAGGGAATAAAAAAATAAGGGTTTTCCAGGGGGATTCCTTATTCGCCACAGACGTTTCCCTTTTCAAGGCTACAGGAAGCCCAAAAACCAAAGGGGGGGGATTAACGAAATAAACCCGGGGGATTTTTTTTATCCTTTTTTTTATACTTTAATTTATAGTTGATAATTCAAAAGGTCAAAAAAGCGTTCCCTTTAAAAAAAACGGCTCCTTGTAAAACACTGGTTTTTTTCCCACCAAAATTTTGGGGATTTCCCAAAAAAATGTGGCCCCAATGTATTCCGTTTTAATGGGGGGGGGGAAAGAAAACCCGCAAAACTTTGGCAATTAAAAATATTCAACCAACCTTTTTAAAAAAATAAAAAAATTTTTTTATTTGTTAAAATTTTATTTTTTAATTTTTTTTAAAAATTAAAAGGATCGGGGGATGCAAAACCAGATTATATTTATTTTCCTTTAAAAGTTTTTAAGCTTTTTTTGCCCTTTTGCTAAAATTTTTACCCCACCAAAAAAAAACCCCCACCCCCCATTTAATTTTAAAAACCCCCCCCCCAGTCCCCCCGTCTGAACCCTCATTGGGGGCCCCAAAGGGGACCCTTTTACCTGGTCCCCCCCCCAACCCCCCGTCCCTGGGTTTTTATCCCATTTGGGGGCAAACCATTTATAACGGTTTTTTTTTTTTAAAGGAAAAGGAATTTTTTTCCCTATAGGCAGTTTTAAACCTTAAAAAAAACGTAAAATTTTTCAAAAGGCCCTGGAAACTAAAAAGGCCAACGCATTCCCGGGGGAAAAACGCTTTTTCCCAACTTCAGGGGGCCCCCAAATTGTTTAAGTTTTTTTCCCCAAAATTTTAAAAAACCCGGGAAAAGTTCCAAACTAAAAAAAACTGGCGACAAATTTCCAACCAAAACGGATTTTTCCCCTCATTTCCCCAGGGGGTTAAGCTGGAACAACCTAGGTGATGACTAAAAAAAATATTTTATAAAATTTAAAATTTTTAAAAATTTTTTATTATTTTTTTTTAAAAAAAATTTTAAAAACAAATTTAAAAAAAAAAATTAAAACCCCCAACAAATACCAAAAATACAATTTTCCCCCCCCCAACACCAAAAACAAAACCCAAAAACCCACAAAAAACTCACACACCCTCCAATCCAAAAAATAAATACCCAAACCCAACCCAAAAAAACAAACCCAAAAAAACCCCAAAAAAAACACCCAAAAAAAATCCAAACAAACCAAAAAACCCCCAAAAAAAAAACCCCCCCCCCACCCAAAACCACAACCTTAAAACACCAACAAACCAATTAAAAAAAATTACAACAAAAAACTCACAAAACAATAAAAACCCTAAAAACAAAAAACCCAAACCACACAATACAAAAAATCCAAAACAACAAAAAATTTCCCAAACACCAAAAACAAATCACAATCCCCAAAACTTTTCCCCCCTAACCCCTCCATAAAACCAAAAATAAAAAACAACAAATCAAACCAATAACTAAAATACCCCCTCCATAAACAAAAAAAAAAACCCCCAAAAAAAATAAAAACCCCCAAAAACCACAAAAAAAACCATCAATCCCAACAAATAAATCAACCAAAAAAAATTTTTAAAAAACAAAACAAAAACTCACACTTTCCCCCCCCCGGGCGGATTCGCCGACGGGAGAAGACGGAATCCATAGTTCTCTAGAGACTGTGGATTACCGTAGTTACGGGGACGGATTGGAGCCTACTGAAGCGCAAATAACAGCACCAGTACGGCCCCAAATACGCGACCAAATAAGCCGTGTGAACGAGGCCTTAGGGAGCGTTCACATAGCAAGGGACAAAATCTGCTCGGTTTTGACCTCAGCAGAACTGTCCATCCTGACCAATTTTTGGTCATTTTTCAGCAGTTTTTGTTTTTTTTGGTCATGGATTTTGTCCAGGTTTTTGAGCAGTTTTTGGACTTTTTTTCAAGTAGAAAAGTGTACTGAGTGCAAATACAGGTTTTTTTTCCCCCAAACACCAAAAACCATTCAAAAACTGCACAAAAAACGTTCACCCACTTTCTGCTCGATTCCTATTGACTTGAATGTTAAATTTCCTGTCTGGAAACCGAGCAGAAGATAAACATGTTCTAAGTTTTTCTGACCGCTGGTGAAGTGAAAAACCACCCAGCAGAAAATCTATGCAGCAGAACTGAACGGATTTTCTATTACAGTCTATTCACAAACCGTCTGAAAACCCGACCAATAAACCATGATGTGGGGACAAGACCTTACTGATCACAGAGAATATGTGCTCTCACATTGATACATTTTGGAGAGGGTCTTTTTTGTATTGAAGCAGTAAGATTAAGGCTAAATCCCCACATCATTGGACAAAAAATGGCCGAAAGACAACCATTTTTTTTCCCAATGCACGACCACAGTTTGTCACATTCTGCGTAAAAACTGTGGTCGGTTCTCTTTTATTGCAGTCTGCCCATAAAACTGAGTGTATGGGAAGACAACAAAACTCAAAGCACCCGTATATTATACTTGTTGTATAATACACCGGTGCCAGAATACGAGAAGAGAAAAAAAACGACCTGTGTAGCCTACAGGTAATTTATTCTATTTAAGTCTATGGGCTGACGGAACTATCGTATTTTCAGCGGTTTTAGAATCTTAAAACCATCGAAAATACGATATTTGTTGTACAATGGAGACATAGCCTAATAGTCGCACAGTAAGGCCATGTTCACACGGCTTATTCTGGGACGTATTTCAACCCGTAATTCACGCTGTACCGCGCGAATTACAGGCTGAAATACGGCCCAGTCATTACGGTAACCACAATTCTCAGAGCACTATGGATTACCCTCTCCTCTCCCTGCTTGCACAACACGGTGAGCGGGGAGATAAGTGACATGTCATTTATTCACGGCGTATACGCGCTGAGAATAATGAATGTCTATGGGGCCGGCGGGCTGCCGCCCCCACTCCCGAGCACACGACGTAATTGCGGGCGAAATGCGTCCCACAATTAAGCTGTGTGAACATAGCCTAAGGGTGTTTTCACACTGTGCGTTTTTGATGCGTTTTTCAATGCTTTTTTTGTGCAGGAAGGGACAGCAATTAGTGCTGTACATTACTGCACAGCAATCGCAGCAAAAAACGCGGTAAAAACCGCGATTTTTGTGCAGCAATGTACAGCATTAATTGCTGTACCTTCCTGCACAAAAAAAGCAGTGAAAAACGCACCGTGTGAAAGCACCCCAAGTCGAAACCCAACACCCACCTGCACTTGATCAAAACTATTTGTCAACTTTGTAACACAAATATTTACCGCATCTGCATCACAGAAATTTCTCTCCACAGTTCTGAAGACTACGGCAGCACACAGACATGCAGTTATGGGCATAAGTGTCACGTACACACACATGCTGAACTCTTATTTTTCAAAGATTTTACGCAGATCACATTTATAAAAGACAAAAGAAATGCAAGGTTAAATTATTAAGAAAAAAAAAAAAAAAAAAAAAGAAAAGTTGTACATAGGCGTCCATGAAAGTAAAGTTCTGGGCGACATTCTCCAGAGGTGTCTACTTTCAGATAAATTATGTGTAAGGCACAGACTTCAGGTTTTACATGCATTTGTCACAAATGTTAAAAATTGTCCAGGCAGCAAAAGGATTATTAGAAGATAAAAAAAAAAAAACAACCCAAAAAACAGTTGGTTGGGGCAACCTTCACACGTTGGGCCACATGTATGAAAACTGTCTAGGTCTCAATTTCACTTTGTTGCCCATAGCAACCAGAGTTCCCCTTTAATTTTTCCAGAACACTATATGAAATGAAAGGGGAGCTCTGATTGGCTTCTATGGCAACAAAGTGAAATTTAGACCTAGACAGTTTTCATACATGTGGCCCTATGTCTATACAAGTTTACACTTCTTGCACTACAAAGGGTGCAGCAATGAAAAGCCTATATTTTCCCCTGTCGTAGTAACATCCATACGCCAGCCACAGACTTTTACTCTTGGTGCTCCTCTATATGCATCCCGCTTTCAATGCTATAAAAAAAAATAAAAAAAAATAATAATTTACTATCTATTCTATAAAATAAAATACAGGCAGTCCCTGGGTTATGAACAGAATAGGGATTGTAGGTTTGTTCTTAAAGGGGTTGTCTCACTACATTGATTCCTCTTACCTCAGTCCTGTTTTCTTGGTTTCATTTTGAATTCAGGCGTGTTTTTACTGGCTTCCACTAGGCTGCAGTAGAAGCCAGGTCCTGTAGCATATAGCGACCAGTTCTGGCAGCCTATCAGATCGACAAACAGGTTCTGTAGCTATAGTGACCTGATGAGCTATGCAGAGCCCATACAAGAGGGGATCTCCTCGAATAGGTATGACCCAGTTAATGGACACATATTGCAAAGTGACTTGTGTTTTTAGCAAGATCTAAAATAAAAAGCAATCTTGTATAGACATCCCTTTAAGTTGAATTTGTATGCCAAAGGTCAGAACAGGTATATTTATTAAATTTAACTCCAGCACAACAGGTTATTTTTAGTTATGGATAGTGCAGGGGAGTGTTTTTACATTTGTTTTGCTGTTTAGTGGCCCCATCATTAAGAAAATTTTACCATCATTTCACCTCATGTGCTGCTGTGGCATGCTGAAACTTGTAGTTCCATAGCAGATGCAGTTGTGGAACTACAAGTGCCAGCATGCTCCATAAGTCTCCGTTTGTAACTAGGGGACAGATAATCCGACCGGTATTTTGTCATTACCGTGTGAACGCACCCGTAATAGTGCCATCAGTTGAATCTGTAGTCAAAGCTGCCTGAAGTAGGAGCACAGAGATCAACAATATATAAGTCCCGATAGCTTTGGCTCCCACAGAGGGCTGTAAGTTGTGCACCCTTTGTCCATACAGTTAATCTATGGAAGCCTGTGGACTGGAATGTGAGTTATGCCATTTTATATTCAGAATTTTTAATACACACAAAATTGTTTTATATGTATACAATAGCAAATCATCCAATGAAAAGTGGACAACCCCTTCAATCCCTGCTTGGACTCCATGGTGGAGTGAGAAGGTTACTGTAAAGCATCTAGCACAAAATGGTGCAGTGGGGCCCCTTCCTTTCCCAAAACAGTGCACAAGGGGGTGTTCCCTTTACTAATGACTCTGTCCTGCACAGAGCAGTAATCGGATTTCTCCAGAGTCGCACATGCACGGCCCGCTCACCTCTCCATAGTCGGGTCTTGCAGGTAATAAACAAGAAATGGGTGAAGAACGGTTTGCTTTTCCTGCAGAAAGACTTGCCCAGCCTAAATTAAACACCAGGGTTTTAATTTGTAAAGCTTGGGGGAATTGGACTAGAGGACCTAAAGCTCACTACCCCCCTCCCACCGCCCAAGGACAACTTGGGTGCACTGTGTATGGTCAGGGCTGCCTCCCGACCTCTCCCATCCCACAGCAGGAAATAAACCATCGCCTCAAAGGCATCTCTGTGTGAGCAATCTCCGGCTCACGTTTCAAAACACATCCAGTCACACTTCCACTACATTTGCTGCAAAGTGCAGGGTTTACAAAAAAAAAAAAAAAAAAACCCTTAAAACGTCTGCCGTTTAAAACCCAAGCCCCGCTTGTTAGTTATTACTTCGACAAAAAATATCAGAGTCAAACGACACATTCCCATTAAAGGTGTCAGCATCAAACAAGCGGGCTCCGGGCCTCGCTAGCCGAGCGTGCCGGCAGGTATCTCTTCTGATACCACATCTAAGCTGTGACAAGTGGGTGGCGCGCTCTCATCTGTACAAAAGTGGTTCATGTCAAATATTAAGAAATATGGGGGACACACACACTAATCCACCAGGGGTGAGAGGTAGCTCCAACCGGGCCCCGCAGCCTGAGGGGACCCAAAATACACCAGCATTATGAATGCCACATTGTAGCTGAAAGCCCCTATTTTACTTTTTGCATTGGGGCCCAGGAACCTCAAGTAACTCCTCTTCATCCTACACAGGATCTCTTCAAAATACACTTAAAACCAAAACCAAGGTTCGGGGTACCTTTATTAGCTGTATTTGCACACTTAAACCTTTTCACTTACGTGTCCAGTTCCAAACCACAGGGCCCCAATTTCCCGACCCCCCCGGGAAAAAGACTTGAACCAAACTGAATAAATGCGGTCCAGCAAACGCAGAAAACTAGGATTCTTTTTTTTCTCTTAGGTACAGGGGTAAAAAACAGAAATAAACTGTGCAAAAAAGCAAAACGGTTTCAGGTGGGGCCCATTTTTCAGGGTTTCCCACAGTTTAAAAAACGCGGGTTGGGCATTTAGCTACAGTTTTCATTTAGAGAATAATAAAGTAGTCCTAGTTTCTCCATGTTTGCTGGACCACATTTATTCAGGGGGGGTTAAATTCTCTTAAAAATAGTTTTAAAACAGGAAAAATGTGGGTTTTTTATGTCGGGGGGAGGGGCGGGGGGGGGGTCTTTGGGGAAAAAAAAGGAAATGAAGGGGGGGGTTCTTTTAAAAAATTTAAGGGGTTAAAATTGGTGAAAAAATTTGAGGAAAAACAAAGGGAACCCTCGGGCCAGGAAAGGAGCCCCTTTTGGGAATTTTTTATTAAAAGGGTTTTTTTTTCCAAAAACAAAACCAGGGAAAAAAATTTTAACCACTTCAAAAAAGGGGGGTTTTTAAAGGGTCATTACAAACAAACCAAGGTATTTTCCCCTTTTTTTGGGCCTAAAATTTTTTAAGGCCCACTTTAATTTTTTGTGGGGCCCTTTAATTTCCCCTGGTTTTTCCGGGAAAATCCTTTGGCCCCCTTTTTCTATTTCCCCAAGGAGTTTTAGGGATTTTTTGATGAGGATTTTTTTGAGGTTTTTGACATTTGTGGACGGGGTTTTGGGGAAGCTCACCATGATTTTTTTGGCATTTCTTATGGGGGAAAACTGTTTCAAAAAACTAAAAGTCCCTTATTTTTCGCGCTGTAAAATGAGCAAACCCGTGCGAAAAAAACCCATGTCGTAAAAATTTCTAGGGTGGGTTTTTTTAACATGGGAAATAAATTTTAAAATGAATTTGGGGGGGGTTTTAAAGCCGTTTTGGACGCTGTTTTGGGCACATTTACAGCGATAAAACCCCGTCCCCAAAAAAAGGGCCGGGTAAAACCCACCCTTAATTTCAAAGTGTAAATTTTTACACTTAAAAACTGCAAGTTAAAATTTCCCCAAAATAGGCCCCCAAACAAATACGCATTTGTGAATTTACGCCGCATTTTTTTCATTCCCAATCGTTGGAGCGGAAATTTGGGTTTAAACCCTTTTTTTTGGCGCATTTTTGGGGAGCACGAAATTTTCCCCAAAAAATGCGAAAAATTTACCCGTGTGAACATACCCTAAAAAATCCAAAAAAATTTTTAAAGTGTCATTTTTTAAAGTGTTCACCCCATTTTTCTTTGTCCCAGAAAGAATGGGTTTTGGATTTTCAGCAGATTTTTTGGGGGTAGCAGACTACGGTTCCCATCACTGAATGCGGATATTTATTTATGGCTGTTCTCCTCCGCTGCTTTCCGTGGGGGGGGGTCTTCACCCCCCGTGCAGTTTTATTTTGTCAAACAGCTTTTTCCCTTTGGGTCGGGTTTTTTTAAAAGTTTTCGGTTTTGTAAGCCTTCGGGAAAACCCGGCTGTAAAACCCTTTAAAATTGGTCCTTAATTGGAAAATCCATTCGGGCATCCCCACTCCCACGGATTTCCAGGGACGGATTTTCACCCCCGGGCCCGGGCCCGAAAAATTTTAAAAAAAATTAAAATGTTAATTTTTCCCAACCCCTTCTTTTGGGGGAACATGAACATGCGGGGGGGAGGGGGGGGTTTTTTCCCGGGAAAACCCAAACGGAGCGGGAAATTTCCCGCCCGGTTTTTTGTTGTCCCGTGTAAAACGGCCCCTAACTGGTGAGCCGCTCACTATCGTTCCTAGTTATATCCAGGTTCAGTTGCCCACAGGGGAGAAGAGAAACTCCAGTGGGCCCCTGGGTAAGGTGGGCCCCGGGGCCTTTGGGGCTGCTTTTCGGGAAGGGGGACAGAACACAAAGGGTAGAGCAGATTTCAGGGGCAGCCTTTGTACAGGAAACCTTAGGGGGGCCCCCCCCAAAGAACCAACTCCACTGGTGGGCCCCTGGCTCTCCAGTCAGACACTGGTTACATCTCCTACAGTTTCATAAACGCATAGCTACCCCTACTATAACTCCTAGTGCTTAATAGGACCGTATGGCTGAACTACAGGTCGTATCCCAACAAGCTATAAACACCACATTCGGAGCCAGTAATTAGTGAGCGATTAGGTGGAAAAATACTTAAAATATTAGTATATAATGAAGATTTTGACTTTGTATCGCAAACTTTCAATAAGAATCACGATTTGTTAAAAAAGAAAAAACCTTTAAAAAGGGGGGTTTTCCCACAATCTCATTTCTTACCCCCTGATCCAGTTCTTCAGCTCTGTGCTAAAAAAGGGGCGTTTGTGTGATTTGTTTAAATTTGCAACATTTTAAACCCAGCAGGATGACACCACCAGGCCTTTCCTCTCTTAGCCAAAAAAAAGGGCCCGGGTTTATGCGTAGAATTTTAAATTTGTACGTGTGTCAGGGGTTTAAAAATTTCTGCCTACGGCAAAAGGGGTCCAGGTTAAAACCCCTGCAGGAGCCAAAAAACCTGTGGTTTTTATTTCTTTTATTAATGCACAAACCTGATTGGGGGTTTTTTTTTTTTTAAATTTATTTCACTGTTTGACAAATTTTCTAAAGAGGACGGGGGGGAGAATGACACATTTGGGGTTTAAAACACTCGTAGCTCCCTAAAGGGGAAAGGTGATGCTGAGCATTTTGCGCCCAGGAATGAGGAGTCTCACCCCTGGTCGTATCCTTGGAGACGAGCTGTAAACAATAGATACTAAGGGAGAAACAAAAGGAAAAAAAAGGGCCAAAATTTTTTAAAAAATTTGATGAAGGGGAAAAATGTTTATTATTTAATTTAAAAAATTTCCCCAACGTCAATTTTACTTGGTGGAAAAACCCCTTTTAAAGGGCCCCCTTTTAAAAATATGGGTTTTTGAACAAACCATTTTCCCCTGCACGGGGAAAAAGGAAAAACTGTCTAATACGGGCAATCCCACAAAAAAAGGCCAAATCAACCCATGAGATCTCCAATACAAAAAGCCAGATCGGGGCTAGGAGAACATTTAAAACTGCGAAAAATTAAGTTTTAAGTTTTCTTTAAAGGAGGGGGGATTTAAAGGGTTTGGTTTCCAGTGAAGTTAAAAAACCAAATAGGGGTAAAATTTTTGATTTTCCCATTTAAGAACAAAACATGTCCCTTTTCCAAAAAAAGGGGATTTACGTGTTAGGGGAAAATTGTGTGCCGCCCCGGTCCACCTAAAGGCGGGAAAGGCCCAAAAAAGGTTCCCCAAAGCCTGGAATAACAGGAAGAAAAAAAACATGGGGTAAAATCTGACTGCGCTTTTTCAGATTGTATAAATAAATGGGCAGTGCAGCTTACATGACTACATCATTACACAGATTGTCAGCTGAAGGGGTTTGTTGTAGCAGTATTACCAACAGGTCTTAACTTATCTGGCACAGGGTTTTTAAAAACCATCAATTGCGGGAGGGGGTTGTGAATGACTAAAACGACGCATTTAATTGCACAAAAACCAATTTAACCGTGTGGTGGCACCGAAACATATTTCAATACCCATTTTAAAAAGTCCCATAATTTAGATTTTGCTCTTATCCAGCACTGCCAAACCCCCAATTATGTAATGGTATACAGCCACTGGGTACTGATCCAATCTAATCGATACGAATAAAACAGGAGAAAAATGGAGTCACAGAAGACCATTAAAGGGGTTTTGCCAGGAAGTGACTTCCTTTTCCCGTTATTTTGCTTGGAGATTTAAAAAAAATTTAGCGGGGTCATGAACTGCTGCAGGGGGGGGAGAGAAGGGGGGGCCCCAAACGAGCGAGGGAAAACAAGGGAGGTCTGGGAATTTTATAAAATATTTACATTCAATTTGTGGATTCTCTTTCAGCAGAAAGGGCCCCATTTTCCTTTAAAACTTCTCCCCGCCCCCCTTTCAAGGGTCCTTCATGTTCCCCTGTCATCAGAATTTCGAAAATTTCAAAAAACGAAAACCCCGGGCCAGGGGGGGGCCCGTCCCGGTCGGGTTAATGTAAACTTTTAAGTAACTAAGGGTATGTAAAGGGAAACTGTTGCTTCACAGGCTTCACTTTTTGGGAATCCATATATTTGGATGTGTTTTAAAAAAAACATTTTGGAGGCTCCCAAGGGCAACATTACATCGTTTGGGAAAAAACCCCTTTAAACTAGTCTAATTTTCTATTCACAACAAAAAGTGAACACTAAAACCCAAACTTTTTGGGGTAGAAGTTAAAGTGCTCCTAAAATGATTGTCATCCCCATTATACGGGTCAATTAAAAAAAAAAAATAAAAAAAAAATCCCTTTTTCAAGAAAAAAGTCCTGCAAATCGGCCCGTCTTTGTTGCCATGCAAAACCCTTCATCTTTTTTATTTATACAAAGGGCATATTAAAAATGGCCTCTGGGGTTGTTATGGGCAAAAAAAGAAAAGTCTTCCTGTTAGACAGTTTTCGTTCTTTAAAGGGCCCCCTGAGGGTTTTTGGGGGCGGGGGGTTTTTCTTTTGGAGGATGTGCCCTTGGGGGACACCTTTACCGGTTTTGCGCTTAGTGAATCAAGTGCAAGTAGAGTTTAAATTCTGGCATGGATGTGGCAGGGAAAACTGCCCTTTTCCAGCTATCTTTCCAAAAAGGGTCGAATGTTTTGAAGTCCATGTTTTCTATGACCCATTAATGATCATAAAGGGTCAAGAAAAAAAAAAAAAAAAAAAAAAAAGTGTACATCAAAGAAGGGCTAAATCAATCAATGGGGATGACTTTCCTGAAAATTGGGCCTTTAAACCAAGTCAAGACCTTTAACACTTTTAAAAGGGAAGTTCACCGGTGTTTTTGGTTACCGATTTGGGATCCCTTTTTGGATCTGAAATCGCATCCAAAAAATGTAGCGTTTTATCGGGGCCAAAAACAAAGCTGCTTTTTTTGATTTCGCAGGGGTTTACCCCTTTTAGTTTTAAATTGGGCTTCCCGCTGGGGTTTTTTCGGTCCCGAATGGACTTGGCCCAAAAATTGGGGGAAAGGATCCAAAAGACAAAATGTGTAAAATGCTAAATTTTTTGGTTTCGTGTTTGTTAGGGTCCGCAGGACAGGGCCCAAACAAAGCATTAAAGCGGTTTGGGTTTTCCCCAGCCCAAAAACCCATGTGGGAAAATTTCCCCCAAGGGTACATTCAAAACGCCCCTTTTTTGTTTCGGTTTTAAGGGTTGGCTCCGCAAAAATGCCCTTTATTAGCGCTGGTTTTACGAGTGCGGGGTGGCCCGTGCATACTTTCAAAGCAAAGGAAATCTCCGCTTCAGTATAAACCCCTTTCTTGGTTTAGAATTTTAAGCGCTGAAAGTAGTGGGGGCCCCGGGCAATTTTTTTTTACAGGCATACAATTTGAGTTGAGTAGAAAAACGGAAAAACACCATCATTTTGGGAACACAGATTTTTATTTGGAATGTTTATTTAACCCTTTTTTTGCGGGGCATATTTGGGGCAATAACATGGGTGAAGTACGCCCCACAAAAAAGCCGTGTGAACTTCCCTTAAAAAAAAGAAAGTATACTTAAAAACCAAACTATTTACTCTTTAATCCCTGCTGGATAGTAATACCTATTTACGGCCCTAACTAAAAAGTCTTTCCCATCTTTTTTTCAAAATTCCCCGGGGGCTGCCAAAACAAAATACACCCGGGCATTCAAAGAAAACCTACCAACACCCCCAACAGGTCCCGTTCGCCCCAAAAGTTTTAAAAAATCCGGGACTTAATCCCTAGCCAAAAATCTATTAACAGAACAGAACCCCTTTGGCTGGGTTCACACGGTTTAACTTTTTGGGGGCGTAATTTTGCCCGCAATTTGGGGGGGGGGACGGGGTTTGGGGGGGGGGGCGGCCCCCGGCCCCGGGCCCCCGACTTGCATTACCAAACGCGGATACGCCCTGGTTAAATTCCCAAAGTCACTTATTTTTCCCCCCCCCCGGGCGGATTCGTTTGGGAGGGGAGGAGACGTAATCCATAGTTCTCCCATGAGAACTGTGGATTACGAGTTAAAATTGGGAAAGTTTTCGCCCGTAATTTGGGGCATCCGGCTTTAAACCATGTGATTTAGCAGTTTTGAAAAAAGCCTTAGGTTGGGTTTCACAGGAGCGGGTTTTAGCATTTTTTGTGCAGGAAGGCACAGAAATTAATACTGTACATTACTGCTCCAAAAAAAAAAAAAAAAAAAAACCCGCACCCTTAGGTACTCGAACAGCTGACACTAATAAGGAACCATAGAACATTTACCCTTGCCACCAATCAGGTGTGGTGCTCCAGCTGCTAGATTTCCACATTTCCAATCTATCCATATCGACAGCATGCAGCAGGGGAGGAGGAGGTAGGGCCCATGGGCCATTTACATGCTGCAACATCATTTGGTCCTGCCCTGTGTTCCCATGCCTTTTAAATCGCAAGAGTGCAAGGAGCTCTGGGCCCCCGCGCATGCGCAGTAGCAATTTTCTTTCAAGTTGGCCCTTTTTCCGATCGATATTGCATGGTGGTTCCAAAGATTGTTTGTTGGCTTGGGGACATTGAGCGCATCAGTAAGGGTTGTGCACTTGGGTGGCCCGGGGGTCCAAAGGGTTTTGGGGAAACCCAAAAGGAATCTAAAAATGTGCAGTTGATTTCTTGCTTTCATGTAAAAAAAAGATCGGCGTTCAGAGGGTAATCGTGATGATATTTACTTGTTTCTTCCCGTGGCCTTTTGGAAACCCTTCAAAGTATTGTCTGTCAGTTCTTTTTCCGAAAAAAAAAAGCAGCGGAGCCCTATTTAAAACTATAGGGTGCGATCCTGCTGCAGCCAAAACACGTGCCTGTGTGTTGGATGCGTTTTACGCAGCGCTTTTGAATGTGTTTTTCAGATCCAACACGCCATGTGAACACACCCTAAGGGTATGTTAACACGATGTACTGCGGCACGTATTGTACGCGCCCTGCCGGCCCCATTGACATGCATTACTCGCGGCGCGTATTCCCAGCAACTAATCGACATGTCACTTATCTCTAAGAGAACTATGCATTACTGTAATTTCGGTGCGCATCTCGCCCATATTAGAGAGCTAATGTGACGCAAAATGCCTACCAAAACTACCTTGTGCGATTATACCCTAAAGCTATGTTCACACGGGTTAACTGCGGGACGTAATTACGCCCCGCAGTTGCGCCGTGTGGCCGGGGGCGGGGGGCCAACACTTCGCTGGCCCATAGACTATCACTGCTAGCGGCGCGTATATGCCGCTAGAAAGTGACATGTCAATTATCTCCCCCCGTGGCGGATTCGCCGAGCAGGGAGAGGAGACGTAATCCATAGTTGTCTATGAGAACTGTGGATTACCGTAATGAATGGGCCGCTTTCAACCCGTAATTTGTGCACTCCGGCGTGTAATTACGGACCGAAATACGGCCCATTTTAAGCCGTGTGAACACGGCCTAACAGTTCTAACCCATGCTATTTTTGTCTCATCGTTACTGCATGATTTGCTGGGGGATGGGGGAAGAGAGCATAGACCTCATAAAAAAAACATTAGAAATATCCAAACTGTCCTTGGCAATAAAAAGGTTCCCCCACCACTGGTGCACAGCAAGATCATGGTTTTCAAAACCGCGCATCCCCTTTACTTTGTTACTGGTTTCCTATAGAGCATTTTCTGAGAGACCACGTCCTCCTGTGGGATTCTGCTTGCAGTTCCGGCATAATCACAGGACGACAGATCATAAAGGGGAAAACATGCGTGACCCTTTGTTTTATGACACTTGCTGCAGCAAGATGTGACACAATGGAAAAGAACAGTTGTATCTGTTTAGCAACGGGTCACTGAAGGAAGGGGACAAGGAGGAGACAGCTGGGGCACTAGACGCCGGCAATTTACAGGTGGCAAATTGAGCAACAACTGCATTATAAAAACAGTCTGACATGTGAACAAATGTCTATGAGCAATACAATGAGGCAGGAAAATACAAGGTCAGCCAGCTGCCAGGACCTACCCCCGAACAAATGCTTCATCCAACTACTGATACAATAGTGCACATACAGGGTACTTGGTTTAGGGAACATAAAGAGGTTTTGCCACAAAGTAAAATTGACGCGGGAAGTTTGTAAATTAAATAAACATTTTCACCAATTATTAAGATGATTATTATTAAAAATTCTGCACCGTTTAGTGATCCATTGATTACAGCTCATCTCCAGGGGATACGACCAGGGCTGAGAGCTCCTCACTCCTGGTCGCACATGCTCAGACATCACCTCTCCTCTCAAGCAGGTACTGAGTGTTCAAACCCCAGGTGCTGTCATTCTACTCCTGTCCTCAGTACTCCTTAGTAATTAGTCAAACCGTGCAAATAAAATTTTTAAAAAAAGAAACCTCAAATCAGGTCTGTGCATTGATAAAGAGAAAAAAAATCCACAGGTTTGGTTCCTGCAGGGATTTGAACAGAGGACCCTTGTGCCTGGAGGGAAAAGTTTTACCTCTGAGCTACATTGTAGCTACTCACAGCTCTGTACATAAACCGACCTCTCTCTGACTAGAGAGAGGAAAGGCATGGTGATGTCATCCTGCTGGGTCACATGATCTGCAATTCTAACAAATCACACGCCCCCTTCTGAGCACAGAGCCGAATGCAAGAGGTATGAGAGGAGATCGTGGCAAAACCCCTTTAATACAAGGGCTTCACAGATTAAAAGGTCTTCAAGCCATAGGCACAGGCACCTTCTAGTGTCACTCATGTCAGTCACAGATGATTTTGGTAGCAAGGACAACTAAGGATTTTTTCCAGTTTTTCTTGATTACAGATTAATAATGTAGGAAAATCTATGATGGCATAGTTATTTTTATTTTTTATTTTTTTGCTCCATTTACCAACACCTATTTTCTGCATTAACATTCGCCCGTTTAGAACTGTTCTAATGAAAGGAGAAGGTGGGAAAAATGTGCAGTAAAGACATATGCCTAACAAACTGTGACCGTATTCAGCAGAACTTGTCCTCCTCCGACATCGCACCTGCGAGCGCGCTTCTTTTGTAGTCTGGATACAACAAAGGGACGGCGCTCTATGGCAGGTGTAAACCGACACGGCCAGCTTCTGAATGAGGATAGATGATATTGTCACCAGGGATGGAGATTAGAAGAACAGCAAGAGCCCTGCATTCATCTCCCAGGCATTGACTACAGTGCACACAAAAGCAGAGAGCCTGGCTGGTAATAAGCTCACTGCTAGAGACCATGAAGTTTCATTTCACGTTCATAAACTTTAACTCCTATCTTTTCACTTTAAGACTGTCGCCACTGCACCGAAAAATGGTGGTTTTTTCAGCATTTTTCGGGTTTGTTTTTTTTTTTTTTTTTTTATAATGCTGTGCAGGTCTTCAAAAAACGCACCAAAAAAGGGACAATTTTTCAGCTGCTTTTGACAGGCAGTGAACAAAAAGCTCAGTTTTATGAACTTTTTTTAGCATTTGGTTTTCTGGTGCCCACTGCAGTGCATAGCCTCAAGGTTAAGACGAAGTAACAAGAATAATACTGTATACACCACATTAAATAGAAGTGAAACATGGCATGAAAACCGGCACAGAATCATATACACAGTGCGCATGGATACAAACAGGGAGATCGAATAGCACGCAAGATAATAGAGAAGATCATGAGAAGGGACATTAGTAAAGTGCCAACATTACAGGTTACCCACAACTTCCAGTGCACGGGTCACCCCTAAGTGTCGTTTAGGGATAAGAAGTCAAGCAAGTAGGTTTGCTTTTATATACACAACAACCAATGAGAATAAAGGACACATGCACCTGTATTATCTATAGCTGATCAGAGAGGCAGATTGCATGCACACATGCGAGACGTCATGCATATTTCTTGCACACGATAGGTCTCTCTGATACCAAAGTTAAAGGGGTTGTCTCACTACATTGATTCATCTCACCTCAGTCCTGTTTTCTTGATTTCATTTTGAATTCAGGGGCGTGTTTACTGGCTTCCACTAGGCTGCAGTAGAAGCCAGGTCTGTAGCTATAGCAACCAGTGCTGGCAGCTTATCATGGGAGATTAAACAGGTCTGTAGCTATAGTGACCTCAGGAGCTGATGCAACCCATACAAGAGGGGATATCTCAGAATAGGTAGGACACCGTTAATGGACACATATTACAAAGTGACTTGTTATTGCAAGATCTTTAATGTAAAAAGCAATCCTTGTAGTGAGACAACCCCTTTAAATATATACAAGTCACACACACACACACACACACACACATTATACACACTAGCATTTTGAATAATCAATTTCATTTTTCTTTGATTTATTGGCCTTCAGCTTTTCTTGATATTATGTAATATAGCAACTAGGACAAACCAAATCCGGCTTCACAGGGGCCACTACTGGTGTAAAAGCAGCTCCTTACTGTGTATTAGATTGCAGGTAAGAGTCTAAGCTAAAGAATCACATTGCATCAAGTAGTATCTCATCTAATGGACCGTTATATGCTTTTGTTATTGTAAAATGTAATAAAAATTCTGTTTACACAAAAAAGAATCACATTGCTCAGAATGATTAGGGGATCACATACACTGTTCTTATAAAGAGGGCCACTGTTTTGTCAGTCTCAGACATTGGGGCATATATAGCGTCAGTAGTTAACACTGTTGCCTTGCAGCATTGGGGTCCTGGACCATCTGTAAGGAATGTGTGTTTAGGTGGCTTTCCTCCACAATCCAAAAATATACTAAATTAGACTGGGAGCCCCAATGGGGACAGGGACCAGTGTGAATAACGAAAATCTCCGGCTCTGCCCAGCGCTGTGGAATATCACATGTAATTTCTATTAAAAAAAAATTGCAACATAGCTGCAACGTGCATAAAACCAAAGCAGCCACGGCCCGATTGACATCTGCGTCAAAGGTTCTGTTCCAAGCCTCCGTTGCAGATGGTCAAAAGCCCCAAATAAAACTGCACAACAGGCAATACTATTTTTTTCGTTCAAATGACAGACACCATGATGAAAACCTTACAGACCCAAATATAGTCAATGGGGTCTGCCGCCCATGGTTTGTGTCTGTCAGGTAACAGGTCTGGCTCCTGTTCTATGACAAAGGAACCGAAAAGCTACCTCCAACTGAGGTGGTGAACCTGGTGTAGAAGATGTATGCAGCCTAGTAAGGGCACAGTCATTGGCCACCACATGTGGGTGTAGTTTTACCCACCCGGCCTTCATTTAATAAAGCGACTATTTAGAAATCGTTGAAACGACCAAATACAAAAGTACAGCTACAATATTTATAAAAAGGTAGAGCAGTCCGTCTTGGCAGATACAAATATCAGACTCAGGAAATGCTCGAAAAGAACAGCCAAGAGCAGCTACAGCCAGAGTCTGCATCCCATCCGACAGTCATCTGTAATGCCATCTAGGCCTCCTCTACTTTCCACATCCTTAGCCCCTCCTGATAATTGCAGGGGAGAGATCAACCCCCTTTCCCAGAGAACAGCCCTAAACTGATGAGACGTGAACAACTAAGCAGTAGAACAGTCCATTTAAAAACTAATTATTAATAATAATAATAATAAATTAAAAAAGGCCTCTGCCTTTTTTTTTTTTTTTAAAGTGTCCATGCAGTGTGTATAAGGGGCCGTTCACACAGCGTTTTTGGATCCGTTTTGGATTCGAAAATCGCATCCAAAAAGGCAGCAGCGATCAGATCCTAAACGGACCCAACACGCAGTTGTGTGTTTGGATACAGCAGGATTGCACCCTATACTTTAAAATAGGGCTCCTGCTGCGTCAATTCTTGGAACGGATCCGAAAGACACAATGAAACACGCATCCGTGATCACTCGTGTGAGCGCTGATGCGTGTTTCAAAGTAAAAGCAATATAAAATCTATGTATTTGATACGTGTTTGGGTCCGTCAGATGGATCCAAACACGTATCTAAAAACGTACGTTCACACGGACTCGCACACAGTGTGAACATACCCTTAGGGTATGTATGTTCACACAGCCGATTTGGACGACGTCTTCGGCGCTATTTTGCCGTGGATTCCGCCCCAAAACAAGGTTAAAAAAAGGACTATAAAATGCCTCCAGTTCATTTCCATGGCTTCTTACGTAAAGCTGTTTTATAGGATGCATTTTTTTACTTGCTTATATTCAGTGCTGGAAAATAAAAAAAAAGTGACATGTCGATTCTAGAGGAGTTTTCGGCACGTAAAATGCTCATAGGAGACAATGGAGAGCTTCAAAACAGCCAGCAAAGTGGGGCACGTCTTTGGACATGGATCAGCGCCCAAAAAACACCCTGGAACAAAATTTGAATGTCAGAATAAAAACCGCACATTTTAGAAATCTCTTCAAATACTCGTATGAGGCAGTTTTCAGACTGTTATTTAAAGACGATTTGGGAGCTGAAAAATAAGCGTCCAAATCAGCCATGTGAACATACCCTAAGGGTGCTTTCACATGGTGCGTTTTTGGTTTAGAAAGGCAGTAATTAATGCTACACATTTCTACACAAAACACGCGTCAAAAAACGCATAAAGAAAACTCACCATGTGAAAGCACCCTAAGGAGCCGTTCACTCGGCACAGGACAAATACCGGTCGGTTTATCCGACTGGTATCTGTCCTGTTTTCGTGCCGTGTACATGGCCGCCAAGGGGCGGCTTTTCCCCCACAGTTTGCAGAGAAAAGCCCTCCCCCTTCACATAGGCACGTTCATCTTCCGTCCGACAACCGGTCGGAAGAATCAACACGTTCTATGTTTTTTGGACCGCCGGGCAGAAAACCCGTGCTGTGGGGAGTCGCTGCACGGATTCTCCATTAAGATCCGTGTAAAAGTTTTTCAGCTGGTTTGCAAAACCGAGAACCGGCTGAAAAACCGTGCCATGGGGACATGGCCTAACAGTTCAGTCCTATTCAATTGAATCTACTTAAGCTGCAACATTGGGCAAAGCCTATGGACACATGGCGTCACCTCTGGAGTGGAGCAGATCTTTTCTAAATCACATAGAACACCTTCCAAGATATTCTGCCTAAATGTTTATGTAACGATTTACTATAGGTTACATATATTAACACATAATAGGGCAGATTTTCTATAGCAATTGTACCTGAATTCTGGTGTATATGTCTTTTGCTGCATTGATGATGCATTTTAGGCACTTCTGCGCCCCGCCCAGCAAAAAGGGCACAGCTTCACAAAAAAGGATGCGACTAAGGCTATATTCACACGGCTTATTTTGGGACGGATTTCAGCCCGTAATTCGCGGCGTACTGCGCTCAATACGGCTGGAATCCGTCCCAGCCATTACGGTAATCCACAGTTCTCAGAGAACTATGGATTCCGTCTCCTCTCCCCGCTCGCGAAATACGGCGTGCAGGAAGAGAAGTGACATGTCAATTACTAGCGGCGAATACGCGCCGTGGATTATGAAAGTCTATGGGGCCAGCGAGCTGCCGGCCCCTCTGCCCCACCTTCGCACACGGCGTAATTGCGGGCGAAATCCCCCCCGCAATTATGCCGTAGATAAGTCGTGTGAACATAGCCATAGAGGAGACGGAATCCATAATTCTCTATGAGAACTGTGGATTATCGTAATGACTGGGACGGATTTCAGCCCGTAATTCGTGCAGTACGGTGCAAATTACAGGCTGAAATCTGTCCCAAAATAAGCCGTGTGAACATGGCCTTACAGAAAGGTACATGGCTTAGCATTCAACACCGTGCGACGACAAAAAAAAAAAAAAAATGCAGCCACATTTTGCAATTCCTGGCATAAACTAAGCCAACTAAGAGAAAGTTTAAACATAGACAAGATAAACCAACCATGCACCAGATTTATCAAAACTATATAACATGTGGCGCATATTAAAATTGTCCAATCTAAGTTTACATTGTTGAAGTAATAAATGAAGGCTCGGTCAGTCTTGGACGCTGTACACAGCCACCAATGGGGCTGGTAAAACGGAGATGTCCCCAGCAAACTCGTGGCCAATGGCAGAAGCCTACAGGCACGATTTAGTCCAAGTAGCAGTAGGAAGTTTCCACAAAGTACTTCCTGGGCTTGTAATTTTCCTATAACAAACAAAAACTAGCCCTTAATGAGAGGAGACATCTAGAGCTTGGGGACGATACGTATGACAATACAACAGTCTGAAGACGGGCACAGTCCTGACCAGCGTTGTACCGACAAGAAGTTGAGCACACACAGAAGACATTGCGGCCGCAGTAATGCCTATGTAATAAATACACGGTGACATTAGACGAGAGGCAATGTCACCGATACCCTTCTAAAACAGACAGATGACGCCAGCCGCTCATCTCACTGCACTAGAGAACACAAGTAACAAGCCGTCTGCACAAATAGGAAATGGCGAGTTCTGTGTATTTAGGATCCATACACCTCAACAGTCCTACACGGCCTCCTAGTGCAAGGACATTAACCCTAGGTTCCATCAGCAGAGAATAAACATGCAACAAGCAGAGATACATACAGAGCACTGCCCGGAGAGCAAGCTTGCCAGCTTCATGGGTGATGTCCAAAGCCAAGCAGAGAGGACGTGTGCGTGCAGCCGCTGACCGGCACCAGGGGCCAAGTGTCGGAAGTTTGTCCCCCAGAGAGGAGGACAGGCTCCCCCCGTGCACTGCCGTCCCCTTTTCTCCGATTCCCACTTGAGGAGCAATAGCAGCGAAGCAATGAATATTGATGGTTGGCCGGTAACAGCTGAGATAGCACTGACTTACGGCTTTCATTTCACCTGCATCAGCAAAGACCGTGCTGGGAAGTAGGAAGTCGTCGGCCTTAAGCGCTGCTTTTGATGCGACTAGATTCCTCTTGGAGAAAATCAACAACAAGAAAAGTTTAGGGACTATGGAAGGACCTACTAGAGGAGCAGAACACCTCCGTCTACAAAGTACAAAACTAAAGCTGGCTATTAAACGCTTTTTACTATTAGGCAAATATTCAATGAAAGCTGTAATATTCTTCAACTCATTAGAAGACTAAGGCTATGTTCACACGGCTTATTGTGGCGTGTATAGTATGCGGCGCAATACGCCGTGTGTTTTGGAACCACGCACTGATCGGCGCGCAATTCCAAATCTAGGGGGGGCCAGCCGGGCGCCGGCCCCAGAGACATGCATTGCCAGCGGTGCTTATTCGCCGCTAACAATTGACATGTCAACCCTCCCCCGCGCGTACAATATGATCATATTGTACGCGCGGTGGGACGACGCGTAATCCATCGCTCTATGAGAGCGATGAATTACTGCAATTGCGGCGCGCATTTCGCTGAATATTAAGCGCAATACGCGGCAAAATATGCAGCAATTACGCTAGAATATAGGCCGTGTGAACATAACTAACTGGAATTGATTTAGGGTAAGAACATTGTTATTATTATTAACATTTATTTTAAAGCGCCATAGATTCCATGGCGCTGTACATTTGAGGGGGGTCACATACATGATATGTCAAGTGAGTACAATAATGACAGTGAATGACGTATAACTGGTAAACAGGGAGAGAGGACCCTGCCCGCGAAAGGCTTACAATCTACAGGGAGGAGGGAAGAGACAGGAGGAGAGGGGCAGACATGTTTGTGGGGTAGTACAGTGGCAGCAGGGTTATTGTAGGTTATAGGCAATCCTGAAGAAATGGGTTTTCAGGTTGCTTTTGAAGCTGGTGAGAGTGGGGTAGAGTCTGAGGTGTTGGGGTAGTGAGTTCCAGAGTGTGGGGGAAGCGCGAGAGAAGTCTTGGAGACGGTTATGTGAGGAGCTGATAAGTGGAGAGCAGAGAAGAAGGTCCTGTGAGGAGCGGAGATATCTGGAGATTTGGGCAGAGATGTATGGAGGAGAGAGGTTATGAGAGCCTTGTAGGTCATGGTTAGTAACTTGAAGTTAATGCGCTGGGCAATGGGAAGCCAGTGAAGGGATTGGCAGAGGGGAGAGGCAGAGGAGTAGCGAGGAGAGAGGTGGATAAGACGGGCAAAAGAGTAGAGGATGGATTGAAGGGGAGCAAGAGTGCTAGATGGGAGGCCACAGAGAAGGATGTTGCAGTAGTCAAGGCGGGAGATGTTGAAAAAGAAAAAAAAGAAAAAAAGTTTTGTGGCCACGTTTATTGCCAAAGAGTCAGACATACAGAAAGGCAACATCTGCCTAGAGGTCAGCAATGACCATGTATGCTAGAAACAGATACAAAGAAGTGAGAATGGTGAAGCAGATGTATATTAACCGATGAGGAGAAAAGTGGAAATCTATACATAAGATGGATGTACACAGAACCAGCAGTAAATAGAGGATTTCTGCTAATTGGAAACACACGGTCACCAATTTATCTGTGAATTACACTAACTAGAAGCACATTCATTCTCATGAGGACACACATGGCTGCTGGGTCACATTTGATTTTACCACCCACCCATATAAGGCTAGGTTCACGCGTAGGACCCCGTAATACATTCATAGGGAGCAGTGCAAACGTAGTCACTTTTGGACAATGTTTTCTCTAATTACTGCACACAATCACTTCCTGTGTCGGACCAAGTAGTGCCGTGGAGCCTTCCTTGTGGATTTTGAATAAAATTCTGTAATAAATTAACAATCCAAATTGATCATCAAGCGGTTTCTTTAAACAGGGGTAACATTTAAACCGTAGCATTACAAAACAGTGTGATATGAGGGGGCTGTCTCATAAGAGACAACCCCTTTTAAAATGTGGCTGCACCTGCAGTGATCAGCTTATAGCCCCCAATGCAACTTTGGGAAACTGTTTTCACCAGGGAAATGTTAATACAAAATGACCCTCTAAGAATCAAAGACTAAAAAAAATAGGCTACATATTCTTAAAAAGAGGGGAGGCGGGTGAAGGCCAGCTTACATGGTACAAGGAAGGAACTAGTAATAGGCAGAGGGCCCAGATGCTTTGGCTGTATGGGTCCCTGAGATTACTTATGGCAGCCCGGAGTATATGAGTGCTGAAACAACTGATTGGCTGCAGTGGTCAAGCACCAACCACAGAAGCAGTAAGTGTATGTTCACACGACGCATTTGCGGGGCATACTCCGGTGCGTAATTGAGCTGCAATATGCCCCAAGTATGCCCCGCAAATACGGTAAAATCATAGTACCCATTGAGTGCCATGTTAAACCCGTGTATTCAGCACACAGTCCGGGGAATACTGAACTTAATAAAAGGCCGGGCTGTAGCGCTGCAGAAAGTACATGCTGGCCAGGGCTTACTTTCAACAGCAGGCGTATTGCGGCGCACACCGGTACATGCTGCAATACGCGGTGTGAACTTGGTCTTAAAGGGAATCGGTCGCCAATTATTTTTTTTTTTACTTATTAAATCAAGCCCCTGATCCATATTCTTTTCCTCTCAGTTGTTTTTATTTCCTGATTGTAGATTTCTCTATTCGGCCGTCTATATATGATTCTGGGGAAAACATTCTTGCTTGCACTGCTTTAACAACAGTCAGAGAGATGCTTTACAGCAGCTTCATGCACAGGATTCTTAAGACAGTTTCTGTCCCATAAGACATCTATAGAAGAGTTTTCACTGTGAAGGGAGGGGAGAGGGGGAGCTGTGACATCTCCTCTTGTGACTGGTGGATTCTGTGTTATCTGTACACAATGGTGTCTCCTTTCAGGTTGACCCTGCTTTTACGGATAATGAGCAGACACTGAAAAGCTCTCTAAACAGAACAGGAAGTGTCAGACGATTATCAGGCTTAGTGACCAAAGTGAAAACTGCAGGAATTATTAAAAAAAAAAAAATACTGAAAGGTATACGAAAAAAAAAAAAAAAAAAAAAAAACCTAAAAAATGTTTTTAACAATAAGTCATTTTTTGAGGACATATTCCCCTTAAGGAAGACAAGAGTTTATTGCAGCCAACTTCAGCTCCAGAACGGTCGCAAGTGCAAAGGAGACACTATATTTGCATGTGTACCCTATTTTTACTTTTTAATTTTAAGATGGACAACCCCTTAAAGACCTGTTGCACCCAGTGAAAACCCAGCCCTGCTACATTAGTGAACAACCTAAAGGCAGCCAGCAGCAATGACATCAGGATGAAATCAATGCAGAGTGTCCAGTGACATTTAGGAATTACGTGCCATGAACAGTTGGAGAAAGTAGCATTCTCAATGTCACCAGAGGTCAAACACTTCTCAATCAAACCACACTGCAGCTGGTGTTTTCTTCAAGGTAACACAACCCCAACAGCTCCAAAAGGAAGCAGGATACAAGGCAAGGAAGTGGGAGTAAACCCCTCGGTAAATACCTGTCTGTGCCCAGTAATGCTCAGCACCAACAACTGCATAAACAGAGAACAAAGTCCTCAGTACCCTATAAAGCTGAACACCGCCCCTGTGCGTTCTGAAAGATGACGGATCCCATGAGATTTTCACACTTGCCATTTGGACTATGTCTAGTGAATTCTGATCTGAAAATACATTAGCAAATTATTCAAATCACAATAAAATATTCATGTAAGAACAGAAGGAGCCGGACATTTATTAACGATATTATACACAATGAAGCACATTCCAGTTCTAAAGAAATGGGACCGAATAAGGGTATGTTCACACGGATGATTTGGACGCTGTTTTTCAGAGTGTTTCCTTGCCCCAAGCAGCGTCAAAAAGCCTCCAAAATACAGAAGTTCGTTTTCATTGATTGCTATGCAGTTTACACTCAAGGTTTTTTACGCGCATTTTAGGCGCTTCTTTGGATGCCGTTTTGGGCAGTTAAAAATCAGAGTCATGTCAATTCTTGAAGCACTTTCAACGCTGAAAATCCCAATCGGAATCAATGGAGAATTTCAAAACCTTGGCGCAGTTTTAGACACATTTTTGTCCTGGCTATTAATTTCTATGGGTGTTTGAGGAAAAAAAAAAAAAAAAAAGTGTTGGTAAACCTCATCCATAACCTGCTTTTAACGCTGCTTTGGATGTTGAAAATTCAGCGTCCAAATCAGACCTGTGAACACCTTAAGACACCCAACAAAGCTCGAACAAAAGGGGTGCTGTTTTTTGGAAAATAAAAATAGATTTGCTACGGGTTTGCTCTTTGGAGTATTTTAGATGGAATAAATCATTTTAGAGCTCTCGGGGTGTGTTCACATGGCTTGTTTGGGGACGTACTTCGGCACGTAATTGCGCCGAAATTCGCCTGGAGTACGCTCCACAAATCTGGTTAAGTTTTACAGTGTGTTCTGGGGAAAAGGAGGGTGAATGGGGGCCGGATCACTTTAGAAGTACATGTTGGCTGGTGCATACTTCTAAAACAGAAAGCGTATAGCAGCACACATAGTATGTGCCGCTATGTGAACCTGCCCTAAGTAAAAATGGAGCGTACAGACTTGCGCAGGCTCTCTTACAGGCAATACACCTTGGAAAACAGGTATGTAAATTTGCGCTCCTTTAGATTTTTGAGCTACTTCCTCGCTCTCTAATGCCACCTGTTGGAGGGAGGTCAACGATTAACCCATTAAAAAAGCCCTGTAACTTGACAAGCAATTATAGCCAAGCCAGAGTCTCAACTATAAGTTCAGATCTTAAAGGGGTTTTCTCACTATAAAAGATGAGCTTTCAACATGTGGGGACAGGTCATTGAAGACTTTCTAAATACATTGTACTCAGAGCAGAAACTCAAAAGACAGAACATGTTATGACCATATGCTCCATCCTGATTAGAAAGAGAGCACGGATTGGCATCACCATATACAGAGCTCACTCTAAGTAGACTATCGAGATTAGCTTTTGTTTACAGATAAGCCATTGTTTTCACTCTTCAGAGCACTTGTAGATTGGTTTACTGAAGGTTAAATCTCCTGCACTTGCGTCTTTGTAATGTCTCAGCTAGATATAGGGAATCACCGTTATAGAACCACCCATAGCCTGACAAAGGCAGAGTGAGTCTAAAGCTGCTTCTGACTCAGTGAAACAGCATGGTGAGAAAACCCCATTAGAGTGGCCATAAGCCCTAGAGATCCATAATCCAAATGTTTGAATAATGGTTCTCTAAACAACCCACATCCTGCATAGGAAGATAAGCCACTGCCAGGCACCGCTGGTGGAAGCCTAAGGGCGTGTCCCCACTGCACATGTTTTCGGCCGGTTTGCGGTTTTTCAGACCGCCTGAAAAACCGGCCGAAAATGAGCACAATGGTGCCCTATGCAAAACCTGTGCAGCAGTCCCCACTGCACAGGTTTTGCCGTCGGATGGTTTTGCCGCCGGCGGTAAAACATTGTAGAAGCACAATGTGTGCTTCTCAATGGGAGGGGGGAGGGCTGTTCTCCGTTCATCGCGGAGAAAAGCCGTCCCCCCCGCGGCCGTGGGGACGGGCGCAAAACCGGACAAATACCGGCCGGTTCTCCTGTGCAGTGGGAACGCGCCCTTACTCCTGTAAAAAAAGGATAAGGCACATTGAAATCCAAAATGTCCAATTCTTCAGTCCCCAAACAACTGCCTTCAGAGAAGAGTTGGGACATTCCCATAAACATGGGCTCGTGTAGGTTATCCACTGCCTTTAGTTAACGAAGCTTCCAAAATTCACTACGCTTTGGAACGATTTCAGAATTTTGGAACGAGCCTGTGGTTCTGTACAGTCAAAGTATCACATCTACCTGACAAAACCAAATAGTTATTCAACATCTTTCATGTAACAGTGGCATCTACCTCCATGTAGTCTCTGCAGTTCAACTAGCAAACATGTGACTGTTAGCGAGCAATAAATACACACATACACCAATTTCATCCAATGGGTCACTAACACAATTCCTCGATATACTGCTAAAGAAAATGCTAGTTAAGCTGGTGTCAGTGTCTGCTCCAATCTCCGCTGTTGGGATTTATAAAGTGCTACGGCTGGGGTTAGTCACTCAAGGTCATTACCCAGAGATGTGCACTACATACACAGTTAACATATCTCAGGCTTTGCAGTTCATTAGGAGTTTTAGGAATACCTCTTGCTAAGAAGCAGATATCCAGAGAGGCCCTAAAGGGTTCTGGATTCCATGCTGCTTACAGGAAGTCCTTGTGCCAATCCCCTCACAGAATTATAGCATGGCATTGGTATTTTAACACTTTCTATTATAAACCATCATTAGCACACAGTGAAGCCAATTCAGCAACATTACGGTCCAAAAACAATCGTACAGAATAAACGCTGCTTTTTACTTAAAGGTCTTGTCCATTCTTCACATAAATGAGACGTGTATAATACCCTGCACAGTCGCCACTATACGTGCTGCAGCATGCAGGTGTATGGAGTAGTGCAAACCATGAAGAGGCTGCAATGGCCCCTTCAGACAGCTGATGCAGGGGTGCGGAGAGCAGAGGAGCCATCGATAATGGGATCTCGAAAAATCCTTTTAAAGGAGACAACTAAAAGCAGACATGGTAGTCCTAGTAGGTTTTACCCCCGACTAGTGCAGAACCAACTCTCTGGTGATTACCTGAGCTTCATAAACATCATGGGGCAGAGTTACCGATACCGTCAAATACTAACATTGGGTAAACCTAGTGTAAAGAAGTGCCAGATTTATCGCTGTATGAGAAATCAGACACAGGTTTGGACCTGTCTAACCCTGCACCACTTATTGGTTGCCTTTAGTTTATGCCAACTATTGCAGCAAAAATCTGGCACGATATCGCACCGTACATCACGTCCCTTCCCCATGAAGCCATGCCCACTGTGTTAGACAGAACACAAAAAGGTGCCTACAAATGGCCTAACACACATAATAAATGTGATATTAAGCATTTACTTACGTATTTTAGAGCAATCTGCAGTAATTGGTACAATAAATGTGCTCCAATGCTTTAACGTTATGTAATTGAAGTGGAGAATAAAGCCCTCACAAACCGCTGAACTCTCCAGTAATTTCCCCTGCAGGAACAAACTAGTATTACAAGGCGACGCTGCTGGAACTGCAAGGGCATGGGACAAGTTAAGAATCAGGTGATGTGCTTCATATAAATAAACAATTCTTCACCACATAAGTTTTGCTAAATGTGTAATATTTGGTCTATAAAATATAGCGAATTTACATTTATATGATTTCATTGGTTCAAGTATGCAACGGATGCCCAAGGGAACCGTGAGGGTCACACCCTGGGAGACCTCGTTAAGCTCACATCAATGGCTGGGTCTTCTGACTCTTCCTGTTCGGGTGAGGCCCTGGTCCGTAAGGATATGTTCACACGGCATAATGGTGGGACGTATTTCGCCCCGCAATTACGCCGTGTGTACGGGGGCGGCATTATTCTCGGCGCGTATATGCCGTGAATAATTGACATGTCCCTTCTCTCCCCGCTCACTGTATTGTGCAAGCAGGGCGAGGAGACGTAATCCATAGTTCTTTATGAGAACTGGGACAATGGTCAGAGGACATACAAATTTCTGCAGGAACCAAGGGCAGAACTGCAATGCAAGCCAGTCAGGGGCATTACATTAGGTTTCCATATCTTCCAGAGTCTGTACTGAAAAGTACTGAGGTATGAGGAGTGTACTCTAAACTTTTCTGCTCTTCTGCCCATTTCCAACAAGCAACAGTGGACACGAGAAGCCCATGCATATGACTGATGGAAGCGGTCAGACCCTCACTAACCATATATCCAGATCTACATCGAAAATACCCCTAAGAACAATTTCATGTAAAGATATAATGTACAGAAAAAGAAAAGAAGTTGCTACACATCCCGAGCTCCACATCATATCCCAAGTATCAATTTATATTTCTGTTGGTTGCTATTGGGGAGAAAAAAAATAAAAAAAATACTGTGAGATTTCAGTTCTGAAACTAACAGACTTGTATTGAGCTTTGAACTACAGGGTATAAGGCAAAAAACAAAGCAAGACAATTAAGGCAATAATTAGAGCAAATTTGTTTAGATTGGTTGTTTAAGTACAATTTTATGCCAAAGTGGGTATAGCTGTTAAGCACTAAGATATTGGGGAGGTTTTTTTTTTTTTTTTTTTGTTTTAAAAGTGGAAATTTAAAAAGGATTTAAATGGATTAAAAGTACTGAATAAAAAGAAATTAACCTTGAGGACATCTCCGTAACCTTGGCACGTAAAATGCCATATTAATGGTTATGTGGTGAAACAATCAGGAAGCAAACTATGCTGACCTAAACTGGCTATTCTAGGAATTACAACATACCAATAAGCTTGGAACACCCCTAGTTTCAGGGCCCATAGGGGTAGGTTCACATGCTGTACATTTCCACATGGAAATCTGTTTAGACGTGGACTGCATGCGGATTCCACACAAAGATGTTTTCTTCTGCCCCATTGGCTTTGAGAAAAATATGCAGAGAATATGAGTAAAAACCTCACAAACAAGTGACATATTCTGCATGAAATCCAGGTGAAAAAAAAAAAAAAAAAGAGAACGTAGGTTCCTACTGATATTATGATAGGTGGGTGGGGACCTATTGGGAGAATGGAGGTCTTATGAACTTCTATTTGCTTCAGGAGAGCAGTCAGAACAGGAATACAGCAGGTTAGCCTATAGGCATTTTGGAAATTAAGCCAAGTAGATATCACACAGCCATCTCTCAACTGAAGCCACTTCTTTACACAGGCAAATCGGGAGAAGTAACCCTGTTCTCCTGAAGGTCACAGAAGTAGAGCCCATACTATTCAGCCATTCATGGGGTATCTTGTGATTAGGCCAGAAATATTTCACCCATACATTTCTTACAGTCTTGATCCAGTAGAAACAGAATTCTAAGGGGATGTTCACACGGCATTTTTGGACTAGGTTTTCGGAGCGTTTCCTCGCCCAAAATCTCGCTTGAAACACGCTTCTTCAGACGAGGTTTTGATCCGGTTTTCAACGAGGTTTTCACCCATACAAATGAATAGCCAGGACAAAAACCGTGGCGAAAAACACACCAAAACCACGCTAAAAAACAGACTTCAAGAATTGTCATGACACTGCTTTTTCATTGCTTCCAAGGAAGCGTGTATAAACCTCATTGTGTGTGAACTACAACGAGGTTTTACATAGGAATCAATGAAATGAACTGGGGGCATTTTGGAATAGTTTTGGATGAGGTTTTGGGCGCGGAAACACTCTGAAAACCTCGTCCAAAAACGCCATGTTCAGATCCTATGGAATTGGATTCATACTTTTCCTGGAGATTATATATATATATTTTTTATTTTTTTTGCAACGGTCATGCCTTATCTACTTAAAACGTGGTGAAGAGTCCCATTAAAATCAATAGAGGTTCTATATTATTTATATCAATTCTGTAGATATTTCTGCCCCCCAAAAACAAACAATAAAGACATAGAAGCCCAGATCATAAACAGTGTGAAGATGACCTTCCCATCATCCCATAGCAATTGCTACTCGCCCATCAAATTGTGAAAACAATCCAGCAACATTGTGACAATGTTTTTGACCAAGCACAAGTTCGTACTAGCCAAGAGGCTTGCATAAGAGGGGAGGGGGGGGGGGGGGGAGCAGACTAGGACAACTATTTTGGATCTACAATATTTGCTGTTAAGATACCCATAAATCTTGACCAAGTGTATAACAGGGCCTGGCCGGCCTCCTGTATTTTTGACGGCAAGAATAGTCGACTCCGCTGGAAACCTGACGCAACGCATTGACGCAGCCTACGGATAAATAACAAAGGAGTCTTACAAATCTGCCCAAAAGCTACAAAAGCCATATTTTAACACCTTGTCAGAAACTTATCCTCTGTCTCTTTCCTAATCATCTCCTTTTTAGAAGTAGAATCTCCCAGTTTGCTGTACACACCAAATGGTCAAGCACAGCGAGTGGAGAGCGCCGCCTGTACATACACAAATGCGGCAAAATAAGAGGAATTGAAAGCCAACAATTTTACACTTGGCCTTTTAAAAAAAAAAAAAAAAGGGTTCGTTTTTACAGGCGATCGCACTCCCACTGTTTAGAGGAACAACATTAAAGAGTCAATAGCACCCACTCATATTCCAGCAACATGATATAGTGCAGCAGTGCAACATACCATAGGCACGCACCAACTGTCACAAATAAAAGGAGACAACAAGTTTTGCATATGCCCATTTACTAGTTATAATCCTACTTAAAGGGGTTTTGCCACGAAGTAAAATTGACGTGGGAAGTTTGAAAATTAAACAAACATTTTCACCATTCACTATTATTAAAAATTCTGCACCGTTTTTGTTTTGGCTGCTCCTTTAGTGATCCATTGTTTACAGCTCATCTCCAGGGGATACAACCAGGGCTGAAAGCTCCTCAGTCTTGGTCAGACATCACCTCTCCTCTCAGGGAGCTACTGAGTGGTCAACCCCAGGTGCTGTCATTCTGCTCCTGTCCTCTGTACTCCTTAGTAATTAGTCAAACAGTGCAAATAAATAAAAAAAAAAGAACTCAATGAGGTATGTGCATTGATAAAGAGAAAAAAAAAACCACAGTTCCACAGTCCCTGCAGGGATTTGAACCAAGGACCCTTGTGCTGTAAAGCAAAAATGTTACCTCTTAGCTACATTGTAGCTACTCACAGCTTTATACATAAACACACCTTTCTTTGACCAGAGCAGTGTTCCCAAACTCCAGTCCTCAAGGCCCAGCAACAGGTCATGTTTTCAGGATCTCCCACAGGAAGTACTGACAATAATTATATCACCTGTGCAGAATGCACCGACAATGATATCACCCGTGTCAGGATCTCCAACAGAACGCATGAACAATAATTACATCACCTGTGCAATACTGAGGAAATTCTGAAAACTTGGCCTGTTGGTGGGTCTTGAGGACTGGAGTTTAGAAACTGGACTAGAGGGAGGAAAGGCCTGGTGATGTCATCCTACTGGGTCACATGATATGCAATACAAACAACACACACGCCCCCTACTGAGCACACAGAGCTGAGGAGTCTAATACCATAGGTATGAAATGAGATCGTGGCAAAACCCCTTTAACTCTAATGTAAATCTCTACCAAGAACTGCATTTATTAAAGCAGCAGTTTATGCTCCAGAGCAGTTATTCCAACTGTAAATAACAATGGGAAATGGTAGAGCCAGATACTCCGATTGTAAGCTCTTGCGAGCAGGGCCCTCGCACCTTGTGTCTCATCTGTAAGTAGCTTTCACTGTGTAATGTCTGTCTTGTGTCTGTAATTATACCCTCTACCGTGTAAAGTGCTGCGAAATATGTTGGCGCTATATAAATAAAGATTATTATTATTCCTGAGGTACAACTGCGGAAAGTTAGCCAAAATTTGCCAAGTACGTCTTATACTTCATGGGTATAAGGAGGAGATCCGGAATCAGTAGCGATACCACAAACATGAAAACGCCAATCTCTCAGACCTTGCTCACGGCAGAATGTGAACTGTAAAGAAGCAGGACTAGTAAGGGATATCAGACTAAACCACTGGCATTTTTAGGTTTGTGTTCTCTCCTTAACACCTTTTACAGTCACGACTGAGTAAGCACTTTCTTATTCTGTTGCATCAATAAAATGTTTAAGCTACTACAGTTATATGATGTGACCGGGTGAGGACCAAAAAAAAGGTTTATAATCCAACAGCCACCATTTTGAGGTGTAACCACTAGCCACTTTTTTTTTTTTTTTTTTTAAAGCTATGTAAATAAAAAAAAAAAAAAAAAAAAAGGGATTAACAAAAAAAAAAAAAAAACATATGTATAGCACGAACTGCTGAGGCCAGCGGCTAGCTGCAACAGGATGTTAAAACTATGGACGTGATGTAATCTGAGGGAAACAGTGGAACCGTGACATTAGGTGCAAGTTATGAGTTGATTTTTAATATTAGACCAATTTTTTAAAAATCTCAAGACCATCATTTACACAAAAAAAAAAAACACAAGCAGGGCAAAAAGAAGAATGTCAGAAGCATCTGTATATTATACTGTAAAGAAAACTAAGGTTATGTCTACACAGCACTAGATTCTCCTCGGATTTTCAATCTGCTGAAAATCCGACTGTACTAAATGCTGTGTAAACTTCAATAGAAAATCCGTGCTTGGATTTTCTACTGAAGCCGGCAGCCGTCCGGTGGAAGATAAAGATGTTCTACCTATTGCTGTTCTATGCAGCCCATGCACCGGGCCGGTGGAAAATCCGGTGCCAAAAGCCGCGGCACAAGCAATGTTAATTGCGGTGCTGAATTTTCAGTATCCAAAGCAGCGTCAAACCCGCTTTGGCATGTGTTTCAGTGCCGTTTTTGCCCTGGCTATTAATTTGTATGGACTTGTCGGCAAGAGTTTTACAGACTGTTTTCAGATTTGAATAAAGCGACTAAATCAAAAAAGGTTGACAAATAGTAATTCCATGCAGCAGTCCCCACTGCACGGATTTTCCGCCAGATGGCTTTTGACACTGCCAACGTTCCTAAAAACTCAGAACATGTTCATTCTTCTGCCCGGTTTTCGGGCAGGGCATGAACATGTGGGTGTGAAAGGGAGCGGCTTGAATCCGCAAACCGTGGACAAAAGCCGCCCGCCCTACATGCCAAAAAGGCAAAATACTGGTTGAAAAAATCCGAACCAGTATTTTGTCTTTGCCGTGTGAACGCACCATATGGGTGTTTCAGAAAGAAAACCGTTTCGGAAAACCCAGAGGGAAAAACCTGATCAAATCCTCGTCTGGAAAGTGCTGCATTGAGGGGCTTTTCAGCTTCTTTTACACCGGTTTTGGGCTAGGAAACACTCCAAAAACATAATCAAATCAGCCGTGTGAGCTTACCCTAAACAGTTTTAGCACCATAATTCCTCCCTACTTTGTAAAACAACCTGTTCTCTTGGTGTTTTGCTCTCAGTTGGAGATATCCATCAAGGCACCTGAAGGATACTGCATGGATCTATTCCAAATGTCAGCAGCACACTATCAACTAAGAAAACATCAAAGGCATATAGGAATTTTTGAAAAATGCATTACTGCTAAGGATATGAAAATTTGGGGTTCTTAGTCCACAATTTTGATCAAAAGTGTTTAAGCTCACCTCCCAATTGCGTCAAGATTACCCCAGCACAGGTGAGTCCTAACACTAAAACGTTACCTCTCTTGGAGCCTGTTCAGACTACAACACCTTAGGGAGTGAAAAGGACTAGCTACTGAATATCCTGCACTGGATTTAAAACCTATGGAGATGGGCGGAGTGCAAAAAGCCAATGAGGCAGCCACTCCTCATACAGACTAAAAAAACACTGTTTGGCTATGCACATCCAAAAACATTATCTATTCCAAATGTCAGCAGCACACCATCAACTAAGAAAACAAAGGAATAGATGTATGTTATCGCCTCGCCAGTCTACACCTATACTTATTTTTTTCAAAAAATGTTTTTGGATGTGCATAGCCAAACAGGTTTTTTTTTAGTCTGTATGAGGAGTGGCTGCCTCATTGGCTTTTTGTACTCCGCCCAGCTCCATAGGTTTTAAATCGGTGCAGGATATTCAGTAGCTAGTCCTTTTCACTCCCTAGGGTGTTGTAGTCTGAACAGGCTCCAAGAGAGGTAACGTTTTAGTGTTAGGACTCACCTGTGCTGGGGTCCCCTTGACGCAATTGGGAGGTGAGCTTGAACACTTGATCAAAAATTGTGAACTAAGAACCCCAAATTTTCATTCATCCTTAGCAGTAATGCATTTTTCAAAAATTCCTATATGCCTTTAATGTTTTCTTAGTTGATAGTGTGCCGCTGACATTTGGAATAGATGTATGTTATTGCCTCGCCAGTGTGCACCTATACCTATTTTTTTAAAAAAATGTTTTTGGATGTGCATAGCCAAATAGTGTGGTTTTTTGGGATACTGCATGGAGCCATGACTAGCACTAGAGAAAAACATAGCAAATCTTGTCTCTTTAACTGTTTGCTATATGTAACAGTTGTATGTGCCGGACACAATTGTATGGCAGACCACACTTTTATGTCTTGCACATATAAAGTTCTACAACTGGAAAGTGGAGCACACCTAATCCAGAAGGGAATACATTTGCTGCATCCTCTTATGAACCCGCTGCAGCTTTGTCGTCACCCCTCTTTCTGACAGATACCAAAACGTGTGTTTCTACCTATGAGTAACTATATAGGGTGCGATCAAACATTTTTATTATTTAGAAGAGTATTGGTAGGGGTGCTGGTACACAAGGGAAAAAAAAAAATATGACAATCTAGGGATATATTCACATCAAATGGTCAAAAAACCTCTAACTCATTTGTCCTCTATTATCTTTCTCTGCAGCAGTCAATGACTTCCCCTACCAGTGGCCACACGGTCCATACATGTTCTAGTATCTGTGGTCACTGGTAGCTCTTCTCTCCAGCACACAGGATGCCGTACAGGAAGTGGCAATAGGCTACAATTCGAGGACTGTATTCAATTAAAACTAAACCGCTTAAAAAAAAAAAAAAAAAAAAAAGCTACAGCCGTTTCACCAAACAAAATAAAAAACACTTCTGCGCTCACCACAGAAGCCACTGATCGGCTGCCGTGGTCGTGCCCCAACCACAGAAAATATAAAAAGTAGGAGATGGGAAAATTGCCGGCAGCCTTAGCCCTGAAATAATGGTGAGTGCCTAAGTGATTATGTACATAAATTTTATTAAAACAGCTGAACATTTTTAAATTTTAAAAAGGAGGAGATGTCTGGTTCAAATCAAAGTTAAATATTAAGCCGCTAGTTCCAAAAAAACTACCCTATACTCTCCATCTGCCACCCCTCCGTTCTTGCACTGGGTCTCCCCAGTTATTCGTTTACCTTCATCTCTCTTCTAAGCGTCTTGGCTGCTGCAGTCATAAGCCTCTGTATACACCTCCAAAACAGTGATGTCAATAGAGGCACTTTACTACTGCAGACAGTTAACGGTAGCAGTGGTGACATCCCCATACAGGAGGAGAACAAGGATAACCAAGAGCCCCAGAGGGGGAACACAGGTGTATATAAAGTGGTGGGTTGGGGTTTTTTTTTTTGTTTTTTTTTTTTTTATTTATTTTTATTGTTTGGTACCAACAATACACTATTTAATTTTGATTCTAAGTAGACAATCCCTTTAAGAACAAACATGATAATGAAAATCTAGCTCAAGCCTGTTACTTGCAGTCTTTCAACCTCTTTGGTTTCCAATAACACAGATGCTCCGCCAGATGATGAAATATTGGAAGGTGCAGATTGGACAGAATGGGTTACTGCATTAATAAGCAATTTGGGGACACAGGTTTAGCAATGTGTCACGATGCGAGATTTATTTGGCAAGGACCATTAATTACAAGGCGCATTCATAGCCAGACATCTGACAATTGTGACAGATTAGACATATTTCACGTGGTCTAAAGTACAACATATACCAAAAGTAAAAGCTTCTTGCATGTGGATTTAGAGGAGTTTTTCAGATTTGGTTTTACAGGTGGTTTGAAAGAATCCAATGCGTGCCTGGTTATGGACACGAATCTGCATTGAAAACCACATGCAATACAAGTAAACATTTTTGGCTGCATATTAAATGAGGATTTTAGCCATCCCATTGATATCAATAGCGAGTATTCAAGGTTTTCCACATGGAATACGACCAATACACGCTGGTTCTGAAAACCACACCAAAAATGTGCTTCCTATTACAGCGCATACAGTCGGGAAAATAAGTATTTGATACACTGGCAATTCTGCAAGTTTTCCCACCCACAAAGAATGGAGGGTCTATAATTTTTATCGTATGTACACTTCAACTGTGAACGAATAAAAAAAAATAAAAATCCAGAAAACCACATTGTAAGATTTTTCAATAATTCATTTGAATTTTATTGCGTGAAATAAAGTATGTGATCACCTACCAACCAGCAAGAATTCTGGTTCTCACAGACCTGTTTTTCTTTAAGACGCCCTCCTACTCTGCACTCCGTTCAAACAGGTGCAATTAATACAGGTAATAAGTACCTGTATAAAAAGACACCTGTCCACACACTAAACCTCTCCACCATGGCCAAAACCAAAGAGATGCCTATGGACACCAAGGAAAAAAAAAAGAAATAATTGTAGACCTGCACAAGGTTGGGATGGGCTACAGACAAGCAGCTTAGTGAGAAGGCAACCGCTGTTGGCGCAATTATTAGAGCATGGAAGAAACTAGATAAGACTCGGATTGGCCCACCGGGGAGTTGGTGGATCCTCCGGTGGCCCAGAGCTCCTGTGGGCCTCAGAGGTAATGCCATCTCTACCAGGCCGTAGCATCCTGGGAGTCGTGAGCTGATGCCTTTGATACCCGGGGCTGCGCAGTATCAGTGGAGCAGAGCACCTCCAGCGCTCTGCTATTCACCTTGGTAGGCCTAAGGTCTTAAGCCTACCAGACACCAGCCTCTAGTGGTGACGTAGGCGGCGCAATGACATCACATCATCATGTCACCTATACCGGTCAGTGTGCTGCTGGTCGTGTCCAGAAGCAGGAGAAAGGTGAGGTTTTTTATTTTTAGAAGAAATGTGGTCCTATCTGCAGCCTTCCTGACTAAGGGCCACCACCTACCTACAGCTTACCTAACTGGAGCCTACCCACCAAGCTGCCTGGGGCCAGCCTACCAACTTATCTAATGAGGGGGGGGCGGGTTCTCCCTATCTAAATAGGGCCTACCTAGCTACCCGGGGCCTTGCCCATTTGCCTAACTAAGTAAGGTCTTGCCTGTCTACCTGGTAATAGGATTCTAAGGGAAGCAGCCCATATCTCCAGGGGGGTTAGTCCCCACCCCCCAATCTCTTAAGAGACTGCCTCTAAGGGTATGTTCACACGGCGTCTCGCCTCCGTATGAACATACACTTTTCTAATGCGTCTCTGGGTCCATGTGAACGGACCCAGAGACGCATCTAACAATTAGCAGTGACTTTATCACTGCCGGCAATGACAGACACATGAGTGATCGCCGCTGTGTGTTTGCATCGCGCCTGTCGGGTCCGTCTTGCGGATGCGATCCAAGAATTGCATGTCATTTCTTGGATTGCATCCGCCAAGACCTGTGTGCACTCAGCAGATAACATCTCTTCTCTCCCCAACAAAGCAAAATCAATAATATTTGGAAAAAGTCTTCAATTACCTGTCCCCATATGTTGAAAGGAAGTCATAGTCAGACTACCCCTTTAACTTTCTTAATTACTAAAATATGATTATTCACAGTGTTCTTGTAAATGCATAGCTAGTATACTTGACCTCATCAGTACTGCGTGGTATATTTTATTTGCAGTGGTGCACTGTATAGAAAAGCTTGGTCCACGATGCTTTCCCATAAAGAAAAACCAATCTGGACATACTGCTTTCACGGAGGTCAAAAGAATGCTCATTTGACCACGGTCAGGTCAGTGGGGCTTACAGCTAAACGTCCATCAGTGCAACGTTAATACAGGCCAGATCTTTGTTGTATTAAAACCCATGTTCTCTGTTCCTCTACAAAACGTTTGAACCCTCCAAAATGGGGAGTCCACACCGAACATTTTTAAATACAATCCACGTTCAAAACAGAATTGTTATGTGGGAAAGTCGCCTCAGTCTTCATTTCCGCACAGCAGATGCTTATCTCGCTTGCTCCCAGGACATTTGTTTTCATGCACCAAACGGAATACAAGCAGCAAGTGGAGAGAGACCTCGCTGTAGGAAGCATTAGGATTGTGTTCTGTGACCTTGTGTACATTGCTGGTGGGAAGGCGCTGGCAAGAACAGCATTCACTATGAGCCACACAGGCATTCGGCTAGCACTAGCCACAGTGGATTTAAAACATCAACATTACCATGTGCCCATTCCAATGCTACTTATCTCCCATAGGGAAATGGTTTCTTCTGGTACATTGGGGCACATTCATCAGTTGTGCCAGTATTGTGGCCAAAAATAATGGGTGTAATACTTTATTATAACACAATACGCCATTACACAGTTTCTGGACGCTTATGCGCCTCATCGACAAAAGGGGGTGAGGAGTCAAGGTAATGAGGCATGGCTTCGTGTGCAACGCTAAGCGCCAAAACTTTGCAGCAGTTAGTGGCATAAAGTAAGCCAGCTAATTAAAGGTGTAAAGTTAGACAATTGTTAGAAGCGCCAGATTTATCAAACTATACAATTTGGCATTTGTAAGACTAAGGGCAGTTGTTCCCACAGCCGGATTTTGGTGAAAGTTTTTCAGGCGTCTGAATTACGGGCTCGAAACCCATGAAGCATGTGTTCTATGGAAAAACCACGCTGGTGCTAGATACTGGAAAGACTGAAACGGGATTACGGCGGGTTCCTGGTAAGATAAACGTACGACAAGCACAATCGATCGGAATCTAGCTTGCAAACGCACATGGGAGCACGGCTTAAGTTGCCTACTGCAGTGCCGGAAACGCTTCAGCTGGACCCACGCCCACAGTGGCGGCTATCTAAGAGGAGAAGTATCAACCATAGCAATACCTTACGTTTACTCGGGTACATTCGTCCGGATGTGCCCGTGGGAACGCACCACCTCCTAACTGCACTCACATATATTAAAGACTTTAGGCTACCTAAAATTCATCTGTAACCATAACAAACCAGACCCCCTCATTGTCACAGACACTATATGTACAATTTACAAGGGCGACCAACAAATGATTGGTTGCATGGGGGGCAACAAAGATTTTAGACCTAGGTAATTCCATTATATGTGCCAAAATAACTGTATTGATAAATTAAGCCCATTGTACATAATGCACAACTGTTTTGTCATGGGGGGGGGGGGGGGGGGGGAGGGCAACACACAAACACCCACCCTCTCACAGGTGTCCCAAAATTGGAACATTATTAGGGGAAAGGAGGGTTGTTTTTGCACACCCAGTAGCAAAGACCAGGAAGTTTTGTAAAATGTTTTATACTAAGAGCAGCATATTATGGGATCTCAGTATTACCCATACGAAGTATGTGTTCTGATAAAAAGACCAACAGATCTGGTGTTATATTACTGGAAAGACAGTAAAGAGGATCACGGTGTATTCTGGTAAGAGATAAGAGTGAAGACAAGCAGCAAACGAAACAGGAATTAACAGCTTCAAACCACACGCGAGCACGCAGCTTCAACGGGCCCCTACTGCAGGTGCACAGGCACAACTCGCTTTCAGCTGGAGCCAGAAGATAGGTGGCAGGGCTGTACTCTACAGAGAGCCAGGTGTCCCTTTTAAGCAGATTTAGCCTATGTTACAGTTTAGACTGCGTGGACGTATCCAGTCACAAGGATGTCCCTCGGCTATTACAGCCACTATCCTGAAACAGCCCTCCATTATTCAAAGACTTTATTCTTGACCTTAACCAAGGTCATCTGTACTTATAACTAAACCAAAAGCCCCACAGCTAGACAGCCAGGGACAACTACGATTGTCACAATTTACTACCAAGTGGTAATTCCATACAATGTGAGGTTTTCATTTTATGGGGGGGGAGGGGGGTAGAAGAATTTTTAGGATGCTGGTTAATTACCTTGGACATCACCCATATGTGTCTAGGTCCGGTTATTCCTTTAAAGGGAATGTGTCATAAAAAAAATTACTTCTTGTTAAACTCAAATTTTTATGTTAAAAACACATTTTTTAGGAATTTTTAGTTATTTTTTTTTAATTTTCCATATCACTTTCAGTATTTTTTTTAATAATTCTTAAGTCCTGTAGTTTTCACTTTGGCCACTAAGCCTAATAATCGTCTGACACTTCCTGCTGTTTAGAGAGCTTTTCAGCAGTGTCTGCTCATTATCAGTAACAGCAGGGTCAAACTGAAAGGAGACGCCATTGTGTACAGATAACACAGAATCCACCAGTCACAAGAGGAGATGTCACAGCTCCCCCTCTCCCCTCCCAGTGAAAACTCTCCTATACAAGTCTATGGGACAGAATCTGTCTTAAGGCTCCTCGAAGCTGCTGTAAAGTATCTCTCTGACTGTTGTTAAAGCAGTGCAAGCAAGAATGTCTTCCTCCACAATTTATATATATATAATATATATATATATATATATATACATAATATATATATACTATATTATAATAATATATATATACATCACACACACACAACACACACCACACACACAATATTACAGTTGAAACTAGAAGTCTACATACACTATATAAAAAGACATGCATGCATATTTTTCTCACTATGACATGAAATCAGAATTCTTACCTGTTTTAGGTCAATTAGGAACCAAAATTATTTATATTTGCCAAATGCCAGAATAATGAGAGAGAGAATTGTTTAAGGCATTTTTATTACTTTCTGTAAATTCAAAAGTTTACATACATTTCATTAGTATTTGGTAGCATTTCCCTTAAACTGTATGACTTGGGTCAAACGTTTTGAATATCCTTCCACAAGCTTCTCACAATAGTTGGTAGGAATTTTGGTCTCCTCCTCCTGACAGAACTGGTGTAACTGAGCCGCGTTTGTAGGTCACCTTGCTCGCACCTGCCTTTTCAGCTTTGCCCAGAAATTTTCAATAGGATTGAGATCAGGGCTTTGTGAAGGCCACTCCAAAACATTGACTTGGTTATCCTTAAGCCACTGTGTAACCAGTTTGGCAGTATGCTTCGGGGCATTGTCCATTTTCAAGACCCATTTCCGCCCAAGCTGTAACTTCCTGCTGATGTCTTGAGATTTTGCTATTCCCATATAATCTTCTTTGCTCATGATGCCATCTATTTTGTCAAGTGTACCAGTTCCTCCTGCACCAAAACAACCCCACAACATGATGCTGCCACACCTGTGTTTCACAGTTGGGATGGTGTTCTTAGGCTTCCAGGCTTCTCCCTTTTTCCTCCAAACAGAACGATGGTCATAATGGCCAACCCGTTATGTTTTAGTTTCCTCAGACCACAAGACATATTTCCAAAAATGTAGGTCTTTGTTCCTGTGTGCATTTGAAAACAGTAATCTGGCTTTTATATGTTTCTTCTTGGCAGAGTGGCCTTTCAGCTCATGTTGATACAGTACTTGTTTCACTGTGGGTAACGACACAATCTTACCAGCTTCCGCCAGAATCTTCACAAGGTCTTTTGCTTTTGTTCTTGGGTTGATATGCACATGTTGGACCAAAGCACGTTAGTTTCAGACGCAGAACCCGTCTCCTTCCTGAGCGGTGTGATAGCTGGACATTCCTATCTTGTTTGTACAGAAGAACGAGGCACCTTCAGGTATGTGGAAATTGCACCCAAGGATGATCCAGACTTGTGCAAGTCCACAATTCTCTTACTGATATCTTGACTGATTTCTTCAGTCTTTCCCATGTTACACACAGAAGCAGTGCATTAAAAAATGCATCCACAGGTGTGTCTCTAATCAACTCCGAGATTGCCAATAAACCAATAAATCAGAAGCTTGCAAAGACATGACATTACATGGGCTGTCCCAAATTATTTAAAGGCATAGTAATCCTAGTGTATGTAAACTTTTGACTTAAAAATTTCTCTCTCATTATTCAGGAACTTGACAAATATAAATAATTTCATTAATCCTAATTGACTGAAAAGGGTAAGGTTTATTCTGATTTCATGTAATTTATTACATATATATATATATATATATATATATATATATATATATATATATAATCATTATAACACACCTAAAATTTATCATTCCCCTTAAAGCATTTGGATGTCTTATTAGTCGGAGACTAGCTGAGGATCAAACCTATTACATGGTCAGCCATTTACTTGACTACATGAAAACAATATTCCTTGCAGCATGTAGGTTATTACTTGGCCAGCTTAAATTAAAAAACAATAACTCTGATTTTGATTAACAGATGGTCATATATGTAAATTAAAAAAAAAACTAGATAAAGAAACACCATTGAGAAATTCCTAGATAAGCTGCCCAAGTTATATACTCCAGTTTCTGTTTACAATCTTGTTAAAATCTAGCTTATTTTGCAGCAATTTTGACAAAATTTTCTAATTTATCAGCATTTACAGACTATTGGACAGCAAATTAAAAGATGTTCTCTTCTCCAAAGAATTACAATGTCACTGGAATGCAAAGGCTAAAAACATCCTGCATCATCTGGTGTCGACTGAAGGGCAACCCAGGGAATATGACAGCCAGAAATAGTTCTTCATAGTACAGTGAGCAAATCTATTTGGGTGTTTATTTAGAATGGCTGCTATATTTTGCTCATTCACTGGATACTATATCTGCTACAGTTAAGCTATTAACAGCATTAAGTTTTGGAAAAAAAAAAAAAAATTCCTATAGGAAGCGTGCCAGCCCTTCTAATTTAAGGCGGGACCCTGGCAGAGACGTCTATTTACTGAAGACACACATGCGACTGGTGCTACAAATAAAGGGTGGAAAAAACACTTAACCCAGTGTTTCCTCTTGTAACACACTAAGCGAGCCAAGCAAATAAGCTATATATACACACACACGGCGGGGACTCATTTTACTTCCATGTCACACTTTTTATATTCAGTCTATATCTTTCTAATAAATTACAATCCAAGACGGACTGCTGCATGTCTAGTTTGCAAAAACACAGAAATCCTCAAGTAGTCTGCAGAAGTTACATGTAACAGATGCCCATACTGTTTGCATTTATGGAATTCTCCCCCCTCCCCATGTTTTCATTGAAATTTATGTGGGAGTGGGGGGGGGGGGGGGGGAAAGAAAAAAAAACTGTATAGCAAAGAAAAATAAACAGAAAAGCAGTCTTAAACAAAAAAAAAAAAAAAAAAAACGCAAGTCAACGGAGAAACAAAAGATACAATTTGAAATCCTTCAAAGCCCTCGCTGTCAAAGAAATCATGAAGTTTCGCCTTCAGGCCAAGACACTATGTAGTTATCTTTTGTTTGAGCTGTTATGCTAGGTCTACACGACATTGGACACAAAAAAAAAAAAAATTAAAAAAAAAAACACCACACAAACCTCACTGAAAACCAAATCCTAAAGCTGCGTACATGTCAAAAACAGCTAAAGAACAACAATTTGCCACTTTTTTTTTTTTGCAGAAAAGCACAGCATTAGAATTGCTATGGATTTCCTAGAAAATAAAATACTGAAATATATTGTCATTTCCCCAGATTCCTACATCCCCACCGCACTCTTTGGGTGCGTTCACACGGCACAGGACAAAAACCGGTCGGTTTTCTCGCGATGAGCAGAGAAGAGCCCTCCCATTGAGAAGCACAGATTCCGTCCGAAAACCGGACGGAAGATGGTGCTTGCTCAATGTTTTTTGAGCGGACTGCAAAACCGCCGGGCAGAAAACCTGTGCAGTGGGGACTGCTGCCACGGGTTTTCCATAGAGCACAATTGTGCTCATTTTCGGCCAGTTTTTCAGGCGGTCTGAAAAACCGCAAACCGGCTGAAAAACCGGCAGAAAACCCGTGCCCTGGGGACATGCCCTTTAGGTCAAGTTTACACACAGGAATTTTCATGCGCGCATCAGGCATACCATTGATTTTAATGGAAATACGTGCTGTGGTTTTTGTTCTAATGTGGAGTTCAAAATTCATATTTAAAAAAAAAAAAAAAAATGGATGTTGAATATAATTATCTTTGAAACGTCCAGGGTACCCTACCATAGTATCCACATCACATAATCACGGCAACCAATCGCTGTGTTACAGGGTTAGGTCACGTTCTTTCAGTTCTGTAGTATTGCGAGTCTACAACAACCTATGCGGAGGCCTACAAAACGTAACATAACCAAGGCAAGGGGTCACATACAACAATGTGTTTGTGTAAGGTAAGGGCTTAGAAGTGCTAAATAACCATAAAAATGTACCAAAAAAAATATTATATTTAAAATATATATATAATATAATATATTATATATTTTTTTTTTGTTTGTTTGTTTGTTTTTTTGTTCTTGTGTTGAAATTAACCTTTATTTGTTAACTAAATTTGGGTTATTCACAGGAAAAGGTCTATAGATGGAGAATCTCTCCCCATCTATAGACTTTTTCCTATGAATAACCCAAGTTTAGTGATAAGTATATGTAGGTTATTGCCAACACAATTAGTCAAAATTCAGACAAATGTAACCAGAATGGTATAAAAAGTATTGGTGAATTTTATTAAGTTTAACATTTAATTACACGTAAAATAGGACAGGGAAATGCAAGGTAAAAATAGTGATGATCAGGACACAGCAGTGGAGAAATGAAACCATAATTCTAATTAGGTGCACCCTGCAGTCACATATTAATATGAATGAAAGATGTAGTACATGTACCAATTGTATACATTCATATTAGTTATGAGTAGCGATCGCCGAAACAAAAAAGGATAACCGAATGCCAGTGATGGGTGCAGGATAATCACTATGTAATATTACATTTTCCTAGACTGCAGACCATCAACAAGATCAACAGAAGTAAACATTGGGTTGCCCATAGCAATCAATAACTGTGCTTTTATTTGCTCTTGGTAGATTAAGGGCACGTTCACAAGTTAGTTCGTCACTTCGCATATTCTATGGAAGGCTGAAAATCTGCGTCAAAACGCTTACAGGTATGGATTTCAGACGAGGATTCAATGGAGATTCTGCACTGAAGTTTTCAGCGGCCAAATCTGCCGCCGAGCTCCGACTGATTGTTAGGCCTCGTTCACACGGCTTATTTCGGAACGGATTTGCTGCCGTATTTACCATCGTAAATCCGTTCCGAAATCAGTCTGAATTAAGTTGCAGGCCATTTAATATTGGTTTTAATGGAAACTACGTGCATTCGTTCAGATGACATGCATTTCCGTGCCGTATTGCTGCGGATTTGCGGCTGCAAAACGGCCGGAAAAACAATGTGCATGTCAATTATTGGGCCGGATTTCGCGACGGATTTACCCCATATAATGAATGGGGATTGTAAATCCGTCGCGAAATACGTGCCACACTAAGCGACACTTATTTGCAACTGATTTTGGAACGGATTTACGATCGGCAATCCGACGTACATACGTTCTGAAATAACCCCGTGTGAACATAGCCTTAGGGCTACAAAGCCATGTTCTCTAGTGGATAATTTTAAGTGAGGCCTGTAGTGTGGATATCTCAACTGCTGCAAAAGGCAGCACCACTATGTGCCAATGACAGCGTGCAGCCACAGCACTCAGGCTTACAAGACCTTTACAGAGAAAGAACACAGCCATCAGCCTCAAAATACTGACCCAAAGCTCAGAAGAATGTTCTGAGCTCAAAATATCTATAAGGGTATGTTCACATTTCTTTTTTGGGCGTGTGTGTTTATATATATATATATATATATATATATATATATATATAAAAAATGTAAAATAAGCCTTGTTCACATCAAGCGCATCTCACAGGTGCAATTGCCAGCTGTTTTTGGATGCAATTTGAGCCTTAAAAATAAGCGCTACCAATTCTTGAGGTGTTTTCCGCTAGTAACCCCCCCGCCTCCCCCCCTAGGGAAACAGTGGGAATAGGATTTTTTAAAATTACACTTCAAAAAATGCCTCTAATCAGGCCTGAAGCCGATTTTGAAGCATAAATTTACACTTCAAAAAACAGTGTGAACCTTCCTCAACATAGCAAATTACAAGCGCAGCATTACCTAAAACCGATTGCAAGGATTTCTACTCCGATTACGCAAAAAATAAAAATTCAAGAAATGTTATGTTCATTCAAAAGCCAAATCTCCCCAGCTTTTTCTGAGTAGTGTATAAGCAATGCATCCATCAATGTGCAGCATTTCTAAACCTGTCAACCACAGCAGGAAACCTCTAGATATTAAAAGGGTTCTCCAGCAAAAATTAAACCCATCAGCTATCCACAGCCCAGGTGCTAAATTTGTACGATCACTGTGTCCCCCCCCCCCCCCCCCCCCCCCTCATGACTGGGACCACAAAAAACACTACAACATTAGGGAACACAGTTACTATGAAGGTACATTCTTGGTCTACAACAAAGTAACATCCCCATGAATTCCACAACCCAATGTTTCCAGGACCCTTGTTCCTCCTCATTCCACCACCAAAGTGATGAAGAGCCTGAATGGACTGGTGGTCGGGCATGTGCAGTGCTACGCCATACAACATTTTGAACTGAAGGAGATCAGAACAAAGCTGCCATGCAGACCAGCGATCTTCTGCGTGCCATCTATCCTGTGAGAGATCATTAAGCTCAATACAAATAGCCAAAATGTATGACCTTAAATGGTCACTAACCCTTCAACAAATCTTGCATAAAATCATTGGTACACAGGAAAATAAGTTTTTACTATATCAGATTCCACAAAAAAAAAAAAATTGCTTCTTTCTCCACTTACCAAGACCCAAAAATCGTATCACTCACTCTAGAAAAACAGAATCAGGTTAATTATGTATCATGTTCTATGCTGTCCATCAAGGGAGAGGGTGGAGCTCTATTAAACCAATCTATCACCATGCTGCTGCTTCTAATAGTGTACTGAAGAGACAGTGGGGAGCAGGGTACCCTCGTGTGTACAGTGCAAGGGAAACGTAACAGCTAGTCTCCACCTACTAGCTCTGGGACAACCAGAATTTACAAATGAAGGCAGCATAGGGTAAGATGGGGAAAAAATTCCATATATTATATTACAGGAAGCCCCCGACTTACATTTGTCTCCTAGTTACAAACAGACTTAGGGGGCATCACACACCGAGTCCTGTCTCATAATAACATTGGACCGTTGCAAGCTTTTCTCTGCCCACTGCGACTTAGTCGGCACAGCAGCTCTTTTTTACCTTCCTCCCACCCGCTTTGCGCTGGGAACCTCTGGGGCGGTACAACAGCAACTCCTCACGTTTTTTGCAAATATTGTATTGCTTATTGGATTATATCTTCTCATGGGACAAACAAAAGGTTGACACAAAACGGGGGGGAGTTTGTGTATGCTAAGTTTTTGGAAGCGGGGCAGCAAAAACCCGTTTAGTGTAAACTACTGAATGAATTTTCTTTTAAAGTCTATGGTGACGGTTTCAAATCCACAAGCCATCTGAAAATCCGACCAATAAGCCATGCCGTGTGGAGGACCCCAGTTTCAAAAACTTTCCCCAAAATTAAAACGACTTGTGACATCTCCTGACATGTCTAATGCAGTAAATACTTGAGTCCCCCCATTAAATTTTGTGGAATTCTTTTTCAGACGGAATTACAGAGGAATAGACGGTATAGAAGTTCCCCTGTTGACTTGTAACCCAGTGCCGACAGTAAGGGCCGGTTCACACGGCTTACTCAAGCCGTAATTGCAGGACAGATTTCGCCCGGCTTGAGGGGGGCGGGGGCGCTGTCCCCGGCCCCCATAGACTTTCATTTCCACGGGCTATCCCGGGGATAATGAACAGTATTTTCTCCCCCGGGGGCGGTTCGCCGAGCGGGGAGGGAGACGAATCCATATTCCTATGAGAACCTGGTGGGTTCCGTAATGGGGGACGGTTTCGCCGTTTTGCAGCGCAGTACTTTTCGCAATAGGCTGGAATGTCCCCCCAAAATAAGCCGTGTGAAAGGCCCCTTTTTTGTATGTGGGGGGACCCCCATCTGACTGTTCAATAAACATTTTTTGTGGGAAAAAAGGAAAGCAACAGCCAAACAGAGGTATAAGAAGATGCTTCAGCGTTGTCCGTTTCCCAAAATACTCATGTTCCTGTAAAATGCCGTCAGAAGATGTCATAAGCCCTCTTTAAAAAAGACAAGACTGTAGCCAGTGTGTACATCCAGCACAAGGGTGAATAGGATAGGTCCTCAATGTTGCAATATTCGGCTGTATACAGCAGTACTGTAACGCAAGACAATGATAAAATACACTAATTTTAAAGGCAGGCATCTTCAAACTGCGGCCTCAGTGTTGGGAAACTACAACTCCCATCGCATTTAGATAATCTTAACAGGGGATGAGGGGAGTTGTGTTTCCCAACAGCTGGGGGGGCCGGCAGTTTGAGGATGCCTGTGTTAGACTGAAAGCCCCTTTGATGAGGAGTTTTACTGAGGAACCCTCTATACGTTTGTGGAATGGGAATTAAGAGGATTTCCCAAAGGTACAAAATATCGTCATGATGAAACTTATTAGGTAACCCATCTACATACTACCGTCTTTAAATGAGAAAAAAAGGAGATAAATTTTGCAAAAAATAACCCCATTTAGTCGCCCATACACCACCCCTTCTGTTTTTGGGTTTAAAAGGGGTTGTGCCATGAAGTAAAATTTGACGGGGAAAGCTTTGCAAAAATCAATCATTTTTAAAAATATCCTGTCCCAAAGGGGGGATCTTACAAAATCCATAGCGTACAGCTCATCTCGGGATATGCCCAGTATGAAAGTTTCCTCGTCCTGGCTGCACATGCTCAGACTTTTACCTCTCAGGCATTTTATGTCAGTTCTTCCCTGCCTAGTAATCACAGACACTCCTCATGCGATGATGTTGAATCCCGATACTTCCTTATCTTGCCCTCTGTACTTAGTCAAAAAGTGCAAATAAATAAAAAGAAACCTCAGTCAGGTATGTGCATTGATTCCTGCAGGGATTTGAACCTAAAACCCCTATGGTAGAAGGCTGAAGAGCTAAGCACTTAGCTACATTGTAGCTACTCACATAAACAGACCTTTGACTAGAGTAGGTACACTGTGGAGAAAGTTATGGTGATGCCAAGCCTGCTGGGTCACATGGTATGCAGTTTAAACAAATCACACACGGCCCATTTTGAGCACATTGAAAGCTGATTAAACCAGGCATGAAATGCTTTTGTGGCAAAAACCTCTTAAAGGGGTAGTCCATTTTTTTTTTAAAATAATTTAAGTATAAAGATATTGTGCTCAAAATGTAAAAAAATAAATAAAAAATACCATACTTATTCCTTCTCACCGCCAACGCTGACTCTGCAGCGTCTCTCAATGGTTTTCAGTTTTCTTGGCTAAACCTGACGTCACCACTGCCTTTGGGTATATTCACGTGACTGATTTTATTGCTGCTTTCTGGGGCAGTTTTGATACGGATTCCACCAACAAAACGGCATTAAAAAAACAAAACACAAAACTATAAAATGCCTCCAGTTCATTTCCATTCAATCCCATGTCGACAATCATACACTGCGGTTTTTCACGCACTTATTTTGGCGCTGAAAAATAAGCAACATGTCATTATGAAGCATTTTAAGAGCATAAAACGCCCATAGGAAACCATAGAGAGCTTTAAAACCGCATTGAAAATGCCTCAGCAAAAGTGTGGCACGTGTAGAGCATTGTTTTGGATACAGATCGGCGGCCAAAATCCTCCCTGACAATTTGGGTGGGGGACCCCACACAACCTTTGAAAACCACATGGAAGAAACCCTTATCAAGTCCATGTCAAAAACTCGTCTAAACTGCAAAATATGAAATGGTTTTTACATGAGCATTTGACACGGATTTCAGCACTTAAAATCAAACAACCGAATCAGCCACATGAACAAACCCTTTCATCACTGGAGCTGTTCACTTTCAGGTAGTAGCATAGAACTGCTGCAACCATTTGGCGGCTACAGTCGTTACGTCCTGTTTGGTCAGAGACAGGAAGAAAACAGAAGACTCTCTGGTTTTTGGGTTGTTTTGTTTCATCTTTGGGCAGCATTAAAGGGGTTTTGTCAAGAAGCGAGTTTCTTACCTCTTAATCTGCTCAGAAGAGAAAATAAACAAACATGCTACCTCTCAGGGGAAAGAGAGGGGGGCTGAGAACACAGCCATGAAGCGTTGTGCAATGTTTACTCAAATAATCACATTACAACTAGCAGATTCTCTATACAAAAGACAAGATCTTTCTCCCCAGCCCCTTGCCAGCTCCTTCAAATTCCCTGTCATCAGATAAGAAGTGCAAACACACAAGCGCGGCCAGATCAGCTCCTGGTTGTGTCTAATGTAAACTTTTACGTAACTAAGGGCATGTAAAGAAAGCTGTAGCTCTCACAGGCTTCACTTTTTGTAATCACATATATTTAGAAAAGTGATTAAATACCCATTTTGGAGGATCCAACATCAACATTAAATCATGGCCAAACCCCTATAACTTATTTTATTTCTAAATAAATTGGACAACCCCTTTAAAGGGGAGTCTCCGTCTCACACTCTACTGGTATATCTGGGACCCCTATATCTCATGGGAATGAGCCCCTGAAAGTGTCTGTTCAAAACAGAGAGTTGGCCGCGCTTGCACATGACTCGCCATTCTGTTCCATGGGAGTTCGCAGTGTGTTCATCTGTACCCGAAACTCCCATGGAACTGAAAACAAAGGGCCACATGTATGAAAACTGGCTAGGTCTAAAATTCACTGTCGCCCATAGCAACCAGAACGCCCCTTTGATTTTTCCATAGCACTACATTAAATGAACGTGGCACTCTGATTGGTTGCTATGGCCAACAAAGTGAATATTTGGGCCACATTTATGAAAACTGACTAGGTCTAATATTCACTCTGTTGCCCATAGCAATTAATCGGAGCGCCTCTTTCATTTCATGTAGCGCTCTGGAAAAATCAAAGGGGCGTTCTGGTTGCTATGGGCAACAAAGTGAATTTCAGACCTAGACCGTTTTCATACTTGTGGCCCAAAGGGTGAGACAGGAACACCCCTTGAAGCAATTTGCCACATTTTCCACGGTTTGTTTCTCACTCAGCAACATTGTCAAGTCCGGCAGCTAATAGAGGCGTTCTCCTGTATAGCAGACATTACTCTCACACAAATGCAAGCCATCCAGTGGGTATTTTTATAATGTGACTATCCTCAAAACCACAGTGAACCATCTACGGCCCCATCACACAGGGTTAACCCACAAGTGGCATAATGGAACCTTCTTAATTTCAACCCAGCCATTAAATTTGTTTATCAAATGTGTTTACCCGCCATTTCCCCAAAGACACGAGTGTAGTAGTGATGGAGAAGAGAACATCTGGAGGCACCTCTAGGTGACTACCCAAGGTAGCACTGGGAGCGCAGTCACCCAATTAAATAGTTTGTTTGGCGGTCACATTATTAATGAGGCTCTGAATGCAACCACGTCTCAGACAGATGCTGCAAGAGCAAACGTGAGCCAGGATTAACTCTAAGCCATCTACCTGAAGACTAATGAGCGGCACTGTAGTGTGCACATCCCCGCACCTGACACCACAGCAGGCTGCCATTAGCACAGTATGAGCAGGATATGGCGGCATACATCACAGCACAGTTACCCATGAGTCTGAGGATCTGCAACCTACAGGCATCTACGAGCCCTTAGTGATTCTCTGTGTCCTACAGATTCATATGGAGCCGTGTTACTAAGGTCTTCTCCTTCCAAGGTCTAGTAAAGGGACGGCCCACATTTATTAAAAGGGTTGTCTAAATACATTGATTCATCATTTTCTTGGTTTCACTTTTGAGTTCAGGGGCGTGTTTACTGCTTTACTGGCTTCTACTGCCCTGCAGTGTGGAGCTGCTGAAGACACTAGGTCTGTAGCTATAGCAACCAGCACTGGCAGCCTATCAGGAGAGATTATACAGGTCTGTAGCTATAGCGACCTAAGGAGCTGATGCAGCCCATACAAGAGGGGATATCTAGGAATAGGTAGGACACATATTGCAAAGTGACTTGTTTTGGCAACATCTTTAACATAAAAAGCAATCCTCATATTGAGACAACCCCTTTGAATCATTTGCATTTTTGGCGCAAACTGTTCCAAAAAAGGATTCGATTTAGTTTAATATGGGAAGAGTCAATTAACTCATGTCCATCAAGTACACATAGGGCTCGACCACACGACGAGTAGTTCAAGTCAGAATACACACCAATTGGGACTTGAAATACTCGTCCAAAACCGAAAGTAAATCATTCCCATTGTACAGAAAATATGCATTGTAGTATTTCAGTTGTTTTTTTTTTTGTTTTTTTTTTAGAGCAAAAAGGAAAAAAAAATAAAAAAAAATAATGATATCACACAACTTAGAACATGTTCATTCTTCTGTCGTATTCTATGGGGTTTTGGATGCAGAAACTAGATACAAATGACTGGGATTTTGCTCCGCAACCAAAATGCTATAAGAGATGACTGGGACGTGTTTTCTGACTGAATAAGCCGGGGAGGTGTATGTGTGTGGGGGGAGAGGGAGAAAAAAGAAAAAAAAACAAAATCCACACGAAATACTTGAAATCGTGCATCCGAGGGTTTCAAGGGTAGAATCCGATGAATACATTTTACATACCCATATCCTTTATGCTAAATGTTTTATTATGGTTTGCTTCCCTCGTGTATTTATACAATTGTTTTGCTTTTTTTGCCCATCCACATTGTTTACAGTCTTGTTTGTTTCTGCTCCAAAAATTGACAGATTACTACATATATTAAAACTGTGCACAAATTTCACCTTGTACTCCACACCCGCCCAAAAGTGGAAATGGACGTAGGAAAGTAGCCATGGTCTCCGGGTGAAGATACATTTCTTAAGACAAAAAAAAAAAAAAAAAAAAAAAAAAAGTAGCATTTCTGAAGCATATAAGACAACATTTATTAAGACTTTTGTTAATGAAAAGTGCAAAGGTGTAAGGTGCACCAAAAAATATAAGGCTCAAAATAGTATGGGCCCAACAATAAATATATCACCTGGAAGCAGGTAGACAGGGATATTTTTTTTTTTTTTTTTTGAGTCGTTTTGCCATGGAATTTCTTTTATTGGACAACCCCTTTTTAATTGCATTTTTTGCTGTTATATCCGATTATAACGTGTTAAGTCCCAAAACGCTTTTTGAAAGGAGAGAAGCTCGGTGTAAAATCTGCTAAAAAGTAGCACAATTTTCCACAAATGTGACTTCTGCAAATTTTTTTCTTGTAAACATCAGAATGCTGGTACAAATCCCATCATACATTCTCTCCATAGAGGTCATTTTCAGTCCCAAAATGTGAGTTCGTTTTTTTTTTTCTAAAATTTGGCACAAACCACCGCAATGAGTTTCAACGCTGGTAACGAAACAGCAGTCTTCTAGATGTGGACCATAATATTGAGGGCATTAGGTCTTGAGCAACAACCAGGGGCCACATGTATGAAAACTGTCTAGGTCTAAGATTTTCTTTGTTGCCCATAACAGCCAATCAGAGCGCCACTTTCATTTCATATAGTGCTCTGAAGAAATGAGATGGGAGCTCTGATTGGTTACTATAGGCAACAAAGACAGTCTTACACCTAGACAGTTTTTATACATATAGCCCCAGGTCTGGGCCGCTGTCCCAAGAGAAATGCGTCACTTTTAACACTTTCTTAGCCTCTTGACTTTGACTTTAAAATATCTGAGGCAACAGCTGGTTTGTCGCATCAGAATTTTTCACACAAATATAGCAGACTTTTTTTTTTTATTTGCTATGGAGAATCACATTGTCAATCTGTTGTTGGGACATCAAAGCTGGACACAGACACTACAAGGACCTCCTGGGGAAGAAGCAGAGGCTCTCCATAGAAACGTCCCCTATCATCATGCATACCAGTGTCGTACATTCCTACCATACTGCACACAAGACTCCATAGACTTGACCAAAACACTTGTGCATGGTACTACCCGCCCCAGTGAGATTATTTTACCCCGACCACCACCAAGTGCATAGAGCGCGACAGATACATTTTCTTTAAGAAATTGTACTAAAAAATAGACGACATCAGCTAAAAATCATGTGTAGGACGCACCCCAGACAATCACAGCTTTACTCCATAGGTGAAGGCATAAACCACCTACAGAATAACAGATATCAATGCACAACAACCCAAAAAGTTACAGAACATAACCTACACCATACACACTACGGGGAGCGAGACTTTAACAGTAGGTGACACCTAAAAACAACTTGGAAACCGTCCATCAGACTGATAGGAGTATCAGATCATGTTACACCCCATAACATGGCAATGGTACCCAGCTATGTACTTGTGCCAACATAGCACTGTGCAACAGAAGTATCACCATAAAGCACACACAGAGTGGCATGGTGCCCCAGGATTTACCACGCCGGCACATTCCTGATGGGGTAAATGCAGCTCCCATCGGTCAGCAGTGCCATGGACTGTAATTAGCTCTCTAGCTGGACAATATCAGTGAGGTCACAACATACTGGCTGGGGGCAGTAGGGAAAGCGTGGGCACAGCAGGGTGGGCACGGCATGGCGGGTATGGTAGGGTAGGGATCGGCAGGGTAGGGTATGGTAGGGTAGGGATCGGCAGGGTAGGGTATGGTAGGGTAGGGATCGGCATGGCAGGATTGGCAGGGTGGGCACGGCATGGCAGGATTGGCAGGGCGGGCACGGCAGGGCAGGCATGGTAGGGCGGGCACGGCAGGCATGGTAAGGCGGGCACGGCAGGGCAGGCACGGGCACCACTGTGACCCCCATACTACAGCAAGCTAACCTGCAGATAATACAATTACTTCACCCCCAATGAGACTATAAGGACTGTCAGCAGCAATTGACAGCACATGGGGAAAGCCCCTCCCCAAAGCAAAGCCCCCGACACGGGCCACTCACCCAGTGTGTTGGTGCCTTCTGTGGTTACGATGTCTCCCTCCCTCCTGCTGGACACAGCGCCGCTTCTGCTCGTCAGGCTGCACCCACCCTTTACCAGCACGGCGGAGAAATTCTGCCACAGCCGCTTCACCTCCTGGAGCTCGGAGGGGCTGAGGAGGGCGGATAAGTCCGTGCCAGAGGCCCGGTTGGTGACGTCAGCGGCAGCCTAGAAGCCAGGCAGTAAGCAGAGTGCGCGCCTGTGCTGTCACAGCGCACGTCCCGCCGCCAGCCCGCCACACACACACCGCGGCGCTCTCGGTAACGGTTCGCAGTCTCTGTCATGGGATGAGACGGGCGAGAAATGGGGCCGCTCGCTTGACAGCTCGCACGTTGGATTCCTCTTAGCAACCGATGACGTAATCCAGCTCGTCGCTTCGGGCAATTGGCTAATATAGTAACTGGAGACGGGAGGGCGGGCGCTTTCTCAGAGGAGAGTGATTGACGTAGGTTGGAGCCAATCCGGGTAGAGCAGGGGCTGGGATAAGGAAGCCTGCTTGTGGTCAATGTTTTTATCAGCTGGATGGCAAGGTGTGTGACTGGGCGTGGTCCGGACAGAGCGCAACTCAAACAGGACGGGAAAGCTGCAGTGCAAAGCTCAGAAGTGATAGTGATCCCCTGCGTACAATTCACAGATTAGTCCTCCTGAGGGGTCTGGTGGTCACAAACTGAAGCAACGTTTCGGCCGCTATGGCGACCTTAGTCATAGAAAGCACTAGGAAGGAAACACAGGTATAAAAATATGGAAAAGGAGAGGGAAGGTAAATCATAGTATAGGGTGAAGCTGGGCAGACAAGATGAGGAGGGGAAAAGGGAGGAAGATAGGATAGGAAATAGTAGAAGACCAAAGTTCTACAAGGATGGAAGAGAACTGGAGAGACTGGTGGGAGGATGTCTAAAGTAATGCTCACCACTGGAGGATAGGAGACTGCAGACTGTGTGGTATAGGGAGACTGAGGATAGAAGGAGAAGCTATGGTCAATGATGATGTATGGGGGAGAGTGGAGGGGAAAAGAAGCCGAGGGGGTAACTTACCAAAAATAGGGAGGAGAGGAAATGAAGATCAGACCTACAAGGAGAAGACAGGAGTGCATAGTATGGTACAACAGGGTCAGAGTGGAGAAAGGGGGCGCTTACCGGCTACAAGGGGCACTTCAGAAGTAAAGCAAGTATTACACTAATGGCAGGAGGAATGCAGCTCTCTGACTATGTCACATAGAGCAGCGTCTGAAGCGCCCTACTGCGCATGTGCGGTGTAGACAGACGGAACTGATTGGAGAAAGGAGCCAGAGGAGGGAGGCACGGTGGGAAATAAGGGGTAGTGAAAAAAGATAGGACAGAAGAGAAAGCGTAACTACAGAGAAACAATGTGGGAGTCTACAGGGGTAGGACATAAGGGTTAGTGGAAAAAGATCGAGTAGACAGCTACAGGGAAACAAGCGGGAATTCTACATAAGTAGATTGTAAGGGTAAGTGGGAAACGGTATGACAGAGGAGAAAGCGTAGCTACAGAGAATCGACTGGGGATTATACAGGAGAAGGACATAAGGGTTAGTGGAAAAAGCTATGACAGAGGGAAAAGCGTAGCTACAGAGAAACAGGGATTAGCACAGGAGTAGGATGTAAGGGTTAGTGGAAAAAGAAATGACTGAGGGAAAAGCGTAGATACAGAGAAACAACAAGAGAAGTGTATGGTATCAATCTAAAAGTAGTCAGATGATATAAACAAACAGTATCCACATATATGTCAATAGAGAAACAACAGCGTGGTGATCTATGCATACCTCACCCACGTGTAAACCCTGAGAACAGAAGGCAAAATATTAGCGTGTCTGTGGGAGAGAGCATGCAGTAAATATAGTGCATCAGGTACAAAAAAATGTAGGTGGCATTACATAAATACAAATTTTTCACCAGTGAGGAGAACAAAAGTATAGGTGGGGTAATCATGAATATACATTTAGGGCCACATGTATGGAACTTGGCATTTAAACGCCAAATTTCATGTGCATTATAATAGCATAGAATGCGCCTGATTTATGAACCTATTCTACTGCGGGTCATGAATCAGGTGCATTCTAGTACTAGAATGACATTTCTGGCTCAGGTAAACCACTTTGAAAGTGCTCTACCTGTTCCAGCAGTAATGTGCTTAGAAATGCTATAAATTTGTAGCTTCGTACAGTTGTGGTGCGCCCCGCCTGCCTCACTCCCCCTGATCATAGGCTCATTACCAAGTGCCGCTTGCGCTCTGTGATGCGCCTGATACTGGTGTACGGGAGGGTTTTCAGTAATGTGAATGGGGCTGTGTCTAATGTCTGGCTGAAAATACATGAGACTTCTGGCACAGCCTTGTTAATACATGTCCCCCTTAGTGTATTCATAATGAGAATAAAATTGGAGGCAGAAAGGGTATGTTCACACGACTTATTTGTGGAGTGTACTATGGCACGTAATTCGCCCGAAGTACACCCCGCACTCATTGAGTGCTACGATAACCAGGCATATTCCCTGCCATGTACTGTGCACCTGTGAAAAGAAGTGATATATCAGGCGCTGGGGAAAATGGAAGTAATAGGAGGCACTGGACAGCACATACTTTCAACAGCAAGCGCATTGCGGCGTGCACAAATACGTGCCACATTACGCCATGTAAACATCACCTAAGACGTAATGTCAGAAAAATATGTCAATAAATAAAATGCAATGGCATAAATTGTATCTAGTCTGAAAATAGTGGCTACACAGAGTATGCCGTACTTATATGAGTATATACTGGATGGTAAAGGGAAGCTTTGGCTAAAGATGTAATTGCATTCCCTTTTAAAGTGGTTTTGCCACGATGTAATGTTGACGTGGGATCCTCCAAAATGGGTTTTTAATCACTTTTCTAAATATATGTGATTACAAAAATTGCAGCCTGAGAGAGCTACAGCCTTCCTTATGCCCTTGGTTACTTCAAAGCGTCTATTAGATACGGCCTGACAAGAGCTGGACGGGCTTGCGCAGAGAGAGCTTCTTATCTGATGAGACTGAGCTGCAGAAGTTTTCAAGGCACCAGGTAGCAATATGTTTTCTTTTGTATACAGAATAAACTAGTTGTAGTGTGATTAGATCCCTGTTTTATCTGATGACAGAGAACATGAAGGAGCTTTCAAGCTGCTGAGGAGAAAAACTGTTGTCTTTTGTATACAGAATCCACAAGTTGCAGTTTGATTATTTCAGTGAACATGTCACACGATCCCTTATGCAGCTTTGTGCTCTGGCTGTGTGCGTCTCTCTCTCTTTCAGCTCCGTGATTTGTTTACATTAGCTTTTTAGCAGATAAGGCTCCTCCTGGCAAAACCCCTTTAAGTCCGACTGGGTGTAAGCTATCAAGTCAGTGAATCCAGGCTCTTTATGAAAAGGGAAATGTGGTTACCACCACGATGTGGTCGCAGTACTTGCTTTTGCACTTGGAACCTAAGTTGTGAGAATTAATGGTTTGCATGTATAAAGTAAGATGGGAGGAGGATTCACTCTTTATGACAGCGTATTGTCGATTTATGTGCCGAGATTCGATCTTTTATGTGTTGCGTGGTCTCCTCCACGTAAACCAGACCACAGGGACATTTGATCAGGTATGTGACGATTAATGAGTCGCAGGTGAAACAACCGTTCAGTTTTGTAGGTTGGCCACTAGATGGATGGTGAACAGTGTCACCTTTTATAATGTTGGCACAGTGCGTGTAATGAAGGCACGGGAAAGTACCAAGGCGTGGGATGGACTCGGTAGTTTGGATAATAGGTTTTGTTAGTGAGCCTATGTTGGCGCATACAATAATAATAATAATCTTTATATAGTGCCAACATATTCCGCTGCACTTTACAATTTAGGCTATGTTCACACAGGGTAATTGCGGCGTGCATTTTGCCGTGTATTTGCGCTCTAATACGGGTGAGATGCGCGCCGAAATTACAGTAATCCATAGTTCTCATAGAGAACTATGGATTACACCTCCCCTCCCCACTCGTACAATACGATTGTATTATACGCACGGGGAGATAAATGACACGTAATGAATGTCAACTGGGCAAGAGGGCTGCCAGCCCCCCGCTCAGTGGGAGTACGCGCGTAGTAGCACGAGCTCCCGAAACACACTATGTACTGCGGTGCATCCTGTACACGCTGCAGTACATCGTGTGAACATACCCTTAGAGGGTATAAGTACAAACAAAAATAATACAGAAAAATCTACTTACAGATCAGACACAAGGTGTGAGGGCCCTGCTCGCAAGAGCTTACAATCTATTAGGGCACAGGTGTCAAACTGCCGGTCCTCCAGCTGTTGGGGAACTACAACTCCCATCATGCATTTGTATAATCTATAACAGTGGGCATGATGGGAGTTGTAGTTTCCCAACAGCTGGAGGGTCGGCAGTTTGACACCCCTGTATTAGGGTGTATGGGTGAGACGACGGGTAAGACGTGCTAGGTTTACAACGGTCCAGCCATGTTACATAAATAGGAGGTTTACATAAAATTTTGGTGAACCTGCCACCCCGACCATACATCTATATACAGATAAGTGCCTGTGAGTGCCCTAGTGTAGGGAGTGACAGATGTGTGTGATAGCAGGTAGGGGTTAGCAATTAGGGATCTTGGTGGGCCAGACTGAGAAAATGTGTTCTCAAGGCACTCTTAAAACGCTGAGGGTTGTGAGTGTGCCTGATCGCCCGTGGTAGCATATTCCAGAGAAGTGGTGCTGCACGTGTGAAATCTTGGAGACAGGCATGGGAGGTTCAGATGATTGAGGAAAGTAATCTGATATTATCAGCAGAGCGGAGAGACCGGGTAGGGTGGTAGATAGAGATGAAGGTGGAGATAAAGGGGGGGGGGGTGCAGCACTGTCGAGAGCTTTGTGGGTAAGAGTGATGAGTTAATATTGTATCCTGTACTGAATGAGCAACCAGTGGAGTGACTGACACAGGGTAGAGACATCAGTATAGTGACTGGAAAGAAAGACAAGCCTGGCTGCTGCATTCAGGGTGGATTGGAGAGGGGAGAGTTTACAGAGAGGGAGACTGATAAGTAGAGAGTTACTTTAGTCAAGACGAGAAAGAATAATTGCAACAATGAGGGTTTGTGTTGTTTCCACAGTAAGTAAAGGACGGATTCTGGAGATGTTCTAGAGGTGCAGATGACAGGAGCGGGCAAGGGATTGGATATAGGTGGTAAAGGACAGATCAGAATTTAGTATAACCCCAAGATAGCGGGCCTAGGAGTTATGATGGTACCACACACTGAGATAGAAATAGTAGGGGGGGTTGGTTAGAAGATGGCGGAAAGACCGGAAGTTCGGTTTTATTGAGGTTTAGTTTCAGATAGAGGACATTATGTCCGAGACTGCGTACAGGCAGTCACTAGTGTTTTGTAGCAGGGCTGGAGTGATGTCTCGGGAGGAGGTGTATAATTGGGTGTCATCAGCAAAGAGATGGTGCTGGAAGCCAAATCTGCTGATGGTTTGTCCAACGGGGGCTGGGTAGATTGAAAAGAGGAGAGGTCCAAGAACCGATCCCTGAGGAACCCCAACAGCAAGAGGAAGAGGAGATAGAACCAGAAAATGAGACACTGAAGGAGCGGTCAGAGAGGTAAGATGAGAACCAAGAGAGAGCGGTGTCCTGTAGGCCAATGATGCTGAGCATGTTGAGGTGAAGTTGGTGATTAACGGTGTCAAACGCTGCAGAGAGATCCAGGAGAAGCAACAGTGAGTAGTTTCCCTGTGATTTAGCCGTGAGGAGATCATTAGAGACTTTAGCAAGAGCAGTTTCTGTGGAGTGTAGGGTACGGAAACCTGACTGTAGAGGATCAAGAAGAGAGTTAGTAGAGAGATAGTTGATTAGGCGAGATTAGACCAAGCCTTCCAGGAGTTTAGAGCTACAGGGAAGGTTAGAGACTGGTCAGTAGTTGGCAGCGCAGGACGGGTCCAGAGTGGGCTTTTTTTTAGTAAAGGGGTGATAGTAGCCTGTTTAAAGGAAGATGGAAAGATCCCAGTGGAGAGAGAGAGGTTGAAGATTGCAGTTATGGGAGAGATGACAGCTGGAGAAATAGACTGAACAAGGTGGGATGGAATTAGGTCACTAGAGCATGTGGTGGGGCGAACAGACAAGAGAAGCCTGGATACTTCTTCCTCTGTTGTCGGGTCAGGGGCTGAGAGCAGAATAGAGGACGTGCGGGGAGGGACAGGATGTGTATTACTTGGGGATTGAGATGCAATGTTTTGCCGGATATTGTCGATTTACAATAGGCTCACTAATGTTCTTAGGTCGTTTATAGGAGATTCAGACTGGTCTCTGAAAATCATTGATATATGGGTAGCCCTGTCTAAGTATATTGGATTTTGGGCATAAAGGGGTGATATGTGTTTAAAAAACACATGCGAGATAAAACACCATAGAAGCAAAAACAATGTGGCATCATGCCCCATCCTGAGCAGAGTATCTAGGCTCAGGATTTACCACCCGCAGCACATTTTTTATGGGGTAACTTGGGGGATTAGTGCAGCCCCCCACCTGTCAGCAGTGTAATGTACTGTACTTAACGCTCTAAATAACAGGGGGTGTGGACTCAGGAAGACAATATCTGTGGAGTCACAACATACTGGCTGGGGGCAGTAAGGAAAATGTGGACACAGCAGGGTGGGCACCCCAATCACCTGCAGAACTACAGCAAGCAGCAAGTTCAACTGCAGATAATAAAATTGGAGGCAGGATGTGCGCGCTGCCTAGGAGGAGGTTGCTAGATCGGTCCGTAAGCATTACTTACCAGCTCCCCGCGTCCCCTTAAAACTGTCTCTTGCCATAGAAGGAAGGATGGAGGCAGGAGAAAGGCTGCAGGCGTTTCTCCTGCCCCTGCGGCCTGTCTTCTGCCCCCTCTAAAGTCAGGCTGCAGGAAACAGGCCACAGAAGTTTCCCCTTGCTTCCTGTCTCCTGTGGCCTGTCTCCGGCAGCTGCAGACGGTAGGAGACAGGGTGCAGTGAGCAAAAGTTACATGATAGTACTAAACTCCATCTCCTGCACCCCCCCCCCCCCCACCTCCCTAAAGATTATGTCTGCGGCTGATCTTCTGGGGGTGCAGAGTATGGAGTTCTTCTGGGGAATACTGACCACAGCCACAGCACAATCTCCGAGGGATTGTCCGCTGACCCAAGGAAATTGTAAGCTGTGCTCTGTACTCCTCTCTCCCACCCCTACACACCATTGTGTTATGCATCCTAGTGCCAACACAAAACACAACCCCCACCTATCACCCTATAAACCCCTTGCTTCCACCTATCACCTTATAAGCTCTCTACCTATTACCTCATAGCCGGGGGCGTAACTACCGGGGTAGCAGGGGTAGCAGTTGTTCCAGGGCCCGTGCGCTCAGGGGGGCCTGCGCCCGGGGCAGCTGCTACTGCGCCCGCTACCCCGGTAATGCTGCTCCTGGGCCCGCCGGCAGTGAACTTAACAGTTCACTGCGGCGGGCAGGGAACTGAGGGGCCTGGCGCATGCTGCCTCTGAACGCCCGGGCCCTCCAGCCCGAGCGTTCAGAGGCAGCGCTACAGGGAGGTAGCAGAATGGAGCGACGATCGCTCTGCCCTGCTACTTCCCCTGCCGGCGCTCTGTGATCACATGGGGGTGCGAGATGACGTCACATCACCGTGCCGCCCGCGCTGAGCACAGAGGCTGCAGTGCGGCGCATCGGGGGAGCGTGGACTGAGGTGAGTAAACTATTTCTTATTTTACCTGCCCATTAGCCTGCCTGTATACTCCATTAGCCTGCTGTATACCCCTGTAAGCCTGCTGTATACCCCCATAATCCTGCCTGTATACCCCATAGCCTGCCTGTATACCCCATTAGCCTGCCTGTATACCCCATAGCCTGCCTGTATACCCCATTAGCCTGCCTGTATACCCCCATAGCCTGCTGTATACCCCCATAGCCTGCTGTATACCCCCATAGCCTGCTGTATACCCCCATAAGCCTGCCTGTATACCCCATAGCCTGCCTGTATACCCCATTAGCCTGCCTGTATACCCCCATAAGCCTGCCTGTATACCCCATAGCCTGCTGTATACCCCCATAGCCTGCTGTATACCCCCATAGCCTGCCTGTATACCCCATAGCCTGCTGTATACCCCCATAGCCTGCTGTATACCCCATAAGCCTGCCTGTATACCCCATTAGCCTGCCTGTATACCCCCATAAGCCTGCCTGTATACCCCATAGCCTGCTGTATACCCCCATAAGCCTGCTGTATACCCCCATAAGCCTGCCTGTATACCCCATAGCCTTCTGTATACCCCATAGCCTTCTGTATACCCCATAGCCTTCTGTATACCCCCATAGCCTGCTGTATACCCCCATAGCCTGCTGTATACCCCCATAAGCCTGCCTGTATACCCCATTAGCCTGCCTGTATACCCCCATAAGCCTGCCTGTATACCCCCATAAGCCTGCTGTATACCCCCATAAGCCTGCTGTATACCCCATAAGCCTGCCTGTATACCCCATAGCCTGCTGTATACCCCATTAGCCTGCCTGTATACCCCATTAGCCTGCCTGTATACCCCCATAGCCTGCCTGTATACCCCATAGCCTGCCTGTATACCCCATAGCCTGCTGTATACCCCCATAGCCTGCTGTATACCCCCATAAGCCTGCCTGTATACCCCATAGCCTGCCTGTATACCCCATTAGCCTGCCTGTATACCCCATTAGCCTGCCTGTATACCCCCATAAGCCTGCCTGTATACCCCATAAGCCTGCCTGTATACCCCATAAGCCTGCCTGTATACCCCATAGCCTGTTGTATACCCCCATAGCCTGCTGTCTACCCCCATAGCCTGCTGTATACCCCCATAAGCCTGCCTGTATACCCCATAGCCTGCTGTATACCCCATAGCCTGCTGTATACCCCCATAGCCTGCTGTATACCCCATAGCCTGCTGTATACCCCCATAAGCCTGCTGTATACCCCCATAGCCTGCTGTATACCCACATAGCCTGTTGTATACCCCCATAAGCCTGCTGTATACCCCCATAATCCTGCCTGTATACCCCCATACGGCGGGCTGTATAGCCCATAGCCTGCTGTATACCCCCATAGGCCTGCCTGCATACCCCATAGCCTTCTGTATACCCCCATAGCCTTCTGTATACCCCCATAGCCTGCTGTATACCCCCATAGCCTGCCTGTATACCCCATAAGCCTGCTGTTTTCCCCATAAGCCTGCGTATACCCCATAAGCCTGCTGATATACACCGATCAAAGCCTGGCTGTATACCCCATAGCCTGCTGTATACCCCATTAGCCTGCTGTATACCCCATTAGCCTGCCTGTATACCCCATAGCCTGCCTGTATACCCCATAGCCTGCCTGTATACCCCCATAGCCTGCTGTATACCCCCATAGCCTGCTGTATACCCCATAGCCTGCCTGTATACCCCATTAGCCTGCCTGTATACCCCCATAGCCTGCTGTATACCCCATAGCCTGCTGTATACCCCATAGCCTGCTGTATACCCCCATAAGCCTGCCTGTATACCCCCATAAGCCTGCCTGTATACCCCATAGCCTGCTGTATACCCCCATAAGCCTGCCTGTATACCCCATAGCCTGCTGTATACCCCATAGCCTGCTGTATACCCCATAGCCTGCTGTATACCCCCATAAGCCTGCCTGTATACCCCATAGCCTGCCTGTATACCCCATTAGCCTGCCTGTATACCCCCATAAGCCTGCCTGTATACCCCCATAAGCCTGCCTGTATACCCCATAGCCTGCCTGTATACCCCCATAAGCCTGCCTGTATACCCCCATAGCCTGCTGTATACCCCCATTAGCCTGCCTGTATACCCCCATAAGCCTGCCTGTATACCCCATAGCCTGCTGTATACCCCCATAAGCCTGCCTGTATACCCCCATAAGCCTGCCTGTATACCCCATTAGCCTGCCTGTATACCCCCATAAGCCTGCCTGTAGACCCCCAGAAGCCTGCCGGTATACCGCCATAAGCCTGCCTGTAGACCCCCATAAGCCTGCCTGCCTGAATAGCCCTATAGCTACCGTGAAGCCTGTCTGCCTATGTAGCCCCTCTAACCCCCTAAAGCTTGCCTACCTATATAGCCCCCGAAGCCTGCCTGTCTACTTATATGGGGCCCCTTTAGCTACCTAAACCCTACCTATATAGCCCCTATAGCCCACCTAACCCCTGTCTATCTGTATGGCTCCGTATAGCTACCTAAACCCTGCCTGCCTATATGGGCACTCTATTGGCTACCTAAACCTTGCATATTTGGGGCCCTATATATCCTATCTAAATCCTGCTTGCCTAAATGGACCCCATATAGCCAGGGGGGCAGGTGCTGGAAAAGTCAGGATTCTAAGATATTTGTGTCTGAATCTGCAGGGACAAGTGGTCGGGAGATGTCATCATGGTGGCGGACTGGACCGGATGCAGAACAAAGGGTAAAGTCAACGACTCGTCAGAGAAACGTCACCTGTGAGTCACAAGATGTAACTACACTGTAATCACTTATATGTCTAAAGAGCCTGTGTACACTGGTGTCTACCACTATATGGTCACTGTATGGTGGTTATATACAGTCTGCAGAGCCTGTGTACACTGGTGTCTACCACTATATGGTCACTGTATGGTGGTTATATACAGTCTGTTAGAGCCTGTGTACACTAGTATATACCACTATATGGTCACTATATGGCGGTACTATTGGTCTTTGTTTACTGATCAGTAATAGTGTAGGGGTATTATTCAGTCACTTTGTGGTCTTGTTCTGGTGGTATAGTCAGGTCCATATGTACCGTGTTTCCCCGATAGTAAGACACCCCCGATAGTAAGACGTAGCGGTGTCTTAGGGAGGTCGCCTAATGTAAGACGTACCCCGAAAGTAAGACGTAGCGCGGCCTGATGACGTCACTGCCTGTGCCGGGATGAGCGCGCGGGAGGCCGGAGCAGCGAGGAGGCGGCGCGGCGCGGGAGACGGAGCAGCGAGGAGGCGGCGCGGGAGACGGAGCAGCGGGGAGCCAGGTACGTGTTTTTCTGCCTACAGCTGGCCCTATACCTGTCTACAGCTGGCCTATACCTGTCTACAGTGGTCCTATACCTGCCTACAGCTGGCCCTATACCTGTCTACAGCTGGCCCTATACTGTCTACAGCCGACCCTATACCTGTCTACAGCTGGCCCTTATACTGCCCTATATAAGACATACCCCGAAAGTAAGACATACTGGGACTTTGGGGGGGTAACAAGACTGTAAGACGCTGACTTACTATCGGGGAAACACGGTAGTAGTGTTATTGGTAATGTTAGTCTTGGTATAGTGGGATTTGATTGGTAGCAGTATGATGGTGATATGTAGGGTGAGGTATTTGCCCCTTGTATTATCTACATTATCTAACAGCATGTCCTGGTACATGGTCATGGTCAGGGAGGAAGGTTAGGGGGCCCCATCCAAAAGTTTGCTTTGGGGCCCTGGCTTCTCTAGTTACATCCCTGCTCATAGCCCCATAACCTCCACATATCACTCCACATATACACACACACCTATCACCCTATAACAATTCCACCTATCATCCCATGTGGAGCTTGTACACAAGTGGCTGGAAAAATTAGAATTCCAAGATATTTGTGTGGTACATTTTGCAGGGTTGAGTCGTAGCAGGGAGAAGTCATCATGGCAGTCTGGACAGGATGCAGAAGAAAAAGAGAACAATTTAAAAGAGAACAATTCCAGTTATAAAAGATGTCTCTAGTGAGTCCCTAGATGTAACTGCACTGTAATCACTTAAAGGGGTTTTCTCGCTACTAAGATCATATCTGTAATGATGGGGACAGTAAAAATAAGAACTTTTGCACTTAGTTTTTATTACCTAAATCATCTAGTATAGCAGATATTAGCTAATCTATGTGTATCTAGAGATGTGTGTCTGAAGCCTGGTGTCGGGCCATGCCACCTTGCAGTGACTGGTTGCCTGATATTTAGTTCAGCCCTGGTAGGGACACGATCTCTGGTCAGGACATGCCTCCTGTGCTGTGATTGGCTGTCCTGAACTGCCCTCTGAGCTGTGTGAAAATGAAACTGACTTTCTTTGCTGGCTGCTGGCTGTGTCTATGTTCTCATTGCCCATTGTCTTTCAAGTGAAGGATCTGGGCAATTGCTGAGTCTCTAGCTGCTAGATTGACTCTTCCCCAATGTAACACAGCCATATACACTCTGCTACCTCATCCATATAACACAGCCTTATACAGTGCATTTCTCACATGTGTTTAATTCTTTCAGGCTGTATGTGTAACTGTTTACACCCATGCACCTGTGTTCTAGTTACAGGGAGCCTGTGAAGGGAGGTGACAGCTCTCCAGGCATGACAACTGACCATTTCCGGAGGCCTGCAGAGTTCTGACATCCTCTCCCTTCCACTGCTCACACAGAGTGATGATTATGACTTAGGGCCCGTCCCCACGGCAGAGAGCAAATACCGGTCAGATTATCCGACCGGTATTTGCTCTGTTTTGGGGCCGTGTACACGGCCGCAGGGGGACGGCTTTTCTCCACTGTTTGCGGAGAAAAGCCCTCCCCCTTTGCATAGAAATGTTCATATTCCACCCGAAAACCGGGTGGAAGAATGAACTTGTTCTATGTTTTTTGGACCACCAGTGGTGTAAAAAATCATCTGATTTTCCATAAAGATCTGTACTAAAGTTTGACAGACGGTTTACAGGCGTTTTCAAAACCGAAAACCATCTGTAGAACCGTCCAAAAACCCTTGCCGTGGTGACAAGGCCTAAAGAGGAAACAGGGAGGGGGTGTGATGATGTCACCAGTCTTCAGGGAGGGAAGACACTCCTACTGGGAGGAGAGACCCACCCCTGGATTTAAAGCTGTAAGCTAGGGAGAAAGCTCAAGATGCCTGAAAAGCCTGTACTGAGAAAACCCCTTTAAACCTCTGCAGTATCTGTACACTGGTATCTACAATATGTGGCCACTGTATAGTGGAAATATTGGTTGTAGTGTAATTGTTTAGGTTCAGGCACAGTTTGGTGGTATCTTCCAGCTCTACTGGGTGCTAAATAGGCATTCCAACATCCAGGAAAGCTGGGTGATGCCAAGCCCCTCAATAAGCTTTCTTCCAGAGCCATTACACAGTTGGGTGTAGTGGGCGTGGCCTTTTGTGAAGAGGGTGTGGCTTGATATAAAGAGAACTAGGTCTATGCAAATTTCTGGGTCTGCCCGCTACATATGCCGCAGCATCGATTTTGCCTGTTGGCCATTTTCAAAAGTTGCCAAGTATGGCCTAAAAGCCAGACTAGGCAGAAAGCAGAGTATGTTGTTCTGTGACAGCCCACGTCCTATTGCTAGACCACCACAGATAGACACCGCAGCGCTCTCGGTAACGGTTCGCAGTCTCTGTCATGAGTTCAGACACGCGAGAAATAAGGCCGGTAGCTTGACAGCTCGCATATTGGATTCCTCTTAGCAACCGAGGACATAATCCATCTCGTAGCTTTCTGCACTTGACTAATATCGTGAAGGGAGACAAGAAGGCGGGCACCTTCTGAGAGGAGAGTGACTGACGTAGGTTTTAGTCAATCCGGATAGAGCAGGGGCTGGGATAAGGAAGCCTGCTTGTGGTCAATGTTTTTTCCAGCTGTATGGCAAGGTGTGTGAGCTGGGCGTGTACCAGTCCGGACAGATCGCAAACCACAACTCAAATAAGACTGAAAACCTGCAGTGCAAAGCTCATGAAGAGAACTGCTGCCAATAGAACTCAGAAATGAGGAAATAGTTCTGAAATGGACAGAACGTGAGTAAATGGGGGCAGATATTTTCTTGTTTCGATTTCCCATTAAAGGAACATTGGGGCATAGGCATTAAAATTGGTGCAAAGCAAAAATGGCATAGTTTCCCATGGTAACCAATTTTTTTAACGGGCCTCTATAACTGAGAGGCGGAATGGAATTATTCTTATTTTAACACGCGGTACATTCAAAGAGGGTTACATACCCTACATAAGACCAAAGTACAATAATAACGATAAATTACTAACAACTGGTACATAGGAAGTGAAGACCCAGGCCACAAGAACTTACACGCTACAAGAATCTGCTGGGAAGCTACGCCACATGGTCTTTGCACCAGTTTTGATATATTGACCCACTATGTTCAGTTTGTGTCCAGGGCCGGGACGATGGGTAGACAGAGGTGGGTAATTGTCTAGGGCGACACCTCTGCCTGTCACGTGGGGGGGCGCTGCGCACATAAACATAGTAGTACCCACTGCTATTCACCCCAGCCGTCTGGCGCTGGAGTCTGACAGACACACACTGATTGAAGCGACGCTGCTATGCACACTTGGCGCCTCGGTCTGAAAGACAGAATGTGCTTGACGGAAGCGGCTGCTTGGCTGCAGCACAGCGCTCAGTCTTACCATTGATTGCTGCTGCTCGGCCGGCCCAGCGCCCCTCCTTCCTCTGCTGCACTGCGCCATCTTCTGCAGAGCACATGACCACAGGCGCCACACAGCTACATGCCTCACTTAGTCCTGCATGTTCTCCCATGTGGCAGCGGCGGACACGGAGGTAGTCGGGTAAGTCAGAGACTGACTGACCGACTACCTGCAGACTTTTGCTAGCTACAGAGGTTAGTTTAATTGAAGGGGCAGTGCAGTGTGTGTCACTAAGCTACCTACACTTCCATTACCTTGCTGTTGGCTGAAGTGGAGTGATGTGAAGTGGAGTGGGCAATTGGCAGACTGCCAGGCAGTGTGCAGACCCCTCATCCAGCCGGCTGTGACTATAAAGGTATGTTCACACGGTGTCTTGCATTCGTGTGAACATCCGCTTTTGGGATGCGTGTCTGGGTCCGTCTGAACAGACCCAGACACGCATCTATCAATTAGCAGTGACGTTATCACTGCCGGCAATGGGAAATACGCAGCGGCGTTCACATCTGTCCGTCTTTTGGATCCATTACAAGAAATGACAAGTAATTCTTAGAGCGGATCCGAAAGACGGATCCGACAGACGTGATGCAAGCATGCAGTGGCGATCACTCATGTGAATGCCGCTGCGTGTTTCCCATTGCCAACAGTGTTAATCACACTGCTAATTGTTAGATGCGTGTCTGGGTCCATTCTGACAGCCCCAGACACGCATCACAAACGCATTTGTTCACACAGACCCAAAATGCCGTGTGAACATACCCTAAGGCTATGTCTCCACTGTACACAATTACGATTGTATTTTTAGCACTTTTAGGATTTTAAAAGCACCAAAAATCCAATCGTTCGTGCAGTCCCACGATGAGCAGCTCGTCTTTTCTCTGCTTGTCTTCTGGCGCCAGCGTATTATATAACATCTTGTATAATACGCCAGCGCTTTGAGTTTTTTCGGTGTCTTACCATACAGTACAATACATTTGTATGGGTGATGGCAAAAAAATGAGAAGCGACCGCGGTCCTGCATCGGAGGAAAAAACGTCCGCTTTCGGACATTTTTTGTCCGATACAGTGTAGACATAGCCTAAGGCCATGTTCACACGGCTTATTTCGGCACGGATTGGAGCCTCACTGGGCGCCGGATTTGCGCTTCAGTACGGCTCCAATCCGTCGCAGTCATTACGGTAATCCACAGTTCTCATAGAGAATAGTGGATTCCGTCGCTCCTCGCCGGGCGGGGAGAAAGTGACATGCACATTATCCAGGCGCAATACGCGCCGTGGATAATACAAGTCTATGGGGCCGGCGAGCGAGGCCGGCGAGCAGCGCCACGCCCCCGGCCCCGCCCCTTATTCAAGCCGTATTGCGGGCGGGATCCAGCCCGCAATTATGGCTTGAATAAGCCGTGTGAACACGGCCTGTGTGTTCACCTGGCGTCTTGTGGCACGTACCTGTGCGTGATGCAAGATGCCAGGTGCTTTAGAAGTATACACTGGGGTAGGGGAGGGGAAATTTTGACATTTCAACTACACGCAGCAGGGGAGGGGGAACGCCGTTTGCCTCGTGTGCGGCACCAAAATGGCTTGTCCCGGCCCTATTTGTGTCATTCCTAAAAATGGCAAATACATTGACATATATACGTTGTACTATTTGTTAGGTGTCAAATTTCAGCTTATGCTTTTGGAAAAAGTCTGAATGGATTACAAAGACGGAAAGAGACACAAGGTACAGCCACAGTGCTCTGCTCACTTTGGGCCGCATTCAAACTTCAATATTTTTCCTTCATTCTAATCTTAAAAAAACAGACACAAGGCCATACAGGGGCGTTGCTAGGGTCCTAAAACATCCAGGGCCCGAGCCCTCTGTGTTACGTTTTGCTTAGTAGGGCTGGGTTTCCACAGTATTTTTCTTGCCACATCATGAACTGTGGCTTGTATTTTTACAAAAAAAATGTATGTTCCTGTCACTAATTTTTATGTGTATTCCATATAGATCCTGTCCATCACCTTGGCAGTACACTGTACAATGAAAATCAGTGCTGACCAATTTACTTTTTCAAAACCACTCACCTACATATGATAAAGTAATACAGAGGACACATATACAGTTGAAAAGACTGCTGGTGCTCCGGGCACACAGCAGCGGCAGCCCAAGAGCCAGTGATGGAAAAGTCCTGGAAGAAACTGACCAGTGACGCCACTGAGGCCCTACTTACAGCTCAATGGCTGAACAATGAACTGCCTAGTAAAAAAACTGATAAATGTTCAAGCAGACTCAACTCTTAGAATTAGGCGTATACCTCTATTTTAACAGTCACCATATAAACTGCCTTTTCAGCTTCAATACACGAATATTCAAAAATGGTAGACTTCTTTCTTTTAGAAATTTATATAAACATTTATTATCCACAAAAATTCGTCCAACATTTTAGGGCATATTCTAAAATGTTCAAGTAATAGAAATAATCATAGTGGTATACTTATAGATCAGTCCAGCATTCCGCTTCTGTTCCACATGAAATCGTGCCAGATGGGATAGCTGAGGAGGATTATCAACTGCTGAGACATGGCTTCACACTCTTCTTGAAGGGTGCCCCTCAGGTCATTGAGGTTCAGGGGTACAGGCTTACGAGCTTCTACACAGTGACTCAGCTGATCCCACAGGTTTTCTAGAGGGTTTTGCTGGAGAACATGCAGACCACTCCATTTGAGGTACCCCAGTCTCCAACAGCCATTCTCCAATAATGTGACCTTAATGACCTGTGTTGTTCATGCAGAGGCACCATGACTGGATAAATTATTTTATTCAAGTAGTAGAGGCTGTCACTGTACAATTCACAAAGTGTAGAATAAATCCGTACTGACTAGACACATCTGCCCACACTGTAACACCACCACCAAAGGCTTGTCTGAAGACAATAGTGGCTAATGCATAGCGCTCTCCTTGACATCATTGGTGGCCATAATTGCGGAGAGTGAATTGACTTTCATCTCTGAACAGCACCGAGGACCACTGGGCTCTCATCCAGTGTAGGTGCTCCCTGTCCCATGCAAGACAATGATGCCTGTGCCTGGTGGTGCGGTCAGGAACCCTTGCCGGTTGTCTAGCGTGCAGACCATGCTGATGTAAATGGTTATGAGTCTGACGTGACACTTGATTGCCTCTCCCCTTCCTTAAACATGTCTTGAGTTGTGTGGCATTCATCATCCGGTAACAATGAACATTGTTTACAATGAAGCGGTCGACAGTGTGTGATGTAGGCAAAGGACATCCATTTCTTTGCCGTTCTGTGGCTCTTTTAGTTTCTCTGTATCGCTGTTGCAACCTGATGATGACACTCTAAGCTCAGTGGCCATTTCTGTCTGAGAGCATCCTGGCTTGAAGTCTCGCAATGGTGAGGTACTGTTGATCAATTGGATGGTGTTGTCTTGGTCTCCTAATGTCAAAATGTGAACAGCATGATAAGGAGCACTGTTTAAATCCCAGTGTATATTGATCCCCTACATTTTTTCAGGCCATTCATGGATCAAACACCTGTTGTGAATTTTGCCACTAAGCTCCTTGTTAGAGATCAGCAAGTTGTGCAAAAAGTACTGAAACATTGAACAGTTGGATATGTGCCTTCTAAAGGTAAGAGATGGTCTCATTTAGTTAATTTAAAAGAAATTTCAAGAAATTTTATGTTCATCCCGAAATTTCAACCAAAATATCCTTAACTTTTTGTGAGTAGTGTGTCAAACATGCTCATATAAAAGGCAAATGGCCATAATATAGTGGGGGCAGCATACGGCAAGATTTCCCTTGATAAGCATTTATAGCATATTTTATCAAACTAGAAATAACCCTTTAAGCCAAAAACAAGAGCAGATTCGAAGTACTGCCAGAATATAATGGAAACATTTCTACTTTTTGGTCTTAAATTCACTACTGATCTTGGCGTAGAAAAAAAATTAAAAAGATGTAAAATGCTGGGAAAGTTCACATATCATATAAAACCCACCCTTAAAATCCACACATACATTTGTAATAAACTTTTATTGTACATTTTATTGCAGATGTCATACATTTCACTCACTGCATTGCAATAAATGAAATCCATGCTAGAAATCTGAGGCATTTCTGCAAGAAATAGGGGATATCACTTTAAATTTGTTTTACACTGAGTGAATGAGGTTTTAAAAACCCCATTCACTATCATTATACTTTGCTGCGGACTTTTAGTGCACCTTAATTCAGGGACTGATTCAGCTGAATTAAAAATGTTTTTATAGCGGCCTTCATGTTCCTTCTCGTACATCAGTTCAGTCCGCAGGTGACCATACTCTTTAATAGCCGTTAACAAACATTATTTGTTCTGCTTTACCAAAGCCCAGCGTGTCCGGAATGTTGGCCTTTGAACATAGAAATTTTATTGACATCCCCTTGACTTGGATCTTTTTTGCTTGTGACTTGCAGTGACGTGGTGGAAGGTTGCACGAAGATTGAACAGGCTTGGAACATACGATGCAGAGGAGGACTATTGTAAAGATTGTTGGCGAGCACTAGTTTCGGTTGCAGCTATTTCTCACTTGCACTGAGAAGGGGAGAGAAAGCCAAGGCTAGACTCCTTTGATGGAGATGTATCTCAAAGAAAAACTAAAGGAATTAGTTATTAAAATAAACATGCCCGATCCTTCTCTTCAAAATCATAAGTCAGTGAAGAGTTGGGACACTCCCGTACATACAGTGGATACAGGAGTATTCATACCTCTTGAACTGTTCCTCATTTTACAACCACAAACTTAAATGCATTTTATTGATATTTTATGTGATTGAGCAACACAATGTAACAGGTATTTGTGAAGTATAAAGAAAATGACACTAACTTTTCCAAATTTTTGAAGAGTAAAAAACTGACAAGTGTGGCGTGCATATGTATTCAGCCCTTTGTACTCTTTTTGAAGGTTTGTTAGAGAACATTAGTAGCAAACAGCATCATGAAAACCAAAGAACATACAGACAGTTCAGGGATGAAGTTGCAAAGTGTATTGCGGGATTAGGTTTTAAAAAAAAAAAGGCATGTAACGCCCCCACCCCTCCCCTCCCAATGTAAAATTCAGTCCACTCCATACCTATTTGCACCTCCTTCCTGCCTGTTATGAAGTATAACAGGTATTTGTGAAGTATAAAGAAAATGACACTAACTTTTCCAAATTTTTGAAGAGTAAAAAACTGACAAGTGTGGTGTGCATATGTATTCAGCCCTTTGTACTCTTTTTGAAGGTTTGTTAGAGAACATTAGTAGCAAACAGCATCATGAAAACCAAAGAACACACAGACAGTTCAGGGATGAAGTTGCAAAGTGTATTGCGGGATTAGGTTTTAAAAAAAAAAAAAAAAATAGACAAAACTCTGAACATCTCACATAGCACTTTTCAATCCATAATCCATAAATGGAAGGAGTATGGCATAACTGCTAACCTACCAAGACATGACTGTCCACCTAATCTGACAGCCCAGACAATGAGAGCACTAATTAGAGAAGCAGCTAGAAGGCCTATGGTCTCTCTGGAGGAGCTGCAGAAATCCACAGCTCAGATGAGAGAATCTGTTCACAGGACAACTATTAGTCATGTGCTCTACAAATCTGGTCTTTATGGAAGAGTGACCAGAAGAAAGTATATTTGAAAGTCAGTCATAAGAAGTCCCATTTAGACTCTGCACAAAGCTATGTAGGGAACACAGCAGGCATGTAAAAGAAGGTGCTCTGGTCAGATGAGACCAAAAAGGAACTTTTTTGCCTAAATGCCAAATGCACATCACCCTGAATGCATGGTGGTGGCAGCATCATGCTGTGGGGAGGCTTTGCTTCAGCAGGGACTTGGAAGCTGCTCAGAGTTGATGGGAGGATGGATGGAGCTAAACAAGGCTGGGACAAGGTGGTCTGGTGCCCTAGGCAAATAAGGCATGTAGCGCCCCCACTCCTCCCCTCCCAATGTAAAATTCAGTCCACTCCATACCTATTTGCACCTCCTTCCTGCCTGTTATGAAGTTGAGCCCTAGGCGGTCGCCTACCTTCGACTATCTGTCGTCCCGGCCCTGGAGCTAAATACAGGGCAATCCGAGAGGAAAACCTGTTAGAGACTGCAAGAGACTTGTGACTGGGGATTAGGTTCACCTTCCAGCAGGACAATGACTTAAACATACAGCCAATGCCACAATTGAATGGTTTAAATCAAAGCATTTTCATGTGTTAAAATGGCCCAGTTTAAGTCCAGACATAAATCCCATTGAGAATCTGTGGTAAGTCTTGAAAATTGCTCTTTACAAACAACGCCAACCAATCTGACTGAGTTAGAGGTATTCTTCAAGAATGGGCAAAAATTCCAGTCTTTAGATGTCCAAAGCTTGTAGAGACATAAACCAACAGACTGCAGCTGTCATTGTAGCTAAAGGTGGTCCTACAAACTATTGACTCAGGGGGGCTGAATACATGTATATGTCTCACACTTTAGTTTTTTTAAATTTGCAAGAATTTGCAAAAGCGTGTGTCATGTTATTTATACTTTACAAATACTTTCTACCTTGTGTTGCTCTATCACATACAATATCAATAAAATAAAGCAAAGTGCTATTTCTTTCGTCTCAATTAAGGACATCACAGTGGAAACTCAACGGACCCATTGTAATTAAAAGTGTCCATAAGGCGCTGTGGGTGCCTGTATTGAAGAATCGCCTAGCTTCAGTTTTTCTCCTCTGCAATGGAAGTTCCGTATGGATCCTACCATAATGGGCCCTATCTACCTGCCTACCTACTATAAAGCGCTCTATCTACCTGCCTATCTACCGCAAGGGGCCCTATATACCTACCTACTGCAAAGAGCCCCATCTACTTGCCTACCTACTGGAAGGGGCCATATATACCTGTCTACCTACTGGAAGGGGACCTATCTATCTGCCTACCTACTAGAAGGGGCCCTATCTACCTGCCTACCTACCAGAAGGGGCCTTATTCACTTACATATTTACTAGAAGGTGCTCTATCTACCTACTAGAAGGGTCCATATACTGAAAGGAGACTTTACCTACTTAATAGGAAGAGTCTGCCCACTTATCTGACTAATTTTTAAGGTGTAACCTAAATAAAAGAAGTGTCTTCCTATCTGCCTGTCTAATCTGGGGGGGGCTATCTACTATATGGAGTGTGTTCCTACCTACTGGTGGCACAAATGAGGGCCCTATAGTTGGCTGGGGGAACTTTCATTGTTTGGAGTCTAGAATGGATGAAGAAAGAAAAGGGAAAGAAAACGACTCTCATCAGATAAGACGTCTCCTGTGAGTCCCTAAATGTAACTGTCATGTAATCACTTATAGGGCTACAGAGCCTGTTTATGGTCACTGTATGGTGGTAATAGTTTTTTTAGTGTAATGGTTTATATTCAGTAACAGTACAATGGTATTATTCAAACCGTTTATAATGGTAAGATGTGGTCATGATGTGGCAGTATTATTCGGTCCTTGTATATTGTTATTATTGGCATTATTGGTCTCGGTATACTGGTTTGGTCGGTAACTTTATAACAGTATTAGTCAATATGTATATACAGTAAATACTTATATGTGTGTTGACTGGCAAAATACAGATAACATTACAATTAAACTGTTAAGCATAAACTCCAGCAAAAAGTAAACCCATAAAACAAATTGCATTTTTTTCCTGTTCACCCCACAACATGTTTTCATTTTTCTTTGGGGGGGTGGCGGAAGGGGGAGAGAAGATGGACATACGCTTTGGCTGTATAACTTGTTTATCTTTGGCCCCATTTGAAATGCATTTTCTTCTGTTGGACAGTTTTCACTCCGTGTTAACTACGCTTTTTAGATCCATCTCTGGGACTGACAGGACGGACCCAGAGACAGATCTAAACAATTAGCAGTGAGAGTATCACTGCGGCTATGAGGAAGATGCAGCAGCGTTCACATGTGAGATCGCCGCTGCGTGTTCCCCTCCTGTCTGTCAGCTCCGTCTTTGAAAGAATTGACATGCAAGTTTTGTACCCAGCCAGGTCCGTGAGTCTTTAGCTATGCCCCTGACAACATCTGTGTTAAAGCGCAATTTAAAAGAAAAAACCCACAGACCCACAAAAATATAGTGATTGCGACCAGTGTATGCAAATTGGGACTGGTGCATTTCCACTTGCACATACTGAACATCTGGCAGCTGGAGTATATAAGACTAAACTTGTGGCTTAGTCTGCCCACAACTCAAGGTGTGAACATAGCCTTTATCCCTGTTTGCTCACATGGTTTAGATGGCAAGTTTCAACTTGCTGTCTCATAACTATAAGGCCTCGTTCACACGGCTTATTCTGGGACGGATTGGAGCCGTACTTCGCGCCGTATTTGCGCTCCAATACGGCTCCAATCCGTCCCAGTAACTACGATAATCCACAGTTCTCATAGAGAACTATGGATTCTGTCTCTCCTCCCAGCTCGGCGCATCCGCCGCGGGGGGGAGAAAGTGACATGTCAATCATTTACGGCGCGTACACGGCGTAGATAGTGACAGTCTATGGGGCCGGTGAGCTGTCGCCCCACCCCTCCCCCCCCTGCCCCCCCCTCCCCCCGCAATTACGCCGGCAATAAGCCGTGTGAACCAGGCCTAAGAGCAACAAAATCCCATGCTCTTCATATGCCTGCAAAAAGGGAAGGCTGTAAAGAGAATGTAATACAAAAGTTAATGTTGCCTTTTAAGTATTGTCTGCCATAGCAGATCTAATAACATTAACAACAGTCATGGGATATGGTTTTTGGCACTCAAAGAAAAGATAAAAAACTGGTCCGTTGCCTCTAGGCCTCCTTGCATAACATTGGATATTCATGTATTGTATGTGTGCAGTACGGCTGTTGAATCTATGGTATAATAAATGTAAAAAAATAAAACCCATAAGGGGCATATTTAAGTGCGTAATTGCGCTGCAATACGCCCGAAGTACGTCCCGCAAAAACGGTAATTCATAGCGCTCATTGAGAGCTATGATTACCTGCCATGGTGGTGTCTGTGGGAGCTGGCACATAATACTAAAACAGCCGGTGTATAGCAGCGCGCACAGTACACACCACTATACACCCCAAATATGCCATATGAACATACCCTAAGAATGTTTCTTCTCCTTTGTTGGTATATAAACAATACACCTTGATGGCACACTTATCTTACTGAAGGGGGTATATATATATATATATATATATATATATATATATATATATACATACATACATACATACATAAATTCAGCTATGACACTTAAACCTGCTTGATATGATATTATGTAGCTCTCCTTTGTGCTGCCAAAACTGCTGTGACTTGTTATGGGATGGACTCAACAAAACCTTTGAATGTGTCCTGTGATATCTTTATGGATCAGAATAGTTTTCTAGCACATCCAATAGAATTGCTGAATTTTACCGGAGGATTTTGGAGGCCAAGTCAACACCTTGAACTATGTGTCATGTGTGTCAAACCCTTTCTGAACAATTTGTGCATGGAGGCATGACTTATTATCCTGCTAAAAGAGGCAATTGCCATAAGAGAAAACTACTGCCATGAAGAGGTGTACTTGCTCTGTAAAAATATTTACGTAGGTGGTACATGTCAAAGTTGCTTCCACATGAATGTTGGGACCTATGGTTTCCCAGCAGAACATTGTCCAGGACCTCATACTGCCTTCACCAGCTTGCCTTGCTGTAAAGTGCATTCTGGAACCTTCTCTTCCCTAGGTAAATGAAGCACATGCACCTTAACTTCCACATCATGTACAAGAAAATATGATTTATTAGACCATATTACCTTTTTCTATTGCTTCAGGGTCCAATTGTAATGCTCTATTGGCCATTGTAGGTGCTTTCAGGGGTGGGCAGTGGTCAGCAAAGGCACGTTAACCGGTCTACGGCTACACAGCTCTATAAACCGCAAGCTGTAATGCATCGTGTGTTGTGGTACTTTTCTATCATCAGCAGCTGGATCTTTTTCAGCAATTTGTGCAACAAAAGCTTTACTGTCAGGCAGGGGTGTAACTTTGGTTCAAAAAGTGGGGGGACCAACTTTCCCTCTCATCCCCTATCTTCCTATCCTTCCCTTCCTCCTCCACTTGCCTTCCCTTTCACTTCCCTTCTCTCCCCTCCTCTCCCTGCAGTGAAGCGGCACCCTCTAACCCAGCTAGGAGGTCTGAGGGAGTGCTGTGAGCTCCCCAAGCAGGTCCGGGCGGAGTCCTTATGGCAAACACTTTTGGTGCAATCTGTAAGGTTATGAGTGGCTCTCTAATTACTGAAGTTTAGAGCTGGACTGGGACTAAAAAGCAGCCCTGGCAATGAAACCGAACCAGCCCACCTATAATATTTTCCCCTCTAGATGGAAATAATGTTGTGCAATGCAATAAATTTCGCTTAACCCCTCCCATCCCCCATCACTACTCCATTAAATTTGTTATACACACAACAGAATGAGGAAAATAAAATAACTCAATCTCACTGAACCCCTAGGAATCACTTATGTCACATATTTTATCCCAAAATGTATTTTATTGCATACCATATACCAGAAATGACATCACTCACTGCACCCCAGAAATTAATGTTATTACACATGGTAGACATAGAAATTACATTACTAACTGCACCTTAGAAATGAATTGCACATTGTACTCCAGAAATAAAATAATTCACTGTACCCCAAAAAATGTATTCTATTACACACTGAACTGTAGAAATGAATTACATTACTTGTTGTACTCCAGAGATTAAATTTCACCATACCACAGGGATTACAGTACACACCAAACACCAGAGATTACATTACTAACTGTACCGTACAAATGATTTGCACATTGTACTCAAGAAATAATATAATTCACTGTACCCCAATAATGTATTATATTACACACTGAACCCTAGAAATGAATTACATTACTCACTGTACTCCAGAGATTAAATTACACCCCATATCCCAGAGATTACATTAGACACCATACATGAGAGATTACATTACTTACTATACCCTAGAGATTTCTACGTTAGCCACGGTAACCCAGAGATTAGTTTACACACCATACCCCAGATATTACTGCTTTATTTACAGTACCCCAGAGATTACATTACACACTGTACCCCAGAGATTATTACCATGTACATCAGAGATTATATTACACCGTACCGCAGAGATTATATTACACGCTGTACCCCAGAGATTACATTACACAATATACCCAAGAGATCACATTACACCATACCCAAGAGATTACATTACACCCTGTACCCCAGAGATTAACTACATTAGTCAAGGTACCCCAGAAATTGTGTGTATATATATATATAGATAAATTATATATTATATATAAAGTTATATATGATATAGTATATATATATATATATATATATATATATATATAATATTTATATATTATATATATATATATAAAATATTATATTTGAACACAGACACATTACACACTTGGGGTGAGCTCACTTGACAGTTTTTCGTCACTGACAGTGTCATTTGCTTGGTGGAAATTCGGCGCTTTCAAACACAGAATTCTGATGAGCAAACGACCCAGACTGCCCGAGGCAGATTTCTATCTCTGTCTCGAAGAATAATTTGTAGGCACTGACAATACGTGCCGAAAATACTCAAGTAAAATAAGTGTCATCTAAACGACAACACTGATTTTACATAGTGTATAATGTAAATAAGTTTCCTGTTGGATTGGACGCCGGTTCTGAGGCAGCTCCAGCACTGAATCTGCCCCAGAGTCAGCATTCATATTTTCTGCATGAATGTACCCTTAAGGTATGTTCACATGGTGTATAGCGAGGCGTACTGTGTGCTTTGCTATATGCTGGGTGTTTTAGAAGTACGCGCTGGCCAGTCCACACTTCTAAAATGTGAAATGTGAAAGTGCAGAGAAGATGTGACATGGCTAGACACATGGCTGTACAGAATATACACATCTCACATATACAGTACATATCCTACACACATGCACACACAACGCTTGGCACCCTTGTCTACTCCTTACCTGTCTCCTGTAGTCTGGTGCAGTTGGCCTTCGGCAAGAGCTTCCCTTCTTCTCTGATGAGGGCTGAGCATAGGGGAAGTGGTATACAATGGGAGGGAAAGATACAGCCCCAGATACAGAGTGTGCTGGACTGTGAGCAGTGTTCTGATTGGTGAAGCATCCCCTGCTGACTCCTACTCATCAGCGCTGCTCTCACTCTGCACTGACAATTGAGGCTGCTCCCTACTCTGTCCCCCCAAGATGCAGAGAAATATAGGAGGCAAAGGGTTAACTTCTTCCTTCTCTGTACTCTGCTCTCCCAACTTACCGTATTCTCATGCTTTCATATGGATTATTTTTTATTTAAGTGGCTAAAAAGTTTGGGGGACCATCCCCCACCCATAAAAAAAGTGGGGGGAACCAGTCCCCTCCGTACCCCCCTAAAGTTACACCTATGCTGTCAGGTCTGAACAGATGGACTAGACTTAATTCCCCACACACATCAGTCAGGTCTGAGTTTTCAGAACTCTGTTACCAAATCACCAGTTGTCTGTCCTTGGCTTGTTTTTGGTAGGTACTAACCACTGCATAACAGGAACACTGCAGTTTGGAGATGCCCTGATTTAGTCACCCTCCTTTACAGTTTGGCCCTTGTCATTGTCATTAAGATCCTAACCATTTTTCTGCTTCCAACGAAACAGCTTCAAGAATTGAGTGATCACTTTCTTCCTAATATGAAAGGATATTTAGCCAAGCCAGTATCCCTCATCTGCATGCAGCTCTCCTCTGCACTGATGAGGGACAAACATCCTGAAACAGCTGTATGCAGATGAGAGATACTTGCTTGGCTAAATATCCTTTTTGCTTTCTCAGGACCCAGTTGGTTAAAAGCGAATTGAAGATTTGTTCCATCCTATAGAGGGCGCTAAAGCTTCTCAGCGCCTTTCCCATAATGCCTTGTGATATGCAGATGCTTAGTAGAGGGCAAAAAGGCAATTCAAACTCTACACACCGTTTGGTGCTCTCCTCGCCTCAAGGAGAGATGTTCCCCTTTCTGAGCCACTCGATGCCTCCCACACAGCCAGCCAGTATTGCTCTGCTCTGCACTGATGAGGGACAAACTTCCTGAAACAGCTGTATGCAGATGAGAGATACTGGCTGGCTAAATATCTTTTTTGCTTTCCCAAGACCCAGTGGGTCAAAAGCGAATTGAGGATTTGTTCCATCCTATAGAGGGCACTTGAGCTTCTCAGCTCCTTTCCCATAATGCCTTGTGATACATGTGATAATCAGTAATATTCACTTAGGGCCACATGTATGAAAACTGTCTAGGTCTAAAACTCTCTTTGTTGCCCATAGTAACCAATCAGAGCACTCCTTTCATTTTTCCAGAGCACTATATTAAATGAAAGGGGCACTCTGATTGGTTGCTATAGGCAACAAAGTGAGTTTTAGACCTAGACAGTTTTCATATATGTAGCCCTTAATCTGTAAATGGATTTTTATATTATAGCTGATTGGGACATGAGCTCTGGCTGTGCTGGAACAGTCGTGATGGGAGAAGTAAGTATAGGTATATGTGTTTCAGCACAGTGGGAAATGGTAGGGAGTTTCTATTAGTGTTGAATAAACCCCTCTAAAGGGGTATTCTCACCACAATGATTAGCTCACATATAGCCTATCTACCTACCTATGTGGGGCCCACCTACAGCTTTCCTACCGATGTGGAGTTCACCTACAGCCTACTTACCAGGGGCCCACCTATAGCCTACTTACCTACCTTGGACTCACCTACAGCCTACCTATGTGGGGACTACCTACAGTCAAACCACTTAGCTACCTGGGATCCACTCATAGCCTAGCAACCTGGGGCCCACCTACAGCCTACCTACCTGCCTGGGGCCCACCTACAGTCTACCTCCATGTGTGGCCCATCTACAGCCTACCTACCTAGCTAGCCATGTGGCTCCCACCTACAGCCTACCTACCTACCCACGTGATGCTCACCTACAGCCTACTTACCTACATAGGACCTAACTACAGTCTACCTAGCTACCTAGAGGCAACCTACAGTCTAGCTACCTAAGGCTTACCTACAGCCTGGCTGCCTGGGGCCCACCTACCTGGGCCCTGCCAATCTAACTAACTGGGGCATAACTACTGCCTATCTAGGGCTAATCTTCTTTCCTACCTGTCCGTAGCCTAACTATCTAACTGGTGCCTTCATACCTACCTACCTAGGACCAATCTACCTACCTATGGCCTACCTACCTGGGCCCTATATACTGGCTACCTTACTGGAGCCTAACTGCTGCCTGCCTACCAGACGTACCTAGGGCCTACCAACCTATCTAACGGGGGTCTACCTTACTACCTGGAGCCCACCTACCTACTGGATAATACAAATCTGAGGGGTACAGGTCATAGTTGTAGCACAGTCTCCAGGGGGTTAGTCCTCTGTTCCTCCCCAGCCCTCTAGGACACTGTACCTCTAAGCTATGTCCTGTACCCACTCCCCACCCTCCCCCCCGCCCTTAGGAGATTTGTATAGTGGTGAGGGACACTGAAGGAGGCACTGGGAAAGTGAGGATTCTAAGATATTTGTGTCTAAATCTGCAGGGACGAGTGGTGGCCCGGAGAAGTCATCGTGACAGTCTGGAACCAGATGCAGACGAAAAGTTAAAGTGAACCACTTGTCACAGAAACGTCACCTGTAAGTCACAAGATGTCACTATATGGTTACTGTATGGAGGTAATATACAGTCTGCAGAGCCTGTGTACACTGGTAGCTACCACTATGTGGCGGTAAAATTGGTCTTAGTACAATGATCTTTATTCAGTAATAGTGCAAGGGCATTATTCAGTCACTATGTGGTTGTAATTTGTGGTCATGTTCTGGCAGTATATTCGGGTCCTTATGTAGTAGCATTATTGGTAATGTTGGTCTTGGTAGCAGTATGATGGTGATATGTATGGTGAGGTATTTGCTCTTTGTATGATCTAGTAACTGCATGATTGTTTTTAACGGGCACTGGTAAATGTTTGTGGTTGTGGGGCCCGTCCAAAAGTTTGATATGGGACCCAGGCTTCTCTAGTTACACCCCTGCTAGCATGGCCAAAATGGTGCCGTCACTCCCTGCTGTGCCTTGTCAGCAGCACAGAAGATTATTTATGTTTCTTATTGACAAATGTTAACCCTTTAGAGCTCTGTAGGATTCTGTCCTGCTGTTTAGACCCTTCTATTACTAATGTCCCCTTAACATGCTCAGCTACGAATAGCAAAGCTGATATGGCAACCACCCACAGGCGAACCAGGAATTTTGAGCCTGAAGCTGGCTGTGATGAACAGGCTCTGTGAAATAGGCTGATGAGAAAGCCCCTTTAAGAGCTCACAACTGCAGCTTCAAAAAGGAGAAGTTGCTTACATACATCTTATCTATGGACGGTGTATTCAGACATATGTTCCTACATATCCATGTTGTATTTCTTTGTCGGATTTATTTTATCTTTATCTAAATACTGTAGGTTTTCGTGAAGAATAAGCCTGTAATTTTAACTTTATTTTCACTATAATTGTGGTAAACCTTTCGCATTATACACTTAAAAAGTAGATGCTTAATGAGTTGATATTCCGTTCCGTAAGTCAGTCTCCACTTTTTATCTTGGTGCAAGATAGCACTAAAACAGCTTTTAGAAGTGGCAGGTGTCATCATAACACGCCACGGTCCTTGCTCTGGACCGTGGACGCGCTTGTGCCACTGTCCACTGGGTCGCTGTTATTCACCTCCCTCCACTCCTGCTCACTGTCTGTGGACAGTGTACTCGTATCCGCTCCCTAGGGTGTGTGTGCGCTGATTCTCAGAAATTTAAAGGGCCATTGCGCCACTGATTCCAATCACCAGCCGCTGGATCCTTTATTAAGGCACTTCCCCCTGCACTTCCTGCCAGTGTATAGGTATGTGTCCTGAGTGCCTAGCTTATCGTTGTTTATGCTATCTGGAATCTGACCCGTGACCTTGACTTTTCTCTGCCTGCCCCCTACCCAACAGTACTGCAAGTGACCTGCCTGCTGCCTGCCCTGACCTTACTGCCTGCCCATTGACCACAACTCTTCCTGCATCTCTTGTACTACACTGCACCTTACCTGACCCCGCGAGTGGCCACATCAGGGGTAGCGACCTGGGGGTCTCCCACAGCAAAGTCCAACCTGCCAATGGCAGTCTCTGCTCCCTAGCTTGGTTCAATGAGTCATTTCTCGCAGTGATCAAGAGGATCCAGTATACACTGATCATGCATCCCACTAAGGTGCCATTACCTGAGCCCAGATACAGGGCTGCGGTTTGGAGAGAATTGCTGCCCATTACAGCATGTATCGTTTACCCTGTGATGACTCCACCTCAAATTGTTACTGCAAGTCTTGTTCTGCCGCTGCCGCCACACTATAATGGGGATCCCATAATGCCGGGATTTCCTAAAGTAGGGTATCATTCATCTGGAAATTATGGTGCACCATTTCCCCTCTGTCCATGCCAAGGAAGCCTTTATGGTTAGTCTCCTGTCTGGTAAAGACCGAGACTGGGCCACTGCCTCTGTGAGCGGGGGGCCCATTGACACTCAACCTGCAACTTTTTCTAGACACATTCCGCAAGGTCTTTGAAGAAAAACCCCTCTTTTGCTTTGTCTACGCGGGGCAATTACTTGGGCTTTTTCTATCCCCTTGTGATCAAAGATCCATAAAAAGAACGAATTCATTTTGCCGAGAGTCAACCGGAGCTCCATCAGCAGTGAGAATCTGTCCAGCCATGTCAACTTCCTCAACTAGCCCCTGTCTTCCAGAGGCCTACACAGTCTTCACCCACAATCCCTCGTGATGAGCATATGCAAGTAAAGAGAACCCATGTGTTCAAGGAAGAATGCACTTGCAGGCGTCCCAAATTTTTTGGTTTTGGGCTTCCAACCCGTTTCCCGAAGAACTGTTTGTCCGGGAAACTTCCCTGCCTAGGCTTTGTCGGAGAATTGGTCCTAAGTGAAGATGCATCTTCTCCTCATTTCACCAGCCATTTGCCAGTCCCCTTTTTGGGCTTTTTTAAAGTTCTGCCTTCCGGGATTCTGGTTTCCCCAAAAAATTTCAAATTAGTCTTTGATCACCAGATTTTTCGTCTTCCGTGATTCCCCTTTCAAGCCCTGGTTTTTTTTTCCATTAATGGAGAACTCTTTTTGGGGATTTTCCAGTATCTACTGACCCTCTGTCGCTTCGGTTTGAAGCACCCACAGAAAAGATTTTGTTCCTCTGAGCCACATTAACCTTCACAGTTCCTCAGCCCCTGTGGCGCGCTCCTGCTCCCTACGGACTGGTGAACGGGCGAAGTCACTCCTTGGGGACAACGTTGTCTCACGCCCTTTGTTTGGGTCAATTTTTTCCCTGCCCCCACCCTCAATCCGCTCCTGGGCTTCCCACTCTGTTAAAGATTTTTTGGATGTCTTCACTGAAAAAAAGCACAGACTTTTCACCTCAGGGGCCTTTGGGACTTCCTTAGATTTTTATGCCTGGGCTAGTTCCCAGTGTCCCCCTTTAGCCATTTATTATATTAAAAAAATTTGCAAAAGGGCTTTATCTGCGAATTGTCTTCTCCTGGCTGTGGCAGGATTTTTTTTTTTTTTTAGAAAAGAAGGATGGAACTCTTCGCCCCTGCATCGTCTACCAGGGCTTAAATAAGATCACTGTCACGAACCATAACCCCTTTCCCTTTCTCTGAGCTCTTTGATTGTCTATGTGGAGCTAGAATCTTCACTAAACTCGACTTGTGTGGAGCCTATAATCTTATCCATGTCCATGAAAGCAACGAATGGAAGACTGCCTTCAACACCATGGGCATTTTTAGTATCTTGTGATCACTTTGGTCTCTGCAGTGCTCCAGCTGTATTCCAGGACTTTGTCAATGAAGTCTTCCGAGACCTCCTTTATTTTGTGTCAAGATATCTAGATGCATTTGATCTTTTTCTCCTGACCAAGTCTACCCTGACCATTGCCCCCCGGGCTATGATTTTTGGTTCAAGCCCTCTATACAAAAAAAGAACAGACCAGTCTATTGTTCCTGGGATACATCGTCCCTGATATAGGTCTGCAAATGGATCCTGTTGTTCTTCAATGGTCACGACCTGTAGCAGTTCGATGTGATCCAGCGCTTCTTGGGGTTTGTAAATTATTATCGTCAATTTATTCCCTACTTCTTCCTTTAGGTCCCATGTGGCGTGACTTTTAAAAAAAAAAACTCCCAACCGTAAACTCTGAAGCAGAAGAAGGTTTTGACACAGCACTGATTCTGACTTGCAAGGATCCAGAAAAATCCTTCTACTTGAGGGGATGCTTTTTCGTGGAAACCGGGGGTGTTTTCACCAGAAACTTCAAGGGCAAGACCATCACCTGCTTTTTTTTCTCAAAAAATGTCTCCCCTGCAGAAAGAAATTATACTATTGGGAATCAAGAATTGCTGTCCTTTAAATGGCATTAGAAAAGTGGTGCCATCTTCTGGAAGGTTTTTCATTTTGATACAAAACTTAAATCTTCGTTTTTAATTGTTTAACAAAAAAACTAATTTTTTTTTATAAATTTTTAAACCCAAAAAAAAAAACCCGATCTCAAAACCCTTTTTTTAACCCTTCTTGCTTCTGAAAGAGGGAATAACTCCCTTTCTATTATCAAGTCTGGTGGAACCCCACCTACTAACAGGAGAGCCTTATATCTATAGCAAAGTACTAACTTCAGTAAGGGATCCCAAGCCAGCTACTTGGGCAGTCGTCCCTAATCTCATAGACACAGAACAAAATAAGGCCCCCTTGTGACACACCTTGCAGCAGGTGACACTTATAAGACAGAGGTGAGAGATCAAAATTTTTAAAACGTCATATCTGACCTCGACGACATGTTTCGCCAGCTAACCTGGCTTTATCAAGGCTTAGAGGTCCGATCACATGTGGTCTGAGCTCACTTCCTTTTATATCATGTTAGGTAAACACCCCGTTCAGGTGCTCACCAATTAGCCATCAGAGATCTTCTGGAAGGTGCTTGTCATCCGGTGAATATCATAACTGACCATAGGAATCTCCTCTAGCTCCAGACTGTGCAACAGTTAAATCCCAGGCAAGCTAGATGGTCCCTCTTCTCTTGATTCAAATTTCTGCTACAGAGAAAAATATGAAGGCTGATGCTCTTTACCATTCCTCTGATATCGCTGGCCTCGACTTCACGCATCAGCACATCATTCCTCCAGAATGCCTGATTGCTGCAGCTCCCATCAACCTCCAACAGATTCATCAAGGGAAAACCTAACCTTCGTTTGTCCAGCCTTAAAGGGGTTTTCCCACAAAGGCATTTCATGCCTGGTTTATTCAGGTTCAGATTTCAGTGTGCTCAGAAGGGGGTGTATATGATTTTTTCGAACTGCATATCATGTGACCCAGCAGGCTTGATATCACCATATCTTTCTCCACAGTGTGCTTACTCTAATCAAAGAGCTGTGAATATCACCAATGTAGTTGAAGAGGTAAACGCTTCTGCCTTCCAACATAGAGGTCCTAGGTTCTAGTTCCTGCAGGAACCAAACATGGCTTTTGTTTTGGTTCAATGCCTATACCTGTGAGGAAGAATTCACTTTATTGCATCCCCCATTCTGTATCTAGTCAGAACACAGCTTCCCCCACCACAGGACAAGCTCAATTTACATGTTAATCAGCACAGCTCTCGTCCCCCAGGCCTCTGTATGAAGTCGCCACAGCATGGGGTCAACCCATGAAAGGATCCTCACGTAACCTAATTAGCACTGAACAAATGCTGGTCCAAGCTCGCAAGCTTCAAAGACTTTGCTCAATTCAGCCCAGTCGGGTCGTCTCCGATATTTCATATCGATTGATAGGCGACCAGCTCATTACTGGTCCATGGCGAGTTCAAATCTCAAAATATGGAACTCTCCCGCACGCTACATTCCCATTTCCAGGTTCCAGGACGCATGGGACTGAGATATCCACAACCGGACCCCGGGAGTCCATAAGATTGGCGTGTCTCATATCCAGGCGTTGGGTAGATCCACCGGTTCTGATGATGCTACGGCTCGGTTCTGTGCCGAGGCCCTGCCGAGTTATAGTCCATTTTTGGGTTTGTATCAGAAACTCCTGACCTGAGTGGGAGAAGTTCATAGAACGTCCCAGGGGTGTGTAGGGCTGCCACGTGGGCTGTCCCCTCACAGATATAAGCCGGAGCCAGGGTGCTCTTCCTGTTGATCCAGGAGGGGGCCACCTAAGGACAGTTCCAGGACATCCGCACACAGCAGCCAGCCACATATGCCCCCCATGCGGCCGGGCCCCCAGCAACAAGGTAACTTGACTTATTTTAACTGCCTCTTGTCTGTAATCCATAATTGTATTGCACCTCTCTCTACCTGTATATTATTATCCATCTGTATATATTACCTGTCTAGTGTGCCCTTCAAGGCTAATTAAATCTATAAACTTTAATCTCTGATCAACGGCCTCACACGCCTAATTCTCGGTCTATAGTATATAGCTACCCAAGGGTTGGTTCCTGACCCTGCTATAAGTCGGTAACGGACCGGTCGTATAACTAAAACGAGCGAACTGGTGGCAGCATTGTTGTTTCCCTGTGCCAGTGTGGGCAAGGGTTAAAAGTGGAACAGTATCTGGCTGACCTTGAGCTCCCCCTAGTGGGCAGCGCAACGTCGAGATACACCCCAAGTCAGGCCGTCATCCCTCAAGCGGCCGGCGGACTAGGCTGTTTTCGTCACAATACCTGATTGAGGTTTCCCTTTTCTATTTATTTTATTTGAACTGTTTGACTAATTACTAAGGACTACAGAGGATTGGAGTAAATGACAACACCTGGGGTTGAACACTCGCTCAGCAGACAGTGTGTGTGATTACTAAGCAGGGAAGAGACTGACAGTAGCTGCCTGAGAGGAGAGATGATGTCTGAGCATGTGCAGCAAGGACTGAGGAGTTCTCATCACTAGTCGTATCCTCTGGAGACAAGCTCTACACTATGGATCACTAAAGTAGCAGCTAATACAAAAACGGTACTGAATTTTTAATAATGACTAATGGTGAAATGTTTATTGTTTAATTTGCAATCAATTTTACTTTGTGGTAAAACTCCTCTAAGGAAAATAATTCTTAAATGGGGTCACTCATCCAAGCTAGCCAGCCACCCAGGCATTCGAAAATCTTTATTATTGATCTCGCTGCTGTACTGGTGGCCTAATCTTGTTCAAGATGTCAAAGATTTCATTCTCTCTTGTTCCTGTTGTACCTGAAACAAATCGTCTTGTCTCAAGCCCTTCGGATTGCTCCTTCACTTACCTGTACCTGAGAAACCATATACTCATATTGCAATTGACTTTATTATAGATCTACCACCTTCCTCTACTCACACAGTCACTTGGGTGGTCACAGATCGTCTTTCCGAGATGTCTTATTTCATGCAACTTCCCGGTCTATCTACTGCTCCGCAATTAGCCTCACATTTGTTCCAACATATATTCCGCCTCTGTTCACAACTACAAATAAAGTTGGAATTTTCATCTTACCACCCTCAATTCAACGGATGAGTAGAGGGAGTGAATCAAGTCCTCGGGAACTATCTTCGTCATTTCGCTTCGTCTTGTCAAGACAACTGGTCTGACCTTTTTTCATGGGCTGAATTCTCGTCCAACAATCTTGATTCTGATTCTGCTGGAGCTTCTCCCTTCTTCGTGGTTTATGTGTGACATCCCCGGTCTCCTGTCCTTCTGCCTTCTGCATTGGATGCTCCTGCTGTATATGCCCAGGTCCAAGAAATTTCCTGCATCTGGCATGATACCCGTCAGTCTCTCCTCCTGGCTTTCTCCTGGACTAAGATACAGGCAGATAGGAAGCGAAGACCTCCTCCTATTTTCCAGTCCAGTGATGAGGTGTGGCTGTCTGCCAGGTACACCTGCCTCAAGTTTCCCAGCCTCAAGCTTGGTTCTCACTTTCTGGGTCCCTTCCCGCTTCTACGCCACATCAATACAGTGTGCAACAAGCGTCGCCTGCCTACATCTATGCAGATCCCGAATTCCTTCCATGTCTCTCTCTTAAAGCCCCTGGTCCTTAATTACTTTTCCCAGAAGACTGGAACATCCTTTACTGAAGCAGATTCTGGTAGTATTTTCAAGATCCATGAAATTCTGGCAGATAAACATCTTAGAAGTAAACACTTCTTTCTTTTAGACTGGAGGGGATTTGGCCTGAAGAGAGGTCATGGGAGCCAATGGAGAACCCCAATGCCTCCGACCTCATCCGCAGATTCTACCACCATCAGACCCAGAATAAGAGGGGACTTGAGGGGGGGGGGGGCTCTGTCACGATGTGGGCCACCGTCCCTGCTCCGGACTATGGACATGCTTCTGTCTCTGTCCTTCCCCACCTTTTCCCGCTCAACTCCTGCTCGATGTCTCTGGCTGGCGGGCACATACCCACTCCCTAGGGTGTACATGTGTCGAGTCTCAGAAATTCCAATCACCAGGTACTGGACCCTATATTAGGGCACTTCCCCTTAAACTTCCTGTCAGTATATTGGTGTGCGTCCTTAGTGCCTAGCTTATTGTCATTTATGCTATCTGGAACATGACCCTTGCTCGTGACCTCGAGTTTTCTCTGCCTGCTGCCTGCCCCGACATAACCGCAAGTGACCTGACCATGTTTTGGCTGCAGCCTGCCTGACCTTACTCCCTGTCCATTGACCACATGTCTGCCTGCACCTCTAGTACTACGCGGTCCTTCACTGTCACTGTGAATGGCCATGTCAGGGATAGTGACCTGAGAGTCTCTCGCATCAAAGTCCAACCTGGTTTTGTTCTACTGTAGAACAAAACACATTAAAATAGCTGATGGTATCGATTTCCAGCACAGTGCCAAATGTTTGATCCTATGTTGTCAGACTTTTGCTGGTTATGCGAACAGGCCATGATTCATAAGTCGTAAGTATATCCTTTTTATCTATACCTTCTAAAGCAAGTGCAATTTTGACCTGCAGTGCAGACTCTTTTCCTCCCCAAGCTACTTGGTGGCAAGTGATACCTATCCAAAGGTTTACTCTGCATTCTTCACCTACCTACAAGAACAGTTCTCCCACAACTATAGTACTTATCCCCTTCATCCACAAAATGGTGCGCTAAGATTTGTTATCTACAAAAGACGGAAGAATTAGTTACCGACTCCAACGGCTGTCAGATTTTTACATAAAAATTGGAGAGAATGGGCCATCTTCACAACACTAGAATATAGGTTTTATGTGTAAAAAAGGGTTCTTGTCTCTGCTAAGTGGTTTTATGCCTCTTTACCCTGCGCTTCAATTTATGATCTGACAGGTCTTAGCTAAGCAGCACTATCTACATTAGGACCTGTTTGTTTCTCACCATTGTGTGGTCTTCCCCACATGGTTTCCCTTTCCTGTTCCTTGTTCTCCCACTCTGGATAGAGACACAATGGCACTAGCATCATCTCATCTTAACCATTTTACTTATTTTGGAACATCCAACTATTTATACCAGTTAATCTGACCCCATCTATGGTTTGCTTGTCTTGTTATATCACAGGTTGTTGATGTTTTCTACACCTTATGTTCAGTATTACTGATTTATCTAATGCTTTTAACTGTACTACACCAGGTGTACACTCTATTGCTTTCTTATTTTTGTAGAAGATTCCCTACAAACAATAAGCTAATGACATATGCACATAAGAGATAAGTCACAGTCTCCTATTAGATCAGTACACTATTGCCCTCAGGAGAAGAGCGGCCCAGTTGAGGAGAGAATGATTTTTTTAAAGGGCCCGACATTTCGACACAATAATGAGTCTTAGTCACAGCAGTGCCTATAGTGTTCATTGTAAACAAACCCTCTTCATGATCATCAGAAACCTCAGTTACATGCCCCTGTGGCAAGGGTTCGAAACACATGAACTAACCTCTTCTGTTGCGCAACACTCACACAAATACACCGCAATAAACACTTCACGTGAAAAAGACAGAGATCATTACAGGGCTCAAAAGCCCCCCCCCCCTCTGCCGGTCAACTTCAAATAACATATTTAAGGGGAGTTCCAAACTTTTTAACATTAATCTTAAGTAGAGCCAAAGTGGGGGAAAATAGAAAAAAGGCCATACTTACCAACCAGTCCTCCATCGCTGTCATTCTGTAGCCCCCTAGGATCTGCTCCTTTTTACATCCTGTGGCCATGCCATAGTGACTGAATGGAGCTCAAGCCTATGCTGTTGGCTGGCACTCGGCATAAGTAGTAAAGAAGATTGGATCTGAGGTGTCTACAGAACGACAGCGGTGGTGGACCTGGACACAAGTATGCCTTTTTTTTTCTATTTGTCCCCATCCTTGGTCCATTTAACTTTAAGAACCAGCCCTTTAAGGGTAGAGCTTTCTGATACTCCTCATTAAGTTCAAAGGAACTCTGGTATGAACACTATAGTAAGTGATAATTAGGGTTGTCAAATCCAGCATGTTTGACTAGCTAACCCAGAAACTATGGCTATGTCTAAACAGCACTGGATTCTCCTTGGATTTTCTGACTGTACCCAGCACTGAGTAGACTTCAATAGAAAATTCGTGCTTTAGTCTACACAGCATGGATTTTCTACTGAGCCGCCGTCCGGTGGAAAATAGAACATGTTCTATCTTCTGTTGCATACTCATCGGATTCCCGTGCAGCCCATGTACTGAAATCTGAATCTGAAATCCGTCTGCATTTCATACCGTCAGATTTCCAACATTATTTAACTTTGCTGTGGAGACATAGTCTTATTATTAGAATAGTAAAAACTGATACAAAACAACTCTAAGGGAATGTTCACACAGCTTATTGCGGCACGTATAGTACGCGCCACAAAACGCCAGGTGTTTTGGAACCGCGTGCTGATCTGCGCGTAATTCCAAAGCATGGGGGCCCTGGCCCCATAGACATAAATTATCTCTTTGAGAACTATGAATTACCGTAATTGCTGTACACATTTCGCCACGTATTAAGTGCAATATGCGTGCAATTACGCTAGAAGATAAGCCGTGTGACCCTACCCTACGAGCTAACAAATTCAGTTAATGTATTTGTTTAGGTGTAAGTGCAGCTATTTAATATATAAAAGGATATTTGATACATTTACATCTGATGAAAAATAACGGATGTGGGAAGAACAGAACATTTCGATTGGAGCCCTGGCTGTATCAGTTCATAGATAGTTTGTAGTAGTGACCAGAATTTAATTGGAATGTATTATTAATTTGTACTGTATTCTCTCCACTCCAAGTCACCCCTATAAACGATGCAGCATAAGATGCCTTTGAGATGTATTTATCTTACAAACAGAGTAAGGGCTTGTTCACACGGAGTTTTGCCTCCGTATTAACAAACGCTTTTTAGATGCATCTCGGGGACCGACAGGACGAACCCAGAGACGCATGTAACAATTAGCAGTGAGTTTATCACTGCCGGCAACGAGGAACACGCAGCGGCGTTCACATGAGAGATCACCGCTGCGTGTTTGTCCTCGCCTGTCGGGTCCGATTTACGGTCCTGATCAAAGAATTGACATGCAAAAAAGCGTATGTTAATACGGAGGCAAAACTCTGTGTGAACAGGCCCTAAAAGCTCAAATGAGTAATCTCTGTATCCGCTTACGCATATCTGGCTCAACAGAGCCCTTGATCACCTCTAGCTAAATTTGGTGTTAGTTTAATTAAAGGGAATCTATCAGATTTATGCTTCCTGAACCATGAACAGCATGAAATCCTGGGAGGTATCCAGGGGCGTTGCTAGGGTCCCAAAACATCAGGGGCTCGGGCCCTTTTTTTTTTTAAACAAATTTTATTGCATTTTCAAACATTTAAACAATAAACACACATCTCTGACATGTAATAGTGGTCATATCACGTATTTGCATAATCTCCGGGCCTGTGCCTGGAATATGTAGATAATACATACAGAGAAAACATCAATTTACAAGGGTATAAAGAAAATTTAAAATTTAAACAAAATATCAACACTACCAAAGTGCAACTGCGTCCTATCTTCGTCTCACGCGCCCGTATGGGCTTTAATGGAACCTCATACTCGAGTCCAAAGTTCCTCAGACCTGAAGTCTCCTCAGTGTGCCCCCGATTCCCTCCCTACATTTACCAATCGGTATATTTGAATTCTGCATAAGGGCTTCTATCTCCCTGTGGGAATAATGCGACTCAATAAAGGTTTTTCCCAACATCTAAAAAAACCCTGGGTTCGGATCCCCTTTTACCCCTCCTGTCTCCAGTCTGTCCGCTATAAGATAATCCTCCAGCTGCTTTATGACCCCGGAGATTGGCGGGAGAGTGGGCTTCAGCCATAACTGTAAGAGACTTCGTTTCGCTGCCAAAAGAGCAAGTTCTGAGAGGGGGGGGATTGAAAGCATATATGGCGTTATGTATTATCTTGAAGTAAGTTTCACGCCAGGTCTCGCAGATGTGTTTTCCCTACGGTCACAACACCCTTCGGGATCAAATCTGGGATCTGGGCATTTCCCAATCGGCGGCTCCAGTAGTGGAATGCCTGAGAAGCTACCCATTTCCTGCACCAAACCCTCTCATGTCAGCATAGAGCCTCGATAGACAATATGTCTCCCTGTGAGTGGGGACAAAAGTGTCAAAATCGTTAGAAAGGTCTCCTTGGAGACATCTCTTAGTCTCCCATTACAGAAATAGAAAAGCTGATAGGCAGCCAAAGTTGTGATTTGGGTAAGGAAACTTCTCAAGCATCTCCGAGGGCTTTAGCCATCTCCCAGAACTCACTTGCATTAGCTGTCCCACGTTGGCCAGACCGCCTCCCTCCACTTCCTAAACATCGGATTGCTCTGACCCAGCAGAAACTCGGGGTGGTCCCAAATGGGCAGTCCTTGGAGAGAGCGAAGGAAAGGCCTAAGCGTTTCCTCACTCTTTCCAATGCCATTTAATGTCTCGGAACAGGGGGGACAATTTAATCAGAGAGGGCAACTTAGGGTATTTAGTAATTTGGGAAAAAGGCCTGTGGGTGCCAAGGGCGCATTAACTCTCTAATTCCCAATTCGAGAAGTGGGAGCGACCCCCAATCCAATCTAGCATGTGGCGAGTCAGACAGGCCAGGTTATAACCCCTAACATCTGGGGGGCTCGGGCCCTTAAGTTTTTCTGAGTAGGGCTGGGTTCATACGGAATTTTTTGCTCCTCATTGTGAACTGCGGGATGTATTTTACAGAGAAAAACCTTTGTATGTAGAATCAGGAGAAATATAAGTGATTACACTGCAGTTACATTTAGTGACTTACAGGAGACGTCTCTGAAGCGTTGCTCTCTTTCTCTTCTTCTCTATCTGTCCCAGACGCCATGATGACTTCTACCGTCCACGACTCTTCACTGTACAATTTACAAAACAAAAATCTTAGACTCCTCATTTTATCAGCATTTCTCTACAATTTCCTATCTCTATACAAAATCCCCATCTATAGTGCCCCAAATGGCAATAATTACCCCCTTGTAGGTAAATATTTTCCCCCTATAGCCAGGTAGAAGCCCACTGTAGCCAGGTTGTAGCCCCATTTAGCCAAGTAGTTGCCCCCCCTAGCCAGGTTGCTGCCCCCTCTAGCCAGGTTTATTAGCCCCTCTAGCCAGTTACTGCCCTCTGTAGCTAGGGTTACTGCCCCTTTAAAGGGAGTAAAAATGCCCCTGTAGCCCGTAATATGCTCCTTGTAGTCAGGTTATTAGCCCCCTGTAGCCAGGTTACTGCCCCCCTTAAACCAGTAATATGCCCCCATACACATAATAGCCCCCTGTACCATATTATGCCCCTCGTACCAGTGATTAAAGCCCCCTGTAGCCAGTGATATGCCCCCTTGTAGCCAGTGATAAAGCCCCCCTGTAGCCATGATATCCCCCCTGTGGCCCGTTAAATGCCCCCTGTAGCCAGTGATATGCCCCTCTGTACCAGTGATAGCCCCCCTCCTACCAGTGATATGCCCCCCTGTAGCCAGTAAATGCCCCTTTGCCCCATATGCCCCCTGTACCCTGATATGCCCCCTGTAGCCAGTGATATGCCCCCTGAGGCCCCTGATATGCCCTCTGAGCATGAAATGCCCCCTGAAGCCAGTGATATGCCCCCCTGTAAACCAGTTGATATGCTCCTCTGTAGCCAGTGATATGCCCTCTGTAGCCGTGATATGCCCCCCTGTAGCCAGATATGCCCCTGTACCAGGATATCCCCCCTTACCTAATAAAAATAAATAAAAAAAACCTACTCACCTAGCATGGTCCGCACGTCCAGGTCCTGCAGCTTGAGAACGGTGTAAACAGAGTGATGTCATCACGTTATTTAGACCATCTCGCGGGGCCCAGGACCTCCTCGGCCAGCAGAGCTGCCGGCTTAGAGGATCCCTGCATCGCAGGGGGGTGATGAAAGCAGTGCGTCACACCCCCTGCGACACTGAGGTGTATGTACAGCTCTTACCAAGCGCCGTACATACAGGGGAGAAGACAGGACGGGAACGATCCGTCCTGCCTCCTCCCCGACTGTGACTGCACGGCCGCTGTGAAATGGGCATGCAGTCAGAGATCGCAGCCACCCGCACTAAGGAGTGCTCCAGGCCCATGGCAGCGGCCTGGAGCCGCTGAGATTCGGGGCACAGGCAGATTTATTCGGGGCTCGTGCACCGAATGAATCTGCGTAGCGACGCCCCTGGAGGTATCTCTTTACAAACAGCTATTTTTCCTCAGAAATGTGACAGCGTCACAGAGAAAACATATTTAAAAAATGAGCTAGAAAGCGTCACGGAGACAGCTCCCTACCACTTCTCAACACTTGGCTCATAGGGGAGACACTTTTTAATCAAGCTGAACCAGTAGGGGAGAAGCGACAAAAAATTGTCTCCGTGTTCTAAACTATGTTTTCTTTCAATCACTGCAGCATTTCGGAGTAAGACGTAGATGTAAAGAAGGAGTCAGACACAACTACATGATGTTTGTAGTTTGGACAGCGGGAATTTCCTGAAAGGTTCCCTTTAATTGTGTAAGAAATACATGTGGTTATTATTTTTAGCTCTATAGTTTTCGGTGTTCTTATTTGTCAAAAACTATAGTGCAACAGGGAGTGGGTGCTTAAAGGGGTTTCTCATCATGCTGTTTCACAGAGCCTGTTCTTCACAGGCAGCTTTAGGTTCCCACTTCCTGGTTATACTGTGGGTGGTACTACAGCAGCGATTGGCATATCAACTCTGCTATTTCAAGCAGAGCCTGTTAGAAGGACATTGCTAACAGAAGGATGTGAACAATAAAGCAGGGTGCTACAGAGTTTATCAGTGACATAGACAAAAGCTGATGTGTTGCTGATAACACACAGCATGGAGTGATGTCACCATGGTTGGCCAGGGCTGCTGGAACAACAGGAGCAAGGAGAGATGATCGGTAACCTAGGGAAGCAGGAGAGAAGCACTGCTCTAACTCTGAAAGGAAGCAAAATCAGAACAGCAATGTATTTAGTGATCGTGTTTACTTACCTTTGCCTAAATATTTTAAGTTAATCATTGTGGGGAGGATACCTCTTTAATGGTCATTGCAAAGTATAGGGGCTAATGGCCAGAAAAAATGTCAACAGACAAATACAGTATCTAGGAAAAGATTGAATAAATTTCACTCCTCCAGAGAAGTACAAGTGATAGGAGAGCTGTACTATATGCTACAATATGTTTACTGACCTTGTTAAAATCTATACTGTAAAGCTAAGAAGTGATCTGCAAAAAACAGAAAAAGTCATCTTATTGTGTTTAATGGCTTGTGTGTGAAAATTGGAATCAAGTTCACATTTTTTTTTTATGGTGATAGTGTCACAGCTCACGAGAGTGAGAAGGTGGATCCACTGGATCAGTTGCAAATGTTGGTGCAGAACCAAACTGAGGAGGCTATTGAGTCCCCTTGTTTTTAGCAAAGGATATGGACTTCGCTGCAGAAAACTCCCATGTTGCTAGCACTGAGGTGGTCACACACAGTGACAGCTGATATAGGCCAGGTCCTGAAGAAGGAGAGAGAGATGGTGTATTTGGGTCATGAGCAGAAGGTTAGGGCAGGTGGAGTATGTTTGTTGTGAGGTTACAGACAGAAGTTCGGGGAAGGCAGCGGACAAACAGAGAGGTAAGAAATAAGCCACAGGTCAGAATCAAGAAACAGCACAAAGAATAATCACTACCATTGCAGGATAATACATCAAAGAGCTGGCCCAGAGTTTTGGGCAAAGCTAGCTTACTGTAGGCTGAGAGAAGGAGAGGTAGCACTCACTGGCCCTTTAAAATCCTGGGAGCCAACCTGCACATGCCCTAGGGAACGGCTCCCTACATCAGCAGGAAAGCATACAGAGGGGCATAAGGCCGCACAGAGCAGAGAGAAGGAAATGGGGATGAGTTGATGATGTACAGTTAAAACTGATTAATATGTCATTTTGATGATGCATTCCTTTTAAAACTAGTTATGTCAAAGTATGTAATGTCTCCTTGCACATAAACCTGGTCTGTGCAAAATGTACACCAATATACACTATTATGCCCACTTCAAAGATTTCACAGTGGGGCTAATTCTTCTTAGAACTCTGCATTAGGCGTTTCTCTGTAATTCCTCCTAGAAGGGTATGACTAAATTGACAACTGCGTGTTACCATACTCCTTGTCAGTGAGGTTTATCCCTACATACTCTGACACTACAGTAGAGGTGGACCATTGCACTGGTGATTTAAAAGGTGGCTATGTGTATATTTGTTAATTAAGACCAAACACAAGTCCCATACTTTTTTGAAAAATGGAAAAGCCTTTTATGTTAATAAAACTACAAGGTGTATTGAATTTGTTGCCAAAAATAAATACCAATCTTTGCCACTCTATATCACGCTGCCATCACGGCTGCTCAATTCCACAGGTTTTTCATGTATTGAATGTTCCAAATTACACATGTATTGTTCCTATTATTAATTGTTCCAGTATTAGATGTTATTGAGGATGTGAAGTAGGGAAATAATTTAAAACTGCTGCTAAAAACAAGGAAGACAGGGAAATCTACCAGATGTTATCATATCATCCTTTCAATGACCTGATGGCTGATAACCTCTATCCATGTAAGTGTAAAACAAGTATTCTCACATGCTGTAACAGTTTAACACAGGTGGCTGTAAGGAGTTAAGTATGCCCTTAAATATACAAAATAAAATGGCAACGCTAATGGATATATTTTTTTTCCTTTTCGAACAAAAAGAAGTGTACAGGGTCACTCAATCTAAACAGAACCCATCATGACCTTTTGCAGCGTCGGGTGGGGAAACAGACACTGGGAAACAGTTTTTTTTACAGCAACAAACCCGAAGGGTGTGGCACTTACAATGTACCAAGTCTAAAGGTGCCCAACTCGGTAATACACAGGCACATCTTGTGGTATATGTTTTTTCAGGAGGCCAAAGAGTGGTGGCTTGCTTCCATAGTGAACAATACGTTTGTGTGTTGAAGTGAAACATGCCTGATCCTTTTTGTTGATGTTAAGGGAAAATTCGAAGCCCCCATCCCTCTCATACACCTAAGATAATTGCGCACGTTCTCTAATATTGGTGGGTTTAGCTGAGTTGTATAAGTGTCTTTAGAATAAATCAAGTTAATTTCATTTTCGATATGACTCAATAAAACGATTAAAATTATTCAAAGTAGTGGGGTAATTCCTGGCTACACTGCCATTGTTTGTGCAGTCCTGAAGCTAGAGTAGTAATCAGCTGACCTCTCCCAAATACAATTTAGTCACAATATTAATTAATATTTAATTAAGAATTAGTTTTCTTGTTCCTTTTAATGACTAGAAAGTTATGCCTGGTAACATCCAGTTGCTGATTTAAAAAACATTTTCCCGGGGGAAAAAGCAGCTTGAAAGAAGTAACTATTAAAATGGGGATGAATTTAGTTTCCCCAAAATTTTTTAAACAGAAATTTTTTTCATGGGAATCGCATTACCAAACGTTTTGGTTTTAAAGGGGTTTAAACCCCCTTACCCCCGCAGGAACCTTCCCACTATTTTGATGCCGACTGGGGGGTAAATTTGGACGCAGCTGATAAAGGTTTTACAGTTAACCCCTATTAAAATGGGCAAAACTCATGGGGGCGA